>OY796889.1:5191933-5791933 GCA_963680785.1 Diplosoma virens | reverse complement strand
ACAGCTTTTTTTAAGGCTACTCAATAAGCAAAAGAGTTTTAAATGAAACATTTGCTTTTAAAAGCAAATTCTTTTTTTTTAGTTTTTATTTCATCAATCAAGCAGCATGGCAAATACAGTAATTTATCCTCACTTTAAAGTCAATGAAAAGATTAATTCAATATAATTCATTCTTCGTAAATAATTTTTAATTTAATTTATTTATAATAGGTCTGGTGATTTGGCAATGAATGTTAAAACAGAAATGGTAATTATAACAAATGTATGATATAATAAGTTACAACAGTAAAGTTAAAATCAAGTTTGTGTTATGCAACACATAGCAGCCTATACCTTCAATAGCTTTTAATAAATTTATAAGTAATTTATTTTATATTTGCAAAATTAAACTAGTCTAAAAAATGTTTTATAAAATGTTTTAATTTAAGATACTTTAATTTAAAGCTTTTACTTTAGCGCTACCTAACGGAACTAGTAAATAATGACACAAAATCGTATAAAGCAAATAAACCGAGATTGATAAGTTCAAAAAAAGGATCTTAAATAAAATCGAAACACAATGCATTTCCCCATAACATAAAAGAAATACATACTTGTGCAAGATACAAGATCCAAATTGTTTCATGCCAACAATGTTTTGCCACTGGAAATCCTTTTTGATTAATATACGGCATGGTGGTCGAATTCAAATAAGTAGAGGGCCACTTTTCTTCATCCCAATAAAAGTGCTGGCCGCAATCTCCCAAAAAGTATAATTAAAAGTTAAACTTTTGTTAAATTTAAAATAAAAACAACATTTACTTGTGTTATTAAGAGTGGTTACAATAATTGCAACACTTTGCGGCCCGCATTTTAAAGGTGCGCGGGCCACATGCGGCCCGCGCACCGTATATTCGACCACCCTGATATACGGTAAACGTTTAATTACCGAAAATCAATACATGAGTTAAATTGGTTCAATACCAAAAAAACAACATACATTAATAGAGGAGGGCAAATTTATGGCACGCGCAGATTTTTTACTGGCACGATCAATTTTTTGGACAAAGACAAGGAATTCTTTGGGTAAAATTAAATTTTTTTGGCACGGACAATTTAGAACAATTTCCCTATTAAATATGAGAAAGGCGAAATCGAATTGCAGGGAAGATCTTTTTTTTAGAGATCACCATGATTTTGGGAGAAAAATAGGTCCTACTTTACATGGTAATGTCTAAAAAAAACATCTTCACTTCAATTCAGCACGGTACTAAGTTGATGAAAAATGTTTTATATATTTTGGCATTTACAAAAAAAGGTTTGTCACCCCTGCGCTAATATCTTAATAAAACAATAATTGTATTAATTAGATTAATAATATTAAATTGCATAATTGCATAAATTAAAACAGCAAACTTCTGTTAAATTAATAATGTTTTAAAATTTTAATAATGTTGTCTTATTAGTACATCGAAGCATTATCAAAAAGCAATACACAAACTATATTGGTCCAATACCACAGAAACGGTAAACTTTGTATTGTGTTGCGACATCAAAACTGTATCAAATCGATAATATTTTTCCAATTTAATGCCGTTTCATGAATACATCAAAATCATTATCAAAAATCAATACACAAACTATGTGGGTCACGTACCGTAAAAACTGTACGAATTTATGTCACATTACAAAACTCTAACTGCGGGGGAGCAACATTGTTTTACCAATGTTTAACAAAATTTTTAAACCAACTTTAAATTAAAAATACTTTACAAAAACTGTATTGGACCAATATAGTAAATACTATATTAATTTATACAAAAATACGATTCTAAAACTATATTGGTCCAATATAGTGCATACTATACTAATTTATACAAAAATACGATTCTAAAACTATATTGGTCCAATAATGTTTGCTTATCTTTTTCCGATACCGATACAACCGATACTGTACTATACTGAAACAGTATCCGGCCAATAACGCTATGTTTCCTGGGTAGTGTCTCCCCTGACATTTTCGCATTACTTATTCTACATACTTTGTAATCGAGCGCGCCTTATATGACTGAGAAACGCCGCTGTTCGGAAAATATGTTAGATAAAACAAACTGGTGTTCGACCCCAGCCAGCCATAGATTGATATCATTCTCCCAGAAGCAGGGAAAATTAAGAGCAACGGGTGTCGACTGGTTGTTGTTAGCGGCGGCAGAAAAAATTTAGCGACAATGACAGATGCAAAAAATTGAAAGTTTGAGATGAAAAAAGATTAATATGAGGAGTAGTCAAGTTTTGTGCCCACGTTTCTATACCAATAGTACTACACAAAGAATGAAGCGTTGTCGATGACGTTGAAATCGTATAAATAGGTTCAAAAATTACTGTTTTGGTAAGCGCAAACTTCAGAAATTCGTGCAGAAATTATGGAATTATAAGTGGTTAAAATGTTGGTCGAAACGTTGCTACTAGTTGAAGTTATAAAATCATTAGAACAAGAAGCAGAACTAGCAGCAGATGAAACAGCGCGATAATCGGGCGTCAAGAGTTTAGGTTTATCACGAGGGACTTTTCGTTTACGCAGAGATAAAAGGAACTAACACGATTCATATTAAAGAATTAGTCATCAAAATTTATACACGAAAGTATTATGACGGCTGTATTCAAAGTTAAAACTTTTACAATTATAGTCAAAATGCAAGGAAGCGTGAGCAGGTCAAAATTAGAAGTTTAAGTAAGGAGTTACCGTTAAAAGTTATCGCTACAATTCAAGCCAACAAAAACTTGCTCAAAAGCAAACTTTCAATTCGGCGATAGCAAAGATAAAAATTGAGTTAACGTAAATTATTTAGATTTGCAAGGAAAAAATTAAAAATTGCTGTTTCGATAATTGGCCATATATCAATAAAATAAACAAAGAAAATTATCACTCCTGTCGCTTGGTTGGGAGAAGTTTGACTATTTTGCGGAGAAGAGCAGGCGATCTTGAACGTCGCAGAGATGAAAGCGGAAAACTGCGGAAGGTCTCGAAGATCGATGCCGCTTCGACAAAACGATGAAAAAGAAGACGTGGAGATGACGATGAAAAAGAAATGTTGAAGGTGTTTGCTTGGAAAATATTTTTGATAAAGCAGGCAGTAGTGGGAAATTGAATTGCTGCACGTAAAAGATGATCTTCAGTGATGGAAATTGGAGACTGCTTAAAATCTTTAGGCGTTGCGAATTTCGGGTGCCAGTCTTTCTATAAACTACTCTGGGCACCAATGTAATGTGGTGAAGAGCCAAAATTATTTAAAGAACACTTGAGGACCTGATAGCAATAGCGCTCGAGGTAGCAATGTGCCAAATATTTCTCAAAATCATTCAGAACAACAATGTAGCGTGATTCGTTTGGCACACAAATAAAACCTTAACTCCTTTTATTGCAAGGGGCGCAATTTTAATTAAACAGACGAAATAACATTTCAACTTCAAAACTACATGTAGAATTTAGGCGGAGTCTTCGCCCAACAACGTTGGAAGGATGAATCTCAAGTTAATTCGCTTCGATCAGGACACTTTAATCTCTGTCTGTCTTTATGTCAGTCTGCTGGGCAGCTCGGTCCAGCAAGTATAGTGATGTTATTGATTTTTTTTTATAACGCCTGACGTTTTTCACAGACAAAAACCACAAGGCATTAGGTCACATGATCAGATTACATCCTGTTTGCAGGCGTGGCGGAAAAAACTACACAAAGAGCGGTAACGGCCTTGGTGACGCAATCAGCCAACAGTCATTTGGGGGGAACAACGGAAAGTCGGTACAAAAACAAAATACTAAAGAAATAAAAATTTAACATGACGGTTGCCATGGGAGTAGATAAACGCTGTGCAGCGAGTGGATGAACGCGGCAAGTTGAGTCTGTAGCAAAGCGAAATACAAAGTGCAAAAATATATTTGCGAGAACTTTGCAAAATCAAGGCAAATGCAAGCACGAAAAACAGTTTTTATTTTTCGTGCATGCATTTGCCTTGATTTTGCAAAGTTCTCGCAAATATATTTTGCAAAATGCAAGCACGAAAAACAGTTTTTATTTTTCGTGCATACATTTGCCTTGATTTTGCGCATGTAACGTAGAGATCGACTATTAATGATGGAGGCAAAACATATGTCAAGAATGAAAACTAGTCGTGATGTAAATAAGTTTAAGAACGTCTAAGATTTTTAAATCGGAAAGTTTGCTATGCATTTTATCTTCAAGTTTAGTAATCAGATCGAAGAAGCTAATCTTTTAATTGAGAAGTTGATTGCAAAACTAATTTGTTGACTTTCCAAGTTGATGTTTTCGTAAAATTGTAATGATTTATTTAACAATTGTTGCACACAAATGTCGCCAACATATTAATAATGTAATAAAGATTTATTTGAACTTGTTTGTAAACTGTTTTAAGTCGGTTTTAAATAATTAATACTCTTACGACGATAATTGTGAGCCTAGCCTTGAAAAAGGACAGCTAAGAAATATTCAGTAAGCCATAAAACAAGTTAAAAATTAACTGTTAGAAGGCAATGGTAAGTGAGAGTTCTGCAGGGACAACAAAACCGTTTGCTTTTTCCTTGTATCGATATATTCACCTATTTTTTTTGTTTTGCTTAATTGGGCTAATATGACGCAATGCAACTGCAATACAAAAAACAGACAGCAAGTAGTTTACTCAAAAGTTACCAAAATCTGCCAACAAATTGCAAGGAATTCAGCAATCCAAGGTCTCGACAATGCACTATTGCAGTAGCTTTAGACAGAGCAAGGCATTTGACACAGTGAACATAAACTAACTTATACACAACTTACACCAGGGACCTATTTTAAGGGGGGGACGGGGGGACATGTTCCCCCAATATCTGGGAAGGGTGGGATAAAATACTTTTTGTCCCCCCCAAATTTATGGCAAACTCAAGGACATTGTCCTTATTGTTTGAGTTTGCTGCAGATGTTTTTTCAGAGATTATCATTTAGTTGGGACGAAAAGTGGTAAATAGAAGATCGATTCAAGGTGAATACCTTGTTTTTTTAAAGATCATCATGATTTTGAGAGAAAAATGATGAAATCGGAGACAAATTGAAGCGAAGACCATTTTTTTTTTTTAGAGACCACCATGATTTTGGGAGAAAAATAGTGAAATCGAATGAAGAAAAATAGAGAAAAATGCCCGGGGCCCCAAAAGTTTGACTGCCTATAGGCTCCAGGGTGCTTAATCTCGCACTGAATTTATTAGTAATCAAATATTGAATATGTCGTAGTCACACAAAATTGTCCCCCCAAAATTTTCTAGCAAACTAGGTCCTTGACTTACCCCAATAAATATTTTAAATATTATTGTCAAGTTCATATCAAACTATATAAAAGGACGACAAGCATGCACTCAATACAACGACAAACTCCTAAAACTCAAATAAATCAACACTGGAGTACTACCAGGTGGGATTCTGTCTTTAACCTCATTAAACATTTACACTTCTGATATACTAACCCCCCAAAAAAGATTTACAAATCACAACATACGTTGATGACATAATAGTCATCTCTCAAACCAAACACCGTTAGGTTCTGAGATTTATTTAAACATATTTTCATAAAATATACAAATGGGCTACCACTAATAATATTTATATAAACACAGACAAAGCTACAGCTGTCATACCTATATGAATGTGATGCACTTTTACTTTTAAATACTTTTTCTACATTTCAACGTGTTTCGTTAATTGTTCTTTGTCAGCCGTGAAAACATTTCTTTTCAATAAGCTCAGAAAAAATGTCCGCTGACTTTAAAAAACCACAGTGTTTGAAAGTAAAAGAAAACTAACTTACATTACATTTTTTCCGTTGTATTATGCTTCCTTTAGCTTTAACTGCAATACGGAAAGAAAAGGCTAAAACGTTCAAAGCATTGATGGCATTCTTGCTTTTACTGTAACGTGTTTGACTAGAGATAATAAAAAAAATCAGGTGAGAAAGATTTTCATTCACAAATAAAGTTAAAAAACAAAATGGGAACAGGGATGGTTTTAGTATAAAGTGAATGAAGCAGCCCCAACAGGCCCCACCTCCACCTTTTTTCCCATAAATGTCGTAAATGTAGCTCCCTTCTGAGATAAACTGGCCTCTTTTGTAGTAGCAGCACAACAGGTTAACAAAGTTGTTAAAGTTGAGTTGTAAATCGGGCCAAGATTTTTGGGTTGGGTTCGGGCTTAAATTTGCATTGCTATTTTATTTTTCATAATCACAAAATTTTATTAATTTTTAATTTGAACAAAAGCTTTTAAAATTCTATTTCTATTTAAAATGTTCATTGTAACGTATTTAGGTCACACACTCAGTAACTGCAGATTGTGATTGACAGAGGATCTTTGAAGTTTTCTTTCATTTTAAATTCTCATTATTACGTAATTGTGTTTGTCTGGCAATGGTAGTTCTAGATCAAATTTGACACTTCTGAAATAATTGTGACGTTTCACGAATGACTTGAATTGTCCAGATTTTTTACCGAGTATATATTTAGCCATAGCCGTCTATAACTTACGGGCCTGGAAGCGCAATAAAATGGCGGACAGCGATGGCTGGCGCGGCACAGCTCAAAAAAGAGATTCGCATTCCAAAGGCTTTTCAAAAACTTGAGCAAACTCTTACTACGGTGAAATTTTACTTACTACTTGTAAACAGTAATAATTTTATTAACATCACTTAAAGGTTGTTACACATCATTTTTGTTAATATGTTTAGGTAGGATAACTTACAAACTAAAAATTTAAATTACCACAGTAAGTTGCGTAAATGAATAAATAATTTAAAAATGGTAATAGATTGAGAAAACCTTCTTTATAATCATAAACAGTAAATATATACAAAAACTGGTTAACTTTTAAAAGTAGCTTCAAAATTTGGTGGCTCTTTTAGTAATTACAGCAGAATGCCTAGCATTGTCGTTTTGAGCTTTGAAATAGTTGTTCAACATTATATTAAACAAAACACTGGCGCATATCAATAAAATAATTAAATTGCTGTTTAAACATCAATTGCATTCTTCAGACATCATGAAAACATCAACAAATTGTGTATACTCTTTTGGAATTTTCGCAAGGAGAGCCTTTCGATTATTTAGTTGAATGAAAACTTTTCATAATTTTTTGAGATGTATATTATAAATAAAGCATGAGCAGCTTGAAATACATGTAATAAAATAGTTGAAGGATAAGTTAATCTGCCTCGGTTAAGTTTTTGAAAATATGTAAGCACGGAATTGCATATGTCAACCTGCAAAAGTTCACCGCTTTCATCAACAAGCAGTTGTTTGCAAGCACCACAAGTCTTGAAGTGACTTTTTTGGCAGCATACCCTGCAACATAGAGCAAAACTGGTAGTTGAGTTTCATCAAATGCAACTTGGTTATATGGAAACCCTTCAATAAAATTTTGGTCACCTTTTAATAGTGTAGTGCTTCTAACTGAGTCCAAAAATTCCAATAAATATTTCTTCACTGAAACGGTGAAAGACAGAGAATGTAATCTCAGCAAGCTATTAATTTTAAGTTTTCTTTCACTTACTTTTATTTCTTAAACAGACACTAATCTGTTACCGCCGCACACAGTGGTGGATATTGGGTGAGGCAAATGAGGCAGTTGTCTCAACCCCCCTTTTTTAGAGCCTCCCTCACAAATAGCACATACAGTTTCAATCCCTGCAGATGTTTGTTCAGAGTGTAAAGAACGATTCTGAATAAAGACTTTTTTTTTTTAGAGAACAGCCTGATTTTGGGAAAAAATAAAGAAATCAGAGATGAAATCAAAGTGGAAACCTTTTTTTTAGAGGATACCATGAGTTTTGGAGAGAAATATGCAAGCCAAGATCAAAGCTCTTTTTTTTCTCAGACAACATCAATTTTTGAAAATTCTTGCCTCGGGCCCCTAAATTGGAATATCCATTACTGGCCAAATTGACTTTCTAAATGGTCAATCTGGAATTTGCCATAAAGAACAAAGTCAAAATTTAAATTCTCCAACAAATACAGTATTTAGCAACATTCTTCAATACTTTTAAACTATGGCGCAAAATCAAAAAGATATCTTTAGTGAGAAATCCTTCTCTGTGGCATTGCAACAAGCTAAGATTTGACCATGCATCTAACCAAGTATTCATGGAAGAAAGGAACTGCACATTTTCATGATCAGCAGCATCAACAGGACAGGCATATTTGTTTTGTGCGTTTCTTTCTTTATAATAATTTTACTTGCATGTTCAACCAATGACCTGTCACTAACTACAGTTGTGCAGTCGAGCAAGAAGATTTTCTTACTGGCTCCAGTGTTCCAAACAACCATTTCTTAACTGTTGTCATTTAAGGTTGTCAAAATCAAGTTTAATGTCTCGAAACCATACATCTAAATTCATTGATTTGTGCACAAGAATAAGAAATTTTAGAAAGGGATAATGTTCAATTACAGGAAATGAAGTGTGATACAGAAGCACATAATCATTATTTTTTTGGGCAATTGCAGAATGTCTAAATTCTAGCAGATGCTTATTTAATCCTTCAAGAAATGATTCATATAAAGTAATTTTGTCAGTGTTAAGCCATTGTTCTTGCACAATTTTATGGTATTTCTCATTTCGTTTGCAAGGTTTTGATGGGCTGGAGCATTGCACAAAGGTAGTTAAAGTTGACAAGTAAGAACATAAGTTTGGAAAAATGCAAGAAAAAGCATCTTTTTGAAGTGCAAATTTTTTTTGTGGTATCTTAAGATCTGGGTCACCATTTTTTCCAGGTAGAATGTCATATTTAATAATATCACATTCTTGAAAATGTTTGATACAAACAACTGTATATTTTGACACATTAAGTCCTTATCTTGGCATTTTTCTTAATTATTTTTCCTGTTAAAGTTTTATCAGTAAGAAATTTGAAGCAAGTAACATAACCTTTTTCGGAATTAGTATTATAATTTAATTTACAATTAGAAACACAACATTTATTAACCATCACACTTCTTTGCTAAATTAAAAGACTAAGTATTATAAAAGGTAATAACAATCAAACTGAAATAAACTGTACATTATGAAAGATTGATTAAGAGATTAATTAAATTTGCCTTATGTTAAAAGCAAAAAATGTTAAATAGGCTACTGATTAAATGGACCACAGTAGTTGCACAAAATGATAATTTTACTTAAGAAGAAGAGAAGACTTGCTTTTTAAAAATATATATATAAATTTAGTTGAAAATAACAAATGGTTTTGATGCAAAGGCTTGTCAGGGGACCTTTCCTCTTAGTGTAAATAAAATGATGCAAATTTGAATCCTGCAAATTCTTGTCATCATTATACTTATATATTTGTTATTGATGCTGTCACTCTAGCGTACATTGAAAATATTGTTAACTATAAAATGCATGTATGAGAAAAAATCAAAAAGTCTTACAATATCAAGCAACTCAAAGGGCAAGACAGACTTATAACAGAAAAGCTAAAATAATCACCACTGCAAAAAGCCAATGTAATAGTTTGGAACAGTTGGCCTGTCTGCAATCCTGACAGACTCATTATATTTATGTAAAATAAAGTGAAGCTCTTAAGTAACTAAATTTAAAACATGAAAAAATCAAAATTGTATTAGTTTTAACATAAGTAAAGCTCTAATCAAGTTCATTAAACTTTATAAAAAAGCTAGTATAAAATTTATTTTAGTTGTTTTCAGTTTGTTATGAGCTATTTAATGAACCAAGAAAAGTTTTAAGCTAACTTTTTTCTTCAAACACATGTAGATGAACCTACAACAAACTGATAAATCCATTGTTTGTCAGGTGCGCCTATACAGATAATTCTACTTTATTTATAGTTTAAATTAGACTTCAGTTGTTCAAGTTTATTAAAACTGCTGTAACTTCAGGTTTAGAGGCTACCTATGACAATATTTACTTATCCAATTCTGCTAAAGTAAACTGTCATTGTCAAAGAATCTTTGTTGTAAACCAGCAGTTACCAAACTGCGTTGCTATTCGTCAGCCTTGGTTTGTGACGTCATGACAGAAAAAGCGAATACGCTTCCAGGCCTGTAGTTAAAAATGGCCATGATATAGCGCGCAAAAAATTTTATTCTTATTATTAGAAATTGTTAGTAGAGCAAAGTGGTCAGTCGATTAATGTTGGTTGTGTTAGCCTGTGTGACGATTGGAAATTTGTATTTCGAGATTTAGACTTGTAGTAGTCGGCAAAGCGAGGTGATATCGTTGGTTCGTGGTGTTAAGTTGATGTTTGAATTTAGTTGATTTTGTTGATTAAAGAGGTTTTGAGTTTTAAACCTTTTGTTCAACTCTGATTACTCAACGTACCGTAGTTCTTACGCTCGCAGCAATGTTATTCATAAGTTAAAATAAATAACAAATAAAACAGTTTTGTTACAGGTATTTTATAAACATATTAGTTTTGACTAGTGGTTAGTGCTACTTAAAAATTTGATTATGTTAACAGATGCAAGGTTTAAACCACCAAGACGCCAGTGACGTCATTTTTAAAAAGGCAAGACTTTATTTAAAAACCCTTAAAAGAGAGACTTGTTTACATCGCAACTTCTTGAACCAACAAAACTCCGATTTTGTTTTTCGGTCCCTTTATGGTTTACCACAGCAAAATTTTAATTTTGTTCAGACAAACCTGTTGATTCTAAGGTTTTAGAATAACTACTTATTAGTGGGACTGCGGGAGAGAAAAAAAAGCTATGATGGTTGAATTTATAATCTTCGGCCACAGATGTCTTTGGTAAAGTAAAAATATATTTCCAAACTGTCTAAATTAGGCTACATACAACAATTGAAGGTTTTGTTTTTTCTGGCAGAGTACAAGTTTTTATGACAAAGCATATTGAAAGAGAGCATACAACAGTAGTAAGTCGATTTGTAAACTATATCGGAAGCACCAGATCAGACTAAACTTAATAGTTTTACGTTTTTCTTACTTAATCTCATTAATTGCATATCTATTTCCGTATACAATAAATCCCAAAAATAGTTCGTTGCATATGCGGGATTTGTTAAAACAATATTTAAGATATTTATTATCGCTTTAAACAAAGTCGATTTTATCGGAGCTATAAGCTTTTCGTGACGCTCTCATCAGTGGCAATCGCGTCAAAATGGGACGAACCAGAGGAAACAAGGTATTTATAGTCTCAACAGTTGGGAGAAAGGTGCTATAGTCTCGGAAAGGAGAATGGCACAATTGCACAAAATCAAAGAAGTGTGGTGCAATACAGTGTAATCTCGGAAAGGAGAAACGCACTATGTGCAATTACCCAGGAGAAACACTGTTACTCGCAACTTAGGTTATTTAAAAAGTTTTAATGTGTAAACAAATTCCTTTTGTTTACATAAAACCGGATGTTTGGTTTGATAAAAATTGCCTTGAGTAGACACAGATGGAACGAGTTGCGTGCCACAGCAAGAATTTTAAAACGTTTGTCATTATAGTTTGTAGCACATTGTTCGTTATCAAAGAAGTGTTGTCCTACGGCAGAGCCACAATCTGGATTATTACGTTTTAGTTTACAGGATCTGCCAGGTTGAGATTGTGTAGGGCGCTTCGCTTGCTGTTGTAGCCATTTAGGAACATGCTGCTTGATTCTATCTTGTAATCGCTGTGATGTTCGTCCTACGTACCTACTATCACAGTGGCACGAATATTCATAAACAATGGAGCTTTTCAGCATGGTAGGTAAAACATCTTTGCGGGCTATAGGCAACATGCGTTTGGATGTAAATACCACTCTGGTGGTAACGGAGCCATAGCAGCTTTCAACAGCCATTTTGACATTTTTATCAAGACAATGGAAGCTTTTCCTATCCAAGGAACTCTCAAATACACGGGGCACTTCTCAGGGCCAAATCGTTTGAGCACAGAAAACTGAGCAATTTTCTTGGAAATGTTGCAGTCAATAATAGATTCAAAATAACCATTGTTCTTGATATGCTTAATTTCTTCGTTTAGTTTAGATTTCGTGCATATCATTAGTGCCCAGTGTACCAAAGTTGATATAAGGTTTGTTTTTTGTTTAGTGGGACTGAAAAATTCCCAACGTAAATACTGTCCAGTAAAGGTAGGTTTTCTATACACACTAGTTTTAAACCCGGTAACTGTTCGTTCCACGTTAACGTCGAGAAACGGTAAACAATTATTTTTCTCTTTCTCAAAGGTAAATTTGAGAGAAGGATGGAGACAGTTTAGTTGTTTGAAAAAGTTTTCCGACTCTTCTTCATTGCGAAACATAGCAAATGTATCATCAACGTACCTAAAATATGTGGAAGATTTTGATATTTGAGAGAAGAGTTTTTCTTCATAAAATCTAACAAAGATGTTAGCGAAGGCTGGGCCTAGTGGTGAACCCATTGCAACCCCATCAGTTTGCTTGTACATGATGTCGTTGAAGCTAAACTCTACTCCGGATGTGGCACTTTTCATCAGTTCAATGAAGACAGCCTTAGAAATAAGTGGTATTTCTGTGCAGCACAAATTAGCCGATTTCGGGGCACAGAAACCCTTGGCGCGGTGTTAAACTTGTTCAAATAGAAACAAATAAAGACATCATGTATGCTACTTAAACTATCCCAATTTTATTCAAATAGAATTCAATCAAAATTATCAAACTTATTCAACTTATTCTTATTCAAATAGAATTCAGCAATCTTATTCAAATAGAATGAAACAAATAAAAGAATAAAAAATTAATTGTTAAACATAGTTATAGCAAACAAGTTAATTATTACAAAAACCCTAACCCTATTCTAACTGAATTAACATATAAACAAGCAAAAACACTGACCTAATTCTTAAGCTAGCTAAGCTAAACGACCACGTTTAATAACGAATGAGTCAGAACACAATAGATTATTACGTCACTAAACTGTTTTCAAATGCTAACGAAAAAAAAATGAAACGACCGGAGTAGCTTAAACGAGAACGAAATTTAAGTAAGAAAGAGAGAGAGAGAGAGAGAGAGAAGGTTTAACACCGAATTGTTTGAAATCAGTTGCGGTAGCGAAGCGGCAGTTTGATAAGGCGACCGCGCCTGGACAATCTGGCGGGTCCGTCTGGTGCTGGAACAAGTGGTTGTGCATCCGAATCATCGCAATATAAAGCATCTGCACAGATGTTAATGGTCTCTTCAAGTGGGACGTTTGTAAAAAGGCTTGAGATGTCGAAGGAGCACATGAAAAGATTATTAGAATCTTAAGAGTTTTGAATAGCATCAGCAAACGTAAATGAGTCACGAATACAATGGGTCGAAAAACGCTTTAATACCGGTTCCAAGAGGCTTGCTAACCACTTGCTGAGCTCATAATGGGATGAGCCTGTCAGAGGTAGTATCAGTCGTAATGGTACGTTTGTTTTGTGCGTTTTGGGTAAACCATACATTCTGGGTCTTTGTGATCCGGTGGCACGAATATTTTGGTAAAGACTTTTAGGTATTGAATTTTTTTTTAATAGTTTTAATAAACGTTTTTGAAGTTTTGATTCAATATTAGCAGTGTTGTCTTTGCTTGAGGTTGGTCCAAGTTTGTCGAATTTTGATGGATCATCAAGTATTACTAACATTTTATCTATAAAGTCATTCTTGTTCAGAATGACTACTCCTGAACCCTTGTCCGGTTTGGTGATGACAATATTTTCATTGGAATGTAAGCTGTTGAGTGCTCGAAAGCATTCTCCATGAAAAGCAAAATCACGTGAGTCAATCTCTTCATCACAGTAGAGATGGCAAGGTCTGTAAGTCTAGCCTTCAATTTTGTGCAATTGTCCTTTTCTCCTTTCCGAGACTACAGCACCTTTCTCCCAACTGTTGAGACTATAAATACCTTGATTTTCTCTGGTTCGTCCCATTTTGACGCGATTGCCACTGATAAGAGCGTCACAAAAAGCTTATAGCTCCGATAAAATAGACTTTGTTTAAAGCGATATTAAAATTCTGTACCACAAAGAAGCTCTTTAGATATTTATTAAAATTTTCTGTTGGCTTATATTCGTATTTGCTTCTCCGACAAAGAGAGATTGAAATTTAAGTTGTTGAAATATTGTAACTTAATTGCTTCCTCATAATTTTTATCAAAATAAGAAATTTAATTATATACATATTTTATTAGCAAAACCCCATAGTAAAGTAGACTAAAATTAAGCATTCTGTATGCGAATTGAGACGTATTCCAGTATAGTTTCATTATCATATAATCACGATATCTCAAAGACGAGCTTTGTTGTCCCCTTCCAGTGTTGAAGTTATTAAAATAATTAATTTTTCAATAAACAAAGATTAAATTGAATGATGTAATTTTCTTTTGTTTTTTTCAGTGTTTATAAAATCATGCTTTTTAGGCTTAGTTTTACAAACACTAGGAAAATAAAAACCTAGGCTGCCTTTTAGCTAATATATTTGCCAAATCAAACCTTCAGATCTAAAATAATCGGGCCCGATTCGGGCTTGAAATAAATTTTATGGTTATGTTCGGGTTCGGGCCGGGTTCGGGCTCGGGTCGGGTTCGGGCATAAAAATTGGGCCCGTTTACAAGACTGTGTTGAAGTTAAGTAAAGAGTTTTTTTGATTGTCGCTTGAATGAAATAATACAATTCAACTTAGTGAAACTCTATTTTTTTAATTTTTACGGACATTATTTAGTTGCCGCTCCGTTTTACAGGTAGAAAAACAAGTAAAAATAAAGTAAAATCTTTACTTTTAGCATAGATTTTTTTCCGAACTGAATCTTAAAAAGTGACCTTCCCTTTTGTTTCTTGCACTAGGCCCTTTCTTTTGTAAAATTATGACTGACTAAAAAGGTTTGCAAATTGTTGGAAACAGAAATGAAACTGGACCCAAACTGGACAAACTATCCTGACTGATAGACTGATTGGCGGAAATAACATAAAAGCACCGGAAACATAAGATGACATTGACAATGGTGAAACTATGGTGCCTCAATGTCGTCAAATAAATTTAAAATATTTCCTACCGAAGTGTTTAATTTACCTTTTTATTTTTTTATTGATTGCAACCTATCCAATGCCATAACTGACGTTGTTCCTGTTTTTCCATGTTTTTTTTAAAAGCTGATAAACTAATTGAATTGTTTTTGTTTAGTTGAGTTGTGTAAGGCTTTTAATTTCCGGGGTATTTTTGTTTGGTGGTGTAAGTTTTAGTCTGTGTTGTCATTAGCAAAAGAAAATTCAATATTAAACTACTTTTAAAGAATTTTTGGCTTTTCTTCTTGATCGTATTAAAGTTTGAATAAATTACTGTAATCTTTGAATAAATCCTGTTTCCACAGATATCTATTTATGGTGATTCATATCAACTTAATATTTATATTTTCATTTTACCTTCTTTGACGGAGGAAGTGGCCGGTTGTAGTTTGTTGACATTGGGTTAAATTGAGCCAATTAAAGTCTCTAGGAATTAAAGTTGTTGTTGTAACTTAATTTAAACTTTCAGTTTACTAAGACTTTATGACAACATAAAATTCAATAACAGGAAAATTGTAAGCTGCATACAAACAAAAATAAATTGTAAGTTTTTGCTTCGTTCTAATTTTAAGATCTCAATCATTTTTCAAGGACATCCAATCAATATGACAGCTTAAAGGCATTGCCTAAGACTATCCTCCCGTGCTTATAAGCATGATGTAATATTAAAAATTTCTTATGTTTACTGGTAAGCTATACTTTAATTTCAAACTTTCTGTATTTAGTAGCCGAGGCAGTATTTCCCATAGTGCGGCTTTGTATTTGGATTTAGTTGGTTAAAATATTATAGAGAGTAGAAGAAAAAATCTTGTTGCTTAAAGACAAATCAAAAAAACTAACTTAAATATGAATGGAGTTGTTTCAATTTTAAATTGCACAAAAATAGTCAAACGTTGCTCTTTCGTTGTTTTTTTAAATATTGCTATGGAATTTTTTGAGATATTTTATGCAATCCTCAAATGTAAACTAAATGTGACTCGTCAGCTGTTTAGGATTCAGAATGCAGCCCGATGGGTTTTCAGAGGAACATTGTTTGAAAATATCTCAGGAATTTAAAGTGATTTCACGTTTACTAAAAAACAGTACAGTCTATTTTAAAAGCAACATGGTATAAATGCAATTGTAATAAATCATTCTGTTTGATTTGCAGAAAGAAATATGAAACTTCAAATTAAGTTTTTCTTCATTTTTACAACAATTATTTTTCTGGCTCTTACAAAAACCTTACTTGAAACAAAGATGAAGCAAAATGAGAGTAATTTCCACACTAACTCAAGTAACGAATTACATTTTGTAAGTAAGTTGTATCCAACAAACAAAAGGTTATTGGCAAGTAAATTTATTTCTCTATGTAATTTGATTAAACGCTTTCAAGTTTGTTATGAACATGCAATAACTTAGCCAGAGAGCTCTAGAGTTACCACCAATTTTTCAATCACTTGTGACGTCACTATGGGAATAATCCGTTTTTCTTATTTTACTTAAAATTACGCGAACTAAAAACGCTTCCAACAAAAGGTCAAACGATGCGGTTCGGCACATCTATTCATGAAAAAAAAACAAAATAATTGACAAAACAAAAAACAGTGGTAAATAGGTTGCTCAAAAAAACTCTATCACGCCTCGAGTGAGAATAGAAAACTTTCTATAAATAGAAAATTTTTTATTCTCGCTCGAAGTCGCTCTTCTTTTCACCTTTCTGCTCTTGAAGCGACTTTTATTAAATCTCTCAATCCCCTTCTGTGTAAACAAAAAGAATTTGTCCACTCTTTGAAAATTTCTTAATCTTTTTTCTCATTGGCTAACTTCTTTCAGCCAATGAGAACTCTGCTTTTCTCTTTATAATCCAGTTCGGTTTCGTTTTTGCTTTATTCTGACGATTTCCCCTAAAAAGTGTCAGATGAAAAGCTTTGGAAAGAAAAATTTTTTACTTCACGCCATCTTCAAATTCTGTGCCACCAAACGTCTCTTCAAAAAAAGGTCTTCACTTGCATGAAGTGTGAAATAACCACAAAAATTTACAATGTACATAAACTTAACATTTTGATTTATGTACATTACGTAATTTTTTAGTTTTGGATTTTGTGTTTTATTGATCTTTTTTTTGACTTAATTGTGTTTTATTTTATTCGTATCTCGAAACAAATATTTGTTTGAAACTCGGTTTGGAAGCCGAAATATTCGTAAGGAGAAACAATTGGATTTCGAGGTATCATTGCATATTACACTTGGCATCTCCGTAAATAGAATTGGCGTAATCGCTTAGCGGTTACTTTAGTATAAGACAAGCATCTGTGTGATTGTTTTACAGAAAATAGTTGAAGAAAAATCACATGAAATTAATAGTACATCCATTTATAAAACGAAATCTAACAAACAAAGTCACTTACCACAGGTATGTTTGTTGCATAGTAAGCCTATTATACGTTTTAGGTTAATTCTGTAAGCCAAATAACGAAAATTACTGAAAACAAAATGTTCAAGTTCATTTTTAATTGCTTTATTTTTATTAAAAAAGTATTTGCAAAGCAACTAAGGTTTAATTTAATTACATTTTTTTGTTTATTTGAAAAAACTTGCTAAAATATTTATTAATTAAGCTTAAATAAAATAAGTTAAAAAGTAAAGTAGAAAATCTAAAAACAAAATCTTTTAATGTTTTTTATTTTTAAGCATTTTAGATATTGAATTATAATAAACAAAATTATAATTTAATTTAATTAATAGAAAAATTGAATGTTTTTCTTGTCAGATTTTCAGTCAATCGATGATTTTTTTAAAAACTTTGCATTTATTATCATCAACTACTTTTAATTCTCCGGATCACTGTAAATTTGCAGGACAACGCCAAATAAGTTAAACGCAGAGCAACCTGTTCATATGGCGGCCCGAGCTACTTTTAAAATTGCTTAAGATTTATCATCTGGATAAAAAATTTTTTCAGTTTTTATCTTTATAAAATGCTCATGACTGATGTTTAAAGCTGCGTGTTGTGACTGCCAAGCGAAGGTAAGCAGTCAAAACCGTTAATTTTTTTCAAAATCACTAGAACATGGCAAGTGTATACATGGAAGTAAATCAAAAACAAGGTTAATAGCGTTCATCATAAAAAAAGGCCTCTCTTGCCTACCAGTAGCCCAACATCTTTCATAGAAATAATTATTAAGCGAACCATAGGTTAGTACTTTTACTGAAACATTTAGTTAATCCACGTTATGATTCTCTTAATGTTTTGTGCTGAAATAATCTGAATTTAGTGAAAAAAATAACTATTTCTAATGTAAGTGAAACTTCTTGAAATTCGCATGCCGATGAGTTCTTGAAATACACACCGATGACCAGATGTATGATGTACATTGCCGCTCTTGTCAGTGCCGCAATGCATTCAATAGACGCTCAAAATATTTAAATACTTCATTTCTGGTGCTATAAGATTGATATATGCAATTAAAAAGACAACCTGTGTATCTCAACGTTATTCATTGGCAGCATCTGAGCAAACTGTCAGTGACTAGCACACCTAGAGAGAAATAAGATTGAGGTCTCCCTAAAAATATAAAAAGAACTTAACTTTTATAGCAATCTGGGCAAACATTTTTGTAAGAAGTGAGTTTAAAAGTAAAAACTAAAAAAGCAGTCTTTACTTGACATGCATTAACAAATTTGTTTGCTAAAGGCTGTTGGCACTTTATGCCTGTTTTCATACAATTACAATGTTTTATAGATTTGTTAAAACAGGTTATCGGGATAGGATCGAAAAAGTGTTCTACTGGAGCGCTGATGAAATATTTTTGTTCTCACCCGAAGGTCCAATGTCCTAAAAAGGAACTGCATTACTTTGACCAATTAAAAGAATATAAAAAAGGAATTAATTTTTACAGGTCAGAAATCATGCATAGTAATCGCTTTCGGATTAAATAATGTTCACAACTTTTTAAAAACTTGTCAAAAGTTTTTTTAGTAGCTAGCTTTGGTAAACAGGAAAGTATAGATGGTAATATTTTAACTAGAAACTGATGACAGAGCATATAGCTTGCAGTATTTTTTTGAAGGCACCACTAGCACAACAGACGTCAAAGCAAACTTTACAAACTCTTTTTTTCTATAGGGAACGAAACCGGCATTTGTTTTTCTAGATGCAAGCATCTGAGCGCTACACAGTCAGGTTAACTATGTCAATTAAAAGAAAAAGCTTTTTCTTATTAAGTTTTATTTTGTTCAAATTCGATGAAGATATAAAAATTTAGAATATTTAAAGACTAGGCAAATGTCTTTTTTGAAGCCACAAATCTCTTTTGATATTTTCTCAGTTTAGTTGAATTTTAGTTAAAAAGCTTGCTTTTCAATTTTAATTTTACTACACTACATTTGTTACTTTCTTGTCATTGGTCAGTACTATCGACCTAGGTGACCTCTTTTTTTTGCTTTATTACTCAAGTTTGGCTTGTTTTTATTCATTTTAACAATTTCTCCGTATAATTGTTAGAGAAAAGCTTTGAGATGATTCTACCTCTCTTCTCACTGGTCAACACTCTTGAACAACTTAAATTTTTTTCTTTGCTTTATACCTCAATTCGGCTTACTAATACTTATTCTTTTATATTTGTAGATCTTACTTTCCCCCAACAAATAACCAAATCATCAATTTTGAAAAGACTCCCCGATACTTTGTGTTAAAAAGTGTTCCAAACAGAATAAAAACTCTTTACAATCAAGCAAACAGCAGTGTCAGGTTCATCTTGTCTCTTTGCGACCCGGCATTGAGAGCTTACTCGGATCATGTGAATAGATTGGTAAAGGTAAATGTTTAATGGAAATTAACAAGAAAAAAGAATATCGATTCGATTTTCAATTTTGATGTTTGTATCTAAAAGTGAGTTAATTTTTTTGTGTTTTTTGTTTAATTAAACTACTGTAATTTTAAAAATATATTGAACATTCATTCAAAACAATTAGCAATAAGAAACATAAAATATTGAATACGACATAAGACACAATTTTTGAAAACCTCATCACCAAAAATGGGTTTGATAAATAAATAATTTACGAAATTCATTTGCAAAACAAAAATTTCAAAACAAATCTTTATTAATGATTTTCTAAGTGCTTTAGAGTGGTTTAAAGTTTGAATCTTTATCTTTTAAATAAATAATTTTAAAAGTTTCATTGGTTCGAATTTATAATTTCCAATAAAAATTCAAATCCGAAAAACAATCTTAAACTTTGAAACGATTTATACTTTTACGATCTTAATAAATCCATTTTTCTAATTTAGGATTGGCCTTACGACTCATTCGATCAGTACATTGATAAGGAACTTCCAAAGCTGAAACTGTTTCTATCTCAAAATGGTTTGGATTGGCTCAAAAATATCAGCGATAAAGATTACGAGAACTTTTTTAAAAACAATTGGAAGTTTCTTCTTCGGGGAATATACTCGTTTCACTTTAGTAGATGGATCAAACTTTTTCCGAGGGAAAGTTTCTTGGTTATTGACGGCGACTTGCTGATCACTCAACCATGGGTGGTAATGGAGAAAGTGCAAGCGTTCGCTAATTTACCAATCTTACTCAAACGCGAACATTTTGTAATTAATAATGAAACCGGATTTTATTGTTTGAAATCATTACGTAACGAAGGAGAAGTTACGTGTATGGGAAGAAACAAAGGAACAACAAGACATTTTAATCGTAATTTAACTTTTGTTCAATCAAAAGTGTCGGAAAAATCAAAGAAAGCTTTGAGAGATTTTTACCGACCATATGATAATGAATTGAAAAAATTACTTTCAAGAAAGCTTGAATGGATGAAAGTTTTTGATTAACGTTTTTTTATTTATTGCACGGCTACGTTTCTTCATTTGTTGAAGGAACGAGATTACAATTAAAACAATGTGCTGAATTATCAAAAGCTATAAATGTTTTTTTAGACTAGGTATTTTTCTCCTTTGCAAAGTTATTAGTTTATTCAATTTCTTCAATCATATTTTAATTAAGGCCAAAATAATTTCGAGAAAACTTTTTAAGTCAATTGCCAGTTTTTATTCGAATTCACAAGACGTTTTTTCTAGAAATAATAATCGCGTTTAAAATTTATTAGTTCTTCTGGTAGAATCAGAGGCAAGTTAAACTTAACAAATAACAGAAGGTGCAATACATTTTTTAAAGAAAAACTTAACATGACGTTTCGTCCGTTACATCGGGCGGACTTCTTCAGGTAAAAACAACAAACAATGCACAACGTATTTAAAAGCAAAAAACAAAACTAATGAACAGAATGGTGAGAGGCGAACCATCCACAACAATTTAACAAGTTTGTGCAACAGAAGCAAAATTAACCGCTTGAAAACCCACATTTATTATCATATTTTTATATTACTGTATATTTTCGGAAAAACAATCCAATTTTTATCATTCATTGAATTTTTTGTACTATTGATATATAATGATTCTAAAAATTTTCGTTTATCATAATCAGTACTATAATTCAATGTTTTAAAATTTATAAAATCGATCCTATGTTTATATTTAAAACAAAGTTTAACCAATGCAGTTTTCCTTTGTTCACATTTAAAACAATGTCACATTTAAAAAAAAGCTTTCCTGCGAGTCAGGAGAATAAATATAGAAATAAAAATAAAAACAAAATAAAAAATAAAAAAAATGTTTAACCAATCAAATCATCTTCTTTCAATTTAGCCAAATTAATAGGCTTCAAATCACGTTTATGCTCAGACAAACGAGTGTGAAAGCACCTGCCCGTTTCACCAATGTATACAACAGAACAATCTTTACAAGAAATTTTATAAATTGCACCATGCTTATATATTTTATCTACAGAATTTTTTGGTTTAGGTAAAATATTTCCAATAGTTCTATAGGGGTAAGTATACACGCCAATATTAAACTTTCTCAAAATTCTAGACATTTCATCAGTAAGACTCTCAATATATGGTAAACCAACATAGTTATATTTCTCTTTACTTGTGCGATCGTTTTTATTCACTTTTTCATGCTTAATTTCTTTTTTAATTTTATTTAATAACCAATCTGGATAATCATTATCACGTAAAGCATTATAAACAAATCTAACTCATTGGTCTTATCTCGATAATTTGTAAAAAATTTAGAAGTAGCCCGGAACAATAGTGTTTTAACAAAAACAACTTTTTGACAGAAATTAGGACACAAATTAAAATTTAAATATCTAGTCATATGTGTAGGGTTTCTATAGGCTTTTGTAGTCAATTGATCATTATCAGAAATCATTAATACGTCTAAAAACGGAATAGCATTCTCAACTTTCTATTTAACCATAAATGTAATACTATCCTCAATATTACGAGCGTATTTATAAATTTATGAAAAGATGCCACCTCGGTTTTCTTTGGAACAACAAAATTATAATCAATGTAACGCAGCCGATTGGGAGTTGGGGACGCAAAATTTTTTAACAATTTATTTTCAGTAGATTCCAAAACCAGATTGGCCACCATAACGGAAATAGGAGAACCCGTCGCAATACCAAAAATTTGACAATTAAATGTTTCGCGGAAACATAAATAAGTGTTGTCTAAACATAAATCCAAAGCATTTATAATTTCGTTGATATTTAATTTACATCTAATTTTAATTCACTATAGCATTTTAGACTATAAAAAAATATCCGATTTAGCTACATGTTCCGCAATTTTGGTAAATAAACATACAACATCGAAAGAAAGCATCAAATGGTTATCATTAATTTTAAAGTTGGATATTCTATCGACCAATTCGAATGAATTGTTTATTGATAAATTATTAGAATTTAATAAAGGTGTCAATATTTTATCTACAAATTTAGAAAGATTATATAAAGGTCAATTAATGAACAAAACAATTGGTCGAAGAAGCCAATCTGGTATATGGATCTTAGGTGACCTATAATTGCGTGGCTCAATAGCATCAGTGCTTCGTAAATAAAAATATTCTTTTTGAGATATACGATTCATTTTATATGATTTAAAAATAAATTTGTTTAACCAGACAACAATTGAGAAAAGCAGCCATAATGGATTCAGCATTCTTCATTTTATTACATGAACATTAAAAAAAATATTTGTAAAACCGAACGTTTTTGGCTTACTTCAGCCCTCATCAGGTTTCTACAATTTTAGCAATATTAATTAACTTTAAATTTTACACACAGATTGATTGATTATGCAATCCAGTTTTGCGTAGTAGTGATGGCTGTCCAAAATGACTACCCCTTTCTCTTTTCCCTCAATTTACAAACTTTAATTCTGGAGTCATCACCCAGTTTTTTTAAGGTATTGTGAAGAGCTGCGTTTTTGGGGTGAGCACAAATTCTCTTACCGGCATTAACAAATTTCTTGAACATAAATTTGACTTCGTCTTTAAAGTTGTCGTGAATAAGTTTATTCCCCTTGTTGATAAAATGAAACAGCTTTTCTATCTGCTCTTTGATGTCATCTGTTTGTATTTTTTTTTGGTAAAATATGGTTATCAAGTCCAAACCGTAGAGCGTCTTCTTCAATTGTTAAACTTCTTTTACTTAATTTTTTACACAATCCGGAGATTTACGGCGTTCTCTTAACCAAAGGCGAAGCAGTTTTTTCTTGTGAGTGACCAAAATGTTCTTGGCAGTAGCTTGAAATTTTTCTGTAAGCATTGAGATTAAGCATAATTTTTCTATTGTGTTTAGATTCTGCAGGATAGCTTGATGAGGGCTGAAGTAAGCCGAAAACGTTCGTCTTTATAAATAATTTTTTTAATGTTTGTGTAATAAAATGAAGAATGCTGAATCCATTATGGCTGCTTTTCTCAATTGTTGTCTGGTTGAAAAAAACAACCTCTTTACCGAAACTTTAAATTTGTTTAATTTACGTTCAATATTTTTCGTTAATTCATTTATAATATAAGTATTTTTATCATTTAACAATTTAAAAATTTTTTTTTGTATTTTTCTTTATCAATAATAACTGTACAGTTACCTTTATCTGCTTTTGTAATTACAATGTTTTCACCACCTTGTAAATTCTTCAATGCTTTTTTTCTTTAAAGGATAAATTTGGAATACTTCTATGCTTCTTGTTTAATACAGCTACAACTTTGCTTCTTATTATATAAGCTATATTATCCGGTAATTTTTTATTCTTTCTCAATATTAACTATTATATCAATTCGAGGAAAACAACTCTGTGAGACCGAAAAATTCAAACGTAATAATCGCACTTTTCTTTTATCTTTCTATAAATTTTTATTAGAAAGGTTAACAACCCAATTACCTTTGTTTCTTATGTTCCCATCGAGTGTTTTTTTATTTGATTCTACCCTAAGAACTAATAAATTTTAAACTAACTAAAATCCTTGGTAACGGTGTTTACATTAATAATGGCTGGTAACGGTGTTTACATTAATAATGGCGGCCCAGATGGTAGGTGCTTTCACGCAGCCTGAACCGTGAGTAAGTCTGTTCATTGGTATTAAAGATGACAGACGGAAACCAAACCTACCAAAACGATAGGGTATCCACCCATTCCGATGTTTAGTGTGGGTCTGCTAATCGGCAAACGTCCTTTCCAGGACGGGGCAATGATAGGATAAAACTGCCCTTTTTAGGGCACATTGCCAACAAGTTCCGAAGACCCACTATTCTTCAGCTGAACATTAAAGACCTCACTGCAAGCAAGATGAACATTCTTCATCACCTCGCTATGCAGTCTGAGGCACTCGTCATCCTACTGCAGGAGACCCACTGCACTAATGCAGAGAAGTTAGTACTTCCAAACTACCAACTAGCTGAATCTTCTTTAAGCAGGAAGCATGGCCTTGCCACGTTTGTCCACGAGCGACTGAGATACACGCTTTTGGACCAATCTCCACCGACATCGGAGATCGAGTGATTGTGTGTGGACGTTGATGGCTATAAAATAGTCATTGTCTACAAACCACCGCCAACGCGATTCCGAACCCTGGATCTCCCAGTGTTTCCCCACTCTTGTCTTTACGCTGGTGATTTTAACTGTCGTTATGCTGACTGGGGTTACGACGACAACAATCAGGACGGTGAGTGCTTGGCTGGCTGGGCAAATATTAATTGTCTTGCCCTCCTATATAATGCCAAGGATGCTGCCAGTTTTTATTCCGGCCGCTGGAACACTGGCACCAATCCAGATCTAGCTTTCGCTAGCGTAGGTCCAAACAGTCGCTTACCGAATAGATGTGTCCTTGACAAGTTCCCCAGGTCACAACATCGACCTTCGCTTATTACAACACCAAGGTTTCCTATGGCAATGCCAAGCATGCCTGTTAAGCGATGGAACTTCCGCAAGGCCAAATGGAGTCACTACTACATTGCTTTGACGAATAAATTCGCAAAGACTTTGTTGCCGCCTGATTCACTTGATGTGGATGCGGCTTACCAGGACTTCTGTAACATAGAAGTTCTTCTACATAGGTGTAGATGTAAACATGTCTGTTCAGGCAGGGTAGGCATTTTTGTAAGACCTCGGCTGGCCTACTGTGTCACTGATTAGATCCCTCTCGCAGGAGGGGTCTGTCTAAGCTTAGGCTATAGGAGCGGTCACTGTGCATTTTGCAGGTGTACGCACCAAATGCTGAAACACAGTACCAACTTTATTAGATGAAGTGTTGCTTTACAGAAAGTAACATCTGCAGAATCAATTGTCTAACTGGGTGCTTTCAATGCATATGTGGGTACTGACGGCAAGACATGGAAGGTGTTATCGGAAGACAAGGAGATTCCAACATTAAAAGAAACGGAAAGTGTTTGCTACAGTTCTGTGCCACCAACGGACTGTACACAATAAACACCTTTTTTTGGCACAAGGAGATTCACAAGTACACCTGGTACAGAGATTTGGTGGGACAGCGTTCTATCATTGATTTCTGTATTGTCTCAGCGGGATTGTTTTCTTCTGTGGTTGATGTTTGTGTTTAAAAGAGAAGCTGAACTGTCTACCAAACATCACCTAGTTGTCTGCATTCTAAGAGACCTGAACCATCCGAGAACGAAGAAACGATTTAGAGACCTGAACCATCCGATCTAAGAGACCTGAACCATCCGAGAACGAGGAAACGATTAGAGCACGAAGAGCATACAGAATAAAGTGGGAGTTACTAGCCGACAAAAACGTGAGAAACACTTTTGCAATCAAGGTTGCTTTCCTGTTCAGAGAACTCCCTGACTATATAGAAGAGGTTGAGATTGAGTGGGATTTATTTAAATCGGCAGTCATTCCATCTGCAGCTGCTAGTTGTGGTTGCAAACGTGTGGAAGGTCAAATGGATTGTGAAAAAAAACTGCTTGGTTGAACCAAAAAGCTATTATGCAAAGAAAACTGCGTTTTTGAGCTTGGTTAACAAACAAATCATCTGAGCAGCTTCGATTGCACTACCCACAGCATGTAAGATTGCTCCCACTATTGTCAAACTGTCTAAAAAAAGTCATGTGAAGAATTTGGAGAAAAGTTGGATATAGACTACAGATCGCCAAACAAAGTATTTGGCAAACCATACGTTGTTTTCGCGGCAAAGGAACACCAGTTACCACTGCCACCTTCATCGAAGATACTAATGGTGTGCTTCTGAAGCATCAAAATGGCATCCTAAGTTGTTGGAGAGAATACGTTTGTGAGCTCTTAAATCCCGTAACAGTCCAACATTTGGAAACATCCAAGGAACAATTTGTGAAAAAATTCATCTAACTGAAGCAGAGGTGAGCACAGCAATCAAATCTTTGAAAGCTGGCCAGGCCCCTGGTGAAGATGATATTGACCTAAGCGCCATCAACTTTGTGGTTTGTTGGCTGACTCGGGTGTGCCGAGTATCTTAAAAAACTGGTGACGTACCAAAGCACTGGCAGACCAGTGTGTTCATGTCTATTCACAAAAAAGGAGACAAGAAGAAATGCACAAACTACAGAGACATTTCTCTGTTAAGTCTTCCTGGAAAGGTCTACGTAAAGTACCTCGAAAAGTGATGGTGTGAAATAGTCAAACCTCAACTTTAGGATGCACAATGCGGATTTTGTCCTGGAAGATCCACCATTGACCAGGCCTTTGTCTTTTAGCATGTTTTTGAGAAATCGTGGGAATATGCCAAATAGGTGTATACATGCTTTGTAGACCTTAGAAAAGCATACGACCATGTCCTAAGAGACAAGCTGTAAACAGTACTGCTAGAGTATGATGCTAGAGGTCAGCTATTAGCTGATATCAAATTGTTGTACAAACAGTCAGAAGTCTGTGTTTGTGTCAATAGCATGAAAATAAAACCTTTTAGCGTCAGTGTTGGACTACAACGGGGCTGTGTTCTTTTTCCTCTTTTGCTAATTACATACATGGACAAGATAGACAAAGACGACTCCTCCAGTAGTGGCGTCACGTTTGGGGAGTGAAATGTTCGGCGCCTCCCAATAAACACATCCATGTGGCTGCAACGTTGTGACCACGAAATGTTTTCGTGGAATCCACGTTATACTTCGACGTGGAAACAACGTAAAAGTGTGGAGTCGCGGTTTCGTGGTGACAACGTTGTAACGCCACGTTGCATTTACTAGGAATCCACGTTGTATCCACGTTGTATTCACGTTGTGTATTTACCTAAATTTAACGTGGAATCCACGTTATACTTCGACGTGGAAACAACGTTAAAATGTGTGGTTGCGGTTTCGTGGTGACAACGTTGTTACACCACGTTGCATTTACTAGTATTCCACGTTGTATCCACGTAGTAGATTTGCCTAAATTTTACGTGGAATCCACGTTAAACTTCGACGTGGAAACAACGTTAAAGTGCGTGGTCGCGGTTTCGTGGTGACAACGTTGTAACGCCACGTTGCATTTACTAGTATTCCACGTCGTATCTACGTTGTTTATTCACCTAGATTTTACATGCTTGCGACGTTTAACTGCGACGGGAAAACAACGTTACAAAGTGTAGTTGCACTTTTGGGGTGATAACGATGTTACGCTGCATTCTACCACATTTATAAGGTAACCATAATATCACAAGAGGCAAGACTTTCTAATATTTTATACTTTTGCAATTTACATTGTTGGTTTTTGTGGCTAATTTTAAGAAAGGGCAGTATCTAAAACCAAACAAAACTACTATAGATAAAATTATGATAAGCGAGTAGTTAACTCTTAATAACAAAGTTTAATCAGTTGAAAAAATTTTAATATTTGTAATTAAAAGCGATAAATAACAAGCTTCTTTGGCTTTGACGGTCAGACACACACACAAAAAAGCAAGATTTCAATGAACACATGCGAAAAAACACCAATTTTGACGAAATTACAAGACGGCAATATGTTGGCAAATTGAATAAATTTAATAGAATATGATTTGATATTGAATGCGCTCAAGTAAATTAAGAACACGAAAAAATGTAGAATATTCATTAAACACCGTGTGTTTGAATAAAAAACAAATAAAAATAGTTGTCGCTACAACGTTATTAGTTGCATTATGCTGGAATTAAGTTGAAAAAGTCTGCTTTAATCAGATTTTTTTCTTTTGGATTTACTTTGAATTGCAACTTTTCGACAGCATAGGCCTACTAGTATTTTTTTCATTGATTCCAACGTACAGTGGTGTGGTAAACCACCACGCAAAAATTAAAAACACAATTTTATTTCAAATTTTACTACTGCAACAATTAACAAAACAAGGCTTTAAACTTCAAATCTTTTCTTCATATCTTTAAACGAGCACTTGCTTCTTTCTGCAATACAAAAAAAATCTATGAAAAAATAATAGTTTTATAGAAAGACACACCTAGATTTTAAATAGTCAGCTAAAAACTAATTTATAATAACCACCTCAGTTGTTTGTAAAAAAGTTTTAATCTATGCTGATTGAGCCGATTGCTAACGAAATTACTTTGTTGAAATTATTAATTGTAAGTGGAAAAATAGTTCTTTAAAGTTGTTATTGGGCCAAAATTGTCAATCAATAATTATTACATCTTTAAGCAACTTAAAAGATAGTTTAATTCTGCCAATAATGGCGTCAAATTTAAAAGTCGTTACGTTTTTCTAGATTATAAAATGAAACACGTCGCAGTTTAACGTGAATTCTACATAAAATTTAGGTAAATAAACATTCATTTAATACGTAAGATAAAATTTAACTCTTTTCATTCATCTATAAACAACCATGCACAAACTAGCCCCCTGAAGTACGTAACTATTAGTTGATCCCTTTAAAACTAACAAATAGTTCAAGTGCTTTTAGTACAGCATTGAGGCACTGCGCTAAGAGTACATAAAATAAAAGAAATAACGGTCATCAAATTTAGAGCCAGTCGTAATAATTTTAATAGGCTATAAACATAGCCATACCAGCCAAAACAATTTCGGAAACAAAATATTTATTGACAATTGCCTGAATCATGATCTTGTGGCATTGCAATAGATGTGACAAAAGTTACACATATTAGTCTCAAAAATCTAGTGATGACTGAAAAAAGGCCCTTATTTTCTACCAGTGTCTTAATTTTTGGTTTTCGTCCAAAATTCAAGTGAAGACTAAAAAAGTCTTTACTTTTAATCAGGGTTCAAATTCTCGATTTTTGTCCTATAAAAAGCGTCTTCATTTTGATTCGAATCATTTTAAGTTGGCATACTTTATCGTGCCCGAAAATTTCTAATTTTGCTTAAATAATTCCTTGTTGTTGTTCCGAAAACTCCGATTATTTCCAAATAATTTATTACCAGTACCCGAAAAATTCGGGTTTTGACAAAATTTTTTCAATGCCCCTTCCCTTCCGGGCTTTCAACGACTTAATATGTAATATCACTGCAATGTAAAATGTGACATAAAATAACCACCCTGCAAATAAAAAAATACTTGAGCCTTGTAAAGTGTTTTTTCTTTTTAAATTTTTTTAATTTAAATCTCACCCTGTTACTTTTTTTCTCAAGAACGCGGGTTAAAATGCTAGAACTCGAATATGTCCTGATATTTTGTTATCTCTGTGATTTTATGACCGAATGCAAAAAAAGCAAAAAATATCGTCTGACATTTGACACATTAATTCGCTTTCTTGACTACATTTTTGATATAACTTATTCTTAATCAAAAGCAAAAATATTTTTCCCGCCAGAAACCTTGCATTCACACAGCTTGTTATGAAACAATATTCGTGCATTATTTAAACCAGCGTTTTGCACATTTTGAGAACTATAAATGTTTATGAAGAAAAAAAAGGGCCGTTGCTAAAATTTTGTGCAAAACTAAATCAATAAGAAGCAATACATTTACCATAATTTATACAAAAATTTTTAAAAACATTAATAGTTTCTTAGTGCAGTTTTTTAAATCTTTAGTCGCTAGATGGAACTGAAGATTCAATTTAGTCATAAGAAGTTATTTTGTGCATTTGTGAATTAAAAAATTATTTCTTAACTGTCTTTTTATTATTTTTAGTTCAAAATTTTTTAAGCTCATATGATTTTCTTAATGCAATAACATTGTTGTTTCTTAAATAAATAAATAAATAACTAAGCCTAACATTATCTGCAAATGTTTTTTAACAATCTTTAAATTTATTACGAGTATGTATTTATTTTAACAGAAGAGGACGTAGTGGCATTTCAGATTTTGTAAATTTTTTTTAGAAAGGGATCACTGGCCCAAAAAATATTAAAAAAGATTGATTTAAACAATGAGATTGTTGTTCACACTTGGAATAAATAAGAAAATGAACCAGCTTTAAGCTGGAACAAAATGTTAAGATTAATTTCTCTTATGAATTAACTCATTTTAACTTCCTACATATTTTAGTGTGTGGAAGATAATTTATATTAAAAACTTGGCGAAGACCAAACAAAAGACTTTACTAATAAAATTTGGCCTCGTTATTCATTTTATTTGACACGCGAATATTTTCTATCAAAAAAGTTAAACTCCCCTGTCGTAAGAAAAAACCTTTTTCGTTTTTTGTCTTCATCAAGTTTTCTGGTAAAAATTTTTTACAATACGTAAAAATATGCGATTGTTGAGAATGCCTTTCTAACAAAAAATGAACTCTTAACTTTTGCCCTCATTGCTAAATTTGTCACTGATTTTTATTATGTAGCTCTTTTCGAAAAAAATTTGATAATCTGGTCAAAACTGAAACATCACAAACTTCGTTAGAAGTCGAGATTATACAATTGTTGAGACAAAAGTAACATAATGCTTTTGTCTTGCCAATTTCAAAAGGCATTATCTTATTTCCCTGAACTCTGCATTTTCAAAATATATAGCTGGGCAGTTAAGCAATCGTCCTTTCATTTTCAGCGATCTTGTACATCTATACAAGTCGGCCCATTTGTAAAGATTTTCTTACCGGATTAACAAAAGGTTTGCGCTTTGTGTTTTGCCCACCATTCTTTATCGGGAAGTGCCTTGTTCATGACTTTTCCGGAAACCTTGAAATGAGGATAATAGCATTCGGCGGCTTTGCTTTTTTCCTGAAATACCAACACATTTATTAATATAACGGTTTCTTTTAAATTTAAAGCTAAATCTAATCTTGGCTTTAAAAATATGCTCTTGCAGCTAATTGAAAAATCTTTTAAAAATGATTTTGTCATATTCGATTTACCTTCTTGTTCAGTCAAGGTTTAACTTAGCAAGTATAAGTTATTTTTTGAATAAGTTTTATTGGTCTGTTTTAGGTTACAGACCGATAAATTCTAAGGTGCCAAATTATTAAAAAAAGTTCTTTTTTTACTCTTGTGTTAGGCTTGTTTGATGAAAAGCAAAAGTGATTTATTTGTACCGCTTCCGCTTCCTCTTCCACATTGCTACTAATCGATGCGTGTTATTTCATATAATGTATTTACACTGTCAAAATAATGCGATCCTAATAATGGAGGTAATTAAAATAATTTTCTAAACAAACTACACGAAAGAAAGATTTCCTCGTCTGTAGTTCAGCAAAAAATATCATTGCTACGTTACATTTTTCAGTAAAAAGTAGAGTTTATTAAATTCGTTTTGTGCCATAACAAATATTGGGACGTTTAGGGCCACTTCCACTACGAGCGTGAAATACAGCATTCTTTGTTGTTTTTTATATATTTTTTACTTCTTTCCGCGCTTAAGGGCTGAGCGAAGCAAAAAAAATTAATGAAAGAAACAGAGAATATTGCATTTTACTGTTGTAATGGAAACAAGTCTTTTTCAGTGTAAAACCCGTTTCGAGATTATGATTGGGTAAAACAATATACAGTACTGTACAGTGGTGAACTAAGCAACCTATAACGTATAACATTAAACAAAGAAAAAAACTTACCGAACTTTGTTTATCCAAAAACATGGCAAATCTCAACAAAGTTTTGACTAATATAGCTCACTACAACAAAATTTTTCACCATTTTTAACAAGTATAACCTAAATAGATAATTGCGTAATCTTCCATAAATACGTAGATACAAAAAACAATCAATAATAATACGTACGTTTCTGATGATTCAGTTAAATTACTCACTAAAACTTTGCTTAGAAAAAAAAAAGAAAGTAGTAAATCAATCAAACAAGAAAGAATTAGCATTAGCAGCGACATAATGGCAACAATAAATTTCCAGTAATTATTAACTGCAACATAAATTAATGTCTGCAGTTGTACACTACAATCTAACTTTTGCCTTTGCCGCCTAAAAAATTCGGGTGCCCCTGGTAGTAACAATTTCAAATGAATTTAATACAAATATTTTAGCAAATACTCGACTGATTCTCATGCAGTGAATAAAAAAATTGAATAAATGTTTCCTCATATTGAAATTTTTTATTGTTTCTGAATTCAGCACCTTCAATAAATTGTAAATTTATTTGCTGATTGACTGAAAACAATATCTTTATCAGTTATGATGATATGCTTAATTATTTTGTCTCGAGCTATGAACAGTGAACCGCAAGACTAATATCATCACAACCAACAAGAAACTCGCCTCATTAACCTCAACTTTCATTATTGAAGATATTTGACAACAGCTGGCAGTGCCAAATGTTTTATCGATTAAAATGTTAATTTGTCCAAACTTTTTCGTTAATTTGGTGTTTGTCACGCTACTATAGTTTTACTTTCCGCGCCAGAACCCAATATACTTTTTAAATTGTAGAATGTGGATTATGAGCACACACTAAAGTTTGTTTAAAATGAAACGGAATGTGAAATTGACGATTAGTGCATTTCCAAACGACAATGACAAAATTGACTATAATGCAACTGACATAAATAATTAAAAAAAAGAAAATCCTTACTTTACTATTTAGAAGTCGAACTGTAATTGTAGAAGGCTTTCCCATGGACTTCTAAATACTTTAGTAGCTGGACTGGAAACGAAATTCGCGAAGTGACCAAAATGTGGTGAGCTTGTAAGACTTCACTACAGGATTTAAAATGTAATATAGCTTAAGAACTACATTTTATTACAAATGATTCAACATATAACTCATATTCGCCAAAAATAGACAAAAGAACTTTTTAAACAGAGCGTATTCATAAGAATCAATAAGCTAACACATTAATTCACGGAATTTTATCATTTGTTACCAGTACCTTTTGGGATTTTTTGTAAGCTTCGCTTTTTGTTTTGTTCGCTAAGAGTACGCACAAGATTTTAGCATGTGTAGTTAAAAAACAAGAAAATCCTTCTATAACATTATGGCCTTTATGATAATGAGCAGAAGCACGTTTAAAATTAAGAAACGAGTTTTCATAGAAGGCTATATTAATTATTTTTTTTAATACTTTTCGTTGGTCGCGGCCACACAAAAATTATAACTTATAAATACTACCATAACTTGAAATAATGCACATTAACCAGCTAAATTTGACTTCCAATTCTGAAATTTTAAATACAAATTTCAGCAAGTGAAATGATTGCATGTTACGAAACATATTATTTTGAATTAGGCAACAAACACAATTTTTGGTATGGTTATATATTTAATGGGAACAGCTCAATCACTATTATTTGTCACCAATAGCTTCTTCTTTTTTTTATATTCAATTTACAGCTCCAAAAGCTGGTAGTACACCATTTTAATTACAAAAAAAAAGCGTTGTTCTTAATTTGCAATTTTTTTCAAGCTACCATTTCGGTTACCAATGTAACTGACTTCACATAAAGTTTTTATTTTAATTTATATTGATAGAATAAAGTTTGCATATGTATTTGTTCACCAGGAGATGAAAGAATAACTCAGATTTAGATTAGGGGGACTTATATTTTTACAATTCAGCAATTAGATTTCATTTTTTATTGATTTACATACCGTAGATACTCGACTATAAGTCGAGGTTTTTTTCAGAAAAATTTGACAGATAAAATGAATTCGACTTATAGACGGGTCAATAAAAAAAAATAAAAAAAAACAAGTTTTCTTCAAAATCTAGTAAATTTTCTACCTCGACTTGTACTCGAGGTCGACTTGTAGTCGAGTATCTACGGTATATGAAATTTTTTCTGTTTTCATCTGAAAACTCCAACTATTTTTATACATACCGGTAAGCATTACTCATTTGCTCTCTTTCAGCTGCTAACAGTTAACTGACTCAGCAACCCACATTGTCCTTCACTCGCTTTTACACAAATTTCTTTCAGCCATATTTTGGTTTTCGATTCGCTCAATTGCACTCTCGTTTCCAGTCCAGATAATATTTATTAATAGAAGTCTATGGCTATCTAGAGTTAATACTATAGTATTGCCATTATAAGACTGATTTTAAAAAAATGTAAATTGGTGTTTGGTTTTTTCAAAGCACAAACAACTCTTTGCAGAAAGATAAAATTTTAAACAAATAGCTTAAAGCTCATATATCTAAGCTACCAGTAGGAATAATTTTACATTGCATTAACATAGTTGCAAACTTCTAAATTCTAATTTTAAAAATTTATCAATTTTTAAAATTTTCAAAACTTTTGAAACCAACGACACGTTTTTTGCATTTCCGGTTTTATTGCGACTTTGGGAAAACCAGTTTCAGTCACTTTTTCTGGTTAGTAATCAAATTAAAAATAATACCATGAGGAAATATTCTGGTTTCTCCAAAAACAGGCTAGGTAATTGTGTAACTGTTATTTTTAATTACTGGATTAACTATGGACAAATATTTTGTTCACTTGGTTTAGTGGTATAATTAAGTTTTATTGATTCATTTGATCATACTTTTTTTCATTTGCTATTAAATTTCTACTTCAGTAAATCAACATTTGCACAATAATTGCGAATAAGAAGACAGTGGCTAAACCTTACCTTTATAAGCCGCACAACGTCAATTTTCCGTAGTATCAGTCCATAAACTTTACAACAAAGTAATAAGCGCATAAAAAGCAAAAATCAAAAGATAAAATTTTACAAAAATAGAAAAATATACTTTTATACTTTTGTAAGTGCTTAACTATGTGATTGATTGAGAAAAAAAGAAATATAGATTATAAAGGTGAAATGAAAATTCTATGAAAAGAATGCTGTATAAACATTTATGGAGAAATTAAACCACAAACTTCGTGACCGTAACAACAAAAAGTAAAACAAAAAAAACTATCAGAAAAGTCCTGCCAAAATGAAAATATAAAATGTTCCTTGTACCAAAAAAGTATTAAAATTTAAGCTATAAAAAAACAACAAAAAATAAGTGTATGTCTAATAAAAAATTACTAAAATTTTTAATCATGGTCAGTAGTTTTTACATTAATAAATAATAATTATTAGCCCGATTTTCTTCTGAATTGTTTCAAGCTCGTACTGTTTCTGTTTTTTTATAAAATTATTTCAAGTTTCCTTAAAAAATAGTAAAATAAGCAGCCAACAGTTGGTCAACTTAAAAAAATGGCCATAAAATGATCAAGTAAAAATATTATCTCTAATTTGAACTAATAAAAAAAAACTATGAAAACCCCTAATTTGAATATAAATTTTTGGATCAACTTTAAAAAATAAACCTAGAGTTTAACTTCATCCTCTAGTTTGAACAAATGAAAAAACCTACATAGTTCAGTTAAAAAAATGACCCCAGTAAGGTCATTCTTTTAATTTGTAACTTCAATAAACAAAAGTAGAAAATTACAAATCATTACAGTCTCAATTAAATGCTATTTATTTTGTTTTTTAAAACAATACCAGTTTAACTTTTTTATAAAGTTATTTATTTCAATTCATAAACTGTTTCTTTGTGTACAAGTAGACTTTTTTCGATTGATTTATTGATGCATAGTTTTGTAGTACGTGAAATTTTTTCCTTCTCTGGTATTAAAAATAGGAATTGATTTAATTTTGATATAAGAATTTATTAAAGGTGACGGTAAAAAGCTATGGTCGAGATGATACATATACATATATTGATACATATACTCGTATCTGGCAAGCTCAAATTTAAAAATGTCTTTTAATTTAGGAAGTTTTATTTTTTATACAATCGAGAAATTGAACAAGGTAGTTATTTTATTTGCTGATCAAGAAAGTGGGTAAAGTCGTTCATGTAAAAATAAGCTAAACCGAGTGTATAAATTAGTAAATATATTTATTAACTTCCAGCGTGATTTAGACTTCGTAATTTAAAATTACTTCGATGTCGACATTATGAGACCAACTCTAAGCGTTTATTTAGTAATTTTTTGGGGTGAGCATAAAATATTTGTAATTTTTTCGATGAGCATAAGTTGCATGTTTTTGAACCACACTGATATGGAGCTGCGTTGTGTACGATGTTTCAAATTATTTGTAGCGATTGCCCTAATTGTTTTATTTTCAAACGGCTTTTGATAGTTTCTTAAAATTAATTTTTCTATTGTCTTTAAAGGATTGGTTATGGTTATTATATCTGTAGAAAATTACCAACGCACGTGTTTTATTTTATTTCTCTTGAGTTTCTAATCATAATTTGCGCGAGCACTCGCTGCCAGCGCCTTTTTTGTTTTACGCTTTATTTTTAATTAATCTCACCTTGAAGCATAGTTGTGTCTGCAGCGCGTTGATTTTAGAGCTGGCTTTTTTGCGTTTGTTCACATTTCTCAATTTGTGAGGCGACCAGCTGCAGTGTTTGTGGGCAGTTGGTTGAAGTCTGAGTAGACTTAGCGTGCAGTTTAAGATAATTCCCGTTTTCCCCGTGAGTCAGCACCGAAGTGAACTGCTCGGTAAGACACCTATGCGTTTTCTTTTTGTGTTTAATTTTTAGTTCGTTTTTATTTATTTACAGATTACCGTTTCCGCTTTCGTTTTTGCTTTCATTTTCACGTATCAACGTTTCAGTTATAACTTATTTTATATTAAATTATTTTCTTGGTTATTCCTTTTAATTTGTCGAAGCCGGAAGCGCGTTGATCGACACTTCACTTTGCGGTAATCGGCAACTTCAGCGCCGTTTACCGTTACAATATCTAAGTTTAAAAGTCGTTTTACAACTTCCATAAAAATTTGTCCGTTTCACCAGTTTTTAAGGAGGCTTTGTATACTATGTAGTTTCTGCAGCATTTTCCGTTAAGGGGGCAATTTTTTACTGATCTGCAAGAAACAGATCAAAAAAGATTACTTGGTTCAACTCCCTTTCAATGAATAAGACACCACAAACATTCGAAAAGAATTTTGTACCCTCCTCAAATAGCATTTTTCACCCAGCAACAAATAACACAAAATTTTTAACAAAAACTACATAAAATTAAGTTATTTCGTGCTGACCTCAAAAAATTACTGAATAAACGCTCAAAGTTGGTCTCAAAATGTCGACATCGAAGTAAATTTAAATTACGGAATTTTAATCGCGCTGGCAGTTAATAAATATATTTATTAATTTACACATTCGGTTTAGCTTATTTTTACATCAACGACTTTACCCATTTTCTTGATCAGAAAATAAAATAACCCACCTCTACACTACATACTTATTAAACTAACAATAATCTTAAATTATACCCTGTAAAAAAAATTTCATTATTTTAATTTTAATTCGTACCTTGATAATTGTTATTTTTAAACGCATTTATTAAGCATCTTTTTACCGTATTTTCCAGTACACTCTATATTTAATCAAACTTTTAACGCATTTTTTAATAAATTTTTTTTTTAATTTACCCGTTATTTTCAAACAATAGAGTAACTACATAAAAAACTTTTTCTTTGGCAATAAAATTCATCCATCGATCAATATTACAACAGTGGTTTTTTTCTTATGGTTGTTTTACGTCGGTATTCAAGCGCTTTGTTTAAACTATACTTTTATTCAATGGTTTTGTTTTTTCAGATTTCTAACCGCCCCCCGACGAGCCCAAGCAGGCGATAAAGTTAACGCTTATATCTTTATTTAAACTGTCCCAAATAAGAGTCAAATACAAAAATTCTTACAATAGCAATCTTACTCTTTATTTATCCTGTCTAATATTGCAAAACAATGATCGAAACGTAAAGCAATGTAATACGAAAATGCATCACCAAATTTTTTTCCCTTCAATGTAACATGTCCGGCTGTATTCTTTAGAAGGTCGTTGGTCACCAAACTTTTTGGAAAAGTGCCACCTAACATATAACAGTAATTCAGCGAGGAACACAAAATTTAGAAAAAAAAGATACGGTGCTATTCTGTTTTAAGGGGTATAAAAAAATTTTCAGGGGCATATGAAATTTTGAGGGGCATGAAAATTTTTAAGAAATTCATGAAATTGAAAACCTGACCTATTAAAAGAAACATAGAAATTTCACAAAAACGATATTTGATGTAATTAAAGCGATATTTTCTCATAACAACTTTCTGAGATTTCCTTTCTTTTCTTTTACATCGTTGTTACATTTTCTTTTCAAAAAAAACCTTTTATTTTGTGGGTATAACAGGAATCAAACGAAGTTAAAGAGTTTAAATACCCTATATTAACTCTGGTTTAGTCTGTAATTGTAATACTATATAATAAAAATGTCGATATTATATAAAACGACAAAAATTAAATGAGCCAAAGGCAAAACTATTTGCAGGTCAAGTAAAAAAACAGCGCAGCTTAATTTTACAAGTAAAAACTTTTTTGCTTTTTACTAAGTTTTTAATAAACACTTTCCAATATGTCAAAGCTAGCGTTTGTTGAGAGTGCTTTTTCCACCAAAAAAGTGTTTTTTTGACTGCATTTAACCACTTTTTCAAAAATTTGCTCCTTGCTGAGAGGTACAACCAGGGCCAATAATTGCAAAAAAATCAACCTTTTTATTAAGAAGCAAGTTTTCCTGGAGTGATCACATCATTCTGTTTTGTCCTGGGGAAAAACACTATACGACACTTGCTTTTGCTTGACAGTAGCAAAACAAGTTTTAATTTGTAATATCTCTATATAAACACTAAAAATCCAATTTCAACTGGGCTACAATATCTTGGAATCTCCGAAGCCAGGTCTAAGTATAACGCCTTCGACGTTTTCTCGTAAGTAGAAAGGATAGATATGGAGATAAAAATACTTTATTCTTACCAAATATTAAATTGAACAGTAGATCAGTACAGTACAGTAGATATACAGTAGATCAAGGATTTTTAACACATTGACTGCCACGCATATTTTGAAAAATTTACCCCAAAGGCCAAAGTTTTAAAATTGGTAGTTGAGTTCAGTATTAGCTTGAAATCATGTTTTGAGGTACTTGGGGTTTATTTGAAGCGTTTTTGTGGTATTATTTTGTTTTTTCTTTGTCAGTCAAATATAACTGACGTGGCCACCCGCGTAATTTTTCGTAACATCAGTGTCAAGCAAATTTAACTGACGTCATAAAATGTATGTTAGAGAAACAGCAAAAAAGTTACTCAAAAATTAATTTTAAAAATCATGCATGAATGATTTTAGCAAACATTTTGTACCCAGTATGTTTAACAAACCAGTATGTATGTTTATCAAGCATGATATGGCAAAAACTGGGCTAAGACAGCTAAACTTGTAATTGTTATCTTTTGTACTGCATTTCAGGATTTATGATAGATCTTTATTGTGCTCCCTATACTCTATAGCCTAACATTGCCGGCAGCGTGGTCGAGTGGTTAAAGCGCCGAGCTTATAATCAACATGGTCTCGGTTCAAAACCCACTCGCGCCATTCTGTTGTGTTCTTGGGAAAGACACTTTACGGCACTTTCCCCTGCTTGGTGGTCTTGGCAAGCAACTCTAAATTACAGTCATATCTCTATTAAATTACAAGCTGACAGCAATATCTTGGCATCTCCTGAAGCAGGTCGGGATAATTGCCTACCCTCTGTATTGGCACCTCCGTCGCTTTCCTGCGAATCAGATGGATAAATATAAAGATAAAATAAAAAAATAAAAAAAACACTAGTGTCTAACTGTATAATAATAAGCTTGTTTCATTTATCTATTATGGAGCTGTAAAAGAGTAAAACATGCTTTGGTGGTTTGCTTAGAAATTTACAATCATTGAAGGATTTCAAGTTAGGGCAGTTTAGACCAACTACAAGAGATGTTCTATGGAGATACATTGTATCATCTTTATTTAAACCCTGAAAAACATCGGAATTTCAAAATAGCAGCATGGGATGCAGCAGAATTCTTAATAAAAGCATGGCATCCTGCTTGCATTGCACCGATGTCAAAACAGAATATCCAAAAATAAATTATTCGCTTGCTTGATGAATTCAAGAAATTGAAACATACCAGAAAAGACTCAGCTGTTCTAATTAATTTTCGGAACTCAATAAAAACGCGATTTATGATATCTGCTAAGAATGCAGAAATTCTTATCAACAAAAGCAAAACGTAGTTGCCTGAAGGTAAGGCAGAAGATTTTTCAAACTATTTTGCAAACTACTCAAAACAAACCAACCACCTTCTCTTCGACCCCTCGATAGACAAAGGTTAAAACACATTACGAACTGTGATGTGAAGAATCAAAAAAACACAAAAGTATAATGAATGTTTGAATACTGAGAATGATTATGTATTTTTAATTTATATGTACTGTTTTTACAGTATTGTAGCGATTAATTGGACAGCCCAAGTATTTTCACACGAAATACAACTTTAATTATTATCGGAGTTATAGAATTTAGTTCAAAACGTTGGATTTAACTTTCACATGCTCTATTTTTATGCAATTTCGAAATTCACATCCTGCCGTTCCATATCGTATGATCACGTGGTAATACGCCCACTTGTATACAGCGACGTGGCTTAGTCACAAATTGAAATATAATGAGTTGCTCTCCGGCAGATATCGGTTAGATAAGTTAACTTCTGTCATGGTAATGCTATACTAAATTGTTTCTATTATTATAATTATTTGTTTTAATTTTTATTTTGTTTTTAATTCTATTTGAATAAGTGAATAAATGTGCTGTAAATAGAATCAATAGTGGTTAACCTTCTGAATTTGAACTGCACCAATTTAACTTGAACACAACGCTCTTAACCACGACAGTATCATATATGTCATAACACCTACAAACTTGGTGTATGACAGGCATAAAGAAGGCGTTTTTTACAGATAAATTTAGATCTAAACCATGGATCTCAGGACTCAAATTATTTTTCTCTGATTTAGAAGAAGCAGATTCTAATACTGATGAAGAATTTGACCCTATTATAGCAACACATGGCAGAAAAAAAGTGATGACTTTTTAAAGCTTAATGAAGATAACTGGATAAAATAACTAATGCTACATGCTGACAGAAGTGATTTGACAATTTTTGATCTCAGTTTTTGAATTGTTTCTGTTGAAAGCTGAATATTATCTAGATTTTCATCCTCTGCTTAGATAGTTGCAATATAAAAATAAAATACCTCTGCATTTGACAATCACCTCTGTCAGCATGTGGTATCTGTTTATGCTGTAAAAACAGTACATATAAATTAAAAATACATAATCATAATCAATATTTAAACATTCATTATACTTTTATCTTTTTTTGATTCTTCACAGCATAGTTCGTAATGTGTTTTAACCTTTGTCTATGCAACGGTCCAAGAGAAGCTTTTGAGTAATTTGTGTTATTTGTGAGGTTGGTTTGTTTTGAGTAATTTGAAAAAATAGTTTGAAAAATTTTCTGCCTTATCTTCAGGCAACTATGTTTTGTTTTTGTTGATAAAAATTTCTGCATTCTTAGCAGATATCATAAATCGCGTTTTTATTGAGTTCCGAAAATTAATTAGAACAGCTGAGTCTTTTCTGGTATGTGTCAATTTCTTGAATTCATCAAGCAAGCAAATAATTTATTTTTGGATATTCTGTTTTGACATCGGTGCAATGCAAGCAGGATGTCATGCTTTTATTAAGAATTCTGCTGTATCCCATGCTGCTATTTTGAAATTCCGATGTTTTTCAGGGTTTAAATAAAGATGATACAATGTATCTCCATAGAACATCTCTTGTAGTTGGTCCAAACTGCCCTAGCTTGTAAATTTCTAAGCAAACCACCAAAGCATGTTTCACTCTTTTACAGCTCCATAATGAATAAATGAAAAAAAACTTATTATTATACAGTTACATACTAGTGTTTGCAGTATGTTAGGCTATAGAGTATAGGGAGCGCAATAAATGATGTATCATAAAGCCTGAAATGCAGTACTAAAGGTTACAATTACAAGTTTAGCTGTCTTAGCCCAGTTTTTGCCATATCATGCTTGATAAACATACATACGTAATGCTGGGTACAAAATGTTTGCTAAAATCATTCATGCATGATTTTTAAAATTAATTTTTGAGTAACTTTTTTGCTGTTTCTCTAACACACATTTTATTATATTTTTTAATTTTTTACTCCTAAAAACATCATAGCAGTAATTTTCAGCACTTTTTCAGCACCATGTGATAAGAAATAAACAAAAATCAGGCATGCGTGACCACACAACCTATATGTTTAAACGGTTATAACTCTGGAAATAATAGAGCAATTCAAAAAAAATTTTTTAACAGTTTCGGTTTAAAAAGTTCTTTTAGACAATTTAAAGGCTATTAAACTATTTTAAAAGGAAAAGTGTCTTTAAAATGATTTTCATCATTTTCCTAAAAAGCTGTTGCTAGAAAAACCATGCAGAAAAGTCACAATACAGAATAAAACTAAACAAAGTCCGGGGATTGGGAAGGTCTAGTGATCATGAGTGTTGGGTAATGACCGAAAAAGTGAGATCCCCAGTACAGGCGGCCGAAATGGGTTTCTTGAGAAAAGTCAGAGGTTTATCCTTACTTGACAAGGTTAAAAGCACTGACATTCGTCAATCGCTCAACATCGAACCGCTACTACTCCGCATAGAACGATCGCAACTGCGCTGGTATGGCCATGTGAGACGAATGTCCCACGAGCGAACAGAAAAGCAACTAAATGATGCTTTTCCAAGTGGCAAAAGGTCTAAAGGGCAACCTAAAACTTGCCGGCGGAATTATATTAAGACCTGGCCTGGTCACGTCTTGAAATTTTACCGGCAAAATTGCGGCTAGTTGCAGGAGATCGGGATGCTTGGAGTTCCCAATTCGAGCTGCTACCACCGCAGCCCCAAAAGTACAAACGGGCAAAAGGAAATACACTGAACTAATTTAATGTTTTCCCTGAAAATGATTTTTCTGAAAAATGAAATAACGTGTACAGGCGGCAGAAATGGGTATGTTGCAAAAAGTCAGAGGTTTATCCGTACTTGACAAGGTTAAAAGTTCTGACAATCGTGAATCTCTCAACATCGAACCGCTACTATTCCGCATAGAAGAGTCGCAGCTTTGCTGCTATGGCCATCTGACACAAATGTTCCACGAGCAAATAACAAAGCGACTAACGGATGGTCTTCCGCGTGGCAAAAAGCCTAGGGGGCAACCCAGAACTCGCTGGCAGAATTATGTTGAAGATCTGGCATAGTCATGTCTTGAAATTTCAGCAGCAAAATTGCCGCTTGTTGCAGGAAATCGGGATGCTTGGAGATCACAACTCGAGCTGCTGCCCTCGCAACTCCAAAAAGACAAGCGGGAAAAGAAAAATGCACTGAACTAATTCAATGTTTTCCCTAAAGATAATAATGATAATTATTATTGTATGATTGTAATATGTATAGTATTCAGCGTATTGTAAAAACAATTTTTCTAAAAACTCCTTTTTTACTTCGTCAATATATTCACCATTAGCACGGAGAAAATATTCGGCCAAGAAGATTTTTTCTTCTATTGACAAAATCATATTTCACGTCGAAATGAAACGGGTATGAGACGCGCTGGTGCTAAATGTTGAATCGTATTCAAATTCAAATTAAAATTCAAACTTACAATAAAATTTATCAAAAGCAAAACTTCTTAATCGATGTGATAATTTTATTCATCAACTTAGATATTTACAACTAAAACCACGCTCGTTTTATTTAACAAAATTATCTGTATTTACGAGTAAACTCGTAATTAATAACGGGTGCATAGTGACTTTCTGAACATACTGTATATAACGTTGATTGATGTTATTGATTTTTATTATGACGCCAGACGTTTTTTACCGGCAAAAACCACGAGGCATTAGGTCACGTAATCAGGCTATATCCTGTTTGAAGGTGTGAGGGAGACAACTACAAAAAGAGCGGTAATGGCCTTAATGGCGCAATCAGCTGACAGTTATTTGGAGAGGAACAACGGAAAGGTGGTACAAAACAAAATACTAAAGAAATAATAGTTATGACATGACGGTTGCCTTGGGAGCGGATAAACGCTGTGCAGCGAGCAGATGAGCGCTTCAGAGAGCTTTGTGAAATCAAGGCAAATGCATCCATGAAAGACAGTTTGCGGCGATGAGTTTGCTACAATATGAGAGGCTCAGATAATTTAACTATTTCAACCAGTTTTATGTGTTAGGAACAATTGTTATGTAAAACAAAAATAATTTCAACTGAAGTGCAATATTTGCCATTTTCAAAAGGAACTCAGGGTTACTATTTGATGGTTGCTTTTTAAGCTTAATGCCTCCGCTGTTCTGTTGCGAGTCCAAAAGGTACATATAGATGATGGACGGATAGACGAGTGGAGAGGTCTTAAGACATACATCTGATTTTGAATTTAGCCAGTATTATTTTGCTTTTGATAACAGACTAAGATTTGTAAAGGGGTGTGGTAAATGTATTTTAAAATTAATGGTGGCCATGCTTTTTACCGTTTTGTACCTGGAACTTTTTAAATTATTTTATGCATGTTTTAACGTATGACGTTGTATTGCTTCTCCTTTTCTAGATCTGTTCTAATATTTTTGATTTTTTGTTTATACTATTAATTAGCGATCGAGAATAAAAAAATGAAAAAAAATGCAAATTCAAATCTTTGACGTCAAAACAAATGCGCTTGTAACGTAGAGATCGACTATTAATGATGGAGGCAAAACATATGTCATGAATGAAAACTAGTCGTGGTGTAAATAAATTTAGAATGTCTAAGATTTTTTAATCGGAAAGTTTGCTGTGCATTTTATCTTCAAGTTTAGCAATCAGATTGAAGAAGTTTAATTTTTTGACTTTCCAAGTTCATGTTTTCGTAAAATTGTAATGATTTGTTTAATAATTATAGCACAAAAATGTCGCCAACATATTAATAGCGCAGTAAAGATTTATTTAAACTTGTTTTGCAAATTTTTTAAAACTCTACGGCAATAATCGTAAGCTAAGCTATGTCTTGAAAAAACACAGTAAAGTAATATTTAGTAAGCCACAAAACAAGTTCAAAATTTGGTGGTTTAAATAATTCTGAAGCCAAGGCTTTTGTGGCGTTTCAATGCCGTCGACCATCTTTTTTACTGCACCACAGTTCATTGGTGAACCACAAACCGTTTTTATTAAATTCTGAATTCAAACCATGGATGAAAACGTTTGCAATCTTTATCCCAAGAATAGATTTATTGTCTATGCATTGTCACTATAAGCAAAATCGAATCCATATTTCTGCATTTAATAACTTACTGCTGAACAGTTTTATTGAATTGCTTTAATTGGTCAACATTATAGAATGTATAAAAATCTAGAATTTACCCTAAATAAGAAAATGAACAAAAACGTTATATACAATTTATCTGTTTTGTATGTTTTTTTTGTTTTTCAGCCCCAACGGCACAGATCAAAGCACAAAAACACATTAAAAGCTAACAAAAAGAAGCAGTAAAAACGATAGAAGTTGTAGTACATGCAAACCATACATTGTACAGATATAGCAAATGTCATTACAATTTACATGTGCACTGCGCCTGAAAAACAATAAAACACACACAAAAAAAAAACCCAAAAAAACTTGAAAAGGATACACAAAGAAAACTAGTTTCTATGACTTGTGGTGAATATTTATGCAAAATCATATAGGTCTACAAATAAAAATTATTTTAATTGCACGTAAATTATAAAATTTTTCTGAGGGCTAAGTCACAATAAATACATAAGTAATTAAAAGTTTAGGGCACAATAAAAATTTTTTAAATATGATCTGGAGACAACTTCTGATGAAATATCTGATATATTGTGTGTAACGGTAAACGGCGCTGAAGTTGCCGATTGCCGCAAAGTGAAGTGTCGATCAACGCGCTTCCGGCTTCGACAAATTAAAAGGACAATAATAACCAAGGAAATAATTTAATATAAAATAAGTTATAACTGAAACGTTGAAACGTGGAAATGAAAGCGAAAACGAAAGCGGAAACGGTAATCGAGCAGTTGACTTCGGTGCTGGCTCACGGGGAAAACGGGAATTATCTTAAACTACACGCTAAGTCTACTCAGACTTCAACCAGCCGCCCACAAACACTGCAGCTGGTCGCCTCACAAATTGAGAAGTGTGTACAAACGCAAAAAAGCCAGCTCTAAAATCAACGCGCTGCAGACACAAACTAGCTCCAAGGTGAGATTAATTAAAAATAAAACGTAAAACAAAAACGGCGCTGGCAGCGAGTGCTCGCGCAAATTATAATTAGAAACTCGAGAAATAAAATAAAACACGTGCGTTGGTAATTTTCTACACTGTGAAAGCTGCTATTGGTTTAATTTTTGCTTGTAGTAATTTCTCAACAAAGGAATAATAAAGGTGACGCTAAGCGCTGTAGCATAAAAGTAGCAAATGAATACAATCATGACATAGGTAAAAATTTTTAATTTAAAATAACCCTTTATTATATTAAAAGAGAAATGAAAAATAAGTACCAAATACATGTATGAATTTTATATCATTAAAAAAATATTGTCTCTTTAAGCTGGTGGTACAAGTAAAGATCACAATTAAAGACTAATGTATAAATAGTTCTAAGAAAATGATAAGATCAAAATAGATTAGGGTAGTCATTTCCAAATAAGTTATTAAGTATTGACTGTCAGAAGATCATGGTAACTGAGAGTTCTGCAGGGACAACAAAATTATTTGTTTTTTTCTGGTTTCTATTTATCCATCTTTTCTTCTATTTTTTTTGTTCTGCATAACTGGAATAATATGACGCAATGCAACTGCAATACAAAAAACAGCAGCAAGTAGTTTACTCAAACCTTTTTTATTTAACGAAAGAGTTTATTTTTGTTTATTTTAAAATTTAGCGAAAAAGTTTCAAATGAAACACTTGGGTTTAAGATCTATTTTAAATAATATCATCAAGTTCATAGCAAACTAAATAAAAGGACGACAAGCATGCACTCAATACAACAACAAACTCTCGAAACTCAAATAAATCAACACTGGAGTATTACAAGGTGGAATCTTGTCTTTGACCTCATTAAACATTTGCACTTCTGATATTCCACCCCCATCCCCCAAAAATAGACTTACAAATCACAACATATGCTGATAACATAACAGTCACAGAATCTCCAAGCAAACACTGTCAGGCTCCGGGATTCATTCAAACATATTTTCACAAAATATATAAATGGACTATCACTAATAATATTCATATAAACATATACAAAACTACAGTTATCATACCTGCATGAATGTGGTGCACTTTTACTTTTAGATACTTTTTCTACATTTTGACCGTTTTTTATTTTGTTCATCGTTCCGTGTCACCCGTAAAAACATTTTTTTCGGTAAGCTTAAAAAATCTCCGCTGACTTTAGAAACCACAATGTTTGAAAGTAAAACAAAACTAACTTATATCACGCTTTTTTCATTGTACAATGCTTACTTAAGCTTTCATTCAGCTTTAACTGCAATAAGAAAGGAAAGACTAAAACATTATTGCATGATGACATTTTTGCTTTTACTGTAACTTGTTTGACTAGAGATAATAAAGAAAATCAGGTGAGAAAGATTTTCATTCGCTAATACAGTTAAAAACCGAAATAAAAGCAGTGATGGTTTTAGTATGGAGTGCATGAAGCGGCCCCAACAAGCATACCTTTCCTTTCTTTCCCATAAACGTCGTAAATGTACCCCCCTTCTGAGTTAAACTGGCCTCTTTTGTAATAGCAGCAGAACAGCTTTAAAAAGTTGTTAAAGTTTAAAGAGTTTTTTGATCGTCACTTGAATGAAATAATACAATTCAATTTGGTGAAACTCCAATTTTTAAGTTCTTACGGACATTATTTAGTTGCCGTTCCACTTTACAGGTAGAAAAACAAGTAAAAATAAAGTAAAATCTTCACTTTTAGCACACATTTTTTCCGAACTAAATCTTAAAAAGTCACCTTCTCTTTTGTTTCTTGCACCAGACCCTTCCTTTTGTAAAATTATGACTCACTAAAAAGTTTTGTAAATTGTTGGAAACAGAAATGAAACTGGACCAAAACTGGACAAATTATCCTGACTGATAGACTGATTGGCAGAAATAACATAAAATAACCGGAAACATAAGATGACATTGACAATGTTTAAACTATGGCGCCTTAGTATTGTCAAATAAACTTAAAATATTTTCTACCGAAGTGTTTTGTTTACCTATTTATTTTTTTATTGATTGCAACCTATTCAATGCCATAACTAAGTTATTTTTGTTTTTCCATGTTTTTTTAAAAGTTGATAAACTAATTGAATTGTTTGTGTTTAGTTGAGTTGTGTAGCGCTTTTAATTTCCCGGTTATTTTTCTTTGGCGCTGTAAGTTTTAGTCTTTGTTGTCATTAGCAAAAGAAAATTCAATTTTAAACTACTTTTAATGAATTTTTGGCTTTTCTTTTTGATGGTGTAAAAGTTTGAATGAATTAATCCTTGAATAAATCCTATTTCCACAGATATATATATTTATGGTGATTCATATCAACTTAATAGATATTTATGCTTTTGTTTTACCTTCTTTGACGAAAGAAGTGGCCAGTTGTAGTTTGATAACATTGCTTTAAATTGAGCCAATTAAAGTCTCTAGGAATTAAAGTTGTTGTTGTAACTTAATTTAAACTTTTAGTTTAGTCTAAGACTTTATGACAACATAAAACTTAATAAAAGAAAGATGTTAATGCTGCATAGAAACAAAAATAAATTGTAAGTTTGAAGTACTTTTTGCGTCGTTATAATTTTCAATCATTTTTCAAAGGCTTTCAACCAATGCGTCAGCTCAAAGACATTGCCTAAGGCTATCCTCCCGTGCTTATAAGCATAACATAATATTAAATATTTCTTATGTTTACTGATAAGCTATACTTTAATTTTAAACTTTCAGTATTTAGTAGCCGAGGCAGTATTTCCCATAGTGTGGCTTTGTATTTGGATTTAGTTGGCTAAAATATTGTAGAGAGTAAAAGAAAAAATCCTTGCTTAAAGACAAATCAAAAAAACTAACTTAAAAGTGAATGGAGTTGTTCCAATTTTAAATTGCACAAAATAGTTAAACGTTGCTCTTTCGTTGTTTTTTAAAATATTGCTATGGAATTTTTTCAGATATTTTATGCAATCCTCAAAGGTAAGCTGAATGTGTCACAACAATTGTTTGGGATTCAGAATGCAACCCGATGTGTTTTCAGAGGAATACTGTTTGAAAATATCTCAGGAGTTTAGAGTAATTTTACGTTTACTAAAAAACAGTTGACTCTATTTTAAAAGCAGCATGGTATAAATACAATTGTAATTAAATATTCTGTTTGATTTGCAGAAAGAAATATGAAATTTCAAATTAAGTTTTTCTACATTTTTACGACAATTATTTTTCTGGCTCTTACAAAAACCTTACTTGAAACAAAGATGAAGCAAAATGAGAGTAATTTCTACACTAACTCAAGTAACGAATTACATTTTGTAAGTAAGTTGTATCTAACAAACAAAAGGTTATTGGCAAGTAAACTAATTTGTTTTATGTAACTTAATTGAACGCTTTCAATTTTTTTAATTATTAGAGATTAATAATAAGCTTTCAATTTTGTTATGAACATGCTTAGCCAGAGAGCTCTAGAATTAATACCATTTTTTCAATTATTTATGACGTCACCATGACTAGAACCCGTTTTTCTTCTTTTACTCAAAATTACGCGAACTAAAAACGCTTCCAATAAAAGGTCAAACGATGCGTTTCGGCACACCTATTCATGAAAAAAACAAATAACAACAAAAAAAAAAAACTGCCGTCACAGTTCTGTTCAAGGTAATTGAAACTGTGTTTTATCAGAAATGATCAAGAGCGTAACCAGACTCAAACCTTTACAAAATCCTAGCTTCACTACGTAATGCAAACATAAACTTAATGATGAATTTGAACGTTAGTTAAAAAGGTTTCCACTTGATCAATTCAAATCAATTTAGAAAAATACATATTCTACTTTAAGCCTGCTATTAAAATTTTTTAAATTAATAAATATTACACAGGTCTGCATGAAAATTTTTTCTGTTAGATGTCAACGTTTCCCGAATTGTTTTCACCAGCTCAGCTGAATGATCTTACAAGAAAGTTAAATCTTTTAAAAGAAGTAGCACAAATTTTAGGGTTGAGATTAAGAGAAAAAAAACCTTCTTGAAAAGGATATAACTTTTACATAGTACCGTCACAGAGGGAAATAATTTTCAAAATTTTCCCGTAAAAAAGATACTCTGGTTTATTGTACGGATGTCCAAGGCTTGATTGAAGCATTTGGGATGTCATATCAAGCAGAAGATTGGAGACTGTTCATAAACTCATCAAAGACGAACATGGAAGCTAGGTTGTTGTACAATGGGCTATCTGTGCCATCTATATATGTTGCACATTTTACTGAAATGTCTGAAACATATGAAAGCATAGAAATGCTGTTGAAACTGATAAAAAACTATGAGCGTAATTGATGGTAGGTTCTAATTTGAAAGTTGTAAATCTCATACTTGGAATTCAAAGTGGCTACACTAAATTTTCCTGTTTCCTTTGTCTTTGGGAGAGTTGAACGGATGGTTGCCACTTTGCTCGGAAACTGTGGCCACCTAGAGATCAGTTTCTGCCAGGATTTAAAAACGTAAAACGCACATCTCTCTTTTTGCTCTAGTTAAAGTTTTTTCACCACCTTTGCAAATCAAGTTAGGGTGCAAGAAAAACTTCGTGAAAGCTGTGGACAAAGACGAAGAAGAATTTTTTATCTTTAAGAAAAGTTTTTTGGCTTTATCCAATGATAAACTGCAAGCAGGTATTTTCACTGGAGCTCAAATCAGAGCACTGTTGAAGAATGAAAATTTTGAGAAACGTTTGCCTGTAACGGAATTGCAAGCATGGAAAAGGTTAAAAGCTGTTATCCAGAAGTTTCCTAGAAGCCAAAAAGCTTCCAATTACGAACAGCTTGTTAACGACATACTCGATGTTTTTCAGAAACTCGGTTGTAAGATGAATGTCAAAATACACTTTTTGCACTCCCACCTCACTTCGGGCACTCCTACCTCACTCCGGGCACTCCCATCTTGATTACGTTCCAGGAAGCTGTGGGATGTTTTGTGAAGGGTAAGGTGAATGCTTTCACCAGGAGATAACAGTGATGGAAGAACGCTATCAGAGCCAGTGGAATGTCAATATTATTGCTGACTACTGCTGGTGTCTGAAGAGAGAGGACTCGCCTAAACAGACAAGAAAATTGAGAAGACGCACATTTTATAGATACCGATGCGCCTATACTGTTGTGCTGTTAATAAATGTCATTTTACTAACTGTATCTCAAATGTTGTCATATTTTAACAGGTTTTTTTTGTTTTGGATCATGAGAAGACAAAAGTTTGCAATAATTCTGTGCAAACTTTTTAAGTAAAATGCATTGCTGACACCTTGCAATATTTTACAATTATTCACCAGAAACAGGCATATCAGGTATAGTATTTACCTCCAAAACCTGATGTGATGCGAAAAAAGAAATGAAGATTCGAAATTAGCACCCCAAAATTAGTTATTATTCCATACTTACATCGAAAAATAATTTTGAAATTGGAAAATGCAGGCCAGTGTTATCTGTATCAAACTTGTTTTGGCTTAACTATAATAGATTATTATAATTATAACCAAATTTTACAAAAACTCTTCACCAGGCGGGACGTTGCATCCGACTACCCATTAAAAGAGTCGGCAGTGTAGGGTTAGGGTCGAGCCAGTAGGAAGACCGTATCGGTGTTTAAATCAATCTACACGGGGTCAGTTAGAAACCTGCTCTAGTATTTTCTTGTAATTTTGGAAAAAGTATTGCTTCGCAGTCTTAGCAAGCTTACTAAATTTCAGTCAAATTTTTTATAAAAAATAAAATAATCTGTTTCAACTGAACAGCTATACAATGATACCTTAAGATACGAATTTAATTCGTTGCATCACGGCGTTTGTAAGGTGATTTATTTGTATGCAGATGCAAGATTTACATGTAAATGGCCTAATTCGTTCCAATCCACTTAAAACCAGTCTTATAAAATATAAATATTATATTCCCCAGGTAAAAATTAAACATTTTAGGCACATATTCAAAGATACACATCTAAATAAACACTTAGACATTAATCAAATCAATAAAACAATAGCAATAATGCACAATGTTGTTATGAATAATGACACCTCGTTGCAACCCGCCCGAAAATAGTCAGTCGTACAGTACATTAAGAAGCAGTGGCGTACCAAGAATTTTTGAAAGGGGAGCATACGACCACAAACAAATATGCTTGGTGAAAAAGGATATTCAAGTGGTAGTAAAAAAAAGGTCTTTACTTTGAATCGGTACCGGAATTGATAAATTTCGTCTCGAAAAAGAAGTATTCTCCAAAAAAAAGATCTTCACTTTGAATTAGTCCCAGATTTCATAATTTTTGTCCCCTAATAGAAGTGTTCTCTAAAAAAATGTTTTCACTTTCATGAAGTGTAAAACAATTACGAAAATTTACAGTGTACATAAACTTAACATTTTAATTTATGTACATTACGTAATTTTTTTGTTTTGGATTTTGTGATTTATTAATCTTTTTTTGACTTTTTGTTTTATTTTATTTGTATCTCGAAGCAAATATTTGTTTGAAACTCGGTTTGGAAGCCGAAATATTCGTAAGCAGAAACAATTGCATTTCGACGTATTATTGCATATTACACTTGGCATCTCCGTAAACAGAATTGGCGTAATCGCTTAGCGGTTACTTTAGTATAAAACGAGCATCTGTGTGATTGTTTTACAGGAGATAGTTGAAGAAAAATCACATGAAATTAAAAGTACATCCATTTATAAAACGAAATCTAACAAACAAAGTCACTTACCACAGGTATGTTTGTTGCATAGTAAGCCTATTATACGTTTTAGGTTAATTCTGTAAGAAAAATAATGAAAATCATTGAAGATGAAATGTTCAAGTTCATTTTTAATTACTTTATTTTTGAAAGAAAAATATTTAAGATTTGCGGCTTTTACCAAATGCAAGACTGCACTGATAGAAGCGGCATTGTGCATCACGCACACCAAAGCCAGGTGCAAAAATATATAAAGTTATAGGACAGATGGCACTATAGAGTATCATCTTTGGCATGCTGAACCCAAGATCACTGCCCGACCATGGTTTCGAGTTTTAAAATCTCATTAGGGACCGTCAGCTTACCCAGTTTGAATCGCAGAGCTGGTCATAAAAGCAAAATAATCGAAGATTTGTGGCTTCTACCAAATGCAAGACTGCATTGATAGAAGCAGCATTTTGCATTACCCACGCCGGCACCAGATACCACAGATAGTACTTTATAGTGCCATTTGTCTTATAACTAGAAAAATATTTGCAAAGTAATCAAGGTTTATTTTATTTACAGTTTTTTGTTTATTTGAAAAAATCACCTAAAATATTTATTAATTAAGCTTGAATAAAATAACTTAAAAAGTAAACTAGAAAATCTAAAAACAACATATTTTAATGTTTTTTATTTTCAAGCATTTTAAATATTGCATTGTAATAAACAAAATTATAATTTAATTTAATTGATATAAAAACTAAATGTTTTTTGTCAGATTTTGAGTCAATCGATGATTTTTAAAAACTTATTATCATCTGCTACTTTTAATTCTCCGGATCACTTGTAGGACAACACCAGATAAGTTAAATGTAGAGCAACCTGTTAATATGGTATTTCGAGCTACTTTTAAAAAATACTTAAGATTTATCATCTGGATAAAAAGATATTTCAGTTTTTATTTTCATAAAAAGCTCGTGATTGATGTTTAGAGCTGCGTGTTGTGACTGTCAAGCGAGGATAAGCAGCCTAAACCGTTTATTATTTGCAAAATCACCAGAACATGGCAAGTGTATAGATGGAAGTAAATCAAAAACAAGGTTGATCGCGTTCATGATAAAGAAAGATCTCTGTTGCCCGCCAGCAGCCTAACTTCTTTAATAGAAATGATTACAGATAGAACTATAGATTGCTGTTTTTGCTGAAACATTCAGTTAATCCAGGTAATGACTCTCTTAATGTCTTGTGCTAAAGTAATCTGATTTTAGTGCAGAAAATAACTATTTCTAATGTTAGTAAAACGTCTTGAAATTCGCATGACGATGAGTCCTTGAAAGGTACGCCGATATGATGCACTTGCTGCTCTTATCAATGCTGCAATGCATTCGATAGAAGCTCAAAATATTTAAATACTTCAGGTCTGGTGCTATAAGATTGATATATGCAATTAAAAAGACAACCTGTGTATCTCAACGTTATTCATTGGCAGCATCTGACCAAACTGCCAGTGACTAACATCCCAAGAGAGAAATAAGATTGAGGCCTCCCTAAAAAGTAAAAAGAACTTAACTTTTATAGCAATCTGGGAAAACGTTTTTGTAAGAAGTGAAGTTAAAAGTAAAGACTAAAAAAGCAGTCTTTACTTGACATGCATTAACAAATTTGTTTGCAAAAGACTGTTGGCACTTTATGCCTGTTTTCATACAATTACAATATTTTATAGATTTATTAAAACAGGTTATCGGGATAGGATCGAAAAAGTGTTCTACTGGAGCGCTGATGACATATTTTTGTTCTCACCCGAAGGTCCAATGTCCTGAAAAGGAACTGCATTACTTTGACCAATTAAAAGATTATAAAAAAGGAATTAATTTTTACAGGTCAGAAATCATACATAGCAATTTAGACTAGGCAAATGTTTTTTTCTCAGTTTAGTTGATTTTTAGTTGAAAAGCTTGCTTTTCAAATTTTAATTTTACAATTTGTTACTTTCTTCTTATTAGTCAGTACTATAGACCAAGGTAAACTCTTGTCTTTGCTTTATTATTCAAGCTTGGCTTGTTTTTATTCATTTTAACAATTTCTCCGTAAAAAAGCTTTGAGACGATTCTACCTCTCTTCTCACTGGTCAATACTCTTGAACAACTTAAATTTTTTTCTTTGCTTTATACCTCAATTCGGCTTACTAATACTTATTCTTTTATATTTGTAGATCTTACTTTCCACCAACAAATAATCAAATCATCAATTTTGAAAAGACTCCACGCTATTTTGTGTTAAAAAGTGTTCCAAACAGAATAAAAACTCTTTACAATCAAGCAAACAGCAGTGTCAAGTTCATCTTGTCTCTTTGCGATCCGGCATTGAGAGCTTACTCGGATCATGTAAATAGAGTGGTAAAGGTAAATGTTTAATGGAAATTAACAAGAAAAAGAATATCGATTCGATTTTCAATTTTGATGTTTGTATCTGAAAATGAGTTAATTTTTTTTGCGTATTTTGTTTAATTAAACTACTGTAATTTTAAAAATATGTTGAACATTTATTCAAAACAATTAACAATGAAAAACATAAAATATTGAATACGACATAAGACACAATTTTTGAAAACCTCATCACCAAAAATGGATTGGAAAAATAAATTTCATTTTTTTAATTTTCTCTCCAAAAAGTGTTCCCACTGTAGCTTACAAAACATTGAGTTTTAATGTACCTGAATTTGCTACAGCAAATATTTAGGCGAAATTCAAATGTTTTCTTTCAATACGCCTCAGTCAGGCAAGTTAAAATGTTTTTATTACACTGAGTTAGAACAGATTCGACCATAGTGCAGATCTTCAATATTTCTATTTTTCAATAATTCTTAAATAAAATAACTGAAGATGACCTATAATCAAAATCAATTTATGATTAGTTTTATAAAAATATTTTAACATGCGACTTTTTCTCGTGAATTAAATCAAAAAATTTAAATTGCGATCTGTCGTCGCGAGAAATCGTGGTTAGGTCGTTATAGGTCGATTAATTGATTCAAGATTCAAGATACTCGTAAAAATATATTGATCAATAAAATGACTAAGATTCAATAAAAATAAATTAATAAAGCATCTGTTGGTATTAAACATTTTATTAACTTTAAACGAATACGAAGCCGAGTCAGCAGCATAATTTTACTATTGAATTAATATTAAGTTTAGCCGAGAGTCTTATCTGTGTTGCTACTTTATTTCTTTCGCTAAAGCAAATGCATCCTTTCTACAAAAGCCTTTTAATAAAAATGAAACGGAAAACAATTACTTAAATATAACGAAAACCATTATATAAAGTTGGGTAAGTTACAAAAATTTGGACGAAAAAAGAGAAGGAATCAATATCGCTTCTCAACATTTACAAATTTTTCAAATGAATTCTTGTCAGAAATCTATTAATTTTTACCATTTCAAAACAAAATTAAAAAATTAACATTGCAGTCATCGCTACCATCTTTATGCTTGATGTTTACTCTTTATCCGCCTGACTTGCAAAGCGTCGGAGGCTACACCTAGGGCAATCACCGAAATGCTTCCAAAGATATTGCTGTCCTGTTAGAAATATTTACTTATTTTTTTAGGATTTATTCTGAGATATGACTAAAAGTTATAACTACTTGTCAAAACCACCAAGCAGAGGAACGCGCCGTAGAGTGCCTTTCCCAAGAACTTAACACAATGTCACGATTAGATTCGAAACCACAACTGTTTAGATCAAGTTAGCTCTTAGCCATTCGACCCCACTGTCAAAGAGATTCAGCTTTCTTTTAGGTTCAACTTTCTCCGAATCTTTTCAACACGAAACCAAACAACAAAATTTGACAAAATCAAAAAGAAATGAATCGAGGTTGTGTTGATTACGTTTCTATAAATTCCCCTCCCCTATGGGTTACATTAACAATATATATCAAAGTTCTTAATATCTCATGGTTTTTTCAGTTGAAAAATATTTTGAAATTATTTTAAAAGAACGATTTTCACGTTTCAGCTGCAATGCTTGTGTGTGCTGCCGAGACAAAATATTGCAAAGACTACAGGGTCCTCCACCCAAGTGTAGACTAATTTTTAGATAGATTTCTAAATAGATTTATGTCTGAAAACTCCGTTAATTTTTGTAGAAGATGGCGTAAAAGTCAATCAACACGTTTACCTGGACATGTTGAAGAACAGGGTTCTTTCATGGATAAATTCATTGCCTGGAAATCAAGCGATGATACTACAGCAGGATGGGGCAACCGCTCACACAGCCAAAGTGGTTCTAGCCTGGTGCAAGGACAACTTTAAGTCCTTTTGGTGAAAGGAACTCTGGCCCCTTTCTTCTCCTGATCTTAATCCGATGAACTTTGGGATATGGTTTATCTTGGAGAGAAAGGCCTGCGCTGTGTCACATTCAAATGTAGAAAAATTGAAAAAGGAATTGAAAGAATCTTGGGCGAAAATAGAAAGCGAAACTATGCGTGCCACTAAACGTGCGTTTTTAAATTAATGTAATATATAACAGTCTACAGTTTGGTGGAGGACCCTGTACTTTCCAAATTCAAAATACGCTTCCATTTTTCAAACAAATTCGAAACGATTGGGTTGGGGTTTAACGCTTTGCATAACCAAATAGCTTGTGACAGATTTATGTCATTTGCAAAACAGGAATTTCAAAACAAATCTTTATTAATGATTTTCCAAGTTCATTAAAGTGGTTTAAAGTTTCAATCGCAATCTTCTAAACAAAAAATTTTAAAAGTTTCATCGGTTCGAATTCAAAATTTTCAATAAAATTCAAATTAGAAAAACAATCTTAAACTTCGAAACGATTTGTATTTTTACGAACTTAATAAATCCATTTTCCTAATATAGGATTGGCCTTACCACTCATTCGATCATTACATTGATGAGGAACTTCCAAAGCTGAAACTGTTTTTATCTCAAAATGGTTCGGATTGGCTTAAAAATATCAGCGATAAAGATTACGAGAGCTTTTTTAAAAACAATTGGAAGTTTCTTCTTCGGGGAATATACTCGTTTCACTTTAGTAGATGGATCAAACTTTTTCCGCAGGAAAGTTTCTTGGTTATTGACGGCGACTTGCTGATCACTCAACCATGGGTGGTAATGGAGAAAGTGCAAGCGTTCGCTAATTTACCAATCTTACTCAAACGTGAACATTTTGTAATTAATAATGAAACCGGATTTTACTGTTTGAAATTATTACGTAACGAAGGAGAAGTTACGTGTATGGGAAAAAATAAAGGAACAACGAGACATTTTAATCGTGATTTAACTTTTGTTCAATCAAAAATGTCGGAAAAATCAAAGAAAGCATTGCGAGATTTTTACCGACCATATGATAATGAATTGAAAAAATTGACAGCAAGGAGTTTTGAATGGATGAAAGTTTTTGATTAGTGCTTAATGATCCTTTGAAGCAAGGCCTAATAAAGATTACCCGGTCGCATTTCACTTTGAGCGCAGTGCATTTCATTTTTACAAAACGCTATTTGATGGATGCAATTTTCCTAAAAATAACCACTTTGATTCCAACAGAGTTAATAGCGATTATAATAATTTTACTGCACTAAAAAAGTTTTGACTAGAGACTTTTAGATTTTTATTTTTTAAACAATCGTAACAAGACGTATTTTTATTTATTTTTTTTCTCATTATTTTTATTTTTCCCCTTTACCTGCAAGAAAACGTCGAAGATATGAAACTTAAAAGAGCTGTCTAGCAATTACGCAACGTGCTTTCAAAGATGCCAAGATATTGCGGTTAGGTAGAGTTTTTTCAATTGTTTAGTTGAATTTCGACATAAGTTTAAAATTTTCAGCTACTCGCTCAAACTGCCAAGCAGATCGCTTTCAGCCTGAACCGACCTATAGATGTCAATGTTGACACTTCTAATCTTACGGTCTTTTTTATGAAACAGTTACCTTTTATATCTTGCTTGAAAAACCTTTTGCCTAAAAGTTACTAGATTTTAAAAGCATAATTTTTTAATTTATTTTCATTATTATATTTATATTTCTGACTTGCAGGAAAGGGTCATATATATAGGCTATACTCGAGTGATTACCCCGACCTGCTTACAAAAATGCCAAGATTTTTGCTGTTTGGTTAAATTTATTTATTTGGGTTTTGAATTTCTATTTAGAGATATTTACAGCAGCTTGCCAAGCAGGAAAAATCACCTAAAGTGTCTTTTCTATGAATACAGCAGACGGATGCGAATAGGTTTTAAACATCAATCGTCATAAATCCACTCGGTTAACGCTAACGACAAATTATCTCAATATTATAGTTGAATGGCGCAGGTAATTTAGGAAGGGAGCAGGTAATTTAAAATCTTTCTTTTTAAAGTAACATCTTTTATTGAATTGACTTCAAACAACTGTACGGATTTTGCCGTAAAACTGTTTTAATGAATTTTGTTTTACTTTTAAAACTTTTTGTTATTATTGCTGTTTTCTGGAAATCTTTACGAAAATAAAAAACTTGAAGCAATTTTTGTGGTTGCTAAGTTCTTTTACTAGTTAATTACAAAAGTTGAAATTAAACTAGAGTTTTTTATTTAAATGTGCAATACACTTCTAAAATACCAGAACTTTATAGAATGCAACATTTTGATGGAGAACTTAGAGGTAAGCCAAACTGCGCCGACCAAAGTTGAGAAGTTTGTCTAATAAATCTTTTTAAGCAATGTTAACATATCATTGTATTTTAAAGAAAAAAGCAATTTTCGCCATTTATTGAACCCTGGAAAATCTTGAAAAATATTTTTCACTTTAAAGAAAAAGTTGTGGACAAATGTGTTTTTCTATTCTAATCTTGGATTGGGATGTAATAATTTTTAGAAAAGCAAAATAAAGTGTACAGAGGCTCTCTGTGCAACTAAGGTGTACAGATGCAAAAAAGATAGACAAACTAAAGTGTAAGCTTAACTTTCCTTTATTGTATATATAAAACTAGGCAACATTGTAAAGTTGCCTTGTGTTTACTCTAAGCATAATTTATTTACGTTGACAAGCCTCTTACTTTCTAAACTATTTATTTTATGTAATAAGCTGAGAAAAAAACAACTTTGCAATAAAAAAAGAGAAAATAGAAAAAATCGACAAATTTTTAAATTCTAAACTTCTGCCTTGTGTTAAATTTCCACTTATTTCATTTGTTTAATATTTTATTATGTTTGTACATATTTTTGGTAAACTTATGCTTGGCTATATTACACTTTTTAAAATCATGTTGCTTTTTTCATTAGATCAAACTGTTTTTTTTAGATAAATTGCATTAATAGAGAAGCTTCTCATAGTACAGAAGCCAAAGTTGATTTTGAGGCTGAACGTTGACGTGTGATGATATAATTTTTTTCTCACTTGAATCTGAGGCAAACGATTTTTATCTTTATTACTTTTGTTACTTAAAATCAGAGACGTCGTTTGGATTAAAAACATGTGTTAACAAAATTTCATTCACATGAAAGACAAGAGTTATTCGCCCAATGTTTAAACCACCAAGTCTCGTCCAGTTATTCGCAAGTCGCACAAGAATCAATTAAAACCATACCTTGTATCACAAAGTTCGAATCTAAGCAAAAGCAAAATCCAATGTAGCAGATTCCCAGTCAGTTAAAACTGCACAATACTTACGAAGTGCAAAATAAAACTGGTCTGTTTCAATATTATCCTTAGATTCATTCTATAAAAAGGATCTACAAGAAAATTAATCAATTTAAAATTTCGTAATCTATGATGTAAGTGATTCTGATGATGCTTTCCCAAACCCTCTTTAGTACATATCATTTAAAGATTGCTTTCAATAATTTTAGTTTTAATAGCAGGAAACAATTTAGCAACAGATGAGTAATTTCGAGCAAAAAATGAAATCACTTATAAGACAATATTTTATTTTATTTGAGAATTTTTTTTTAAATTTTGTCTCCAAATTTGCCTTTATCATCACAAGGTGTACATCATTACGAGGCGCAAACAAAAACCAAAATCTTTTTAGTTGGTGACCATAAAGAATTTGAGCGGGTGAATACCAGTCCCAGTTTTGATGAGGCAAACTTTAATAGTAAGCCAAGACAATAAGCATCACAAAAGGATTCTCCTCTTTTAACATTTTTCCGACAATACATTTAAAAGTTCAAGCAAAGCGCTCCTCTTCCATTCCAATGCAGGATAAACAACTCATAAAGTCAGGTGGCAAATGTTTAACTGGCCACAAAAATCGTCAAATCTTTTCGAAAGGCTGTCATTGTTAGTCAAAATCGTATCCGGTAGGGGTAGATCTTCATGTAAAAATAGTTTTTAAAACGCTTTAAGAGTTAGTTGCGTTATAATCCATCCAATATTCAAGATGGCGATCTAGGGGTACTTTAAGAATGTGTCAATACTTCTTTTTTTAAAAATAGTCCCGCGAAGTCTAAGTGTTAACTATAGTTTTTTAAGTTCAATGCAAGATTAAAATTTTTAGGGAGCTGCTTTCGCTACATGGCTTTTATTAAAAAATTAAAATATTATTTCAAATTTATTTCATGTCAATTTACCAAATTAAAATATGTACCGATGAATGAAACCGCATAGGTTAACCGTTGCTAACAATGTAGACGCGATAAAGCAGTGGAAGCACTGACAGCGACATTTCAAAAATTACCCAGAGGCTCTCTGTGCGACTAAACGCAGAAGACATACCACAGTTACAAAGCAAAAGTTTTAAGCAATATTATCCATTACAATGGGCCCCTCTGGATACGAAAGTTTTTTGTATAGGAAAATCTCATTGTACGAACCGTTTATGCAAAGATTTCTTCGCTTCATATTACAAAAAATTACTCAGAATATAAAAGATACGAAACAAAGATCAAAATTTCCGCGCGCAGAAAATTTTAAAATTTGCGCCATAAGATTCTGGTCTCCTATTGGTTAGAATCTTTCCCATTATGCTCAGTACCGTGGTCCTGCGATTTTCGATGTTTTCTGCCGTTTTCCTTCCTCCTATGCCGCCACTTTACTTTCGGACGTCGGCTAGATTAGGTATAGTGAATGATTCATATGTATTTGGCACTTATTTCATTTTGGTTTTAACTTATTATTAAATTTAATGTAGTGTTTTTGTATGACGTGGAACAAATTAGGCAATTTTCATGTAAAACGCCATTCATTTTATATGAAAAACTTATGATATGAAAACCACTCCGGAACAAATTAAAATTGTATCTTGAGGCACTATTTTATAAAGTTTATGATGTTATTGAAAATTGCGACAGCTACGAAACGGCAATCAAAATGTCAAAAAAAAATATACTGTATATCAAGACTCCAAACACTGTATTTGCGAGAAACTGTCTTGCAGTCGCGAAGCAACAGCCAGAGCAATCACTTAAAGAATTTATGCAGATGTTGCATTCGCTCAGCAAAAACGGCAGCTTCCAAGCGTCACGGCCAATAATCATCGTCGAGAATTTGTTCGTGATGCGTTCATAACAGATTATTGTCTAATACTATAAGACAAAGACTTTGAGAAAATCGAGATATGGGTTTAGATACCATTTCTGATTAAGTTAATTTGCTTGAACTAGCTCAACAGCACTCTCAGGTGTATGGAAATCAAAGGAGTAATCCCATGACAACAATCTCCTCAATTTTAACTGGCCTCGCTTTGGAAGAATCAAGTGAAAGTGGAATTGAGAGGAAGAAACCTTATAGGCCGAAACAGTAACACTGTCTGCTGTTGTTGACGTTATTCAGCCGTTGCAAGCTTATATTATATTATTTAAAACTTTCAAGTCGATATATTCTTTAAAATTTTAATTTTTTCAACAACACTATCAACAACTGTTGGGAAAATCACTTCTAGTAAAAAGTAAGCGATGGTTTACGTAGATCCTATAGCGTGTTTTCATAATTTATTTTTATTTTAATATTTTAAAATAAATTTTACTACAAACAGCAGCAACAAAAACACACAAACGAAACGCTGCTACTACTGGCTTTAATAACAAAAACACTTTAAAACAATTTTTAGATCACTTGAAAATCTTTTTATTCATGCGTTGTTATTCTATCGTGTAAACGTGTTTTTTTTTAGTGTTGATTTATTTTAAAGTTTCTTAAATTGTATAGAAAATGAAAAGGAAGTTAGCTGACCGACGAGTTTAATAAAAATGAACAAAAAAAGGATTTTATGAATACGTTTTATAAATATTTTTTTTCATTTTAAGAGATTAAATAGAAGTTTTAGATACTACCAAGGATTAAAAAAAATTAAAAACAAAAAAAATGAAGCATCATTAAATATAAACATCTGCAAATTCGTTGAATTCGAACAACATGGGCGACATAATTATCTTTGAATTGATGGAGTACCGGAAACTTCTGGTTGCCGAGATCATGGGGGAAATGTAATGTAAGCTTTGAAAATTAGATCAATTCGACATTCGAAAAGCACATTGTCTTGGCAATTAAACCAAAAAACAAACCTAGACCACAGGTGTGTGCAAGTTGCTGACAATTTTGTCAAATCAAGTTTTGACATTCTAAGTATTTCTAAAAAAAATTCTTTTTTATTTAAAAATTCACATTAATAAAAGTCTTTTCTAGATAAAACTCATTTAATCTATTGATGAAAATTACACATTAAATATTTTTCATTAAATTTGACTAGGCCAACTGGGATTTTTTGTCGATTGCGCTAATTTGTTCCCCGAGAAACTATAGCGTAGTTTGTTTGGCTTGTAGCAGATATCAATCTGGCACAACACCATTCGATTCAAGCAGTAAAACAGCATTAAATAAAATTGTTATCAGAATGAATAAAATTTAAGAACAATTAGTTTTGAAAATGCTTGGGGCCCCTATAAGTTTAATGTATAAAATTGATAAATCTTTTTTACGTTATTTATAACCTTGAACTAAGCCAGTTTGTCAATTTGAGTCTTCAAGCTCGTTGTTTGCGTTAATAAAAAGTAATGATATGTCATCATAACATTGACGAAGTGTTAATTTTGCTTACTATTTACTTTGAATTGAAAAACGTTTCTCGAAAAAAAAATTATCTTATATTTTAAAACTTGCATTGGGTTTCTTTCGAAAAAACTATCAAACAAAAATTGTTTAGTTTTTATGGAAATGTTTTTAAAAAAACATTTTAAAAGAAATTTTTTCACAAAACCTGGTCTAAAAATTGATGTTTAATAATTGAAAATATGATAGATCAAACTCAGTGACGGCTGGCAAGTAAATACCGAAGAGGTGTTGCAATCAGAGGTGCCGGAAATATTTTGGCAGCCGGGGCCAATTTTTAAAAGGGAATTTTTGGTTCGAAAAGCACTCTCAACAAACACAAATTTTAAGCATAGGTTTAATAGAAAAAAATTTCTATTAAGCAACTTGATAAAAAGCAAAAAATAAATAAATAAGTGATAGTCTTCACTTTTCGGGCGCGGTGTGTCATTTACTTAACCCCGAAAATGTTTTTAACTTACTCAAGGTGAAAGGTCCTGTAGTGAATAAAGATTGTTTTTACGTCATCGGCTTTCATTTCGCAGAACAAAGTTTACACCTTCAGTTCAAACTCAAATTATGACTTTTTTTGGTCTTTACCAATTTTCTAAAAATACTCTTTAAACACTTAACCACGCTACCGACGAATGTAAAATAAAAGTCAAGACCTTTTTCGCTTTTCACTTTTTTCAAGCTCTAATTTTCTTTAACCCGTTAAGTGCGCATGACGTATATATTCGTCACAGCCAGACGCTCTCTCAGTGCGTATGACGGATATATACGTCTTGATCGTCGCAGCTTTTCACAGTGCGGATTATTTCGCTTCTCGCATTAGCTATTGTTTTGGTAAAAAACAGAAAAACATTGTTTGTAATAAAAACCGAACTCCTGCCACAAATGTCATTGTTTTATTTTCTGTTTTTATCTAAATCAAAAAAGCTTTTTTTTAAAGTTTGAATTAAACACTTTGTGTCTCGTAATTGTGCTTATAGCCTAGCCTTAGCGTGCGATCTGAGAAAATTTAGCTAAAATGTTCGATTGTGGAAAGCGCTCTTAAAATTTTAGTTATTATGACTAAATTTGAAGTTTATTTTTTTGCGTTTGCAGTAATACCTTCATTCAAGTCAGATGTGTTTTTTCGTATACTCAACAATAAAAGTATTTAGACCACTTCTAAAATAAAAATCAGTTATTTATCGGTTGTATAATTCCAAAGTCAACTTATCCTGCCTTTACTTTCAGTTTTCCTTACATATTTGTAAAAGTATTTAGCCTGTATATAAGTGGAACGACCAAACGAATTTCTTCAAGTCTCAGCTGACAAATTTTTATCGCTTAGGGCTTGTTTCCATGACGAGCGTTGACAGGAGTATTCTTTATTTTATTGAATTTTTTACTTCTTTTCACGCTTAAGCGCTAAGCCAACCAAAAAAATCAAGAAAATAAAAAATACTCCAGCCAAGGCTTGTAGTGGAAACGAGCTCTAATTCTTGATGTCGATAATGATTCGTCCTTGCTCGAAAGCTCGGAAAATAAAAGCGCCGACGAAGGCTATTTAACCTATTCTTCTCAAGCTTTTTCGAGCAATTGACTCCTCAATGTGGACTTCAGAAGCCCACCAAAGTTTGATGATTCATAGCTTGAAAACTATTTAAGGTGTTGTTTCGAAATTTAAACAGAGTAAAAGCCATTTATTTACTTTTTTGTTAGGGCTAAAATTTTTTGAAACTTTATCTAAAAAAGTATGTAAAATTGGACTTTAGCAAGGTTGGTTGTTTAAAAAGGATCTCAGATGGTTTAAAAAAACGTTTAAAAGAACTGATAAGTGATCCGTTGAAGAAGGACGGAGGCATCCAGTGACTACACGTGAAAGGTCATTCAAAACACTATTTATAAAGCAAGTAAGAACCCTGCAACAACAAACCGGATCCCAGTACTCAAGACAGCAGTCGAATAGACCACAAATAAGACAACTGTATGTGGTGTTTTACACCAGCACCCGCCTTGAGCCCGCAAATCGCCTCAGCAGCGGGATATGCGAAGAAACTTTTTGTGCAGCGAGAAATGGTGATAATGGAACGTGAGTGATCTGTCTAGTTTTACTCCAGGATAAATCTGAACTGGACAGAATGGTAAAAGTTGGTTGTTGTAAATTTTTAGCTCACATTTTTTTCATAATCTGGTTATGGTGGAAAGTAGATTATACCTATAGATGTTAAAAAAAAAGTCTTGATTGATTTCGGAGAAACACTGTTTATCTGACACCCGAGTCTATTTTGCATACTGTCGCTGTCAGTAAGGGTAAAACGTCTTTGTTTGGGAACAATTTCCGAACAAGTTCCAAATCATTCAAACCATGTACTTTCCTGCAGAAAGCTCAGCAGCTTGCAGTTAAAGCCAATTTTGGAATAGCAGAGCGGCAAATATGGCACCACCCTTCTTAGCTTCAAGAAAATCTTCGATGTTTTGTATCAACAGAACGACTTAATTCACAGTTGACTTTTCTGCGTCAAACCCAGTCTGTTCTCCAGAAAGCAATAGATGAATTGGTTCGATGCAGACATAGGTAAGTGTCTCGAATTTCTTGCAGGGAACACAAAGCAAATATATTTGTCAATAACTCTTTCTTCGTCTCTTGGATCGCGAGCACAAGCAATCTTCTGCAGATTTTGGAAATTTGTAGTTGACGCAAGCAGGAAGAAAGAAAGTTATTGTAATTAAGACTTCAAAACAACTCTTGCATGAATTATAACCTATGAGCAGAAAATAAGGGATCCAGAGTTTTACCGGGTTTTGCGTGAAGTTTATTGTTTTTATGTAAAACAATCAGATTAAAATATCATAAAGTTTAATAAATCCTGTTAAATCTTTTCCAAAAAGTCACTTCAGTTCAAAATACAAAATTTCGATGCACTAAAAATTATGGATCTTTTGTAGAAAGCCCCCACCATCTATTGCGAGTAATTTTTTTTGGGTGAAACTAACCCGGAATCCTCCCTAAAAGTTTCTTTTTTATTTCACCCTAGTGTTGTAGGGGTATTCCGGGTTAGTTTCACCAAAAAAAATTATTTGTTATAGATGGTGGGGGCTTTCTACAAAAGATCCAAATTTATTTGTTGGAATTAAAATAAATGTCGTTTGTAATTTAAAAAAAACAAGTTTATTGTTTTTACTCTGGAAACACTCCTTGAATAATTGCGCAGAAATTTGATGCTCTAAAAACAATTGTTGCTTGTAAAAGTAACAAAAAATCATTTTATTGGAACTCTGGATTTCGTAGTTATTTAAAAACAACAATTATTGTTTTTAATTATTGTTTTTAAACAACAATTAAAAACAATAATTGTTGTTTTTTAAAATAAAAAAAACCGTGTTATTACTAAAACTCTGGAAACTCACCCTTACCTAAGCATTCAGAATTTCGATGCTGTAAAAACAATTTAAAATTAACAAAAAATCGTGTTATTAAATAGAACTCTGGATTTTGCTGTTGCTGAGTACGTGAGAATGCGAGATTTCTTTGTTGCAAAAATAATTGTTGTTTTTAAAAATCAAAAAAACTGTGTTATTACTAAAACTCTGGAAACTCACCCTTACCTAAGCATTCAGAATTTCAATGCTGTAAAAACAATTTAAAATTAACAAAAAAACGTGTTGTTAAACAGAACTCTGGATTTTGCTGTTGCTGAGTACGTGAGAATGCAAAATTTTTTTGTTGCAAAAATAATTGTTGTTTTTAAAAATCAAAAAAACTGTGTTATTACTAAAATTCGGAAAATTACCTGTTATCTTTGTATGGCACAAAATAATGTTATTCTCATTTTGTCAGTTTGGTTGGTAGGAAATAAAAAGTCTTTTCGAACTTCAAGAGTAGACCTTTTTTTGGTCTCCATTTGTTTTTGAAATAGATTTATAAAACAGTGTGCAATAAGTAAGAAAATTTTTCAGAGGAAAGAAATCACTTGATTAAACATAAGACATTAGTAGGGTGTTTCTAAACGTTTTTTCACCTGCAGCACATTTTGGGACTTTTTTAAAATTCGCGGCACACTTTGACCAAAGTTCTTGATTTTCGTTCCTAAAACTAGTGTACTCTAAAAAAAGTCTTTACTTTGAATCTGTCTTGAATTTCTTGTATTTCGTTCTCAAAAGTATTGTTCTCGAAAAAAGGTCGCAGAGCAATGGACTAATGTTTTTTAAAAACTTTCGCTGCACACTTGGAAATCTATACGGCACACAGGTTGAAAAATACTGCTTTAGTACGTTATAAATCTATAAAGTTGGAACCCCCGCTTTATTGTAATTCAATCGTATAAAACATATTGTTTTCATTCCATGTCTTCTGTTTCCATAGCTGACATTTGAAAACTATAAACTTTTGACACAATATTTCCAAAAAAGTAAACTTATACATAAAGAATACACCGGATTTTTTGGAGTGAGGAAAATTTTAACATAAAAACGGTCTATTATTTTAAATGCAAAGTGAAAAGCAATTATAAAAAGTCAGGTGCTGTTTGATTGTCTGAAGGCATAAACATCAGGCCTAACATGTGCAGTAGTTTGTTTAAAATTTTCGCACATAAATGAATAGTTACAAGAATGTTCAATAAAAGATGCTCATTATAAGAATTGAATTTTTCCCGTTCGACTGATATTTAAGCTACCTTTGTTGTAGTCCAACAACAATTGTTTTGTCTAACAGAAATTAAATGTGTAAGCTGTTTCCAAGCAATCGCCAAAGAAAATTGATTTTACATAAAATAAGTTCTTCATCGCCTCAGGAATGTCGACGTTAATAAAAGCGTAAAATTGAAATTAATTTTACGCTTTGTTGCGCTAGGAAGCAAAAAATATAAACATTTGCTGAAAAACGTCTATTTTACCCGTTAATTCCTGCTCGGACCTAATTAAAAATGGTACCGTCTTATTCAGCAATTCAAATTAGGGAAAGTTAAGAAATCCCAGAATATTATCTAAAAAATGAATTACAAACGTTTTTGCAAAGGTTGGGCTTCAAAAACCCGGCCGTTGAGGAGAATAGGGTTAACACAATGATGAAGAAATTTATCACACTGTTTTGATATATTGATTGTTCAAATTTGTTTATTTTTGCGCTTCCTTTTTTTTTTGTTTAGATTTGTATTTCGCTTCAAATTAAAATCACTTCGTCGCATTTTTATTTTGCGATTCGTATATTTCAGTATAGGTAATTTTTTCCAAAGCGCTGTAATAAAAAAAACGCAGCAAGTTGATTCGACATCTGGGACGCAATTTTCAATTTTGTACCCAAGAAATTGTAATCTACATATTTTCAATCTATCAAAAATCCAAATTTTTTTCTCTGCTCAAAAAATTCTCATTCAACTCTTTACAGTTTAATCATATTTATTTTTTGATAAATTTGCAAATTAATCATATTTATTTTTGGGTACATTTGCAAACGCAATATAAAAACAGATTGGTTTGTTTATCATCTGAAAAAGTCGCTAAAAAAAAGCTTTATTATGACTATTAACATAGAGTGCTCCTTGATCGCTCCAAGAGCTGAGTGATACAATTTTTAGGAGCAGAGAAAAAAATTTTGGATTTTTGATCGGTTGAAAATATGTAGATTACGATTCTATGGGTACAAAATTGAAAATTGCGTCCGGGACTTCCCGCGAAGCTCAAAGCAGCAATTATAATCGATCGAGACGAGAAAAAAAGCGAGACACGAAATTAAATACGCACTGTAACTCAGATAGCGAAAATTTAATTCCGCACTTAAGGGTTAAGCAAAAAAACCTTCGCTTTATTTTAACAGTTTTTATGCAGTCTTAGTGCTTCTATTAGCCTTTAAACATCAATCTTCATAGAGTTTTCCGAACCCCCAACCCTCCTCTTTCCGGCCATACGCCTATGGATTCATAGACCACAATTTTTAACAGGTGGTTAAACTGGTTGTTGGAAGCGTGTTCGATTGTTTAGAGCGCCGTGATTGTGATCAAAACGGCTTCGATTCAAAACTACTCGCGCCATTCTGTTGTGTCGTTGGAAAAGACGTTTTCCGGCACATTTCACTTGCTTGGCGGTCTTGGCAAGCAGTTCCAAATTGGAGTTGTATCTTTTTCAAAAACTAAAAAGTCAAAACAAAAAATTTCAACCGGACGACGCCATCTTGGCTGTTCTGAAAGAAAGTTCGGTTAATTGCTTGTCCTAAGTGTAGCGTCCTGCGACGTTTTGTTTGCGAGGCAAGAGAACAAATATCAAGATGAAAATAAAAACATGAAAGAAACAAATTATAGAGATGGGCAATCGTTGTGACTGAGAGGGTCACGAACTGTATATTATCAGAAAAAATCGCGGGCTCTAAATTAATAATTATATAAATATGGTCTTCAAATTATTGCTTACATAAATTTTGTTACAACAAGAATTTGTTTGCTTTATTTAGGAAAAAAGGAAAAAAGTGCGAAAAGAGCCATTGAAAAAATAAATTAAAACTATTCGAAAACACCACTAAATTTTTATATACTTTTTTTATGCAAGTGCAAGTGCAATACTTTTTTCAAATCGTTTTCATCTTGTCGATTTTAAATTTAAAAAACAATTCGTAGCGTTCACAGTTTTCATTGGGCATGCATAACAAGGTTACTATATCTGAATAGGCGAAATTCCGGACAGACATAGGTGTGCTAGCCAAAAAATTTTTGGTGGAACCGACAAAATAAAATTGCCTGAGATTCTAAAATGAACACGCAATTTTCGTGACAAAATCATGGTACACTCTAAAAAAAAACTTCAACCAACCAAAGGCAACAAACAAACGAGTTTCATTTCCATTTCAGTCATTTTAAAACGTTTATTTTAAAACTCTAAAATTCCAGACAATGTTCTAAAAATTGCGGACAATGAAGAATTTTATACAAAATTCCGGACGGTATGGCAACCCGAATGCAAGACATGCACAGAAAATATAATGCAAGAATTAAGCTTTGTTTCTTATAACAAGTTTACGAAAAAATTTTAATTTTTCGGATTGCACCAACTTGTAAATTACATTTGTAAAAAGTAAAAAAAGCAAAAACCCGTTATAAGTATTTATTGCAAGTTGTTGCAAACGAATGCTTTTTATAATTTTATAGAATGCTTTTCTAGAATGCTTTTTACTGAAAAAACGGTTTTTAAAATATTGCCGACAAAATTTTGAAAAAAATTTACTAAAAGCTTAAAATTTCTTAAATACTTGTATGAAAATTCAATAATCTCTGTTTAACCATTTGGAAACATTCTTTTGTTAGTTTTTGTTTTTAATTTATTTTGCTTGCAGACCGCTATACAAGACGAATGCGCTGACTGTGGTTATGATTATTGGTATGCTCATCTGTTAACCATTAAAAACGTTATTTTGAAAATAATTTTTAAAGTTGATAATAATCAAAACAATTAAAGAAAAAGGTATTGTTAAGTTTATATTTTTCTTAATACTTATAAATTTGCAAAATTTTGGTCTTGCTAATGAAAGTAATAAATGCTGCCAATATAGTTATAAAGTCAGTAAAATATGTACTTTCTATGAATTAAAAAATATTTGAATAGTTATTAAAAAAATTGAAGCAAGTAGCATTAATACTTGGATTTTATTAGCGCGAAATGATTTGTGACAAAACTTAATAAATTTTTCAAGGCTTTTAACAAAACACGATGAATTTAGTAAATTTTTTATCAAAATCATTCTAAACTGCTCTTTGAAAAAAAACAAAAAAAAAAAACAAAACTAATCAAATCCGTAGGACTATGGGTTTTAAAAAATTAAAAACTACAAAAGCACAAAAATAATATATAATATACGATACAAGTCTGAAACATTAATGATACTTAATGGTGAATATTATAGGCTTATGCATTCATAACCATCTAGGAAATTAAAATGGCGTTTAAAATATTTACTGCAGTTTTACAGAAAGCATTTTATAGCAACCTTCTACAAATGGTGATTTTGATATCTATTTGAAAGCATAAATAAGTTATAAATAACTTTTTCAACCTTTCAATAATAATATTTTGGCATCTTGTTAGCAAGTTGAGACAATCACTTCTGTTTCGCTTAGATCTGGAAACAAAGCAGAAACGCAAGGAAAAGGAAAAAACAAAAACTTCGTGCTTCACATTAAAATCTTTGGGCCGAAAATAATTTTACATCATTCAAAACGTGACTTGTTACGATGCAGTTCAAAAGCAATTTAATCTCTGGCTAAAAAGTTTTCTTTTTGTAGCTTACTTTAATGACAAACTCTACTAATGAAAGTTGCAAATTTTAAGTTAAAATTTCTGAAAGTTAAAGAAATCTTGGATTGTTTATTATGAAGAGATTCATTATGCTGTTGTTTATAAGTTCTGCTTTGAGTCGAAGACTGATAACAGAAAATGGTTTAAACTGTAAGTAAGCTAAAATATAACAGTGATTTTTTTGATGTGTCATCATTTCTTCTTGATTGTTACGTTGGTAATAATAGCGTATAGCTCATAATAAAGCTCATAATAAAATAAAACGCTCAAATAAATTTAGAAACAACTTCACTTTAATCAAGAAATCACTTAAAGTGCTAAAATTTTTAGTTAAAATTTTGAGAACTTTGAAAGTTGGCGCAACAATGAATAAACTTGTTTGAAGACTAATTTTATCTAAAAAGTATTTTTGTGCAATCGAGATCGAATTAGATGTGATTGTACATAATTTAAAAAAATATTTGCAACTCATTTTTAAACAGTTTTATTTGAAAATGGGTAAGTCAGCAGTCGAAACAGCAGCAATTTGAATACAATATTTGCCACCGTGTTGATTCTATAATATTTTTTTTAATCTTTGTTTAATTGGGGAGTGGCAATTGACACAAGATAGTTTTAAAATAAAATATCAACTTAACTACTAACGACAGATTTATGATAAATTTCTACTTTTCTGAAAAATTAGTGATGTGCAATTGAGTTTTTAAAGTGAAGTGAAATCTTGTTTACTTTTGAACAAGAATACGTTTAAGACAGGTACCTAAAAAATTTTCAACATTTTTAGAAACTAATCTTTTGAGATTTCAAGTAATTTTTTAACTTTTAAAAATTTGCTGAGAGTACAACTGAAAATGGGAGACATAAAAATTAATTGCATTGGACTTGAATATTAGACAGTTAAAATCAAAGGCGTGCACACGAGGAAGGGTTTCGGGGGTCAACCTCCCCCTTGAAGAAAGGTGATCAGAGATATACAGTTGTACGTAAATTACATATCAGCGACAAGTAGACTATAATAGTATGGTATAAGCTTTTATCGTTTTTGCGCTTTGTTTTTTAAACTTTTTTAAAAATTTTATTAAAGATCGTTTTTTTCTATGCGTCAAAGTTAGCTAATTTGAGCAAAACTTTCAAAACCGAATATATTTTTGCATAAAATTAGGTTTTGATGTCTGTTAAGTTTTGATGTAATGTTATGTATGCTTCACTATTGATGTCTATTGTTTTATCGCAATGTTTGAGCGTAAGATGCAAGTCGATTCTACTTCGCTATAGGATAAATTGAAAGAAGTGCTAAGCATCTGTAGCAGTGAGAATTGAATAATCTAAAATTTTGTTCGCTTAAATGTTCGTCATAAATTTATCGCTAAGAATTGTACAGCGAAGATTTGGCTGAGTCAATCTTTTTTGTTGCCTTTGTGTTTCGTCATAAACGTTCCGTGAATTACCTCGTACGTCAAAATCTCCAGGGAGTCTGTTTCGCGCACATGTGCTTCAAAGGCTTTCTTTTAAGTAGATAAGGTTTAGTTGTTTGTCAGGACGGAGTGTACAATTTAAATTAGCTACGATTTTTAACCTTTTTCAATGTTTTAGATAACGCCAGAATTGATTTTAATTATTATTTCTTATTTTTATATTTTCTTGGTTTATTTGATTAACTATATTCTTGATCGCTGCCTTGATTAATATACAAAATTAATTAAATCAGAAGTCGTGATTCTTGTTCGATTAGAATCAAATTGGATAAAGTCAAGGTCAACTTAACAGCATCTAAAAAGATCTCTAAAAGAAACTCGATTACACCCTGGAAAACACAATAAAAAATTAAAAATATACGCAAGTTGAACAAAAATGCTTCTTAATTTTAACAAAAATTATTTTGATATGCCGATAGTGGTTCTCAAAGTTAAAGTCGTATTCTTTCATTTCAAGACTTAGCTATAATCATTCCCAAAAACATATTTTCTACACAATGTTTATTGAGAAAAATTCCTTTTTATTATTAAGTAAAAGTTTTTGGTTTTTGTTATAAAGTGAAGTCCCGTGGTTTTACGTGCAAGCTGCTGAAACTTATGTCGGGTAAGCATATGATCAAAATATTCATGGAGCTTGTTCAGAACAGGGGTTCAACAACTGGCTGGTTCAACACCATCGCCGCCAGCATCTGATCCGGGCAGTGCAGCTGCCTGAGGTAGTAAAAGGATAAACCTTTGGCTCCAGTTCTGTTTGTAATTAACTAAAAAAGATAAGCAAAAGAAATTAAAGAAAATTAACCATGCAATCAGTTTTAAAGCCTACTAAAATAAAGTGTCATAAACAAATATTGAAGAAATAACAATACAATTAAGAAAATCAGCAATAAATAAAATGGAAGATAAATGTTTGGAATTGAATGATGCAATAGAAAAAACCGCAAAAAGCCTAAGACAGCAATATAGACAGGACAAGAAACCACGAATGATGAACCTGATATTTTACATAATAAAGGAAAAACGAAAATTTAAGAAACGGAATGATGAAGATGGTCAGAGAAAATCTTTACCGCTAAATAATCAGTTCAAAAAAGATGTGCAAAATTCAAATGAAACATGATCAGACAACAGATGAACTCAAAAGAAATATTAGCCAGAAATGAAAAAGTGCGACCAATGCATAAAATTGTCAAAGAGTTTAAAAATGAATTCGGACAGTAAGTACCAGTGCTATACCGTATAAAGTAAAGATGTAGTTCTGTCGACAGAATTGCTTGAACTAACTAATGGATGGTAGGAGCGCATAGAGGAATTGTATGGTGTATCAAACAGAAAAGCAAATCAAACTCTTGAAGATAAAAAAAATTCCAAAAGAAAACTTTTGACAAAGGATTATGTAAAAAAAATTGATTAGGACGTGATGGGATGCCCTTAGCATTGACTATGAAATTAAGTCCGGAAAGAACACAAACACTACAGATTAAATCAAGCAATATATGAAACAAGAAAGCGACCAAAAGACTTTACAGAAGAGAAAATTGTAGGTCTACCAATATCTAAAAAGCCATTTTCTTAAAAATATGGAAAACATTAAATCTCTAGCTTATCCACATAAAAATTATCCACATAAATAAATCTAATAATACTCAAAAAAAGATTAGAAGCTAAGATAGTGGAATATCTGGGTGAAGATCAGTTCTGTTTCAGGAAGGAAAGAGAAATTAAATATGTAATAAAGCACAACAAAATTTTGTGAAAGAATCAAGAAAATTAAAAGTAAAGTCAATGTATACTTTACCATTTATCAGATGGAATTTGACAAAGTTGAGAGAAAAAAGTTTATTGATATTTAAAAGAAAATAAGATTTGGAAAAATTGAATAGCAAAGCTAGATTGTATTGAGATCAATCAGTCACAATGTTGACAAAACCCGGGCCTACAGAAACATACCAGGTTGAAAGAGGCTTTAGACAAGTATAAATTCTTTTCCCATATCAATTCAATCTGTACAGTGATTGGCTAATTAGACAAGCCATAGAAGCAGCCAATGAAAAGATCAAGTTTGGTGAAAATTAGTCCCAAGCAAACAATATACTGATAATTCTAGCCCAATTGCACACACAGAAAGTGGCCTGAACACAAATGCTTGAGAAAGTGTAAAACATGCAAAACGCTATGCTATAAAAGTAAACAATGTCAAGGTAAAGTGATGAAGGTGGTCAAAAAAATCGAAACCAACTTCATCAAAAGAATGCATACAGATCGAATAAATAGATAATTTAAAAGTATTTATATATATTTAAGAAGCCTCATTAGTAATGATGAGATATATCTAAATGATATGAAGACTTGGATAAGGAAAGCTAATTCAGCATTTTACTAGAAAAAAAACTATTAATTCTCGGAAGATAGTAATTGAACTTAGTGGTAGGCAAATTACAGTAGGTGTTTCATATTGAACATAACTACATTTGCATCCTAAAACTTGAACTGTTACCCTTCATTTATAATTTTTAATCTTATAATCTTGACCTAATTTTAATCTTATAAATTTATAATGGATTTTCAGTCTATTACAGTAATTTTTGAGCTTTAGATTATGAAGTGATATTTTTTATGCGTAAAGTTTTACGCAGTTGATAATGGAATGAGTTAATATTTCGAAATGTCCTAAATAAAACTATGTTTCAAAGTATATTGGCTATACTTTTATTCTAAAATAACCAGTTTTGTAGTTTAATATATGATTTTATTGCAACGTTATAAACTGCTTGAACTGCTTTGTCCGATTGCTAAGCTTATATATAAGTAATTTAAGAATTTTTGTCGATTTCCATATTTTGGTTTCTATTAAGTAACTTTGACTAATTTATATATAAATATATAGCTTGCAGTTTGTTATTCATTTATACTAGTTAAAGTAGGGGAGAGCTTAAAATTAAAATCTTTGAAAATTGTTAATGAGGCCCATAAAAGTTTATGGTGTGATAGCAAAAATTAAAAATAAAATTACTCCTTTTATTTTAGTCACAAAAGACCTTACTGTAATATGTATTTTCTTCAAAATTTAGTAAACCATTTTCTTAAAAGTATCGCCGGTATTTTACTATACTATGGTTGTATTTATAAAAAAACATCTTTGAAATAATTTTTACATTATATGTAAGCGTATTTACTACTTCATATAGCTTTGATGCACCCAGAAGCCAAACCAGGAGGCGAGACATTTTAGTACCACAAAAATTGAAAATAAATAAATAGCTTTAGAAGTGCTCAAAAAAGTTTGTAAAGATAGTTCTGTAACCTATTTGAAAATATTTGAAATCTCATAGCATTTTTCAGCTATACTGATCCCAATCCAGAAGCGCCGAAAGATGAGGAGCAGGGCAATTGCCATGTTTTTTCAAATTGCTTTTGCAGAAAATTGCAATTAGTTTTTTAACTAAATTTTTTAACTTTGAAAGTATATTATTTATTTATTCTCTCACTTGAAAGACAACGTTATAAACGTTACACTTAGACCAATTATCAAGAGATTAACCAGACCTTTTTTCAAAAATTCCAAGATATTGCTGTTCGATTGAAACTTTTTATTTAAATGTTTTGGTTCATATTTAGATATAATTTTAGATCTACAGCAAGGGTGTCCAAACTGCGGCCCGTGAAGAAATTTTTTAATCCAATGCTGCATCAACTTAAATTATTGCAGTGTCTTTAAACCTCCGCAACCTGTGTTTCGCGAGATATGCCAAAACATGCGCAAAACTTTTTGAAAAGCATTAATCCAGCGAGAAAATAAAGTCTATAAGCAGAGGAAAGACGTTTTTTTTAGAGAAAACATCGTATTGAAGAGGAAAATTGATGGTTTCAGCGATTGCGGCCCGTGATAAACTTATAGACGGCAATTTGGCCTGCGACGAGCAAAAGATTGGACACCCCTGATCTACAGTAATTTAGAGCTGCTAGTTTTTTTTCTGAGGGGACAACAGAACAAAAAAATTAGGTTTTAAACTGCAACTTGTTGATTGTGTTCGCTATCAATATGATCTTCCTACTTATCTCTTCTTGTAAATTTTTATCAGACAAAATATTTAGACTACAAATTATTTGAAACAACAAGCATGTATCTCAGAAGTATTTGACATAATGCCACAGAACTTTTTGCTTTGTATTTAATTAACTCCAATTTGATTTGACAAACTATTTATTTTTTTTGGTGTAATAGATTGACCACTACTTATGTAATTTTGTATGTTGCAAATCTCTGTTTAAACGTTAGTCTGTTTGCATTAATTTGATTTACTTATTGAGGTGGAGCATATTTTTGTTTAATTTATATTGTGAGCTTTTCTACAAATGTATTTTTTGGCACATCCTGATTATTTTGTGATATTTTTTGAACTCTTCTCTTGGCTTTAGTTTATTAAATCATGCTACTTGGTTTTTTATGAAAGAAACCTTCCTAACTAATTAGCTTTTCCGCCACCAATCTTTAATCCATAGTATAATAATCCAACATTTCATTTATTCAAGTTCTTTATTGGGATTAGGACTTAATCCAGTTCTTTATACCACGTTTGGTGAAAAATCCAAAGCTGTTTTCATAAAAGAGTCCAAAACTTCATAAAAGAATAGTATGAAAATAAATCAAAAAATCAGGCGCTAATTATCCAGAGGAATGATGCCAGACTATTTTTCAACTGTATTAAGACGGTCATTGGGAAAACCCAACCAGGAAGAAACAGAAATTCCATAAAATAGCTCTTTTGGAAAATTCGGAATTCTAACCAAAAATCTACAATTCCAAACTTAAATAGAAGCAATAAACATCCAAAAAGAACCAATCAGAAAAGAGTTGAAAAAAGTTTGAATTTTGGACTTCATTAAACCAAATGGATAAATTATATCAAAAAAAATATAAGTCTTTTTCTGCTTGACCTTTCCAAATAACCGTCCTAATACAGTCGAAGGAAAGTCTGGCACCATTCCTCTGAATAATTAGCGGCTGATTTCTTGCTTTATTTTCACACTTTTCCTTTACCAAACAGTGATGCAAATCTGTTTATCGCTGCTTATTGGCTATTAAATCTTGGGTATCCAATCGACTACCAATTTGTTTTTCATTCTTTTTTGATATAAATTTTGAAAACCAAAAAATTTATATTGCATCACTGTTGAAAAAAATTTAGGAATAAAATTTGAGGATAAATCAACTTGAGAATCTGCTCAATTTAAGTTAGATTTTTACTGCTACATAATTTAACCTTTAGCAAACTATTTATGATCATTCCAGGCAAGCAAATTTTAAAGCAAATAAAAAATAAATATTAAGCATCTTTTGCTAATCACATGTAATCAGCCAATTGTATACCAATTGCATTTCTGATATCAATTCAAAACGCCATTTCAACTAAAATGCATTATTCTTAAACAAAGCTCCATTAAGTCAGTTCTAATCGGTGCAACGACTGGAAAAAACACAGTCAAGTTATCAATTTAGCCACTATATGCCATAGTGTGAACAATGTATGCCATTGCGTTTTAATGTGCTCATAAGAATAAGCAACATTTAGACATTTTTGATGAAAACAATGACTGCACAATAGTAGGAGTATTTAATCTTTCCATTTTCAAACAGCTGGCTAAATTTTTCACAAAAACGAATAAAAAAATCTCTTGGTAATATTTAAAGGTTTTTTAGTAGTTAAAAAGTTGTGACCAAATTCAGGAAAAAAGCCTAGTTAAGCAATCAATATTATACAATCAATATTATACAATTAATATTATATATTAAGGAAAAAAGCCTAGTTAAACAATCTATAAAAAAACCTAGTTAAGAAATCAATATAATAAGCGATCAATACACTAGTATTGTAAAACAACCTTATTGGTTTTCGTTGCATTTACCAAGAAACTTGAGTAAATTTTATTAAGGCCAGTCAAAGAAAAATTTAAAACTTTTTTATAAACAATAAACAATAGTGTGTTTGAGAAACTAATCTTTTTGGCATGTTGTCTACTTTAAAGTCGATAGCAATAAACTTATTATAACCTCAAGTTTTCTGACTTCGGCATGTGTCATGTCATAAAAAATTTTCAAAACTATTTTATATTATTGGCACTGCACTTGCCATGATAAAATGCACAGAACAGTTGCTTTTTGAACATAACTAAATTAGTGCTATTGCTGTTTATTGGCAATGTTGGTAAACTTCGGTAATTACCATTTATATTATTAGCTTTTTACTGCTGAATAAAAAAAAAATTTTTGTATCATTTTATAAAGTAGTTTATTTTGATGCTCTATATGATTTAATAGTGCTTTGTCGTTTTGAATGAAATGAAATTGCTCTAAACTAAAATTTTTTTTTTTTTTTATTTTGCTTCCCTATTAAAATTTACTTCACCCATTAATGTTTTTCAAAAAAAATTTTTATCGTATGAACATGTTTATTTATACGTTACCATATTTTTAAGGGCCTCATATGAATTTAAAATTTAAAATTCCATTACTTAAAATGGTTACAACTGTTTGTGTTACTGTCGCTTTTGTGGACGTGATTAAGTTTTTTAAGGGTCAAATTGACGCCTTCCTTAAAAGTTGATTCTATAGTGAACTAGAATTGTTTAGACAAAATATTAAGTTTAGCATTAGCCATGGGGTAATAATTTATTCTTAATGTTAGTCAATACATGTACGAAGTTAATGAGTGATTATTTGTAGTTATTGGCGCTGTGAATTAGTTTGAAGTTTGGTGAAGCTTTCAGAGTTAAGTTATACGATAGTTGATCAAGTTTGTTTGATTTTTTAAATAATATAAAGGTCCGCCATAAGTAATTGTATATTTACTCTTCCTTGTAGCTTTGTTGATACTTAATCAATTTATATTCAAGAAGAAAAATTGTCTTACTGTCCTGCAATATTCTGAAAGCAGGGGCACAAATGGCATCCTCTAAAATTCGCATGACAGAAACATCGTCCTTGATTTTTCTCTGCAATATCTTGACTAAAATTAAATGCAACAAAGTTATAGACTACCAAAATAAAGATTTAGATAATGGGTCCCATTTTTCAAATAAGCATAAGTATGAGTAATTAGCAAGAAAGAAATTTTTATTAATACACTTGTTTTATTGAAAAGGCAATCTCAGTTAATGTACTGGAGAAAATTTTTTTTAAAAAGGTTAATTAGGACCAAAAATATTTTTTATGCTTTTTCTTTCGTCCATAGAAGGCCCAACAGATAGCTTCTCAATCAGCACCTAAAGAAACAATTTTTATGGATATGTTTTTTGTGAACTCCTTGCAATTAATCCATGCAGTTATAGGCTCAAAGTCCAGTCAGTGGTTTATGGAATAAATGCATCGGCCATCTTCTAGTCAAAGTTCTAAGCGTTTACTTTCTTGCCTTTTGATTGAAAATATCAACATTTTATTCAGTGTCACTGTAAGCTTTGACAATTTCTGGAATTGTTTTGGCACTATCTGCAGCGGTGACGATTAGTTGAAGGGTGCTGTAAATAACCTAGTTTTCTTGGTTTCTCTTTGATAATAATCAGTTATCGTTTCATTATCAAATTTTTAAAATATGGTGGAGTGAAATTGCTTTTTCTTGTGCTTCATCACTGCAGGTGCTTCTCTTTACATTTATTGACTGTTTTTATGTAAGCTAATTTTGTTTTTTTTTTGCAGTTTTATGTCAGCCTTTATTGAAGTGAAACGACATTACAGTTCAGCGGCAGTTTAAAAACCTTGTTGGAGACGCATTTGTTTCTAGAGAGAGTTTTGTCTCGGCTAACGTACAAAATTTCATTTACCACATACTTTCTCTTTTTGTTGGCAACTAACTTATACTTCCGCCCATATTTGTCAGACTTTAAAGTCATAAACTATAAAAATAAACATGAATTTGCTGAAGAAAAGCTTTTTGTCACTTTAAAAAATTAGTTAGTATTAACTCAGGTAGAAGTTATTAGTAATTTTACTGCAATTACAAAAAGCTCTATGCTTTGAAAAATAATAATAAAATTATATCTTTTTTCAACTAATGGTTCATATAAAGTGACCAGTTGAGAGTAAAAAGTAAAGAAGTAAATTTGGTGTCGGTAGTATTATCTGGTACTAAGATCGTTAATAACATCTAAAAACATCTAATCTAAATCGATAACAACGTAAGCAACATTTGAATGTAGAAAAATACTAAAAAATGACAGAATATTAAGATCGCTTTGCTTTTTTAAAAAGGTTTGAGTAAGTAGATCTCTAATTTTCAAACTTTCAATAACACTACATTTTTAAAGCACATCATGTAACATCATCATCTGTTGACATAACGGAGCAAGCCTATTAAAATTACAAAAAAATGTTAGTTTCAACTTAAAGTATAAAGCAAAAAAATAAAAAACCTATTTACTTTTTAGGACTTTCAAGAACAGTGTTTTTCAAAGTCAGCTGCTTGAATTCCTAAAAAGGAATTCGAAATCGTCTAGGAGGAAAACTTGGGTTAGAATTTGGGGAGAAGTTTGAGAATCTTAGTACAATGTCAGGTGACCCCGAAAAAGTAGCAGGTCCTTTACTTTTAAATCACTGTAACTAAATAAACCAGTTTCAGGACAGTGAAAGCTTTTGTTTTTGTTCTTCACTTTAATTTTATAGTAAATTTTGCCGATAACCTTTGTGAAATTAGTTCAAGACAAAAAAAAGGTTTTATAAGAAATTTTCTTAAATTTAAATTTTAAAAAATGACGGTATTTAAGTTTTAAATGGGAGGAATGCGCAAAAAAACATTGAAAACCACACTCTTCTGATTATGTAAAAATGAAAACAGCAAAACTTTAATTTATTCATCCATGGGAAAGCAATATGATGTTTTTTTGATAAACTAAAGTTACCAGTAATACATTTATCTTGAAATGCAAAATTGATAACATACTGGTCAAAAAAATTGTAGGCAATCTCACTTACATGTATTTCAACTTATTGTGTAAACAAATATCAACCCTTTCGATACCGCCGGAACATATATGTCCCATGGGACAAATGTGTCCCAATTAAGAAAAGTAGGAGAAATACAATGCGGAGTAACAAAAATCTATCTAAAACACATATATGACATAAATTTCCTTGAATTAATTCAATATGTTCATTACAAAATCGGCATTGAAAGGGTTAAAGTTCATTTTTTTCATCTTTTTTCTTATCAAAAGTCCAAACGATCAAAATATAGTAATTGAATCTTTTCAAGAAATTTTCTTGCAACTTTTAAATTTCATTTGTTCTAGTTTGTTTTACGTTAAAACTTGTTTGAGAATATTTTTCAGATTCATACAATTTTCTATTCTGTTATCCGGGTTTCAATTGCGAGTATGAACAATCAGATTTGAGGTATGCAACTGATGTTGTGTTAAATATATGATTTTGACAAAATGGTTGTTTACGCTAAATATAGAATGCTAGAGGGTCGTTTAAAACACTTTTGGCTAAACAAAACTTTTTAATCTTTTTATCATAAACCTTAAAATGTCCTAACTTTTTTGCGGTGTTGTTTGTTACAAGAAAAAGTTGTTACCAAACCGCGTACCCAGAATCCCAAAAAATATACTTAATTCTTTTTAAAATTTTTTTCTTCTTTATCTATTCCTGACTTGCAGGAAATTGTCGGAGGCGCTATACGTGATTCCTGCAAAGCAAATATTTTTAGGACCCTTTATAAAGTTTCTCGAATAAAAATTTTTACCAACGTATAAACATACTAAATAATGTGGTCGATAGATAATGTTATGCAAAAGCGATATCTTGAAGATAAAGTTGCCACAGCAATTTCTAACATAGATTAAGCGGGACAGAGAGGCAAAAGGTGTCCTTCTAATGCAAAATTAACAAAAAATACCAAAACGAACAATGTAATACTCAATATTGAGAAAAATTAGTAGTGTAGTTGTAAACCAAGTCGACTAAATAATTGAAAACTATTGCGTAAAGACAAATATAAAAAATGTCATGTTGTGTTTATTACAATTATTTCAGTATCTCCTGATTAACATGTTTTAATAAATATAATAAAAGGTTTTTTATTTGATTTAGGTATAAAACGTTCATTGACACAAAAAGTAAGATGAGCAAAGATTGCCATTGTCCACGCCAAAAAAATGTCCAGAAAAAATTGAGAATATAAAGTAAACAAAAAATTTGCTTTCTTACTCGTAATTTAAAATCGAAATGTTTTTCTGGTATAAATCAGAGACTAGTTTAACTTTCACAAATACAGGTACAATAATACAAACACAAATACAATAGAAGCCCTATACATTTTCTTCAAGTAAAACTTATACACGACGTTTTATTTGTTACATCGAGCGGATTTCTTTCGGTAAAAACAACACAGAATGCAAATTGTATTTAAAAATCAAAAAACAACAAAAAGTAATAAATACAATGGTCAGAGGTAGTAAGGTTCGCGTAAAAAAACGTCAGTAATTTTATGCAATACTTTTTTAAATCATTGATTCTAAATCCACATTTTTAGAATAACACATACAACTAACCGTAAATTTAATACTATTTTTAATTATTTTATTAATATGTATCAATAAATTCATAATTAAAACATAATTATCATATCAATAAATTCATAAAAAGAATCAACAAAAGTTATGTTAAGAACAACACAAGTATATCTATGTACCTAGCCAAATACGAACCATATACGGGCATTTGGTGAAATCTACTCCTTATCATATTCTAACCCTACTCTCTATGATTAAATCTAATCTTCACCCTAATTCTAACTAAACTCTACATTAAAATTTATTGTAATGGAATTTCTGTGGTGCTGTATTTTGTCATTATAGAAGATAATGTAGGCGAATGTTGTTCCACATGGTGTCGTTTAGATAAACTATCTTTTTAATCAAATGTCGGGTCACTAGATTTTATACTTGTCTATGTTGACAGTTGACTTGCAGTAAACCAATTGATCTTTACATTGTTTAGACAATTTTTCTGCAAAATCCGTCTTACTTTAAAAAAAAAAAGTTTTTACAGAGCAATTAAACTGTCATTTCATAAATAAACGATTCTTAAAATAATAATATCAATAAACGAAATTCGTAAATAAGTGTCTCTGAAAAGATTGATCCAAGATAAAACGCAACTGTGAGAGTACATCTAAGCCCCGTGCTTTTGTTTCCAAAACCAGTACAAGACTTGTTGGAATGTGCTTGCCCAAACCGTTTGGGTTGAGCTTGATAGCTGATGGATTGATATTTTGCAGTTCTATTTGTCCATGCACAAATGTAATCTCGCTGTTTCACTGGATTGCAAATGCAGCATTACAGAACACACTGCAGACCTCGTTATAAAATTGTGCCCCATACATCGGCACTACATGGAACAAATGATCTGATCGTTCTAGATGACAAAACTGGATGCTAGCTCAACCCTACAGTTTCCAGCATTTGATTCAAGCAGTACAGAATTCTGAGGCAGTATAAAAATAAAATCTCCCCCCAAGTGCTGTTTGTGATTGACCCGTAGTGGATGTTTTTCCATACATCAACGAAGAAACTAAAAAAATATTTGGTTATCATTTTATTCAATAAAACAAAAATCTAAAATTACTGAAATTTTTTAATTCAAAGAGTGGTTTTTAAATAACTTTTTTGTTACTAATGCCGTTTTGATCCTTTGTGTAGGTTACATATTGGTGTCGGTATCACAAGTGCGACGTAGATGATCGCATAAAAAAACAAAATGCCTATTTTTTACGAATAAAGCATTGCATTTTATTTCTCGTTATTGTCTTCTGCAATCAATGCATATACATATCGTAGTAAATTGTGTTACTTCAACCCAGAAACGCTTCCAACTAGAAACCTTATTTTCACAAAAGCAGAATTCCTTTACACGACACCAGCAAGAGTTATTCCATTCACGTTTAAAGTATGAAGTGTATCTACAGTCAAGCGCAAGTCACAAATAAAATATATAAAGTTATGTCTTGTTATACGAAGTTGTTGGAAACTAACCAAAATTATAACACTGGCAATGCAACGCGACTTTTTTTCTACAATGAAAGCCCCTTGCAGTGTTTTTTTTTGTTTATCTTTTAAACGCTTGCTGGTTGTTGATTATGTATTTTAGGATATTTACATCACTTGCTTGTTTGTTGTTTGGCTTACTTTCATCTTTTTCTTCCCAAAAGCTTCCGTAAAATTAGCAATTTTTCGTCGTTGTACTTACGTAAGTTAAAAAAAACAGATACCCACATAAATAAAAGATGCTGATACTGAGACTAGTCCTAGTTATCTTAAACTGATTTCTTCAGATAAATGCAATATTTTATATAACCTTTCACGTCCAGAGCTAATTTTTCAGTGAAACATTTTTTTTTCTTTTCACTTTTTGTCAGGGTTCTAGAACGGGGGGCCGCACCCTCCTAAGGCGTGAAAGGTTTGCAAGGGGGCGTGAGAAAATGGCTGCAAACTGAATTGATAACTGCATTAACATAAAATAAATCAAAAAAAGAAGGCATGACAGTGATTATTTTAAGTGTAATTTTATAGATTCTACAGTGAATAGACAGGTGGTACGATAATGCGTGATATGCTATGAAAATCTCAGCAATTACATCGTGACCGAGTCGTTTGAAGCGTCATCTTCAGGCAAAACATTATGGCCATAAAGATAAACTTTTTAACCTTTTTTTAAAGCAAAAAAGACCGTCTGAAAAAATTTAAAAATTGCAAGTATAAGTAAGTGCCAATCTTTGTCTACAGAAATAATAGAAGCGCCATTCGAGATCGTTCACATGATTGCTATAGAAAAGAAATCTCACAACATTGATAAAACATTGATTGAACTTCTTCTTCTTCTCATTTTGGCTTTTCCCTTCAATCAGGGGTAGCCACAGCGTATCATCTTTCTCCAAACCGTCCTATTTTCAACGTCCGTCTCCTTCGCACCAACTTCCCCATATCTTCTTTCACTACATCTAAAAATATTCTCTTTGATGTCTCTCTTTTCCTCTTTCCCGGTAACTCCATTTCAATCATTTTTCTTCCTACATACTCTTGGTCTCTCCTCATGACACGTCCTCATGACTCTTGGTCGGAGTAGACGGAGTTGTAGGTTTTTGGGTGAAGTCAGAGTCGATGTTGGGAAAATTTTAAAACAGGCGGAGTTGGAGTTGGAGTTTTGAAAAATTTTGAATTGATGGAGTTAGAATAGGAGTCGCAAAAAATTCCTCCGACTCCTTAACCTTGATATAAAAGCCAATAAATTTAATACGCTTAACTTGTTCGATTTTATTTTGTTGCAATATGAAAGTTTGATTTTTCGTTGTTGATTTAGATTGTGCAATTTTAAATAAAAAGAATTTAGGTTTTGAGACATTAATTGATAATTGCTGTCAACTACTAATCACTAGATCAAGTTCTTTATTACCAACATCAAAAACCTTATTGATATCTTTATTTTGTTAAAAGACGCTTGTATCATCAGCATACATCAGAGAATCACTATCATTTAAACAATTATTGAAATTATAGACATGTTTAAAAATAAAAAAATAAAAAACTACAGTCCTAAAGTAGGTCAATTTTAACTTCAAGGCTATCCAGCGTATTTTACTTGTTGTGTATGTCTGTTAAGTGACTGTTGAAACACTTTAATGCATTGCCTCTAAATCAATAGTGATTAACTTTTCAAAGGAATACAGAATGATCAATCGTATCAAATGCTTTAGATAAATAAATAAAAATTCCCAGGGTAGATTTTTACTGATAAATAACTAAGATATTTTTTCATCTAAAATTGAAATTGTATGAAAAGTAATGTTTTTTTATTTTTCTAAAGTAATGATTTTTTTCTAAAATCAAAATGATTATTATAGAAAAATGTTTGCTTTTCTCAGAATGGGTACAATCTATTAGACATAACTTTTTCAACTAGTTTTGAAATATTTAACAAAAATATTGAGAGAAACAAAAAATTGTGCACTAAAGTTGACTATTGTTTATTTATTTGGGCACAAGCTTTCGTGGGCTACTGCTCACTTCGTCAGGTGCAATGGAACTTTGGAATAAGTGATCATTTTCTGACTAAAGATGTCATTTGTTCATCAATAGATAAATTTTTTTGAATTTGAATATTTTTTGTAATATGTAATCTACAAATATATGAACTATGTAATCAACAAAGTTTTCTGTAAGATGTTTGCTACGCTTTGCGCCTTTTCTCGAACGCGCAAATTTCTGTCGTTTCTGTTATTTTACATTCCGTTTACACTTTAGTTTTGTCAAATAGTTGAAGCTCATTTTTCAAGTTGTTGGTTTAAATTAATTCCTATATTGGTTTTTCGTTTTATAGTTTAAGTGTATTTAATTTTTGGTTTAAACTTTTATTAAAGTCTTGTTAAATGTTGTTACTTCACTATCTTGTTATAAATGTGTGACATAGCGTGTAATTGTTGTTCTCCGGATCTTATGCGAGTTTTTTTCCTTTTCAAACACTACTGTAGTTGGGATTGCAGTAATAATTTCTTATGTTGCAAGAAAGCTAGCTGCATCGGTAATTAGATCAATTTCAATAATTGGCCGAATTTTATTCATTTCTTTTCTAGGAACAGCATTTTCATCGTTTGTTAGGTAAAGATTGGTTTTGTTTTTTCATCATCTGTTTCTGCCCACTACACTGCTTTATTATAGAATATCATTTGGAAAAGTTTGATTGAAGTGTATTTTTTTGCACTCATAGGACTTATTAAAGCATATAAGTCCTGTTTGAAAAATATTGAATAAAAAAAAAGAAAAACACTTTTAAGTATTATAGAAAAAGTAGCAATTTTGATAAATTAACCGAAAATAATTTTTGAAGTAAAAATACGTTTTTTCAACAAAAACCATTGCTTTTGAAAGACCGTTCCAAGCAAAATAAGAATTTTTAAAAAATTTAATGGTTTTTTTATTTCTCTCACGCGATAGGTAACACAGAGTGGCCAATAAAATATATTTTTGCCAAAAATAAAAATACAAAAGTATCTTAAACTTTTTAAGGAATTTTATTATTAAAGTTAAAAAGTTTATCGGTGTTTATTGAAAGGGGACAGATATGTCCACATAAAACATAAAAGATATATGGCATAGAATGTTTTGACAGTTTTTTGAAAGCTTTGTTAAAATTTGTTAGAGTCTGTTTGTGTCAAACGTTGCTTAACATTTTATTAGGCTTTGCTTCAACTTGACAGATTTTTCTTGCGTAAAGTAAATTTAAAAACTCAACATTTTTCTTTAACAATTACCATCGTAAGTATGATTTAAATTCTAGAAATAGAACAAATACAAAAATTTTGGTTTAAATTTTTATGACTTACACATCGCTTTTACGCTAGGCAGAAAAAAAATTTTTTTAAAATCAATTTCAAAACTAAATTTAAAAATTTGTATAAAAGAAAGGTTAAAAACCTCAATGATATACAACTTAGCTTTTCTCTTTAAAATAATTTTTCAATTGACTGTGTTTCTTTTTGAAACAGTTCATTTCCCAATGATTTGAAACTTAAAATCTAAAAAGTTAATAAAAGTTTACAAACAAGCTTCACTAAATTTAATTCTACATTTATACAACTGTACTTTTATTGTTTTATATTTTTTGGTTTTTCATTTGGGATTAAGTAACTGATTGCGGTCTTGTAAACTTCATCAAGGCGCTAAGAACTTCCTATTTAAAGAATAGAGCAGTCTTACCTTATTTAATTGTGTAAATTGTAAATAATAAATACAAATTTATTTAGCAACCGATTAAACTTAATTGGTAAAAAATTTTTATAGTTTAAAGCAAAAAAACATGAAGTGTATTCCAACCAAGTACTTGTGTGATGGAGTTAAAGATTGTGAGGATGGATCTGACGAAATGGAATGTTCCTGTTCTGGGGATGAGTTTCAATGCAGTCGTCGCATTGATGGTGGAAATGTGAAAGATAATCTTTATCAATGTATTTCGAAAACTTACGTAAATGATGGAAATCCGAATTGCGTTAGTTTTAAAGATGAAAACTCGTAAGTTAATTAGTTTTATTGGATCTTTTGCCGAAAGCCCCCGCCACTAATGCAAAAATGTGAGATTTGAGAAAAATAGCCCCGCCATGTTTTAAGTACTGCACGGTGGCGGGGGTGTTTTTTTGGCGGGGGCTTTTTACAAAAAAACCGTTTTATTTTATTTTTAAAGCAAAAAGTTGAGTTGATACAGAACAATAGCAAAATTATGTTTTTGGAGAACTTCAATAATAAAATATTGCCAAACGAGTCGATTAGCAATAAAAAAATTTTAAGATAGTTTTGGAAAGCGTGTTAATTCCTGGAAGACTTTCACGCTTTTCGGTAGAGATCGTAAGAATGAACTAACAGCAATTCTATCGTGCTTATATATAGAAAACAAGAGGGCGTCTGATTGATCGAGAGAGTACTCTCGTTGTGTAATTTATATCGTATTCACATTACACAGTAAAACATTTTTAATCAATATAAACAGTGTTACCACGGATATTGCTTAGTTTAAAATTCATTAGTTCTTCTGGTAGAATCAGAGGCAAGTTAAACTTTAACAAATAACAAAAGGCGTAATACATTTTTTAAAGAAAAACTTGTAACACGACGGTTTCGTCCGTTACATAGGGCGGGCTTCTTTAGGTAAAAACGACACACCATGCACAACGTATTTAAAAATAAAAAACAAAACTAATAAACACAATGTTGAGAGACGAACCATACACAAAATTTTAACAACATCGTGCAACAGAATCAAAATTAACCGGTTAAAAACCCACATTCATTATCACATTTTTATATTACTGTATATTTTCGAAAAAACATTCCAATCTTTATTATGTATTGAATGTTTTTGTACTATTGATCTATAATGATTCTAAAAATTTTCGTTTATCATAATCAGTATTAAAATTTAATATTTCAGAATTCACAAAATCGATCATATGTTCACATTTAAAACAATGTTTAACCAATGCAGTTTTTTTATTCAAATCACCTTTTTTTAATTTAGCCAAATTAATAGGTTTCTAATCATGTTTATGTTCAAACAAACAAGTGTTAAAGTACCAGCCCGTTTCACCAATATATACACTAGAGCAATCTTTACAAGAAATTTTATAAATTGCACCACTCTTATATATTGCATCCACAGAATTTTTCAGTTTAGATAAAATATTTCCAATTTTTTTATAGGGCTAAGTATACACGCCCATACTAAACTTTCTCAACATTCTAGACGATTTCTCAAAATGTTCTCAAAATTCTAGACACAAAATTTTTAAAAAATTTAATATTGGCGTGTATACTTACCCCTATAGAACAATTGTAAGGGTTTTTGCTCTTTTGCTCTTCGTCTCTTCTCGGTAATTCTAAGAGTTGTTGAGTCAATAAGCAGTTGTTAGTATTTTCTATTTTTTGTTTTACATTGTATTATACTGTTTTGAAAAAAAAGACATGTTGTTTAGACCACGCGCCGACTTTTAAGTCTCAAACGCGCTCGCGTTTTGCCGCACCGAAAGTGGTAATAACTAGTCAATTAAGTATAAATTTAATATTAGTAACCATCTAAACCAGGGATCTCCAAACTTTTAAGCTTAAGGGCCACATATAAGTAGTTAAAGGGCCAACCATGTATTCTGAATTCAAATAAAAATATTTAAACATGAATGTTGTTACCATTTTGTATATATCTATCACGGATATATATAACAGCCGGATTACTACATTTGTTTTTTCATCTGCTTTCAGCTCTATCCAGGCCTTCTGCTACAACCAATGCGATAGAAAAAGAGAAAGAAAAAACGAAGAGAAGATCTTTTCTATCTGGTTAGTCGCAGCAGTATTGATATAATGGTCGGACGTGTAGTAGGATTCCTGGCGTTGTCCAACCCCTTGCTTAATATATATATATATCAGTGATATCCATAAGCAGCCTATTTTGTTTTGTAAAAGGTTTTTAAATGATACTGCAATAAATACAAATCCACGATTAGTAAAACATATTTTTTTAATGAGAATGATGAAATTGCTTTTTTGATCCTAGGATTGCAGGAAAATCTGGTTTAAGACCATATGTTCCCAATATTAAAAGATATTTGAAATGATTATCTGATAGGTTTATTCTCAAATTACTCTTAATAAATTTTATTTTGGAAAATGTTTGTTCACACTTGTAAGTAGTACCAAATGTGGAGAGAAATCCTGAGGCAAAGTTTTGTAAATCTGGAAATTGCTCTTTTGGTAAGAACTGATAAAATGCAACAAGTCCTTCTTTAAATTTATCTTTAAGTAGGTCATTTGCTTGCAGTTCTATTAACTGCAGCTGCAGTATATCTGGACAAATGGCCACATCAGTATCAAATGGGTTCTGAAAAAGTCTAATTTCATCTGCTATTGAATTCAAATCTGAGAATCTCTCCTGAAACTGATGTTGCAAATCTTGAATGAAATCTTGAATGATATTGTAAATCTTGAATGATATTGCAAATCTTGAATCAGCTCTTTTCCACAACTTAGCCATCTTATTGCAGTGTAGTAAGGTAAATCTACAGATTCTGTATGAGTTTCCTTCAACATTTCTCTGAAATGCCTGTGATTCAGCCCATGTGATCTTATAAAATTTACCATCTTAATTACAGGATTCATTACTCAGCTTATGTCCACATATTTACCACACAGAGCTTGTTGGTGAATGATACAATGCAGGAACATTGGTTCTGAAATCTTATTTTGAGCACACAATTGCTTCAATTGTCCAACCAAACCTTTCTTTATGCCGCACATATTCCTTCCTCCATCAATTGTCAGGCAATGGAGACGACTGCAATCCAAGTTATAGTAGTCAAAGATTTTTTTTAACTCATTGAATAAGTCTTCTCCAGTTACTGTATTATACATGCCATTCATAGACGCTAACTCCTGAGTAACAATCAAATCTTTATCCACAACTCTAATAAAAACAAGCAGTTGAGACGTGTCGCACATGTCGCGGGATTCATTCATTGCAAGGGAAAAGTGGTAAAATTTGCTGGCATAGCTGACAATTTGGTCTATCATATTTTCACCCATGTCTGCAATACGGCGGGCAACAGTATTTGCACCCAAAGTTAAATTCTGGAGGAGTTTTGATTTTTCCGGGCACAGTTCCTCTGCAACTTCCAGCAAGCAGTTCTTTACTATTCCACCGTCTGTAAATGGCTTACCACATTTAGCCAGCACATAAGCAACTTTATAACTGACCTTTGTCAATGATTTATTTTCATTTGAACATTTCATAAACATTGACCTCTGAGCACTGATCTGATGCTGTAATTTGGCAAATTTTTCAGCACGAACTTTCCCCGTCAGCTGTGAATATTTACTCTGGTGTTTGGTTTGGTAATGGCGACGCAGATTGTATTCTTTCAACACTGCAATTGCTTCCTGACAAATTACACACAATGCTTTGTCAACGGATTTAATAAAGAAGTATTTTAAACTTCATTTATCTTGAAATTGTCGACACTCATAGTCTATTTTTCTTTTCTTCTTCTCTGTCATCACGGGGGAAAAAAAAAGATTTCGAACTTTAATCACAACTAACAATATCGTGTATACACTGTAATAAAATGTAAATTTTACAATCATAGAACGTGGCCACTTTGCTAAACCTTGCTTTCATCTTCCACTCTGAACTTTGCATTCGACATTCGAATGTGATGCGCAGCATGTCATAGACCAGACGCCACGCTTGAATCCATTTTTTCTTACGAAACGCACGCGCTAATTTTTCCATAAGTAAGAAAATGTCGCCATAAGAAATGTAAAAGTAAGAAAATAAGAAAATGTAAAAGTAAGAAAATAAGAAAATGTAAAAGTAAGAAAATGTCGCTATTCTATGAGATTACGAGACTGCGAAATTCCAGCCAGCAAAATCAGCTGTTGTTGCGTCGAAAAAACGTCTAACGACGTTTTAGCGGCGTAACAACAACTGATTTTTTCGAATTTTCCTAGCAGCGCTGAATGATGATTTTCAGCACGGTTGTAATAAATTTGTCTGCGCGCAGTTGTAAAATCTACATTCTCTTACGGTGTATATGCGCTCAGTTAGCAGCATTTGTAAAACGTCTCGGCGGGCCGGATGGAAAGGACTGGCGGGCCGGTTCTGGCCCGCGGGCCGTAGTTTGGAGACCCCTGATCTAAACCCATAGGCACAACAAAGCTATTAACACTTGCATTGTTTCTGAATGATTCATTTATTAAATCTTTCTGCATTGACTTTACAAAATAGGATAAAACTCTTTATACGACACTGTCACAGACTTTGTTTGGGAATCCTAAAGACCAGTTGAACTAGGTAACCCGAATACCTGCGCTGAAACAAAGCTGTGTCTAAATTTTATTTTATTCCGACTCAAGTAGTAGTTTGCTATGAACCTGAAGTTTTTATACAGACGTTTTGAAGGAAAGCTCGGATTGATCCGTTGAAGAATCATCTTCACAAACAAACAGAGACCACTGTCTCTAATGAGAACGAATGTATTACAAAAATCACGACCGACGGAAATTCTCTTCCACGCTTTGCCAAACTGCAAAGCAAAATCAACACTACAACTTAGTTCGATCAACACAAATGGTTCTACCTCCGTAGAACACAACTCCAAAACACTGGCGCAAAATCAATTCAACTCTCGTCAACCGATACAAAAATCTAACGGATTACGTCCTGCGCCCAAACAAAATTACTTTTACTCGAGTCGTCTCTCGAGTCGTCTCAAATTATCTCTCTCTCGTCTACTTCGTCTCTCTTTCGTGGTCGTCTCTCGCCTCTCTGCGATTGAGCGAGCCTATATATATATACATAAAAGTCAGATGACGACGAATTTACTCGTATATGCGGGGCTTAACTTGAATTCCCTGGAGAGAGCGCTACGCTTGAATATGCCAGAACATTCTACTACCATCGAAATAGCGAAGCTTTGACGAAAACATATTACGTCATTACTGTCGGACGAAAAAAGAAAAAAGGATACACACATTAAGTAATAGAAAGCAAATCGGACTTTCTATCACATAATACGAGAGCAGCGCTTCACTGGCCACGCAATAATTATTTCATAATAAAACTTTGAATTACTTTTCACGGGAATAAACTACATCTTTATGATTAAAATTATTATGAATGAAGTGTGACAGACATCATATTCTAGATCAGGGATGGTCTTTTTGGACTTTTCGGTATTCAGAAGTCTATTTCTGTTCCGGTCATTAATATGTCAAGGCTTTATGGAGGTATTTCAGATTCCTTTAAATTGTCAAGTTTTATAAAGGTTATCAGACCTTGAGCTTTTCGGTAGTCAGAGGTCTATTTTTTTGTTGCATTCATTGCATCAGCCACAATTACAATTAAATAGCAGATACAGTATACAAAAAGTATTTATTTATTAAATATAATGAAATGAAAAGTTTTCTGGACTTAGAGAAAGCAAAGTTTTTAACAACATCAACAATGCCTATCTTTTGCAACATTTTGCTTTCAATGCAGAGTAGAGCTGAAGAGTTCATCCTTTTCTGTTTCATGGATGAACGCAGTTGATTCTTAAAATAAGCGCTCACCTGACCATTATCAGACATTGATGCATTCTTAACAGAACTGATACACTAAGAAACGCATGCATGAACTTGCTTTGATTGATGAATCCAAACATTTAATTTTCTTTGCTGCATTTGCTGTAAAAATGGTGTTGTTTAAAAATAGTGCCAAAAGACAATTATTTCTTGAGGCAGTGGCTTTTCTAAATTATTTAAGCAATAGTGAATCACTGTCTTAGCACTCTTTTTAATTTTGCAGTTTGGCGGGGTGTTCAATTCCATTATAAACGAGAATCTTTGAAGATGATTGTAAGCTTCAATTTGGAATTTCATAGAATGGTCAACAAATTTGGTCAATGATTGGCAATTTCGAGTATATTTTTTTTATCATCATTGTTATGAAAGGCATCCGTTCTGGGTCAAACAGAAATGGGGCCAAAACGTTTTTTTTTTACTAACCCAGCCTGCTGTACTGCCCGGATCCAATGTTGAAAGCTATGTTATTTTCAACCAGCATGGGATTTTGCCATTAAAAGCCGTCAGAACTCTTTCTCTTTCTGGTGCCCGATGGCCGTGACCTCTGAATACTAGCATTTTTTTTCTCTCTCGAGCGTTCGAAAATTGCTGAATAGAATTTTTTTAGTTAATACAAGACTTTGAATAACGTAAATCGTTTGCTGGTGAGTTTTGTGATTAGCTGTTTTTGCAGCAGAGAGTACTGTTGACCAATTGTAGACTTAGTGTACCAATTTATTGGATAAGTCCAACACAACCTCGCATTTTCTATTGTTATCGCGTAGCATACCTCCGTTTAGGGTCATTCCATGACAAATCGCCATGGGCGTTTATCCACACCCCTGGTTTTTAACTTTATGTATCTTTTACTTTTACTAAAAGATGTTAAATTTCAATGGTGTAAAGATATGGTCTAAAATTCCTAAAAACATTAACAAAAACTCATTTCATAATTTTAAAAATTTGTATGTATTTGAATTGTTTTAAATTGTGTCGGTATGTTGTAATTTGCAACAATTTGTAAATTGTAATGTTTTTGAATTGTTTTCATTTTTATCAGTATATTTTTTTATGACCTGACAGTTGATCGAACGACACTTGATCAAACGACACTTGATTGAAACATCACTTGATCGAAATGACATTTGATCGAATAAGAAAAAAGAAAATTTACAACTTTGAATCTGTCTTAATTTTTCGTCCCAAAAACATAGTGATTACTGAAAAAAACTATAACTTTTTACTTTGACTCTGTCCCGGTTTCGTCAATTTTTTGTCCCAAAAACATAGTAATCTCTAAAAAAAGATCTTCCCTTTCAGTCTGTCTCTTATTTCTGTAAGGGTCTACAAGGGTGGGGCCATCACACAATGCCCCCCTAAATAACTGACTACAATGTAAATTGAATACAAAGGAATGGCAGCAATAGGCATCTAACAAAACATAACTATGGCATGAAATCTACTTGTTTCCCCCCTAAAAATACTGAGCCCAGGAAACTCTTTAAAAAACCCTGACTTTGACATTGACCAAAAATTAAAAAAATAAACACAAACTGTTCTCTTACTGATGACCTCTGCTTTTTATGAATCTAATTTACAGCAACAAAGACATTGTTTAATCGCAAAAACATACAAAAGTAAATCTTTTATTTTTATCAACTGTCAATTTCTATCACGTGTCATTTCGGTCAAGTGTTGTTTTGATCAAGTGTTGTTTCGTTTAAGTACCGTTGTAATCAAGTGTCGTTTCGATCAAGTGTGTTCAATCAAATGTTATTCAATCAACTGTCATAACATCATATTTTTTATGATTAACCTTGATAAATATTATTTTTTTATTTGGTTTGTCTTTGTTTATATTGTAATTTCATTTTTTATATGTATGTATAGCATCTGATTTAAATAGTTAAAGGTGCTAGCTCACATATGGTAACGTAAAAGGTCTTTTGCTAGCATCTTCTTCTGGCAGCAATTGTATTGTACTATATACGTGATTTTTCATTCTTTTGTATGTGTCTTTTTATTTTTGTTTTTGTTGTCAATGAAGAAAAAAATATAAAAAATGTATAACTTGTATATGTATTTGTGATGTATAATTCTATTACATTAACATTGGAGTTACGGTTAGTATTGCTGATGGCTATACAAAGATTTTAATTTTTTACTATAATACCTATACAGTCATATTTATCAGAGGTATTATTTTTATTTTTATTTATTTATTTTTTATTTTGTCTCAATATTTATCCTCCTGACTCGCAGGAAAGCGACGGAGGCGCTAATACATAGGGTAGGCAATTATCCCGACCTGCTTCCGGAGATGCCAAGATATTACTGTCCGCTTGTAATTTAATAGAGATATGACTGTAATTTAGAACTGCTTGCCAAGACCACCAAGCAGGGGAATGTGCCATAAAGTGTCTTTCCCAAGGACACAACAGGATGGCGCGAGTGGGTTTCGAACCAAGACCATGTTGATCATAAGCTCGGCGCTTTAACCAGTCGACCACGCTGCCAACCACTCGACTACGCTGCCATATTACACATGCTATTTACTGTAGTTTGCACATTCCACAATATCTGATACCTACATTAATCCCCATTAAATGTTTTTTTTTAGATATTATAAATTATTTTAAACTATTTAGAACCTAAAATGCCAAGAAAACATTGCCAAGATTCTCAATGTTAAAATTGAGGTATGCAGGAAAATCTTTCACATTTTAATTGAATTTTTGGAAATATTTGCCTTAAAAATTGCTTTAGTGAATCATTTGTATTGAGTGTTAAGCATAATAAACGGTCTATACCTATTGTTTTTATTGCATATTTTTAAGGCTTATGAATCAAATTTTTTTTCCAAAAAACTTTTTTGGGGGTTTTCAAAATTCTTGGGGGGTGGCGGGGAAAAATGTTTTTTAAAAATTATTAACTTTTTATATTAATATTTATAAAATGTTTGATATTATATTTAAATTTTTTGATCTTTTCTGATTTCAACCATATATAACATGTTATAATTTAAACATATCTTGAGGAAGATATAAGCGTTTTTTAAAAAGGATTTTTTTGCTCCTCCAAAACTTTGTCCCCCTATAACTCAAAAATTATTAGTTTTAGAAATGTAATATTTGCACCAGTGGATTTTGGCTATAAGATAACCACATACACCAATTTTTATCAAAATCGGAGATGTAGTGGTTAAAAAAAAATTTTTTTTGTGGCGATTTGTCATGGAATGACCCTTTATATAAATAGTACGCATTTTATTTTCATTTCTTTTCAGATGTTATATTCCAGTTGAAATTGTTCGTATTTTTACGCTTTTATGACCGTAGGTCATTAAGGGTTAGTGTTGACGCATTTCAAAATGAAACTTGGAAGGTCGAATTTTATGAAGAGATAGAATTGCTATAGCTTGTGTGGTGAACAAAATATTAAGTTCAATATTAGCCATACGGGTTCTAAATGATTCTTACAGTTTATCATTAAAAAATTGTTGAAGTGAATATTTGCAGTTATTGGCGCTTTGAATTGCTATGAAGTTTGTTAATACTTGAGAGCTAAGTTTACAAGAATTGTTTAATTGTTTTTGAATTTTGTGAATTTATTCTTTGTAGTTAGAAACTGTGGTTTCTTTCTATCTGTTGAGTAAAGATTTCTAGTGACTCAATCCGTACTTAGCCAGAATCTACTTTTAAAAAACTTCAGTCTTGCAGCAAATTATTTTTAGAGCCAGAATAAAAAAATAAACACAGTTTTACTTCAGCACAGGTATACGGGTTACCTAATTTAATTGGTGCTTTAGGATTCCTGACTATAGTTGTGACAATTCTGTAGGAAAATATTCTACAACGGTTTTAGTTGCATTTGCATAAACTATTGTACAGTTGGGCCTTTTATGAAGTCAGCTTAAACTTACGTATTTCGATAATTTTAAAGCGCAGTGCATATTAAACCACGCGTTGACAAAATTGGTCTCAAATTAGTCAACTATTGAATCATGGTATGTCTAACTCCATGTTTGCTTATTTTAATCAAAATCACATTAATTATTTTAATGAATTGTAATCGGTGGGCCTACGTTTTGTGGTTTAGAAGCTGCAGCCCCCTTAGATTCTACCTTAACTCGGTATGACTATACTAATTTCTATAACAATAACCTTGACCAAACTATTCTAAGTTATATTTGTTTTTATTAACGCTTGCTATTAAACCGCTATTTATCAACTCAGTCAGTAATACCGCACATCAATAAACAAAGTAATATACAGTAAAGGTGAAATTATTTTTAATGGACGTAACAAGCCACTGATAAGAATAACAAAATATGGTTGAAATTTTACAGGAAGTAAACAAAACTAAGATACGCTTATTACGTCGTAAGGTGAATAAGCCTTTACTTTCTTTGCAGCGCTAAAACAATACTTTTGTAAAAGAAAATACAATGTCCTCCATCCAGTTTTTTTGTGCATGAACTCTTTATTGCTTTAATTCCTTCGCGTCAATGGACGCGCTTCCCAGCCAACAATGCTATGCAGGGCCCATGCGGGCCTTGCGAGGGCTGCCCGTAGGGGACCCGCATCGATTTGGCCGCGGGCGCTGTAGTGGCCCTGCATAGGCTAACTGCACAGGTTTAATCTGGCTTTTAGTTTTAAGCCGTAATCAAAAATTAAGACATGCTAATAAGCTAACATTTTTAAATATTTTGAAAAAGGAACAATTTGCATAAATGTTTTGAACCAAATAAAACTCGTGCGGTAAGCCCATGAGAGGCCACTGCAGCGCCCGCAGCCAAATCGGTACCGGTAGCCAAATCAATCTGCATATAGCATTGTTGGCTGGGTGGTCCTTCAGGGTAGTGCCATAATTTTCTTTATAAATTTGGTCAACCAAATTTTTATATCTAATATAATGGGCTTTATATTAATACATTACTTTATAACGGGTTTTATAACTTTTTTTTGGCGTTTTACTCTTTATCTATAAGAACTTTAAAAGTTAATGAATTTTTTATGTTTTGAAAAGTTTTTTGATTAAGCATCCCCTTGATTTGTGAAGGTTTTAAATTTATCATATTGTGAGTTGCTTTTTATCGAACACATGACACTCATTAATTGCTAGTAAGGTTAATAGTATTTAATTGCAGATCAATGTGCTACAATAGTCATAGTTGTAATGGATATATAGACTGTCCTTGGCTCACTCCTAATGATGAAGCAAATTGTTCATCTCAGTGTCCGTTCGTTTTCTTTTTTAAGCCTTGTGACTGTAATAAACCAGGAAATATGGAATGCAAAGAACAAGGAGTGACTTGCTATAACAACCTTGGTAAGGCTCTTGCTTATTTTCTAACGTGTCTTAGCAGGGCTGCACTAGACATACTTTTATGCGCATAAAACGTCTAAAGTTACTTAGGCTCGAAATAGAAATATTAAATTTATTTCAACCAAACCACTTGCAACCTGATGAGTTGCTATTGCGTGCGTGGGTAACTGATTTTATATGTTCGATTTCGTTTCTAGCTTTAATATCAGTTCAATTGTTACGCAAAACAAGATTATTGCTCTTTTGAGTAAAGCACTTTGTGACTGGTTTCTCTGCTTGGTGGATTTGAACAAGCACTAAAGTAAATACAGTTATTTATATACAAATTAAAGCAATTTAAAAATGAATTGAAAAAAGAATTTAAGAAGGGGATGGTGATTTCTCGTAAGCATACTTTTGTGCCTATGTCGCGTGACGATTGACAAGAACAAAGGTTCACTAAAATAAAAAAAAAATTCAAAATTCTTCGGGCCTTTGTATTATCGTTAAATTTACATTAGCATCAGTTCTATATGGTTAGTCAAAAGTCCTTTTAATATTTTTTCACTCTATAAAATACGTCTTATAAATTAAAAAAAAGTCAAAATTTCACCTACTAAAAACTCATTTCTTGTACATTTTGCGATTTTTAGAGCAGGTATAAAAACTGTTTGAATAAATATTGAATGTTTTATTTCAACAATTCATAACGGTAATTTCAAAACTTTTTAAGCTGCAAACTTTAAGCGTTGCTTTTAACCTCTGTTCTCTTCATAAGTTCTAAATCAATATGTTTATGAATTTGTTTATGAACAAAATAAATTTGTTCATGAACTTATGAAAAGAAATATTTTACTATATATTTTTCTATTTTACTATAATCCACCAAATACTCGCCTTTCCTGGAAAATTTTTCACGCCCCCTTTTTCCTTGGAGGCGCACAATTTTCAGATTAAAAATCTTTGATGTATATGATTTTGAGAAATGTCAACCAATTAAAACTTTCATTAAAATAAAGAATCATCCCTAAGTAATTCAAGCGAAAATATGTCTTTTTTTAGGTTGTTTGTTGTAAAAAGATTTTACATAAAACTTATAATTACTGATGGATAAAATTAATTTTGTAAATGCGTGTAAAAGTTTTTATAATAATTTAAGTGTTACCCTAAACAACCTTTCTTGGGTTTGTAATTGTGAATCACTAATTTACAAGTATAATCACTAATCACTAATAACATACTCATAGTAATTATTACTTTAAATTTACTCAAAAATAGGTCGGGCAAAAGCAAAAAAATTTACCATCCCTATACGAAGTTATTTATCTAATTTAACAAACCAAACAAAATTAAATTTAGATCTGGTTTTTCTCTAAATAAGTTTGTTTCTTATTTAAAGTGCGTTTCTATTTCAATAAATCTTTTATTACTACTTTAGCATAATATTTACAGTACTTGAAAGTGCGCTTTTTTATTTTTCCCATGTGGTAAATTATTCCCTTTAACTTATCCCGTGTATGGTCGTTTATGACGTCTTTCTTTTGCCACATAACACATAAGTAACCCAAGAAGCTGCTTTAATTTTAAACAAAATTTTGATTCATCTAGGCCAGGGTTCCAAACCTCGGCTCATTTTTACTGATTAATCCAGGCCAACAAACAATTTATCTTAATTACTACATCATTTGACAGTATTGCTTTTAATTGAAATTTAAAAAATTTATTAAAATTGAATGCCTTGTTTGCATCACTCTGGCCCATCAGTCAAAAGTTAGGAAAAAATTGTTCTGCAACATAAAAAGTTTGGGAAACACTGATCTAGACCTACAAATAAATAGAAAGTTATAATCAAAGCGTCGAACCAAAACCTTTAAAATATTGGAGCACAACGGCTGGAACATTTTAGTAATTTACAACTTAGAGCCAAAACAGTAGTTAACATTTTATTACGTAATTTTGACTTTTTGAGTACAACTTAACTCATTTTCAAAATAATAATAAAATGCATTACTTAAACTAACCCAAGTCAACAAAGGGAATGTACAAAACTTTTTCTTTTACGCTTTTCATTAGCGTGTAATGAAATGTAAAACTACTGAAAGAAGAAAAAACAATTGTGGCGTAATAAAAAAATGTTTAATGATCTACTAAGTTAATTCATTATTAAATATGTACAAGGGGACAGAATTTTTACCAATATTAAGATTGGGGTCAGATTTTTAAATAAATAAACTTTATTTAATTAATAATTTTCGCTAATGATTTGCAATTGATAAAACAGTTTCAAGATCATTACATTGACTCATTGAAGTCAATGTAATGGTCAGGATTATCTAAAATATGTTTTGTCATGTCTACTTCTTGATTGTTTGAATTGGAATTATGATTCTTGAGTCTTGTAACCTTTAAAACAATTTTGCTGTTCGGGTTTGGCAAGTTTTATTCTTACATGTTAAGTTCCAGCTCATGTTTGAAAAATAATAATGGTTAACGACTCCGGTTTGTGTTTGGGTCGATAATCTGATCAAAATTAACTAAAATTAATTTAGTTTCATTTTTTAGGAACATGCAATCAAGAATATGATTGTTCTGATAAATCAGATGAATTAAATTGTTCGTGTAAGAAAAATGAATTTCAATGTTATTGCTACAAAAATAACCCTGTTGATTGCAATGTTTTTGATGATTTTTATAAAAAATTTAATGGATGCATTCCTATTGAACAATACAATGATGGAATCAAACAATGCCCCGATGGAAGTGATGAGAATAACCAAACTACAGCATTAATATCTTGCGATCAATGCAATGTAATAATCCACAGATTGTATAACGTATCAGAATATGATAAAAATGAATATTTTGGTTTATATTATAACTCAACTTGTTACAATGTGTCATCTCTTTACTGTCCTTTTATCGTCTGCAATTCAACAGATCTTATTTGTTTGTCAAACTGTTCTTTTAATTCAACCAAACAATGTAATCGTCCTTTTCAGTGCAATGATGGTAGTTTAAAACTTGCTTTTCAATTTTGTGACGGTAGTGTAAACTGTTATGACAAAAGTGATGAAATTTATAACTCACGAGGGTTTAAATGTGCTGGTTTAAAATCAACTAAACAATGTGTTTTGCCTCAACGTAATTTGTTTGATAATGTTGCACAATGTAGGGACGAATCTGATCTTTGTATAAACAACTCGTGTTTTCAATGTTTTGATCGACGTTTGAAGATTTCATCGAAGCAAGTTTGTGATGGTGTATTTGATTGTTATGACTGGTCTGACGAATGTTTATGTGAAATTAATTTTGACAAATATATTTGTAACACTAAATTTTTTTCTTGCAATTTGTTTTCGTCAAATAATAAGGTAGAAAACAATATTAACTCAAGCTCTCTTCTTAATGATGAATTTATTATCAACGTTAATCATGATACTACGAAATCAACAAAAACATGTCAAACTCGATTGGACGATCATTGGATAGCAACATTATGTGATGGTCGACCAGAATGTAGTGATCTCAGTGATGAATGTGATTGCCCAGATCCACCTGGGTTTTGTAATCATACTTGTCATAAAGACCATAACATTGGTGATCGGTATTGTGATGGCATAGAGGATGACTTTTATAACATCACAAACAAATCAAATTGTACAAAGGGATTTGAAGAATTGGATTGCTCAAAACGCTTTATCTGTAAAACTGGAAAAAAAATTAGCATTGATATTGATCAAATATGTGATGGAAAGCAAGATTGTGATGATAACTCAGATGAGCGCGATTGCAAGATTAACCACAAGAGTGTATTTTCATCAGATTCAGAAATGATTGCTAATCCTGTATTAAAAAGTTGTTTTTGGATCATGGCTATTTCGGTAATCAGTGGCAATTCGTATGTGATTATAACAACAATTCGACAACTTAAAACAGGAAACCTAATCAACTTAATAAAGTATCAGTTTGTTATTATTTTTAATCTTTCTATTGCTGATTTTTTTATGGGGATATATTTGCTAATAATCGCATTTTACAGCGTTTATTATTCGGGTTACTACGGCCAAGTTGATTTTGAATGGCGATCCAGTTTACGTTGTTCGATAATTGGTAGTCTCGCTGTTCTATCGAGTCAAGCATCGTGTTTTTCTATAATTTTCTTAACAATTCATCGCTTGTACACGATCTGCAAACCATTTTCTACTTTTTCATTTTGGATTTATAAGCCGGTGTCTATTTTAATTTGGTTGATTTCTTTTGTTATTGCTGTTTTACCGATTCTACCTCAAACATCGGAATACTTTGTGCATAGTGTTGAGTTTTCAAACAGATTTACTCAATCATCAATTTCAAACAAACAAACTATCACAAAGTTTGCTTGCCGCTTGGCAAAACTGAACAACATATCGATTGAGAATATTGGCAATGATTGGAATTCAATAAAAAATTTATTTAAAAACAAGTTTCCGGAATATTCACCCGGTGTAGAGTTTAGTTATTATGGTCAAACTAGTGTGTGCATGCCGAGGTTTTATGTTGTGCAAGGAGAAAACGGTTGGGAGTATAGTCTTGGAATTATTTTAATTAATTTTTGTTGTTTTGTTTTAATTTTTGCCAGTTACATCTTGATTTATAGACATTCCACTAAAAATGATAATCAAATAGAAAGTGATTATCGAAATAAAGAAAATAACCGTTTGCAAAGACGCATTTCAAGAATAATTATCAGTGACTTCTTATGTTGGATTCCTATTTGCATTATGGCATTTGTGAATTTTAGTGGTACTTCCGTAAATGATGTTGCTTACATTGTAAGTGCTGGATTGCTGCTTCCAATTAACAGCGCTCTCAACCCATTACTTTACTCGCCCCTTCTTAGTGAGATAATGAAGACTTTAAAAAGACTAAAATCCTAAAAATAAAATTGAAATTAACTTTTTACATTAAATCCTTTGAGGAGTAATTCAATCGAGAATTCTTTTCTTTGTCTCTGTTTTATTAAGTCAGTACAAACATAAACATATATATTTTTGGATTTAAAAAAAAAAAAATTAATAATCAGAAAAAATTAATCCAATTTAATTATTTTGTAATTGTATTACAAATATTCATTTAAGTTTTAATATAGAGGTACGTCATGCGTGTTATTTGTCATATTTTATCAAAAATCAATAGCTTTTATTTTTATTTTGAATTAGCTGTTTTTTTCTTTTTTATCACATTTTTTCTAGTTCATTTTTATTTAAATTTTTTTAAACTTGATTCATCATTTTGATTTTTTTTTGGTGTCTTTCTCTTTCTTTTAGGCATTTAATATATTTCTTTTAATTTTATGGCTTCCACTTTACACTAAAAAAATGTTTTTTTAAGATTGCGGTCTTTTTTTGTGAATTTATTTGACTCTGTTCTAACTGTGTATAAATGGATTTTACAGCATATAAAAAATGTTGATTTACATAAATTTGAAACGCGTTTTTCTATTTGAAAATTCAATTCAAATACAAACAAATTATTCCCAGACTATTGTTCTGCTTGCTTGATTTTGAAATAAACAGTTTTTGTGTTTACTGTTTGTTTACTAAATGCAGTTACGTTGTAAATGTACAAAAATGTAATAAATTTAATTCTAAGTAAAATAAAATTTATTTAAAAATTATAGCAAACAAAATCCAACATTTCATTTAGTTTATAAAATTTTTTATTAAAAGCTGAACGTTTTCGACTATCATCAGTTCTTATCAAAGCATCTAAAATTGTTTAAAATCATGTAAAAATTTTTTTTAACTATAAACGACAAATACATTCAATTAAAATAAATAACTACAACAATTTTCTCAAGTTTATGCTGTCACTGTTATTACTAATTCAATTTAGAAGCAATGACAATTACACAAAACAACGTCAATTCACAGAGAAAAAAAGAGAAAAAAGAAAAAAAATAGTGCAAATCACATGACTAAATTAGAATAGTTGTAGCAAGAAAGATGATCCATTTTCATACAGTTGTTTATTTAATTTAAGTTGATGTTTTTTAATTAGTAACGCTTCGTGAATTTTACAGTCGTAATCTGATGAACATTTCTTTATAACACTAAAACAATGTATTAAGCTATCCATATCTTTTTTATTACACAAATTGCATTCAATAATATGATCTTTTATTTTGCTTTTGACCGAAGAGCCTAAATTTAAGTCTTCCTTTGCTCTTGTTACCACATGACGTGTTGACTTACCGATGTAGGTCAGACCCGCATTACAGGGGCACAAAAAGCGATAAACAACATTTGATAACAAAAGCGCAGGTGTGTTAGATTTTAAATTGAAATAGTTTCCAACTTTGCAAGTTTAATATATAGGTGTTAAACGCACGGCAGAGAATTTCCAAATAAGTTTTGAAATGTCTTTTGCGAATACGTGAGACTGTTTCCCCATATATGGAATTTCAATTGTAATGGTTTCTTTTTCTTTTTTATTTGTAGGTTGCGTCTGATTTAAATTTGTTTGTCTACTATTCATAAATTGGTAAAAAACTCTATCAAAAAAATAAGTTAGATAAAGTTTTTTCAATTAAAGTTCTTTACCAATTTATGAATAGTAGACAAACAAATTTAAATCAGACGTAACCTACAAATAAAAAAGAAAAAGAAACCATTACAGTTGAAATTCCATATGTCGGGAAACAGTCTCACAGATTTGCAAAAGATATTTCAAAACTTATTTGGAAATTCTCTGCCATGCATTTAACACCTATATATTAAACTTGCAAAGTTGGAAACTATTTCAATTTAAAATCTAACACACCTGCGCTTTTGTTATCAAATGTTGTTTATCGCTTTTTGTGCCCCTGCAATGCGGGTCTGACCTACATCGGTAAGTCAACACGTCATGTGGTAACAAGAGCAAAGGAAGACTTAAGTTTAGGCTCTTCGGTCAAAAGCAAAATAAAAGATCATATTATTGAATGCAATTTGTGTAATAAAAAAGATATGGATAGCTTAATACATCGTTTTAGTGTTATAAAGAAATGTTCATCAGATTACGACTGTAAAATTCACGAAGCGTTACTAATTAAAAAACATCAACTTAAATTAAATAAACAACTGTATGAAAATGGATCATCTTTCTTGCTACAACTATTCTAATTTAGTCATGTGATTTGCACTATTTTTTTTCTTTTTTCTCTTTTTTTCTCTGTGAATTGACGTTGTTTTGTGTAATTGTCATTGCTTCTAAATTGAATTAGTAATAACAGTGACAGCATAAACTTGAGAAAATTGTTGTAGTTATTTATTTTAATTGAATGTATTTGTCGTTTACAGTTAAAAAATTTTTTTTAGATGATTTTAAACAATTTTAGATGCCTTGATAAGAACTGATGATAGTCGAAAACGTTCAGCTTTTAATAAAAAATTTTATAAACTAAATGAAATGTTGGATTTTGCTTGCTATAATTTTTAAATGGATTTTAAAAATTACCACTCTTCTCAAAGTAAAAAAAATTAATTTGTTAAAAAATTCAGTGGATTCGTTTACCCTATTAGAAGAAGATTTTATGACGGCAGATTGTGAGACGTATCTCAATTCCAAATTTTCATTGTGGTACACAATAATAAATTCATTTTTAATTTATTTATTTAATTTTAAATTGATTTTGACTATAAGTCATTTTCAGTAAATCTACAAATTGGAAGAATAAAAATTTAAATTTTTAAACAAAGTAATATTATAAAATCATAAAAAAATTCTTTTAGGATAATTCAGAATATTAGATGATGATTAATAAAAGTTAATTTTCAAATGTGATAGTTTATCATAGAATAAAATGTACTCACTTGACGAAAACAAAATTTGAATTTAAAATAAAGCAATGACCTATTAAAAAATTTAAAAGGAAAATTTGTAAAAATAAACTTCAACTGTCAAAAATTCTAAATCTTGAACTGCTCATGCACATTAAATTAAAAATATCCTATACGCATCAAGAAAGAAAGAAAATCAGATTGGTAGTCGAATTGATTCCCATGAGGAAATAGCCAACAACAGTGATAACGAGATTCGTATCATCATTTGGTAAAGCAAAATTATGAACATACTGTACATCAAGAAATCAGCCGCTAATTATTGAGAGGTATGGTGCCAGACTATCCTTCAACTGTATAAAGATATTCAATGTAATTTATCCATTTATTTGGTGATGTCCGAAATTCATAATTTATTAACTCTTTTCGATGTTGCTTCAAAGTTTTTTTGTGTAATTCATACCATTTGGTTCAACAAAGTCCAAAATTATAACTTTTTAACTCTTTTCTGATTGATACTTTTTCGATGTTCAATGTTCTTTTTTAGGCTTGGAATTATTGATTCTTGGTTCTTCTCCTTTCGGCCTTTCCTTTCAGTCAGGGATGGCCACAGCGTATTATCATTCTCCAAACCTTCCTGTCTTCAACATCCGTCTCCTTTGCACCAACTTCCCCCATATCTTTTTTAGCTACATCTAAAAATTTCCTCATTGGTTATTGATTCTTGTTATAATTATTGATTCTTGGTTAAGAATTATTGTTTTAATTATTGATTCTTGGTTAAATTATTGATTCTTGGTTAGAATTCCAAATTTCCGGAAGAGTTACTTCATTCTTTTTTACTTCATTTATTTTTTTCTCTCCCTGATTGACTTTCCCAAATACTGTTTTTATTTTTATTTTTATTTTATTTATTTATTTATTTATTTATTTATTTATTTTTATTTATTTATTTATTTACTGTCTTTATACGGTCAAAAAATAGTCTGGTACCATTTCTCTCAATAATTAGCGGCCGATTTCTTCATGTACGTTCATGTTTTTCCTTTATCAAATAGACTATACAAAAATAAACATTATGGAAAAACAGCTAATTAACTTTCATAAATGCGATTGTGACATGTATAAAGAATCAAAAGTAGATATAGAATAATTTACAGTAATGACAAATGTAAAATCAAGACAAGAATAATTTAACGGTGAAATAAATAGTCCAAGATGGTGATAATATTTCATAAAGTAGTGAGAAAATGAACCAAAACGTAAGTATATTTTTTTAATTGGTCGCAAATACAGTATAAAGAAAAATTACTAGGAGAAAATATAAAGAAAAAAAAAATATAAAAATGGTTTAAAAAGAGAAAAGTTTGTACAAAGAGAAGTAAAAGAAAAAATTCCCCTCCTGCCTTTCAATATTCTTAAAACGCTGGGCACAAAAGGGGGCAGATTTTTCTTTTTGAAATTTGTATTACAGAAATATCTTTTTAGTTCTTCTCCAGTATTAACCTATATAATATCAATCACCATTAATTCCAAAAATGTTTGTAAAATTGCAAAGACAGCCGTGAATCACAGCACAGCAATGAAAGTTAAGTTAAACATTTTTACGTATCCAAAATATACTCATTAATCTCTAGTGACCTAACCTTTTGGCAAACTCCCTTTTCTACTTAAATCAGTAAGCTGAATTATATTTTAGCTGAAAGTTTTACAAACAGCCAATATTCGATTCATTATCTGATGTCAAATAAGCAGATACAACAATTATACCAAACATTCTAAAAGAAGAATAAAACAGCAAAGTCTTAAAATGCTTTCAAAAAGCCAACGTTTCTTGTAATAATCATAAAAATTTTGATTTAGAAGCAAAAAAATTGCGGCGTTAATCTAATTTTAACAAGCAATACAAGCTGTCTCACCTAGGCTACTTATTACTCTCTTATAGCCGACATTAAAGTTTAAAAATAAAAAAACCAAGACCAAACGCATGACGTTCTTAACCCTTCAAGGACAGTGGTACATAAGTATGTGTACCATGATTGTGATTGTAACGTAACATTTTAAGCAGTGATGACCTTACAAAAAGGGGCCCGTAGCAAGAAACTTAAGGGAGGAGCCACTATTAAGTTTATTAAAAAAAGGGAGCTGAAGCCAATTTTAGTGTATGAAAGCAAAACGATCTCAAAAAAAAACCTTCAATTTAGGGGGGCACTATTTTTTAATCCAAAGCATTGAGAGGCACTTTTTACCGCCTCGAAACGTTGTGATCTCTAAAAAAAAGGTCTGTGCTTCCACATTTCCACAAGCACAAGTGAAAACAACCTAAGCAGCAAAATCTTTTAACTTTGTTCTTTTTTTTACATGCCATCAACGTCCTAGTGCTACTATAAAGAAATAGAGCAATTTTTTGTTTAGGGAGGCCACTTTTTGATATATTTTGGAGGATCCTGGTGCAATAGCACCGTTTAAACCCTATTAAAGCCATCACTGATTTTAAGATTCTTGTTTGTTTTGATGTGTTTTTGCAGAAAAACTTGCAGATCTACATGTTCATATTAAGTTATATAACAAAGAAAGTGCCAGGTCTCTGAAAAAAGTAACAAAGATATCAACAGTTTGCAAAGTTTTAAACAAAAAGCAGATAAGCAAGAAATCCCGTTCGGAAATACATAAATTGCTTCAAACTTACTGCGGCATAGCTCTATTAGCAAGATTTAATGACGTGAAATAGTTATCACATGTAACCTTTTAGCTCTTGTTGAACAATGGTACAACCAATTCTAGTTCTACGTTACAAGAGACACTTACGTCTGCCTTCTTACTGCCATCTTTTGCAAAATAAGAAAATTCGTTAAACAAGTATTTCTTCTCCACATTTACATGTAAAATTTAACTTCAAACCTATCTGACTTATTGACCTTTTATTGTACAAATTTGCATCGAGCTTTACAAGGCTGTAGTTGCTCATCAACTGTGCGACTGGGGGCCGGAATACGAGTATCAGCTTCTTAACAAATATTAATGAATGATGTTCATATTTTGATGCTAGGAAAAACTTACCGGTCGGGATTTGTTAAAAGTTTTTTAACAGAAATCTATTACTCTTTTTCCAGCAAAGTCAAATTGACGATTTTATTTAACTAATCAAATTGCCATGACTAAATTTATTTATAAAATCGGTCAAATTTCAATGAGCCGAATATTTAATATAGAAAGTAAAAATTAAAAACCAAAACCAACTAATTCATCACGAAAAATCAATTTCAACCTGGAAAAATTATCATCAGCTTCTATTTAAATAGAATGATGGTGGGGATTTGTGTTTTTCTTTCATCTAAGGAGCAAATGCGCTCGCAACCACTCAGATACCTGGTTTGAGAGGTACAGCCGTCAATTGACGTTTGGTTCTTCTATGTCGTATTTATCTGTTTACAATTAATTAGTAATGGCAGTGTTGCCCAAATGGCAAGTGCTTTCTTGCAGCCTGGCTCGTGTGTACTTCTGCTCCAGCTATTAAACATGACCAACTGAAACCGAACTTGCCGAAACGGAAGGGTATCTACCCATTTTGATATTTAGCGAGGGTCTTTTAGTCGGCAAACGTCCTTTTCAGGATGGAGCAATGTCTAAAAAAATGCCCTTTTCAGGGCACATTACCAACAAGTTTTGAGGACCCACTATTCTCCAGCTGAACATCGAAGGCTTCACTGCAAGCAAGATAAACGTTCTTCATTATTTTGGTCTGTACGTAGTTTGAGTCACTCGTCATCCTACTCCAGGAGATGGACTACACTCATGCAAAGAAGCTAGTATTTCCAAGTTTCTAACTTGCTTAATCTTCATTAAGCAAGAAGCACGGCTTTGCCATATTGGTCCACGAGCCACTAAGGTATGCGTTTTTGAACTAATCTCCACCGATATTGGAGATTAAGTGGCTGTGCGTGGGCGTTGATGATTGTAAAATAGTCAACGTCTACAAACCTCCACCAACGCGACTGCTATCACTGGATCTCTCATTGTTTCCTTACCCTTGTCTCTATGCCGGCGATTTTACTGTCGACACGTTAATTGGGGTTACGATGATAACAGCCCGGACGGTAAGTGCTTGACTGACTTGAGAGTATTAATGGTCTTGCCCTCCTATACAATGCCAAACATGCCGCCAGTTTTTGTTTCGACAGCTGGAAAACTGGCACCAATCCAGATCTAACTTTCGCTAGCTTAAGTCCGTATAGTTGCTTACCATATAGACGTGTTCTTAAAAAATTCCCCAGGTCATAACATCGACTTTAGCTTATCGCACCACCAAGGTTTGCTTTATCAGTGCCAAGCATGCCCGTTAAACGATGTAACTTCCGCAAGGCCAATTGGAGTCACTGCATTGCTTTGACGAATGAATTCACAAAGACTTTGTTGCCACCTGATTCATTTGATGTGAATGCGGCTTATCAAGACTTTTGTAACATCTCAAAAAAATAAACCAAAAAAGACTATCCCCACCGGTTATTGGAACAAACATATTCCGTGTTGAGGTGCACCGTGTGAATCCCTCTACACAACATTTCTGCAGTCTCTTTAGATGGACGAATCGTGTTTGGCTGTTAAAGCTTAGTAGTGAAATCCGAAAAGAAACGGTGGGATTGATGGTCCGAAGCAGTTCGGAGCATCACTTTTTACATTCTAGTCAAAAAACATGGACTATTTTGAAGAACTTTATTGGTAGGTCACGACACTCTCCGCATCACTGTCCCGTTTCAACATCTCAGCTGATTAAAAATTAGAGAAACCAGGCTGTTGACCGCAAGTGATCGCGACTTGTTCTTTAAAAAGTGTCTGACTTTTGGAGGCCGCAACACCAAACCCAGTGAATATTTCTAGCACGTTCTCACAGAGATAATTCATTGCCGCCCCCACCAATAATACGAGAAATTATAAAAAAAGACTTACAGGAACACCAGCTCATCATTACAAGACAACTTAAGAGCCGCTGCAGCAATTGCTATCATTTAAAAGAGATTAATGAGAGGAGTAGCAAAACAATGGTCTTTGCCATGTAAAAATCTACAGAGTGTTTAAAAACTTAAAGTTAAGTTGTTGGTACAAAACAAGAAAAGTCCAAAAAATGTGTGCCATGCTAACAGACACCCCAGAAAAGAACAATCTATTACAGCTCCAAACAAAAACAAAAAAAATTTTTGAAAAAACACCAAAAGCAAAAGAGTAGTTTTGCATTACATTTCTTGAGCCTTATTTTAACAATTGTCCTAATGAAGAGTGGGTGGTACAATGCTATGGTTACCTAAAAAGGTCATATTTAGCTTGTGTTGAAGATTTGAATACATATTTTTGTCACAAATGTGATTCTGAAATTTATGATCGAGCTAATTATTTCAGAATATAATGATTCTGAAATACAGATTTTTAGGCAACAGCCAAATACCTCATATTTTGTGCTTAATACTCATGTCTATTACTAGACTATGTGTGATTTCATTGTACTTACTTTTTCATATTGTTATTTTCTTCAAATTACATTTATATTTAAAGATTTATTAGTGATTTTGTTGCTGTTGCAACTTACCCCAACTGCTGTTACAACTCACCCCTTTGACGGGGCATATTGTCAGGGCTTTTTAAAATTAAAACTTTAGCGTTCCATTTGGATTGGCTCGGTTGCATTGGCTGGATTGCTCTTCGATGACAAAATTTTGGTTTTATTTTTGCACATACCTCACAAGAAGAGACAACTTATTTAACGTCCGAAGTTGATTATGGAAAGTTTTTGTCCCAGCGAAATGAAAAAGTCTTGTTATACCTGGATGACAAAGATTTTTATAGATTTCTTTCCATGTCGATGACTCGGACAAGCTTGGCAAAATGCTCGAGAGAAGATATCTGGTCCAATGTTTTGTTTCCCCGGTCTGTACTTGATTTCATAAAAATAATACACAAGCTCCATTCTCCAATGCTGGACTTGGTTACTTTTAATTTTCAATCTGTGTCGGCTGTCAAACACAAATGCCAGAAAACCTTGATCTCTTACTATTGTAAATTTTTGCCTAAATAACAAATATGACCACTTTTTGAAAACTTCTGTAATGGTGGTAACCTCATTTTCAATAGCAGAGTATCGAATTTCGCCACCCTGCAATATCTCTGACATAAAGAGGAAGCGCCTGCCTCCTTGATTAAGAGTTATGGATATTGCAATATCTGAGGCATCGCAATCAACAAATACTTTACTTTCATCTATCTATGTAATGACGCGTTCTCAAGTTCTTGCTTAAACAACTGAAAAGCACTTAAATGTTACTATCTCTGTCAATTGTAAATGTTTTTGCATTTTCTTAATAATTAATCTATTTTCCGGAATAAGGGAACATCCCCAAAACACAAAACACATTAGATAACGCGGCCGTGCTTCTTATTTTTTCTCTTTCTTACCCCCTCTCTATACTTTCTGCATGTTTAACGTTCGTCGTTGTGTCGCGTTTCCTTTTCATGCTTTGCTTAATGTAAATTGCATATACTTAAATATTGTTACGAAGCGTGAATAAAATATCATCATCATCATCATCATCATCACTTTTATGTGGTTTAAGATTTGCAGAAGGCGGAAAATGTGTTAATTTGTCTAGTAATAAATTGCCACAGAAACTGCGCTTGCATTGTGGTTGAATGCGGAGACAGATACACTCTGCTTTAAAGTAAACGTCACTTCTAAGCCAGCTAACAGACGAGATATCCTCGCCAATATAATTTTCTTTTTGATCCACCTGGGTTTGAAGCTCCTGCCCTCCAACCTGTCAAGATTTTTCTCCAAGATCTATGTAAATTAAAGTTTAACTGGGTCGACCCCATTCTCCTTCATTCGAAAAAAATGGTCAGCTTAGAACAAGTAGTTACAGCTCTTGGCATTCTTTCAGACACCCAGGTGTTATTCTCCACCTCAATTTTCAAAACAAATAACGCACACCTGCAAACATTATTTCTCTTATGCGTTTAAAAAATCTTACGGTTATGTCTCTTACCTTCGCTTGCTAAACAAACTATGTAGGTAAAATTACACTGCTCATTTTTAATCAGAAAAACTAAGTTAAGCCTGATGAAGACTTTGACTACCCCGAGACTTGAACTTAGCGCGTCTACCGTTGCTATACGTTTAGACAAAAAACTCAGCGCAGAACTTCATTTTTCTTGCCCTCTCGAATCATTTGCATTTTGGATGTCTGTTTTTTTTGTTTTTTTGTGTAATGTTTCTGTGCTGAGATATATTAACAACGATTCTTCTGTCTTTCATACATCGATAGTTAATAGAGTGCAACTTATTTGAGATTTGTCTTAGCCCGAGCAATGGAGCTATCTACGCACTCAAGAAAATCCAGCGAATGACGCATCACGGGGTCTAACAATACAGTACAAACGTTTGCACACCAACAAACCTGGCTTTGGCCCTGAATTTTTTTGGCAGTTAAAGTTGTTTTGGCCAAACTAACCAGTTTTAACAAAACAAAATATTACTAACGATTCTAAAATAAAAAGAAATTGTGTGTCTTGCCTCGCCTCCACTTCATCTAACCATATTTTAGATGAGTGAATAAAAAAATATTTTAACTGGCAAAAATTGTTGCGAGTGTGCACCAGAATCATTTGTTTAAAAAAATTGTTTCTTCGTTGCCTAAATAAGGGAGATATGTTTAATAGGAAAACATTTATTATGCCAAATGTACGAGTTATACTTAAAGCTGAAAAAGTAATATTAATTTATCTACAAGCATGCTTTTACACAAAGAAGATTTTGTACTTCAAACGAGACAAACCCTTAAAAAGATGCAGTTCTTTGTACAAACTAAATCTTTTTCTGGACCGAGTTTGCTTGAAGTTGGTGGACACATTAAACATGCTCCACATCCTTACAAAAAGAAATATTTTAATATCCATCCTGTGGCAAGTTTTATAATTTGAGATATCAATTGCAAGCTGTTGGTCGGCAGCAGCATATTCTTTTCAAATCGCAAAATAAGTATTGTTCGTCAGAGCCAATTTAACTGCAAGAAAGGTTTTGGCTAATCGCACGCACTGCCGTAAACGATTTTCTCGCCCTTTGGTACAAAAAATGGCCAATTTGCACGAACAGGGATTAAATTCTACAAAACAACTTTTTTCGTATCTAGATTTATATTATTTTAGTCTTTTTTGTAAATGGAAGGGTCGAGCAAAAGTTTTAAAATACGGTTCTATTTTTACCTGCTCAACGATTCGTGCTGATCACATTAAAGTAGCCTTTAATTTAGACATTTTACCTATCATTCAAGCCTTCAAACCTTGTTTAGCACATCGTGGCTCAGTTATTTAAACCAAATCTGATAACAGCATAAATTTTGTAGGTGGGAACACGAATTGAAGAAAGCCCTAGAAATTGGAATCTAGAGCAAATTCACGGTTTTTTGTTGCAAAAACGCTTAGATTAATCTTTGAAACCAGCTGGAGCTCACATTTTGGAGGCGTCTGGGAAAGACTCATTAGGTAGATCAGAAAAATAGTAAAAGGACTTTGTAACAAACAAATTTTAACAGACGAGTCTCTCAATAGTTAGTTAATGTGTAAAGTAGAAAATATCATAAACACTCGTCCGATCACTTACTTTTCTGATGACCCCAGTGATTAAGAAGCGTTAACGCCTAATCATTTTCTTCAACTAAAGCAACCTCGGGCATTGCTACCTGGTACCTTTTGCCGGCAAGATTTGTTTTCACGCAAACACTGGCGTCAAGTTTAATACTTATCCAACGTATTTTTGTCATGTTGGATAAAAGAATATGTAACTTTGTTGCAAACACGACAAAATTGGAATAAATTAAATTCCAACCTTTCAATCGGGGATATTGTTTTAATTATCGACTCTTGCCTGCCACGTAATGTTTGGTTTATTGGTCGCATTGTAGAAACGTATCCCGACTCTAAGGATTTGGTACGCTCTGTTCGGGTGCAGACAAAACATTTCGTTATTGTGCGGCCTATCACAAAACTTTGTCTTATCGTGTCTAATGAAATGTAATGTTTTGCTGTTTGAATTTACTATTTGTTGTTGTTGTCTTTATTTAATTTCTCTACAAACGTTGCGTTTTGAAGTTGCTAGCAAACGTTACCAAATTATATTTTTGTCTTAAGCACATTGTGTGTTGTTACGTGCTTAAATGGGGAATGCAACTGCTGTCTGTTTTTATTAGTTGGCGCTGCTTATCTTTATTTTAAACCAATTATTGTCTGTTGCTTTTTTAATTTAATTTCCCAAAGTGCTTTATTTTTCACGCAAAATTATAATTGATTGTTTGATTTTGCACCAAACGCATCAGGTTTTCATTTCTGCAGTATAGTATCACTTTGGATTTTTAATAGATTACTTGAGTTTTTTTACTTTAAGACTAAAAACTTTAATTATCTGCTAGCAAGAAGTTGTTTAATTATTTTTTATGATTTTCTAATTTAAATTTATGTTGTTGTTTAATAAGTTATAAAATTTGTCTTAAACGACACCAAACATTTTTTTCGATCAATAATAAACAAAAAAAAATCAGCGAAGTGTTTTGAAGTCCGTTTCGACCGTAGCGCTTTAAAAATTGGCAACAAGATTAATATTATTATACTGTATTTGTTAATGCACTTAAAGCTTTTAAGTCTAAACTTGCAAACTTAAAAAAAAGTGGAAATGAAATTTACAAAGTTTGAGAAGTTGGACATACTCCTTGATGCAAGACTAGATGACATGCGTAATCACATGAAGAATGGAATTAAGGAATTATGGAAAGTATTTCAGTTTTTGATAGCGAGTTTGAGATATATTTATTACACGCCACTAATGATGACCTTGAATTTGTATGAAATTGTTTTAGATATCCTGTTGAAAAGCTTGTAGATGAATGCCTGGAACTTTTTGGAGCTCATTAATAATTCTACTACACGGTAAGTAGGCTATACCAAAAAAAACTTGTGCTACAATTCTTGATTGTTGAAGCGTCTTACCCCAAAACAACAAAAAATGCTATTCAAATTCTTATATCCTTTGTGTTGAATAATATGTGCGAGTCAAGATTTTCTTTTCTGCTAAAAATTAAAAGCAAGCACATAATAAACTTGACGTTGAAGATGACTTCCCATGTACACTTTTTCAGAATGCCCCTCGTATTTGAGTGCTTTCAGATAAGAAGCAAGGATAAGTATCGCATTAATTTGAAAGTACAGTAAATGCATTTCTGAATTTGTGTATTTCATTATTTTGTCTAGTGATTCAAGTAGCATGTATTACGGTTGGGAAGGAATGAAAAGATTCAGAACAAGCAAAGGAGGCATGCAACAAAATAAGATTGAGAACCATTGATCTATATATTTTTTGGAAAAATCTTTATTAATTTAAAAAATCTGTAAAAATAAGGTCAATAAAAAAGTGTATTTGTCATTTAAACATTTATATCAAAATTATATCTTCTAATGCATAAAATTGCTTTTATGAATGCACGCAGTTTTTACACCAGTATTCACTTATTTTTCTCAGAAAAACAATTTTGAGTAATATTTGTAATTGTGGATCACTACTGTATGAGTTAAACTGAAATTTTTATCTTACTCTTGATAAAGAAGTACAATCATACTTTTCTAAATTCATCTATATTTTACATTACTATTTTTTCAACATTGACCAAAATTAGTGCAAAAACTTCTGTTTAAGCCCAGAAGGTTGATTCAAAATAAAGTGAAAAAATTTTAGATACAAAAAGGCACTTAGTTATGTGTTAATTCTTTTAATGTAAACTTGAATGACTATAGATTTTTTTTTTTTTTTAATATCAATTGCTGCTAACGTTACATCTCATGTTTATAAACCTACGTTGTAGAGCTGCTGCTCAGAAATTCTCAAGGATTTTTTGGCTAAGTGTCTCAGTGCCAGTCTAAGAGAAATGTAGTAGATGCATGCACACATTAAAGGGTCAAGTTTTGCTTGTCTCGCGACAGCAGCTGGACAACTATTGCTGTGACGAATTTTACTATTCCGAATGGGTTAGTTTTACAATAAGAGCATTGTTTAAATGAAAAACAACGGCGTACCAAAAATATACTTTTTGCAATATATTGCTGTAAAACAACCTTACTTATTGTAGCATGACTTCTCTATTCTATTACTAGACTTACAAGCCACAGCTTACACTTTTTTGTTAATTCTTTCTTTTTCTGATTTTCACTTTCCATTAGGCATATTGTTATTTTATCACAGTTCAAACTCTTATAATGTGGTAAAGCAGAAATGAAACAAACTGAATTTAAATTGAACTTCAAATCAAAATTGAAAGTGGCTGTAAAATTAATGGCAAAAAAACGAAGTTTAATTAATTCAAAGAAAATCATTCTTCAAATAGCTTATTACGTTTTTGCTTAAGCTGGCGTAAAATATCTCGGTTTTTGTTAAAAGACAATTTTAAGCTTTATTTTTAAAAAATATCGCAAATAATACGGTGTACAAACTTAAGCTTGCTGCTATAAGACATGGAAAAGTCATTTAAAGTAAAGATATTTTCAAAAACTTTTTTTTCAGGTAATCCACAGCTTTTAACTGTTTCAAACGTAAACTGTAGCAAGGCAAAACGTTTAAATACATTCACATAGAAAGGAATGATCAAGTCACCACAAGTTAATATAACTTTAAAAGGTTTTTAAAGATAACTAGAGATTATATGCTAGACACAGATAATTGATGACAACCGGCAATTTTATTATATCCAAAATGTTTTGCGAATGTAACCTGTTATTAATGCAGTAACTTTCTTGGCCTTATAATCTAGAGCAGTAATGGCAAGACTTTTCAGTTGGTGTATCAAAAAAAATTTTTTTAGTATTTTTTTCTCATATTGTGTCACTTCTTACAGTTCTTTAATTTTAGGCATATTTATATTTTTTATTATTAGTGCAAAATTAAGTGGTATTATCAATTAACATGGCATAGGAGTTATTTATTATCACAACGCATCATAATGTTTTGGAAAAAAAAGTTTTGCACCAGATGCCCTTCCTGCCGCAACCCTCCCCATTTATCCGGGCTTGGGACCGGCATCAGGAAATACTGGAATGTGCCCCTAAAGGTTGGCTAATAGAAATGAAGATGAGGGAGGGCAGGTTGAGGTGGTATGAACATGTTATGAGGAAAGACCTGGAGTATGTAAGAAAAAGAATGATGAAAATGGAATTACCGGGAAAGAGGAAAAGAGGGAGGCTGAAGAGAAGATTTCTAGATGTAGTAATGGAAGATATGGGGGAGGTTGGCGCGACAGAGAAGGACATTGAAACCAGGACGCTGTGGAGAAAGATCATACGTTGTGGCTACTTTTAATTAAAGGGAAAGGCTTGAAGAAGAAGGAGTTAGTTATTATGTAATTATGATTCAAAAAACGAATACAATAGGTTCAAAATTTACTTCACATAATAGGTTAAGTATTTTTTAAAATTATTATTTGTTAAAAGGTCTCCATTCTTAACAATATTGTGTGAAAGACTGAGACTTGCTGAAACCAAATTTGAATTTCCACTAATGAATCTCAACAAACTTTTAGATTGAACAGTTTTCTTTCTTCCCTCTTGCGGTATATACTGTGTACGTTTTTCTTTAGTTTTTTCTTACAGTTACTTATGATTTGTTTCGCAATGTCATTTTACATTCCAGATTCTGCTCACAACTTGTTCATCGCATAAGATGCAAAGAGCTTTGCAATTTCTTTTAATTACGCTAAACTGTTTAGTCCAGCATTCTTGGAAATTTCTATTACTTTGATTTTCAGATAATTTAATTTTCTTTCTCTTCATTATGATTAAGAGGGGTGCAATCACAAAACTGTGAAATCTTTAAGTGAAAAGATAATTACAATAAAATTACCAAATGATACGCGATTACATGTATTCCATTACAAAAACGGTCGTCGTCTTCGTCGTCGTCGTCGTCGTCGTTTGAAGGGCATCCATTCCAGGCCAGACACAAACAGGACTGGGGCCGAGGGTTTATCCTTTTACTACCCCAGACTGCTGCACTGCCTGGATCAGATGCTGGCAGTGATGTCATTAAGCCAGCATCGAGTTTCGTCATCGAAAACCGTCAGACCTCGTGCTCTATGTTGTGCCCGATGTATAGGGCACGCTGTTAGTACATGGTCTGCGGTTCGCTCAGAGGCGCCACACTCGCAATTCGGTGAAGGAGCGAGACCCCATTTGTGCATGGACGAATGGAATCGCCCAACACCAGTCCGCAGGCGGTTGAGCTTAACCGAAGCTGCTCGGGGTAAGCCCATCCCAACAGGCCTGGCACTGGTCTCGGGCACAAAAGCACGGAGCCTGGAAGCATTTTCACAGTACTCCGTTTTCCATTTGTAGTTTGTCCATTCAGAGGCGCGGATGCTAAGTCTGGCAAGGTTGTCCAAGAGATTCCGCGCAGCTGACACAAACGAGCGTCTGGATCTTAGTCTCACTTGGCCAGTATCTGAGGACCCACTTAAAAGACCATGCAAAATATGATCGGGGTCCAGAGATTCACGTGAACCAAGGAGAGTGTCGCTCCCAGTCGGCGAAGCTCAGCTGGATGGATGCCTGAGAGTATAGGTAGGTGGTCCGTTGGAGTGGGACGCAAGCATCCAGTAACTATGCGCAAGGCGTCATTCAAGACACTGTCAATGAGGCGAGTGTAAGCACTGCAACACCAGACTGGCACACAGTACTCAGCTGTTGAGTAGACTAGAGACAAGGTGGCTATGCGAAGTGTTTTAGCACCAGCACCAGCACCCCATTCCGAGCCCACGAGTCGCCTCAGCAGTGTGATGCGCGAAGATAGTTTTTTGCGCAATGCCACTAAATGGTGACGAAACGTGAGCGATCTGTCCAGTTTTACCTCAAGATAAGTAGGGGTTGGACAGAACGGTAGAAGTCTACCATTGTTGTAGACCTTTAGCTCACGTTTGGCCTCTCGGTTATTTAAGCGAAAGGCTGCCGTCACCGTCTTAATGTGAACAAAAACGGTAAAAGACTATGGCATAAACAAGGTTTTTTTGAGTAAAAGATGAAAACAACATGGCAAAATCTGGGATATCAGCTCAACTAAGTCATTATTTGTGACATAATGTTCGCAGTAGAAATCACCGAAAATTTCCTGCAAACTTTTCACTAGCGTGTCAGACAAAACCTCTTTGCGTGTCACTAGTGACACGCGTGTTTTAGTTTTGCCATCACTGATCTAGAGTGAAATGCTCTTTTTTGTCAGTTTGTATCCAGTTTTGCAATTCACAACACAACTTGTATCAATCATGATTTAATATCTGTAATCAATTCTAATATTCAATAATTTTAAGCTGTTAACAAAAAAGCATAATTTATGCTAGTTCCACGAGCCACCATTATTTAGTATCTATACTAATTACCCTTTCAAAATAAATATTTCACTTTTTAGCTAAAGGAAATATGAAATCATTTTAAACATATTTCAATTTGGAGCCGTGATCCTGAACGCAATTGCTTTCTAATTAAATACTATTTTTTGTTTGTTTATGTATTTTGCAAATAACGTTTAAATTCAAATTCTATTAACGGAAAGTGTGAATATATATAATGAGATAGATTTCTTTATTCGTACTTCAATAATACTTTTTTTGTTTTATCTTTTTATACTTTTGCTTATTTAAAAATTTAACCGAGCATAAATTACCCACAACGTTGATATTGTACTAACGATAAAAAATGGAACAAAGACTGTTCTTAAAAACATCAAAATTTCTTAGTTTTTAAAGTAATAGTTTTTTTAACTGCTGAAACAAACACATTACGTTTTACTCATACTCAGTTAAGTCGAACAAAATCTAGTAATTTGATCCAATTAAGAAAAGTGATTTAAATACGAACAGATCAGCGACAATGACAAAATTATTGTTTCAGTGAAACAATAGCTCTTTTTTCTCTCTCTAAGGCAGATTGCTCGGTCGTACTGTGAAGTAGGCCATGGTAACTGCGATAAATAACCCCAAAAAGTTTATAACAAAAATAAAATTACAAAAAATGTTTGCTTTTGCTTTTCGCGTTGGCAAAATTATTATTATGCATTCATACAACCTTGTTGAAATAAACAGATTTGTTTTTTCAATTGAGACCTATGCTAGCGAGTGAATTGATTTAGTCTTTAATTTTTTTAAATTATTAAAAAATTTATAAACTTTTATTTTTTTGTTTTAGAATTAAAAAAATTTGTGCTAAAAATATAATTTTGTAAATTTAATCTTTTTATTCTGAAATAACTTTTCTAAAACCTTTCTAAAAGTGTGGTCGAGTGGTTAAAGCGCCATGCTTATGACCAACATGGTCTCGGTTCAAAACCCACTCGGGTCATTCTGTTCTCTCCTTGAAAAAGACACTATACGGCACTTTCTCCTGCTTGATGGTCTTGGAAAGCACTGTTGTTCTAAATTACAGTCATATCTCTATTAAATTACAAGCGCACAGCAATAGGCCTATTTTGGCATCTCCGGAAGCAGGGTGATTGCTTGTCCAACGTTTTAGCGCCTCCGACGCATTCCTGCGAGTAAGGTGGATGAATATACATATAAAAAAAAAAAATAAATAAATAAAAGCTTAAAGTACAAACTGCTTGTATTTACCGACCCTACGCTCTGCGCTAAACCTGTCAGCTGACGCCCATAACTAAATATTATAAAGATACAAATCAAATTCATGATCAAAATATTTAATAGATATAAAACGAAAGCTATTTTTAAAATTGAGGCATAAACCTATGACGAGTTTGTTGGTACTCGAGTCAAAAAGTAATTCCGTTAATTACAGAGAATCTCAATTATAATTTGTCATCAGAAAGAAACAACTTTTTAATAGAATTACATAAAACTACTGAATAATGGATCAACGACTTATGATTGAGAAGGTTTGTTTGCAGTTTATATCTTCAGTCCCAACTTGCCAACTGGTCGATTCGCGACTCTCTGGTTGACGGCCTAACTTTCTGTGTGTCATCATTTGGTGTCTTTGCTACAAAGCAATCCCGAACAGAAACACAACAGCTAAAAATTAAATTTGTTAAATCCAATTTGCAGAATGAATGAAAGTTAATAATAGTTTAAGCTTGAAGATTAAGTTTAAACACTAATGCTTTTTTTGTTGTCTGTTTCTCAAAATTAAAATCATCAAAAATTAGAAAAATAAAAATCTAAAACTAGATGATACAGCTGCCGCAAAATGACTTGAGACATGCCTAGTTTTTGAAAAAAACGCAAACTTTGTTTGTATTCTTGCTTTTATTAAAACCAAAATCAAGGTTGTTAAACAAGGGCTCTTTTGGAGTTCTCGTTTTATGATGCTGTCAGTCAGTCGAGATGTCTTTTTTCTCCTTCCTCCACCAAACTTATGCTTGGGAACAGAGTTTTTTGGAAGCTCTTTGACTGCTGCCAAGAGCCTCAAGATGGTTGCTTTCCCTCTTCCACTCCGCTCACATATGACTTTTATTGGCATCTTTTCTTGCCTCCATGCAAGAATACGAGCTTTTTCTTCATCACTAATTTACTTTCCAGGCATGTTGAGTAAATTACAAATATTCAAAACTCTCCTCCACAAACTTCCACTTTTGATTCTTTTGACTTCAAATCTGCTATAATTTTCGCTTGCCATACTGCGCATTCTCATCATTACTATTTCACATAAAAATTCTGAAGCAGTTTTATTTCCATTGAAAATCATAATTGAACTACTGTAAGCGAAAAAAGTTTTTGTGCAGTAAAGCATGCCTTTAATACTCCGTCCATGGCAATGAGAACGTGCGAAAATGATTCAGGTCTCAAGTTATTTTGCGGGAGCTCTAACTCGAAACCATGGTCAGGCAGTGAGCTCGGGTTCGACATATGTGATGACATCTGCTATAAACTCGATATTAAAGATAAAAAATTTTTCTTTGTAAAGCTCTTAGTACTGAAGTGATTTTAATCAAAAAAATAAAATTTGATTTTTTTTAAAGTTATGATATATTCATGACTTTTATAAAGTATAACACAATAAAGCTGAAAAGTTGAATTAACTTTTGCAACAGCCAATTTAGCCCAAAGCTCGAATCATACATTTTATTGCTAGCTCCGCAACCCTACCCTCAGCAGAGCTATTTCTTTTACAAGTTACTCGAGAAAGAGTGTCACCTTTTCTTTCATCACTAAGGTTTGATGGTTGAGCTACCCTTTCACTGCCTAAAGCGGATATATTCACTTTTTCCTAAAGTCATTTAAGTGCCGAAAACGGATTTACCTTCATTTTTTAACTTCACAAAAAACTTACTTACTTTTGAAAGAGTACATATTACTTGATAAAAATGTATTCTTCTATTCTTTAGAAAATCATTTTTTCTTCTCAAAGGGCATGCTATAAGATTTTTTATATATTAGTACTGCAGTGAAAGGATTAATCACAACAAACTGACGTACTTACTTGGACGATGTAAGATGTCTCAAATCAACAACACATACCCCTGCATAATGTCAAAAGAAAAGAATTTTATGAGCTCTGTCATAAGCTGTTCTAAAAAGTCCAAAATGTTTCTGTAAAGAAGATATTCTAAGTTTGTTATGATGATTGTCAAGTGCAGGGATGTGGGCTCGGACTCGGAGACGGACTTAGACTCGGACTCGGACTTTGACAGGGAATTTGGACTTGGGACTCGTCAATTCGGTGCGTTATAGATGGATTTCAAATCGGACGTCCAAAAATGCAGGGAGTCCGAAGTCCAGATTTTGTGCAGGATCGACGATTTGAAGGTTTTGTAAATTATTGCTATCAATACTTATTAAAAAAATCCTAATTTTGAATAAAAATCGAAAAGAAGCTAAACTATAATTGCCTTCTATTATTCCTGATCATCATTTGCAGGGAAAACATTGAATTAGTTCAGTGTATTTCCTTTTGCCCGTTTGTCTTTTTGGGGTTGCGGGGGCAGCTGCTCGAATTGGGATCTCCAACCATTCCGATCTTCTGCAACCAGCGGCAATTTTGCCGATGAAATTCCAAGATGTGACTAACAACATAATTCCGCTAGCAAGTTCCAGGTTGCCCTCTAAGACCTTTTGGCACTTAGAAAAGCATCCTTTAGTTGCTTTGCTGTTCGCTCGTGGGACATTCGTATCACATGGCTGTACCAGCGCAGTTGAGATCGTTCTATGCGGAGTAGTAGTGGTTTGATGTTGAGAGATTGACAAATGTCAGTGCTTTTAACCTTGTCAAGTAGGGATAAACCTCTGAATATTTTCAAGAAAACCATTTTGGCCGCCTGTACTCTGGATCTCACTCTTTTGGTCATTAACCAACACTCATAACCATAGGTGAAGATAGGAACAAAAACTGATCGGAAACGGAAAGCTTTGCTTTTGTGTATATATATTATTGTATACATTGTAAGCGAGTGCATTACTGCACTTGCTTTTCAAATACGTGTGTCATTTCGTTATCCTTTCTACCATCAGTTGAGAATGTAACTCCAAGATACTTGATGTAACTCCAATGTCACTCTCACACTTGAGAATGTAACTCCAAGGTACTTGATGTAAGTTCAATACAATGTAATTCCAAGATCCAACTTTTCCGTCTTCTGGAGAGTTACTCCACTTGTTTGAAAAGAACACATGACAAGGTGCCTTGCCAAACACATAATGTCAGTTTTAGCCCTACTAAGTTTCATCCCAGTATCCAAGCATGCATCAGAAAACCGATCAAGTGCAAATTGGAAATCACTTTTGTTTGAGTTTAACAATACAAAGTCATCTGCAAACAGCAGACGCCGAACATAACACTCCTCAAATGTGGCGCCATTACTGGAGGAAGTGTCTTGACTATCTTGTCCATGTATATAATGAACAGAAGAGGAAGGAAGAACACAGTCCTGTCGTAGTCCAACACTGACATTAAAAGACTTTATTTTCATGCCATTGACACAAACGCAGAAATCTAACTGTTCGTATAACAATTTGATAGCAGCTAATAACTGACCTCTAACGTCATACTCCAGCAGTGCTGCCCACAGCTTGTCTCTCTTGGGACACAGTCATACGCTTTTTCAAGGTCTACAAAACACGTATGCACCTCTTTGGCATATTGTTGCAATTTCTCAAACACTTGCTGAAGGGCAAAGATCTTGATCCATGGTGGGTCTGCCAGGACCAAATCCGCATTGTGCATCCTAAAGTTGAGTTCCACTATTTCACGGCATCTCTTTTCCAGACACTTTGCATAGACCTTTCCAAGAAAACTTGACAAAGAAATGACCCTGTAGTTACAACTTTCGGTCAAATTGACTACCTCAGGCATTCTGGTATTAGGTACCCATCAACATTAATTTAAGTGATGAATATTATTTCTTGATAAATCAACTTAATGAAACATCGCAAAGTGATAGATTTTTCAGTAATTTGCGATAATTGTTTAGCAACTAGCTTCTAAATTAATAAGAAAAGATTAGGATTTGATTCGTTTCTTCTTGTTCTTTCTTTTTCCAATAACTGCAAGATTCTTGACGCGTTCACATAACTAAAGCAATATAACAAAGACGACGTTATTTTCAAAACGGAAACAAATGTGCTCTATGACGAGTATGCTAAATATGCGCAATGCAATTAAGATAAATATGTCTATTTTCTTTAACCAGGCGCATTTCTGTAAGTGAATTAAGATAAATGATGTAATTATACAGATGTAACAACATTTAAAAATAGAAGCATTTAGGATTGCACAGATAAGCTATATATTGATTTTTCCCTAAAGGTTTGAATAAAAACCAGTGTAGATATAATGAAGATTGAAAACGAGTTGTATCACTTAAATGTTTACGTGGTAAGATCGTTTTCACAAGGTAGAAAAAACAATTTAAAACAACATTTATTATGTTGCTTAACTTCAAAAGTTAATTTTTCTTTAGTGTTGATATTTTGTCAATTGTAAACAAGATTTGAGTTTTGGTACAAAAGAGTTCAATTGAAGTTATATTCGTAACACAGAATAACACTTATTTACTCTTAATAAAATTCAACTGTTGCCAATTGAGGTGATCGAAGATTTAAAAAAACAAATTTCTGATGTTTTCTTATACTCGCTGCTAATTGCAATGAAATTAATAAACCAAGAAATCCATATATTCCCTATTGACGTATTTATTTGCATCAAAATCTTGCTTATTCATTTTCATCTTTTAGCTCTGCAAGATTCCAACTTAATGGCAAGCCCATCTGCTTTTTATAATGATCGATTTATAACGGAATGGTACAAAAAAAAAGGCAACTTAATACTTCATCAATCTTCTTAATCTGGTCAAATTCAATTCGTTTCAGATTCTTACAATTTTTTTGATAAATAGGCCATGGTGCGGTCAAATCTTTTCCGCGGTTCTGTTTTAAAAGCTTAGCATTCTTTCACTAGTACCAGAATTTGTCAGCGAAATATATTGGCACCACTACCAATACAAACAACACTTAACGAATACCAATACTGATTAAACATTATCTTAAAAATCAAACTTAAGCTCAAACTCAAATGTAAACTTAAACTTATATTTTAACTTTAAAACTGTCAGACTGTCACTCTTATTCAAAAAGAATTATATCAATAAATTATGTTATTTAAACTGAACTGACCACGTTTTAGGCGTTAAATTAATCCAATAATATGCTTTATGACTAATAAAATTATTTAAAAACTGCATGTTGAACAAAAAGCTAGCACTAGCTTTCAGACGCACTTGTATTAGGGGAATTCACAAGTACAAAATTATGCTTTTGTCTTAATATGTAAATTAATCGCTTTTAAAGTCATATCATATTATTGTTGTGACATATTGGAGATAGAATACTTCAATGCGAGCATGTTCGCTTTACACACAATTTTTCTAAAGCAATGTTAGAATTACAAAATATGAGAAAAACCTAAAATCCAGTCCTAAATAAGAGACTCCAAATCTAAAACCATTTTATCATCTAAAAATTACTATTTATTTTTGTTTTTAGCTTCAATCTGGCTTTAATTTTTCAAATAAATTGAATCAAATTTCAAAGTTAAGGTTTAAATTTCATTAGAATAAAAAACTAGAAAAGAATAAAAAAGAACAACAGTAAAGACCACTTAATTATTTTTTAAAAGGAAATGTTTCGTTTAAAGCTCTTCTGTTAATTAAGTAGCCTCAAAAAAGGCTGTTTTAAAAAACTCGAACGTTTTCGTCTAGCTCTCTTCAGGAAGTTTTGCTAGAATGAATCGTAGAACTGAGTGTAGTATTTTGAAAGTTTTAAGACTGATTCTGATTGGCTAAAAATTAAGCTTAGTAATACGAGGGTAGTTGACATAATAATTAAAAAATATTTAATAAATAAAACCACGTTTCGTCAGCGTAAAAAATTTTTGGGCAAAAAAAAGGAACAAAATTATGCAAGCTTTGTGTTAAAATTTAGAACTAAAAAGAAAATTTTTTACAATTATGCTAACAATTTATGTTTGTAAACAAACTCTTTCTGTCTACACAAATTAGGTTTTCGAAGAGTGATGAAAATTGATTCTAAGACTGATAAATAGAAATCAGATCGTGTTTTAGAAAGAATAAAAAATTGATTGTCCTTATAGTGAGATGCACATTTTTGGTTATGTAACAAATGGTTTCCAATCGCTGAGTCACAGTGCGGTATTAAATTAGCTAGTTTTCCTGGGCATTCTGGTTGTTTACGTTCTTAACTGTTTCTGTTCCGAATAGACTTCGGCACATGTTGGTGGATTCTGTCCTGCAAACGTTGAGACGTTCGACCCACGTACCGACTGTTTTGGAGCGGTCCAACCAGGAATGGTCTTTTCTACCAAACGAATTTTACCTGCAATACATAAAAACATTCTTTCCACTTTTTAACAAAGTAACGTCGTATATGAATGCGTGTGCCACTGCGATAGTCGGTACTTGGGTCGAACGTCTCAACATTTGCAGGACAGAATCCGCCAGCATGTTCCAAAGTCTATTCGGAACAGAAACAGTCAAGAACGTAAACAACCAAAACGCCCAGGAAAACTAGCTAATTCAATACCGCACTGTGACTCAGCGATTGGAAACCATTTGTTACATAACCAAAAATGTGCATCTCACTATAAGGACAATCAATTTTTTATTCTTTCTAAAGCACAATTCGATTTCCATTTATCAGTTTTAGAATCAATTTGTTTACAAACATAAATTGTTAGTACCATAATTGTAAAAAAAAAAAATTTCTTTTTAGTTCCAAATTTTAACACAAAGCATAATTTTCTTCTTTTGTTTTGCCCAAAAATTTTTGACACTGACGAAACGTAGTTTTATTTATTAAATACTTTTCAATTATTATGATAACTATTACTAAGCTTAATTTTTAGCCAATCAGAATCAGTCTTAAAACTTTCAAAATACTGTACTCTGTTCTACGATTCATTCTAGCGACACCTCCTGAAGAGAGCTAGACGAAAACGTTCGAGTTTTTTAAAACAGCCTTTTTTAAGGCTACTCAATTAACAAAAGAGCTTTAAATGAAACATTTCCTTTTAAATGCTATTTTAAAGTTTTGTACCAACAAAAAACTTTTTAAACTCTTAATTATTCTTTTAAAAGTTTTTTTTTACGAATGGAATATAAATTAAAACTAAACTCTTTGAATTGGAGTTGATTTACAACCTCGGTGGGAAAAATTTAATAGAATTCTTACTTTTAGTTTGGACTAAGAATTAGGCCTAAATGGCCAGAAAAATTTGATTTTTGTTATTCTAATTATTAATTTTGTTAGGATTACCGAATTCCGCAACCATAAATAATTCATGTACGACAATTTAGATGTCATGTTTTTGTTAAGCTTTAACGTAATATGAAAAATGCCGCTTGTTATAATTATAAAATGATAAAAAATGTACTTTCTCCAAGTTGTTTAACAATTTATTAAAAAAATTATAACAAATAAATTTTTTTTATTTACTGCAGTTTTGGATTTTAATTTGGGCCAGTAACGACACCGGTGCTTGGGCTGTTCCGACTCCGACTGATTCATAAAATGAAAACTGACATTGTTTAATTTTAATTTTTTAAAGTAACATTGGTCTTACAAAACTTAAGCTTATTAAGACATCTGAAATTGCATAAAATTTATTGTCAGACCGTACTTTTTGGTCGTCTCGTAGGTGGTTTATAGTAAATTCTTATTCTATAAACCACCTATATATTATAAACCATCTTTACACTATAAACCTACAAGATAATTAATAAGTACAGTATGCAGTAGCAGTTATTCTTTTTTCTTAGTTTTTATGTTGAACTAGGGCCACAGAGAAATAACCCTAGATACAGGATACAGAAAGTAGCAATTAACAAGTGCGCGAAGACGGTCGAAGCAGACATTTCTTTGCTTAACCTTAATGCTCAACTCATTCTTCAGAGAAATAGCCATAAATTAAAACATAGAAAGAGAAAGGAGAAATTTGGAAGCGCGTGTAGACTGTCCAACCACACACATTTTTGCTTTATTTTATGTTTAACTCGGGCTGTAAAAAATAGCCGGAGACTAAGAGTCAAATAAATTGTCTTGTATTGTGACTATTGCGATACAACAATCATTAGTGGTTGGGTAACCTAGGCAGGGATCCTAAACAGAACTTTGGTTTTTGTAAGGTATAACACATGATTAACAGTTTATAGTTTCGGCCACCATATATTTTAATTTATTATAAAATTTTAGCTAATATCCTTAGCCTATTGTAATAATCTATTGTGTAGTTGTAGTACATTTGCAACTGCTTGCATCAGTATCAAACACAAGCCCGAGACGCGAAAAAGTCCTGAAGTCACCCCTGATTGGCACGAATAGATTTGTGGCAAAACTTTATCAGTATTTTTAAGACTTTTTACAAAACATGAATGGGTTTTGCCACTTTTAAGAGTATATTAAACTAATTTCAAACTAGTGATTGGAAAAAATAAATCAAGTGGTGTCACTTGATGCATTCTGAAAGTTAAGTAGAAACATAGGAAAAATCAATAGAAGTGTTATTAAAAAAATTCATGCTTTATGTTAAAATTCTTATACTCGAAAATAGTTTTGATTCTTAAATCTTTCAAAACATAAGCTCAAAAGCTAAATAAAAGCTTACCAATATTAATTAAAATTTTTCACATTTAGAAAAGTCATAGTTTTTCATTATGAAATTGTTTAAAATAATCGTGCTTTTGTTGGTAAGTTCTGCTTTGAGTCGAAGATTGAGAAAACGTAATAATCTGGGTGGGTATACCAGAAATTGTCTTTAATTTTAAGACTTGTAATGATTTTATTTTATTTGCAACATTGATAAAATAAAGTACTTAAATAAACTGAGAACAATTTAAGTTTATTTAAGAAATCAATTTTGATCATCAAGTGCAATTTTTTGTTCCAATCTGAGATGATCGTCCTGGTATTCGTATAAACTTGTTTAAAAGCAATTTTATTTAAAACTTTTGTAGTGTGATCAAGATTGAATTAGATGTGATTTCAATTTTTTTTTTTATAAATCTAAAACGGGAGTACATGTTTGCGAATATCTGTTATTGAAAATGTAAATCAAGACGCCAAACGTCGACAATTCCAATGAAAATACTTTGACACTAGAATAATTCAGTTAATATGTTGGCTCAATAATCTTTTATTTAAAATGCTACATAGTTTAAACCATTGTACTCCAACTTAGACGGCTTTTATAAGAAAGCAACTTTAAAACTACGTTGGTAACTTAATTATAACTTAAGTGGTATATTCAAAAAATGGTGAAATAAATTGCCACTGCCGAATTTTTAATATCTTGGCCAAATACAATTTCAATTTTAATAACTTTCATCCGCTCTGTATTCTAGGATATTATCCATCATATAATTGGAGTGGTTTATGCAGCACATAAAAACAAAACAATCACATTATTATCTTAGTTCAATCTAACATTTAAGCACAGAAATAAAATAATTACCTCAAATCTGGCTCTGTTTTTTGTTTCAAAAAACACATATTTTATTACATATTAAACATTTAGTTGCTTGCTTTTGGTGGTAAAAAACATTAATTGCATGTAAACGAATGCAATCCTAAAAATGACATGAAAACGATGTGGATTGATTCCGAAATCGGAAACGCATTTTTTATGTTTTATATTTGCCATATCGTATTGAATTTAACACGATCTATTATAAAACTTAATTTTTAATGTAAATAAAATTAATCAGTTTCTAAATTTTGTGATTATAAAATTTGCGACAAGTTTCTCCGCAATTCTTGTTTAGCTTGCATCAATTTTTGCAATTTTTATGTGATTGTAATCTACAAGTAATTTTATCAGAATTTACATAAAATCTTTGTTTATGTCAAAATATTTAATTTCTGGCCATAGTTTTAAGATTAATGTCATTATTACTGTCTGGCCATAGTTTAAAGTTTAATGTCATTATTAACGATACTTGATTTACTTTAAAAAGGGTAATTAAATTAGTGATAAACTAAAAGCTATAAAAATATTTCAAGTTATTATATAAACAAAAATTGGAGTTAAGTTTTTTCATATTTAACTTTTACATAAGTTAAAACATTAAAGCTATAATTAAATCTTTCCAAAACATTGCATCGTTAATTTCAATTTAATTTGTTCCTCTTTGCTTTACATTAAAACTTGTTTGAAACTTAATTTTCAGATCAGTGCAATTTTTGGCTGTGTGATGGCAATACTTGCGAGTGTGAACAACCAGGTTGGAGGTAAGCATATGATATTCTGGTACTTATAAATGTGAAATTATTCTTGAAAAATGGTTGTTAACTCAATATACAAATTGCTGACACGGTTTCTTGGAAACCTTTTGTAAATAGATAATGGATAAGCTATATACGGATCATAAAATGACTACAGCGATTTCTGACAAAAATAGAGTTGAGAAAGTGATTCAGAACGTATGCTTAATGTTAGAAATAAACATTAGGAAAAAGTCAACTAAAAGATATAAATCTAATATTAAAAAAAAATAAGATTGTACTTTTTAAACCTTATGGATAATATTAGAACTATCAATACTTCGTAAAAATAACCATAAGGATGGCATGCTAAACTTTTTTTGTAAAGAATACCGAATTAATATGTTGCTATTGATTTGTCCTGTTTTGAAAAAAGTTTAGTGTAGAAAAAAGCTACAACTGTGATAAAAAATACTTTTTTAATCTACTTATAATAAAACAATTCTCTGTCGTAAATACAGAGCGACAAAAAATGTTATTATTAATTTTTACTGTTTAACATCAGAATATGGTGGTAAAAAAAAGGAAACGCTTTTGCCAATTCCAAAAATGAAATGAAGAAAACGGAGCAAACAAAAAATCTGCTTAATGTAGCAATAATTTCATAATCTGTGACTTTGAAAATTATCTTTGCAATATAAGCATATTACAGTATTGAACCCTTGAACGTCGCAGTGGGTCGCTAGCCACCCGAACGAAAATTTGCAAGCACTTACATCCTATACTGTACACCCCATTACCGTCATACTCTGTGTATTCCTCAAGCTACATTGTACCATGACTTTCATATACGCCATTTTTTTCATTTGTAACTTTACAAGAAATAAGTAAACCGTTTTCTCCGAAACTTAAAGAGACTCTTGGGTCACTAAGATAATAATGCAACTTTTTTTAAAGATCCATTTCTTTTGTTAGTAATAAATTTTAAAAAATGACAGAATTAAATTGAATAAAAAAACATAAAAAAAGTAGATAACTCCATCTTTTTTCATACTATAAAATATGAGTATAGGGAATCAATTCTAACTCTGCCATTGCTTTAATGTATATGACCAAAATTACTTTTGGCCTGCAATATATTCAATACATGCAATATATTCTGTAGATCGAGAAAATGTACACACAGGGGTAATTTGATCTCTTACCATCGAGGAAAATGACACATTACTGTGCAAAAGTACAAAGACTCATTCGATTTCGACCAATATCATATTGGCACTTTGTTGTTTACGACCGCATTGCGCTAATTGTCAACAGCCAGGACAATTACTGGTAAAAATTAACTTGGAAAAGTGCAAACAATAATCAAGCTAGCTAATTTGAAAAAAAATTTTTTTATTTTGACATAAAATATTAGAAAATTGAAAGCATAGTTTGGGGGAACACAAATTATAAAAAAGAAAAGGTAATCTTGTCGTAAAACATTAGAAAAAATTAAAGGTATAGCTTAGCTTGGTGCAAATAGCCTAATTAAAGAATTGAAGATACTATTGGGAAGCAAAATCCTCGGCCAGACAGCTGTTTCGAGAATTGAAGTCTCGTCAGTCAGGCTTTGATTTTTGAAAATGGTAAAAAATTGAAAGGCAAAATGACTAAAGTGACGATTTGATTTTTATAGAATGTCAGAATCCAAAAAGAAAAGATTAAAGCACCGAGAGAAGTCTTTTGTAAATTGGAATCCTAACTATCGAAGTCACGAGCTAAAATTAAATAAAAAAATCCGAATAATATACAAACAAAAGTAACAAAATGCCAAAGAAATCGATGAGAAAATTATAGCATTAGGACAACTCCTTTTTTCATACTGTTTAAAGCAAAAAAAAAGAAAAAATTAAAAGTTGGTAGTATTCAGCAAAGTCAAAAAAATAAAAGCAAGAAAATGAGTTAAAGATCTAGAACAAAGACAATGAAAAAAAAGAATAATGGCAAAAAGTGTACTGGACGGAGCAACAGCCGCTGGAACGCTGGAAGCTTGGTTCGATTTAGAAGACAACTCTGGCAATTAAGACATTACTGAAAAAGCGAAGATTCTGAAGATAACCAACCATCGCCTCAAGAGTATGAAGTCGCTTTTTTTTCTATTGTTAATAGACAAAATATAAATGCAGATATTAAGTTGCCTGACAATTACGAGAAAAAGGATAATAGTGAAAACTCTTTTGTTTCCGACAGTTTACTTTTATGCTGTTGGCGCCTGTGCAACCATAGTTAAACATGTAATAACATTTTAAAGTGGCTGTAGTTTCAGACAGTATATGCGCAACAGGCCAAAAAAATATGGGCTAAAGCTGTTTTTGTTGTGTCGTTATCTCACTAAATACACTCTCACTAAAATACTATATATTGGACGGTGAGAAGAGATCTACGTACATCCGTGCAGTTGCGTTTCATTAATAGTTAAACGAGTAATAACATATTGTAATAGCATTATATATAATTTTGTATACTCAATAGTAAAAAACAGCCTCTCTAAAAACTGGTGGAACGGACAAGCTTTATTACGGCAGCTGAGAAACATCATTTAAAATCCGATATAATAACCATAACCAATCCTTTAAAGACAATAGAAAAATTAACTCCATTGAACTATCAAAAGCCGTTTGGAAATTAAAACAATCAGGGCAATCTCCAAAAACAAGATGGAAAATTGTACAACACTCTTTGCTTTCAGAATCAATGCATGTGAATATATAAACGCACAATGTTGTTTTTGCAATAAAAATTATTTAAAAGATATTTTTCTTTATTCACTGCTTGCTTGTAATTGATGTGCTATTATTGAAGAAATCTTTTTATAATGTAATTTTTATATACTTTAACACATTTTTTTCTGAAAAAGCATTAATAAAAATAACTTTGTGTTTTTTCGTTGATGTAACTAACAGACGTAACTCGAAACAGGTAATTCCCTTCAATTTCTTTGAAATGTTTATAACTCATAACAGTTTTATAGCTGATGTCTAATAACTAGGAAGCTTTTCAAACACTCTTGCTAAAGTGATTTGTACTGAACTTCGCTCAACATTCATGCTTTGCATTATAATTGACAGATTAAAACTTTAAATCCCAGTAAATAGATTTAAAAATTTAATTTTTTCTTCTGGGAGCAATTCGATTTCAAATCTAGAAAACAAACAAACAAAAAATCTTTGATATAATTCTTATTTTGTCACGCTCTTCCTACCTAGTATTTTCTTGCTAACCAGAATAATATTAAAATACCGTAGGAGAACGCTACGTGGATTTCGCAGATAACCAACTAGCCCAGTGGTTCTCAACGCTCTTAGTCTTACTCTAATATGCAATTATGCATGTGGAGTATAATTTCATAGATGAATTTGAATAAATTTAATATTTCATTCACATTCCTATCCAATTCCTCCCTTAACAATTTTTCCTCCCTTCAGCTTACAAATTCCCCCTTGGGGAGCCAAATGGCTCACTTTTGAGAAACACTGAACTAGCCTGTTGATTGGAGCTTTTACAAGTTTTGAAGTGGCGGGCCCTAGCGATCTAGGTAGTCAGGCGGGTTTTATATTATAAGCTAATTATATTAGAAAAACGGTGACGTCAATGACAAAATGAAAATTGAAACAAACACCAAAATTATGCACATAATTATTTTAACTACACTTCATAACTTGCCTATACCCGAATTTATAGAGCCGTATGAGAGTCTTATAAATTTAGTAGAATTTCACGCTAAAGCTTAATGCCTGCTTGCAGTCCTGGACAGATATGATTGAATACAACTAAATTATACACACAATGCAGTCATCAGAGAAACCGAGCCCACTAACATCTAGAATCTGAATAATCTCTTCTCGTTGCTGCCATATATACGTGCGAAGCGACCACATGCGAAGGATCACTCTATACCCATTCTTTCTGAACAAGGGGAACAGAGTCACTTCACAAGCGTTAATCTAGAATCAAAACTGTGGTTCAGGGTAACAGCGACAATGGAATGATACTGGCAGTTAGTCAACAATACAATTTACACAACCGCATCATTGTTAATGCGATAAAACAACAACAATCGTTCGGCTCTATTCAATAGCACTTTCTAAACCGACTCTTGGCGATGCCCAATTAAGAAATTGGCGAATTTTCGATTTAAGCAATAGATCACGCCCATGCATGATGTTAAGGAAATTCTCGCAATTCATTCAGAAAGGCGCAATGATTCTATGCAGCAATTATTGAAAGTAGTAGCGTGACATATTAACTTTCACAATATGTTCCAGCTCGGGAGAAAAATTTCTTATTTTGAATTACAAGTTTTGAATAAATATCTCAAACTGAAGAAATAAAAGCTTATACAATTTTATAACTTTTGTACAAATGTATAAGCTTTTTATTATGAAATAAGATTGTCATAAGATATTCATCTGTAGTTTTTTTAATAAATTAGGCTAATAAATTGTAGTGTGTTTTTTCTTAAACAATTTGATTTTCAAATCATTTGAAATTAAAAACCAATTAAGTTATGAAAAACGTATGAAAAAGTCTTATTGATTTTTATTTCAAAAGCACAATTAGATATTTGGATCATTTGAAAAGAATTTAAATTGTGTTACTATACTGTAGTATTAGAATATTACGAAACACATTTGTTGCAATACATATGATAAACATAGTGAAATTTAACTTATCTTGCAGCAAATTGTTATTATAGATGACTCTATTGTGAGCTGCGCAATTTAATAAACTTTTTTTAGTTTGCACATTGGCAAAATTTTTTTAACTCGCAGTCCTGGAAACTCTAAAAAAAAGGCGGATATTTAAAATTAATGCGACACGAATTGATATATGACGCTGCTAAAGTCTGTTTTAACTGATGATAAAAATTAATCAAAATAAACCTTACCAAATTGAAATGTCTCAGTGAAAACTGTACGGTCCACCTAAAAAAGACTCTTGAATCACGGTCTACTGGTTAAGAAACGCTGGCTTAGTTTACATTAATAATAGTTTATGAAACATATTTATTTGAATACCTAGTAGGAGTTTTGTAGCAGTATTTTGCAAACTTTACCTGTGATAGCTGTAAAAGTAAAAAAAGAATTAGTTTTTGAAAAGATTTTTTAGAGAACTTTATTTATCGTTGATTTTTAAAGACTTTTAAATTCATAATATTGTAAGTAATTTCTTTATGCAACATATGACAAATTGTTGAAATTAATCGCTTATGATGTTACTATTATTTAATCGCAGATCAAATTGCAGCAGTCATAATAAATGCAATGGACACATAAACTGTCCATGGCTCACTCCTAATGATGAAGCAAATTGTTCATCCCAGTGTCCGGATTACTTGCCTATGCCTTGTGACTGTAACAAACCGGGAAATATGAAATGCGAACAACAAGGACATGTTTGCTACAACGAGAATAGTGAGGTTCTTTTTGTTTATTTGTCAAGGTGTCGTGGTAGTGCCTGACTAGCTAAACTTTAACGTTAGTCAAAAAACTTTAGACCTTTTGTGGCTGCAATAGAGACACTAAACTTATTTAAATCAAATAATTATGTAAATTAATGAGCCTCTAGTGTGTCGATGGCCATAAAATAAGATGATTGCTCTTTTGAATAAAACACTTCCTGATAGTTTTTTGTTTAGTAGTTTAAACAAGCAATAAACTAATTACAGATACCTAGATACAAGTTAAAGCAACTGAAAATTCAGTAGAAAATAAATGATTTTAATCAAGAGGATGGTGATTTCTATGTAAGCACGCATGAGACTCGTTTCCACTACGAGCGTGAAATAGAGTTTTTTTTGTTTCTTTTAGGGAATTGTTTTGCTTTGCTTAGCATTTGCTGAGATATTGAGCGCGGAAAGATCAATATAAGAAACCATGAATGCTGCATTCCACGCTCGTAGTGGAAACGGGTCTTAATGCGCCTGTGTTGTTTGACATTTGATAATAAAAAAGCTCCGTTAAAATGAATAAAGTCCGAATTTTTGGAGGCTTTGTATTATCATGAAATTTACATTATTGTTAGTTTTGTGGTAAATCTAAATCAGGAGATTTTTAATAAGTTTTATTTGTTAAAATAAAATCAAAATTTGTCAAAATTTTATTTTAACGTATTTTGATTTCTAAAAAAAATTATTTCTTGCTTAGTTTAAGATTTTTGAAGCAACCATAAATACGTTGAATATTTTATTTCAACACTGTACACCTCATTGGAGATTTTCCACCATCCGCCCACTTTTGCAAAGTGCAATTTTAAAATTAAAAATCTTTGATTTGATATACGATTGGGAAAATGTCAACCAATTTAGAATTTTGTAAAAGTCATTTTCCTTACGTAATTAAATTAAAAATGAGTTTCTTTATGCGTGTTTGTTGTAAAAACATTTTGCATCAAAATCTGACCAAGAATAGTTTCGTAAATGCATTTTGAGGTTTTTATAATCATTAAATTTTACCCAAAAGTACTTTTTAAATTGAGGATCACTAAAAACAAGATAAATTGAGATTTCTATCTTTCTATTGGCGATTAAATGCTGAAATACTTTTGTAAGCTGCCAGTATAAATTGCCATTTCTGCAACATTTTAACTAAAATTTTTCCATAAAAATTTCGTTGTCAAGCCAAAAATTAAACATGTCAAAATCTAAGAAAAATAAAGTAAAAATAAATTTTTTAGGATCAAAGTAAAATGGTTGTAATGATAAATTAACGAAGAATTTAAACAAAAAAGTAATGCAATGTCAGTAATGTATTTAAACAAGTGATGACACAAATTTAATGCAGAAAAATTGCATATAAACCCAAATTATTGCTTATCATTGGATTTATGTTAACAATGCTCAACATTATTCATAAAGTAAAAAAAAACAATTCTTTTAATTTTATGGTTTAATAAGATTAAAGATTTAGGTCACAAAATTTATTGGCAGTAATATTTAAATGTATTCTTAATCAAAACTTAACAGATTATGGTATTAGTATTACGGGTCAAGAGAGGATTAAAGGAGGGGATAAAAGGGTCCTCCCCAAAATTTTTGAAACATTTGATCCACTTTATCATTATTAGGTATTATCATTTTCAACTCTATTTATCTTCTAGACTAGTGGGAAAATATTATCTCTACTTTGGCCTCGTTATAACAAATAAAATACCAAATATGCAAAGCGTATCACTGATATTGTAGATAAAATTTATGTTTTGCTGCATTGAACACATTCTAAATTAGATTTTGCTTCATCAATATTATCTCTTAAAGCGCAAACTAGCGTTGAATGTCAGTTGCAACAACATTTTAAGGAGAATCATAAAACTCTTGAAATAAAATCAGGCAGCTTTACAAATGTGATTGACTAATTCTTCACGTTGATAACATGGCATCAGCTCTTATAGTAGGTCTAACATTTTTAGAGCTAAACCATTCATTGATTGAACCAATATATCAGAAGTAAATAAAGCTGTTTTATGTTTAAGCCGCATATCAGAAAACCAAACTGTAAAGGAATCACCACACAACAATCTAAAAACATGAATTTATTTACTTATATAAAAAAGCAAACGAATAATACTTGTTGATGCGTGGTGACAGTATGAGTCTGCATTTGGGCTGCGAGTTGTTTAAAAGTGGTTTGGTAAGATGCCATGGCTGATCGAAGTATAGCTCCTTCAAGCGTTGATTTGCCTAAGCTACTCGATGTTTTGATTTAACATACTTCATTACAAAAAAAAATGATTCACAGAAAGTATGTTGTACTGAAGACAGAAATCAGCCGGGTGTTTGTTTTCTTCATGTTTACCTTCTGATACTTGTTTCCAGAACTCAATTATAGTCAGGAATGTATAGGTCTTTTTTAAAGCGAGATTTTCCTGCAGCTCCAGTAGTTCCATTCGGATATCGGATCAGATCAAATCGAGTCGGATTGGAATCGGACATCCACTGGTTTACACTGTCAAACAGGTTTACAAGAAAAGAAAAGAAAGGCTTTAATTTTTGGAGATCAGTAAAAATAGCCTCAAACCTAACCTTGCAGTTTGTATTTAAACTCTTTCAATATCATGTCATTTATTTTGACATAAGGAAATGCATTTATCCTCTTTAGGAAAGGAAAGTGATAAAATGTTTTGGACAATAAATCATTTTGATAAATTTTGAGTTTATTTTAAAAATTTAAAATTCGTTGTAAAAGGTCAGAAATATGCACAATGATTTTTGCCTCGAACTGCCAAGTTTAAAGTTTGTAAATGGTTTACTATAGCAGTAAAAAATAGGAGTTCTTTCAATCGCTTATCATCTTGCAGTTGAGGATAAGTTTTATTTTGTTCATTGTTCTTTTAACTGCCGCTTTTTTTTACCTGAATATCCCCAAAATGCACCTTATTGTTACGAAAGTGGCCCAATTTTATCTAACAATAGCAGAGGTGTAAAATTGAAATTCGAAATTTTACCTCTTAAAATACAATTTTCTCTTTATCATAGAAGCATTGTGAAAAGTTTTATGTGATCGGAAACTACTACAAAGGTAGTAAAATCTAGCCACATTTCTTATCTTTTTTCTGTCAAAATCTATCTTCTATCAAATCAAATCTATGTTTTTTTTACATTTTCTCCCCGTTTTCTATTCACGAGGAGTAGTTATGGCATTTAAATTTGGTTTTTTATTTTATTTATAATTGGAGTTTAGCTTTATCTAGATTTTGACATTGGTAAGTACAAGAATATTTAAGTTACTGCTAGAGCGTATACCATTTGGTTACAATAGCACTCGGACGATGAATTAATATTTGTAACCATTTGGTTACAATGATATTTAACGGGTCAAAAAGCACAGTAATTGACTGTAACAGATCAACAAATCTTTTCAAAACACTGTTTGCCGACAACTAACTTTTAATGCAGTAAAATAGACATCGCCAGTTATATCTTCAAGATCCAAATTGTCAATAAAATTTCTAAATTTGTGGTGGATCTTGGCGTTTTTATGTATGAAATTTACAATCTGAAAAACAATTTTTGTAACCTCTTAATATTTAAGATGCCTTGCTGTTAGGTGTTTACGGTGAATTGTATAATAAATAGGAAAAAAATTTCAGAAATTTTATTACTGTAATTTAGTATTCATATATGTAAGTTATCATCTATGTAATACAGTGCGTCCTTTATGGTCGCTAACGATCTAAGGAAAAGCTGGCTCTCCTTCGGAAACCACTGTTTTGTTTTACTTATTTTTTAGACCCATTTAGAGAAATGCAAAAGTTGAAGGCCATTGAAAAGTTTCAGTTGACAAGAATTGGAACCGGTACTGACATTTTTGCCACGTGGCATCACGTTTATCAAGTGCAGCCAGTGGGTCAATTGATATAAGAGACATTAAACCTTTGAATGCTGCCACAGAATGTATCTTATCGTAAAATATCCAGAGTTGGGTGAACTTATAAACATCAGTTTATCGTACAGTAAAAAAATCCGAAACACGTTTCTGGCAACCCTGAAAACCTTTTCGTGGTCATGACAACGACACTCGACAAAAATAAGTTGTTTGGGTGTTTGTGGAAAACGCGGAACAATGCAAAGATCCACGAAGGTTGCAGGCGCGGTTGCAGGCGCGGCAGCTAAGAGTTCTAGAAACAAAAAGATCTTTAACATAACAACAAATAAATTCAAAACAATTTTTACATGGTTATTTTTCAATATAAGTTGCAAAAATTATCGTTACACTTAAAATGGAGTTCATCATGCACCTGATAAAAATCACTCTCCAAAATGAGAAACGAAGAAGAAAGTCTAAAAAATAAAGCAATAAATGATTAATGCTGATTACATTAAGGCGATCCAGGAAGCTTTCTAACGCAGAAGTGGCGAAAAAAATTGCGCAACGAAAAATTAAGCAAAGGTTCAAACTAAATAATATTTTAAATACTTTCCAACTCGCTCACATCATGATTATGTTATTACAAATTTAAAATAAAGACCATTATTTTTTTCTTACAAGTATTTTTGTGACCTAACACTTTCATTTATGGTGGATCACGGACCATAAATCTTCAAAGACTAAAGTTTATTCTTTGAACCGTGGAAAGCAATCAGAAATTAGTAGCTAATTTTCAATGCAGCAGTCAGTTTAAAAATACTAGAACTGGAGCTGGAACTGGAGCCAGTCATTAAGCAGTTTAATTTAAGCAGACATATATTAAGCAGTTTTAGGAGTAAGATCAATATTATTAGCTCATTTCCAGCATTTTAAAACCCTGAAAAGGAGCTGAATTGGGTGTTAGCCACTTTGAAAATGTTGGAGTGCAGCTGAAGCTGAAGCAAGTCACAAAATGTTGGAGCGGAGTTGGCGCTGGAGTTGGTCGTTTTGAAGATATTAGTGCGGAGCTGGAGCCATAAATTCTATTGTAAACTTCGCAGCTCTGGTTATTGTTAGGTCGTCGTCGTCGTCGTCGTCGTCGTCGTCGTCGTCATCGTTTGAAGGGCATCCACTCCAGGCCAGACACAAACAGAACTGGGGCCGAGGGTTTATCCTTTTACTACCCCAGACTGCTGCACTGCCTGGATCAGATGCTGGCAGTGATGTTATTAAGCCAGCATCGAGTTTCGTCATCCAAAACCGTCAGACCGCGTGCTCCATGTGGTGCCCGATGTATAGGGCACATTGTTAGTACATGGTCTGCGGTTTGCTCTGAGGCGCCACACTCGCAATTCGTAGCTAAGTTAGTTAGCATTGTTAGGTTATTGCTTTAGACTCACATTGTAGTTTTTTAAATGAACTAATGGCGATGGCCTAAACGCCAACAACACCGTCGATATGACTCTATTCAAATAAGCGATAACAATCAACACAAACTGCGACTGACCTTCTTGTTGAAGCACACACACGCTCGCATGGTTCACGCAATGAATGAACGAATGGGTTCTTGCGCACGCACGATACAGAACGATGCCGACGGTCCTTCTGCAAGCACAGAAGCACTTAATATCAATGAAATAATTATTTGGTTGTTGAAAGTTTTATAGAATGATATATAATAACAATAAATATACCAGGCTTGTTGGGCCCCGTTACCGCTGCAGTCGATGTGATTGATAAAGAATATTCGCTTAATCTTATTCAACAGAATTAACAAAACTTAATCAGAATACATTAACAAACTTTATTCAAATAGAATACAAAACACCAAACAAATCAGAATATAAACACAGTAGAAAATTAAAACTCTACGTTAAATGCAACTAGCTACTTAAGGCAGTGTCTTGTTTAAATTCAATACTATGCTTTTTTAAGTAAACAAATTACAGGTGCGTTTCTTAAATTTCTACGTTTAAAGAAAAAAGGTTACACAATGGGGTTTGTGATTTAATTACGAAACACGCGTCTGAAATTAGGTTACTGCGTGGAAAAACGAAAAGGCAAATGAAGAAAAGAAAAAACATTGAACTTAAAATCTTAAACACATGCACTTAAATAATTGGATTCCAAATTTGATGTAGCAGTCGTCAAGATAGCCAATGTTGAGATAAAACCGATTTATCTTTTTTTACAAGATTAAATAACTTTATAGTTATCCTACACTTCATAAGCATATAAGCTGGAAGTATGGAAAGTAGGTGATAAAAAATAATTTGATTTTTTCTATTTTGGTTAGTTTTTTAAAAGTTAAATCATTACAGAAAAATTATCCCGGGACCGAATGCGGCTGTTTGTGCTAAAAAATAGAGCAACTTGTCGAGAATTAAACTAAAAAAGTGCAGATATTTATTTGCAATCATAAAAAAATCATGGAGATCTTTCAAAAACGCATTTAAACGGCGCATAACTTTTATAGCTTATAATTAAAACTAGCTAAAATTAATTCATTATCTTATCTCGCAGATAAATGCAATCAAAAATATGATTGCTCTGACAAATCAGACGAATTCAATTGTCCATGTGAGAAAGACGAATTTCAATGTTATTGCTACAAATATAACCCTGTTGGTTGCAAAGTTGTTGATATTCACAAAAGATTCATTGGATGCATTCCCATTGAACAATACAATGATGGAATTAAACAATGCCCCGATGGAAGTGATGAGAACAATGAAACTAAAGTAATTGTATCTTGTGATCAATGCGATGTAATAATTTACAGATTATATAACGTACCACAATGTGATGAAAATGATTCCAGTTTATGTCATAACTCAACTTGTTACAATGTCCCTTCTCTTCATTGTCCTTCTATCGTTTGCAATGAAACAGATCTTATTTGTATGTCGAACTGTTTTATAAATTCAACTAAGCAGTGTAATCGTCCTTTTCAGTGCAATGATGGTAGTTTAAAACTAGCTTTTCAATTTTGTGACGGTAGTATAAATTGCTACGACAAAAGTGATGAAATTTATAACTCACGTGGTTTTGAATGTGTTGGTGTTGAATCAACTAGGAAATGTGTTTTGCCTCAACGTAATTTGTACGATGACGTTGCACAATGTAGCGACGAATCTGATCTTTGTAAAAACAACTCGTGTTTTCAATGTTTTGATCGACGTTTGTTGATTTCATCGAAACAAGTTTGTGATGGTGTATACGATTGTTATGATTGGTCTGATGAGTGTTTGTGTGAAGTTAATTTTAACAATTACATATGTAACACTAAGTTTTTTTCTTGCAATTTGTTTTTGCCTAATAATAAGGTAGAAAACGATATTAACTCAAGCTCTCTTCTTAATGATAAACGTATTATTTCTGTCGATCATGATATACAAAGTTCCATAAAAACATGTCAAACTCGATTGGACGATGATCGCGTAGCAATATTTTGTGATGGTCGACCAGAATGTAGTGATCTCAGTGATGAGTGTGATTGCCCAGATCCACCTGAATTTTGTAATTACACTTGTCACAAAGACTATAACATCATTGATCGGTATTGTGATGGCATAGAAGATGAATTTTATAACATCACAAACAACTCAACTTGTCCAAAGGGATTCGAAGAAGTAGATTGTTCAAAACGCATCTTCTGCAAAGCTAGAAACAAAATTAGCATTGATGTTGACCAAATATGTGATGGAAAACAAGATTGTGATGATAACTCAGATGAACGCGATTGCGAAAATAATCCCAAACGTTTATTTTCATCAGAATTAGAAATGATTGCTAATCCCGTATTAAAAAGTTGTTTTTGGATCATGGCTATTTTGGTAATCTGTGGCAATTTTTACGTGATTATATCAACATATCAACATCTTAAAAACACAAATCTACTCAAATCAATAAAGTGTCAAAATTGGATTGTTCTTAATATTTCCATTGCTGATTTTATTATGGGAATTTATTTGCTAGTAATAGCATTTTACAGCGCTTATTATTCTGGTTATTACGGCCAAGTTGATTTCGAATGGCGATCCAGTTTACGTTGTTCAATAGTTGGTAGTCTTGCAGTTCTATCGAGTCAAGCATCGTGTTTTTATATGGTGTTTCTGACAAGTCATCGCTTGTTCACAATCTACAAACCATTTTCTACTATTTCTTCATTGATTTATAAACTGATATTTGCTTTAATTTGGTTAACTTCTTTTGTTATTGCTGTTTTACCGATTTTATCTCAAATGTCAGAATACTTTGTGCATAGTGTTGAGTTTTCAAACAGATTCACTCAATTATCGATTTGGAACAAACAAAACATTACTAGGTTTGTTTGTCGCTTGGCAAAACTGAACAACATATCAATTGAAGATATGGGCAATGATTGGAATTCAATAAAAAGTTTTTTTAAAAATAACTTCCCAGATTATTCACCCACAGTAGAGTTTGGTTATTACGGTCAAACTAGTGTGTGCATGCCGAGGTTTTATGTTGTGCAAGGAGAAGACAGTTGGGAGTATAGTCTGGGAATTATTTGTATAAATTTTATATCTTTTGTTTATATTGCTGTAGGATACATTATAGCGCTTAAAAAATCATTTGAAAGTCAAATAAAAATCGAAAGCGTTCTTAGAGATAAAAATAGATCAACTATGCAAAGGCGCATTTCAAGGATTATCATTACTGACTTCTTATGTTGGATTCCCATTTGCATTATGGCATTTGTGAAACTTAGTGGTATTTACGTAAATGATGTTGCTTACATTGTCAGTGCTGGTTTGCTACTTCCAATTAACAGCGCTTTCAATCCAATACTTTACTCGCCACTTCTTAGTAAAATAGTGCAGACTTTAAGATGTTTAAAATCCTGAAAAAAGCAAGAAGTTAATTTGAAACTTTTCGTCAATCAATTAAATTAAAAAATTAGTTGTTCAATTTAATAATTGTACAAGCATGACGCATTAGCCCATGAAATTCTTTTTCTTCATAAATATGTGAACGTTGAGCAAATATAAACTATGTTCTAATTGCATTATAAGCATTCTTTTATTTTATTATATATGTATGAATGTTATTCTTTTTGCGATCACTCTTTCATACAAGATGTTTCCAAAAATTTGATATCATTTGACATGTAAATATCATAGACACTACACATTCAAATCAAATGAAATTAAACAGGGTTAATGTTGATCTAAACAAGATTTATTCCAGTAAATTTAAATAAGAAATTCAAAGGCACATGAATATCATGAAAGGTTTCACAAATGTTCAATATGCGCACCGCCTGTAACACGGCACACGTGAAGTCGGTACTCTGGCTCCTCCTAAACATGTTGCAGCATGTCTTGGGTAACAGTCTCCAGTTTAACGCTCGTGCGAGGTAATTAACAAAAAAACACCACCGCACTGCAGACTGTTACTAAAGACATGCTGCAACATGTTTAGGAGGAGCCAGAGTACCGACTTCACGTGTGCCGTGTCACAGGCGGTGCGCATATTGAACATTGGTAAACGCTTTCATGGAATTTATGTTCCTTCGAATTTCTTATTCAAATTTACAGGAATAAATCTTGTTCAGCTCAACACTAACCCTGTTGAATTTTATTTGATTCGACTATATAGTTTCTGTAATATTTACATGTTAAATGCTGTCAATTTTTTTGAAACACCCTGTATTATGAGAAATTAATATTTTTTCCCTTTGTTAGATTTGCTGATTTTATTTCCTAGTTTTTTTATCCCGTTTTTTCTAATTCTTTTCATTTAAACTCAATCTGGCCTACCCATCTTGTTTTTACTTTTTTGTCGGCATCTTTTTGTTTCTTACAGCGTTTTCTCATATTTATTCTGATCACGGTTTCAGCTATACAATAAAAGAAGTCATAATTTTTTAAAGATTGCAGTTTTTGCATTGGAAACTCTATAGTTAACGCTATTTTATCTATGTTTTTAATGGACTCTGAAATTATGGGTAGTGCCGAATTACAAAAACTTTTAACGCTTATATTTTTATTTTAAAATTTAATTATAATCCAAATAAAAAATTTGCAGAATATTGTATGTGGCCTATTACTTGTAATGTGGTATGGTTTGAAATAAACAGTGTTTGCTTTTGTTTTTGTTTACTGAGTTACTGAGTTATCGTAAAAATACAAGGTTGTAATAAATTATTAAGCATTTAATTTTAATTCAAATAAAAACTTTTAGATTATTGTAAAATTGCTTAATTTTAAAATATACTGTACATACATTTGCGGTTTATTACTAAAGGCAACTCTAATATACAAAAATAGCAAAATATGACCTGATAATATAAAAAAAAACATCCGAAAATACTTGTTCCTTTTTATTAAAAATTAATAAAAATTTTTCATTCTATTTTCATTTAATTGTTTCATTTAAGTCGCATAATAATTAGAATATTCCTGAACAGATCAATTCTTTGCAACTGGTGCGCTGTGGCACGTGGTGTGACGTAGGACAATGTCTGCCGCAAGATAAAAGTAAATTAAACATTCTTTTTCGTAAAAGAAAGGTTTTAGTTTTTAATTTAAACTTGCAATTGATGGACTATTAATTAAGTGCAAGCCCTTAGCAAGACTTTTTAACTCAATTTTATCTGAAAGCTTCTAAGTGTGCCGTTAGTAAAAAAAGATTGCAAAACATTGGTTTAAATCAGAAGTGACAAACATGCAGCCCGCGAATCGGTTTGACAAAATCAACTCCCTGTATTTCAGGATATCAAAAGCAAACAGCTGAAGCTTGATGTCTTTATCATTCGATGTGTTCGAATGATTATAAAACTAGTTCGCAACAAAAATTTCTCTCTAAAGACGATAGCAAACAAAATAGTCTCGGGTGTCAGAGAAACAGTGTTGCTCCGAAATCAATCACAACTTTTTAACATCTAGATGTATAATCTGCTTTCCACAATCTCCAGATTAAGAAAAAATGTGAGATAAAAGTTTAAAATAATTAGCATTCATCATTGCGCTTAACTCCAATGTAACTTAAGGTAAACTAGACAAATCACTTAAGTTTCGTCACTACCCTTTGGTATTGCGCAAAAAATTTTCCTTGCGTGTCCGCTGCTGAGGTAACTTGCGGCCTTAGGGCGGGTGCTGGTGTGAAAACATCAAATACAGCTCTCTTATTTGTAGACTATTCAATAGCCCAGTACTGGAATCTTATTGTTCTCGCAGCGCACGTACTTAGTTTATACATATTGTTTTGAATAACTCTTTGCGCGTAGTCAATCTATGCCTCCGTCCCTCTCCAACGGACCACTTAACATTTTTTTTCAAACATTCATCCATCTTTGACAACTAGGAGCTACACATGTTTTGGCTAAAGATTGTACTCTAAACCTGTGGTTTGCTACTTTTTCAAACCTGCGGCACACTTTGTAAGATTGCAAAAATTAGCACAACACCTGGACCAGGTGAAGAGCTAAATTTTGAACGCTTTCCGTTACCTGAAGTTTCATTTGGCTGTCATAAAAAACCTAAAAATTTCAATCTAAACTCTAAAAATAAAGTGATGACTTTTTTTTCTTCTGAAGTTACCAATTTGCGCATATCGCTCACAATCAAGCTTGGGTGAAAATTGATCAAAAAAAGTTGTCAATTTCTTTGTAGAGTTTTTATGTTCACTAAATAAAGCTTCATATGAAGAAAAGCGTTCAAAATTTAGTAAAGACCAAAAAAAAAGTCTTGGCATTACACAATGAGATGTTCTGAACAAGAAATTTCTTAAATTTGGTGGTTGCTACTTCAAAGAAAAATAACTTTTTCTCTATTTCAAAGATTATGTTTGTCGTTTTTTTGCAGTACACGAGTTGCAGACCGCTGCTCTAGATCCTGACTATGGTTTATTCATCGATTATCAAATGCCTGTCGATAAACACAAAGGTCTGAACGCTTGTTTGTGCCTGCTGCGCAAAAACTTAAACAATGTTTCCGAATTAGAGCCCAGTACATGAATCATTGATCGAACACAGAGTACTATAAGAGCACATCCCGGTCTGATGTTTTTATTACCAGAGCCTTGTCTGTACCCAGCTAGTTCAAAATAGCTTGCCCAGAACAGTTTGAGTTATGCTTAAGCTCCTAGCCTCAGCCTAACTTACCAGTCGACTGCGTCTAGTTGGGTTGCGCCAGTTGGTTGCGGCTAGTTGGTCCATTCCGCCTTCGAACTGTAATTGTGCATTTTCAATTGTGCATAGACAAATGGGGTCGCGTTCCTTTTTGTCATTGCAAATGCGGAGCCATTGCGCAAACTGGAGAGAACGTTGTAGCGGAATTTCAAATGCATTGGGCATTACAAGGAGCACGAGGTCGGATAGTTTTGGATAAAAAAATATGCAGTTGTGGCTTGGTACATTGCTAACAGCACTTAATCCAGGGAATACAATAGCAATTTGCAGTAAAAAAATTAACCACAAGGACCAGTTCTATTTATGTGTTTTTCTTGAAGCAGAAACTTTTACATATTACGCCAATTTTGGCATAGAATTGCCCTGTTTTACGTAATGTTAAAAACGGACTTTTATAGCCTAACATCTCCTTCTTGAAGTTATTTTGGAGAGGCCTTGTGATGATCAATATCTTCTGAAAGCGATCTTCCACAGTATAAAACAAAAAAATGCATTTTTCTATTGTATATTAGAGCCAAAATGTGTCATTTTATTCCGTATTCTATTTAACACTTATCATGATGCAAAATAAAAAAATATATTTACCTTTGTTATCCAGATTTGCTTATCTTTTAGTTTTGCTTTAGATTTTCATTTTCTGATTCCTTTTTTACCTTATCGCTGCTTGTTTTTCAAACAGTTATTTTGTTTTAATTTTTTTGTCATTTTAAATAACAAAATAAAAATAACTGCTTGACTAAGACAAGTTATGTTTTTTTCCCAGTCACTTTACCTACATTTAATTTCAATTATATGTTATGCAAATATTTTTAAATGTTTAGTGACAAATAAACAAATGTGAGCCTTCTGTTTTCACAAATCTTAGAACATTGTTGTTGGAAATATTTTTTATTAGACACTCTAGTTTTTATAAACTGCAATTTAGAGTTGCTGATAAAGACTTTCAAGTAGGAAAAGTGCCACAAAATGTTTTCTCTAATAGAACAATAAAATAAGAAAAGAAATGAACAAATACAATCTTGATCCGTTCCCATCAAAACGACAATCCCAACTTCTCGCCTGCTCTAATTCAACCACACGTTGAAGGAAGGCTTTTAAATGGCTTACAATTAAATGTTTAACGAAAAATTAAATTGATCTTGGGCGAACATCATTCCGTGCGAATAGCTCTAGTGTTGTAACATTTACACTTAGCTTTTTCTTCAATAAATAAAAAATTCTTTTTGTAGTGGGAAAATACATAGTAAAAAAAAAACAAATCGATGTTCATATAAACAGTGATATATAAAAGATAAAGTTTTGTTGATTTTACAGTATTTGTAAGTCGATAATAATTTAACACTGCTAAATATCAAAACATAGCCAGTTTCAAATTCTTTTAAGTAAAAAAATTCATTTTTATTTTTTTAATCTTTTTTTAAAAAAAGCAGCAATAACTATTAGTAACTATAAAAACATGTGGACAAAACATGTGAACAAGTAATTGAAACTGGTCTAAAGTAATTTCCATACTTCGACCAAAACAATGAAACAAGCTTCCCTTAGCTTCTTCATTGTTCGTAATTATCGTGCGCGCTGACGTCACTCTTTACGTTCAATTTTAAATTAAGTTTACGACTGTTACAACATCGAATCCGTTACAATCGCATTTCACGCTAGTTAAATGAGTGTCTAAACGTAAATATTGAAGTGACCTCGCTAAATTGCAATTTTGCATACTTTATCAAATAAAATTTGATAAATTTTTTTCCTCTAACAAAAGCTAAATAAATAATTTGTATTCTGCTTAAATTTTATATAGTTAGCTTAAGTAGTTTTGGAGTTATGAATCGCTAAATTTGGTGGGCTTCTGAAGCCCAGCTATTGAGGAGTCAATAGCTCGAAAAAGGTTGAGGAAAATAGGGTTAAATAACTTCAGTTGTATGGTTCGCATTGGTTTTTATATTAATCCGTGTATATTTTTTAATTTTAATTTCTTGCATTTAGTTAAGTAAATTTTTAACATACAACGCCTGAGTCTTTGTAGAGTAACAGTTTAAAGGCCCATCTTCACTACCAGCGTTGGCGGGATTATTCTTTGTTTGTTTATTGATTTTTTTTTCCGCGCTTAAGGGCTAATAGCAGCAACAAAACAAACAAATAATACTCTCGCCAACGCTGTTAGTGGAAACAAACCTTTAGGTGAAAACTGGTTTAAATTTTTTTGTTTATTGTTAATTACTGTTGTTGAATATTTACATCTCTTTTTCTTGTAAAGCCGAAAGTCTATCTTTTTACCACCCGAAAGCTCTACGACATCGAGATTGTTCGCCTAAAGAATTTCATCACTTCTGTTGTCGGGACTCACGGCGAGGAGGCTAGCGACTCAAACTTGAACTCGAATAAAAATCATTCAAGTTCGCAGTCAAAATTAATGAGGCATAAGATAAAACAAAGCAAGCTTACTAAAGACTTTAGCTCAGTGATTCTTAACCCTTTAGGATTCGTGGCTTCTTTCCAGAGACTCTCAACACCCATAGACTCCTGATTAGAATATTGTGCCAAAAGAGTAGTGAAAACTAAAAAAAACTACTTTTATCTCTGACGTCAATCCCAAATTATTGGGAATGTATGTACTCAGGTCATCCTGGATCAGGCTTATCTGCCTCCGCATTGGCGTTGTTTTATTCTGTTTCATAGAGCACATAGGTCCAAGTCTACTTTAAAGAAAAACCACTTAGATTGAGAGTTAGTTTCAGGGAGATACACAGTTAGTTTTAGAGAAATTAGAGATAAACTGGTTCAGGGACTGGAAGAACAAATTCGACAATACGTCCCAAAATCCATGAGAAATCAAGTTAAACCTCAAAAAGATCTCCCTAGATGTCATTGTAAATCTACTCAAAATGCACCTATTTCGAATTCGGATTCGGCTATTGGTCAACATTTGCTAGATGACAAAGTTTGCACGAAAAAATTCGATATTAACCGGTTTTCATTTTAGCTGTGAGACAATCGTCTTTTCATTTTGCGGCACTAGAGGCAACTGACATAGAGTCTCTTGAGCCCTCTCTCTGTCGCCATAAAGAGTCCGTTAATGGACTAAAGCTTTCTCGCTTGGAGGCAGCGCAAGTGAGCGCATAGCCAATTGTGTGCCTGCTTTTTTTAGCTGATCAGCAACCCTTGTACTTTCAATGTTCTGAAATCGTATATAAACCACGGTTTTCTTGTAGTCTGTCATTTCCCAACGATTTCTACTGACAACAGTTGGCCGAAAGAATTCTCGGAAAAAACAGTCTTTTTAAAAACTAGCAAAAACCGAAAGAGTTATGGCACCGTCCGAACCATTAGTTATCTATTATTAAAAGTTTACAAAACAACTTTTAAAATGTTAACACTAGAAAGCGTATTACTTAACATAAATTAATAACTAAGTTGGAATTTGTGTGGTCTAATAAATAACAAAAACAAAAAAGTCAAACTTTTTATTATGAAGCATCTGTTTTATACAATAAAAATCGAGCTTGTCTAGAAAAAAGGTTTTAAAACTCAAATATCTTAGGTGTTCTTTGAACAACAAAACAAAAAATCAAGTTTGTCTGGAAAAAAAATTTTGAAATTGACAACAGGTACCTAAAAATCAACCCTGTTTAGAAAAAAATGTTAAAATTATATCTAGGTATAGCAAAAATCAAGTTGTATGGAGAAAAAAATTTTAAAGTGAATATAGGTACCTAAAAATTAAGCTTGTTTAGGAGAATTTTTGAAAAATTAAACAAAGTTGTGATAAAAACAAGATTGCCTCGAAAACGTTTATATATTAAAAATAGATATCTTACAAATAAAAATCAATGTTGACTAGGAAAATTTTTTTAATTAAACATATGTATAACAAAAATCACGGTCGTTAAGAGAAAATTTTTTTAATTAAATATAGGTATTTGAAAATCAAGCTTGTTTAGGAATATTTTTGAAAAATTGAACAAAGGTGCAACAACTTTCAGCCGTTTTCTGGCATGTCTATGTTATTCTTAGTAATATTATGGATTGCACCAGATTCTTGCAATGTTCTCCCATGTAGATACCCTGTAAACACCTAGGAAAATTACCACGGGAAAACCGTTGGTAAAAAAACAGAGTTCTGCAACACCTCACTCCAACAGAAAATCAGTAAGAATAGTACTCTTTGCACCACTCATATTTTCTTCACTATACCCAATTTTTCTGTTGAGATATTGGTAAAAATTATAAAATTTTTATTCAACATTTCGCCAATAATTAAGTGAAATATTGAACTGTTGCATAGGACTGTTCGCCTACTTTAAACTTGGAGGTGATTTTTTTTGTTTTTATGTACATAAATATTGCATGCCCAAGCATTCGGAGGCACATTCCTGTGTTTCTTGATGCCGATCCCAAGCCCGAATAAATCGGGAGGGTTCCGGCAGGAAGGGCATCTGGCTTAAACCTTTTTTTTTTCAGATTATAGAAATGCAAATTTTTTATTAGATCCATACCGGATCGGTCGCGGCCCGGGTTACTAACGACCGCCTCAGGTGTCGAACAGCAGGGCACCTGTGGAAATTATGCTACTGCTAAACATAGTGAAAACAAGAGCAAAAAGAGAGGAGGAAGGCGAGTGAAGAGGCAACGGGAAGTATAGAAAGGAAGACGCTCACTCATAAGGGTGGGCACCTTAAATATTGGAACAATGACAGGAAGGGGAAGAGAGCTGGCAGATATGATGGAGCGAAGGAATATAGACATATTGTGCCTACAGGAAACAAAGTGGAAAGGGAGTAAAGCAAGGAACATTTGAGGTGGATGCAAACTATTTTACAACGGAGCTGATGGAAGAAAAAATGGGATAGAGATAGTGGTGAGAGAAGAGCTGGCTGAAATTGTCCTGGAGGTGAAGAGGGTATTAGACAGACTAATGGCCATAAAGTTGAAGGTTGTTGTCGTCTTCGTCGTCGTCATCGTTTCGTCGTCGTCGTTGTCGTTGTTTAAGCTCTACATTTAGCAATTTAGCAAGCGCTTATGCTCAACAGGTTAACAACAGCATGGAGGAGAAAAATTATTTTTGGGAAGACCTGGATGGGTTGATAAAAAGTGTATCAGAAGAGGACAGAATAGTTCTTCGTGCAGACCTTAATGGACATGTGGGTAAAGGAAACATAGGGGATGAGAAAATAATGGGGAGATACGGTGCTGGAACAAGAAATAAGGAAGGATCAATGTTTGTGGATTTTGCGAAAATGATGGATTTGGCGATTGTCAATATTTATTTCAAGAAGAAAGATGAATACAGGGTGACCCATAAAAGTGTCGGAAAAAGTACCCAAGTAGATTATGTGATGTGCAGAAAGAGGAATTTGAAAGAAATGTGCGATTGTAAGGTAATATTGAATGAGTGTGTCACACCGTATGGTGGTATGCAAAATGGATCTTATGGTAAAAAAGAAAAAAGCAGAGAAAGTAAAGCCAAAGATAAGATGGTGGAAACTGAAGGAGACAAGCTGTCAAGAAGCTTTTAGAAAAGAGGCGACCAGGATTTTGGGAGGCAAGGACGGGATACCTGATGAGTGGGATAAAATAGCAGAAATGATAAGAAAAACAGCTGAAACTGAACTGGGAGTGACATTTGGGAAACGAAAAGGAGACAAGGAGACATGGTGGTGGAATGAGGAAGTTCAAAAGAGTATAAAACAAAAGAAAGAGGCAAAGAAAACATGGGACAAAATAAGGAATAAAAATACTGAAAAGATCTACAAAGAAAAGAAGGCAGTTGCGATGGCAAAGGGACGTGCGTATGATGATTTGTATGCTAGATTGGAAACAAAAGAAGGTGAAAAAGAGTTGTACAGATTGGCTAGGCAGAGAAACAAAGCAGGGAAAGATGTACAGCACATGAGGTTTATAAAGGATGAAAACGGTAATGTTATGGTAAATTCAGAGGCAGTGTCAAAGAGAGGGAAAGAATACTTTGACAAACTGATGAACAAGGAAAATAACAGAGACCCTGAGACAGAGGAACCAGAAGTGGTAAATGAAGAGGTAAATTGCGTCAGTAGAGAAGAAGTGAAGAACGCAGTAAAAAGGATAAAAAAAAGGTAAAGTGTTTGAACCTGATGAGTTACCAGTAGAAGTTTGGAAGTGCATGGGAGAGATGGAGATAACGTATTTGACCAGACTGTTCAACAGATTATTAATGGGTGAACGGATACCAGAAAAATGGAAGAGAAGTGTGGTTATCCCAATCTATAAAAGCAAAGGAGACGCACAGTGCTGTGGAAACTACAGAGGAATAAAGCTAATAAGCCACACAATGAAGGTATGGAAAAGAGTTATTGAAGCCAGTCTAAGGGATAGAGTAGAGATCAGCAAACAGCAATATGAATTTATGCCAGGAAAGAGAACCACCGATGCCATGTTTGCCTTAAGAATGTTGATAGAAAAGTACAGGGAAGGTCACAGAGAGCTACATTGCATATTCGTAGACCTAGAGAAGGCTTACGACAGGGTTGCACGGGAAGAACTGTGGTACTGTATGAGAAAATCAAGAATAGTGGAAAAGTATGTGCGACTAGTACAGGATATGTATGAGGGAAGCAAAACAGTGGTGAGGTGTGCAGTAGGAACTACAGAAAGTTTCAAGGTCAAGGTTGGACGGCACCAGGGATCAGCGTTAAGTCCATTCCTTTTTGCAGTGATAATGGACAGGCTATCGGATGAAGTAAGAAGTGAAACACCATAAACGATGCTGTTTGCTGATGATATTGTGATTTGCGAAGAGACCAGGAAAGAAGTGGAGCGGAGATTAGAATTCTGGAAGTATGCATTGAAAAGAAGAAGGATGAAAGTAAGTAGGTCAAAGACCGGAAAAAGACTGGAAGTATGCATTGAAAAGAAGAGGGATGAAAGTAAGTAGGTCAAAGACCGAATATCGGTGCAAAAATGAAGAAAATGACGACGAAACAGTAAAGATGGAGAATACAAACGTGCCAAGAGTAAAAGAATTTAAGTATTTGGGATTAACGTGGCAAGAAAGTGGTAATTGTGAGAGGGAGGTAAAGAAGAGAGTGCATGCAGGATGGAACAGATGGAGAAGAGTATCGGGAGTAATCTGCGACAGGAGGTTACCAGCTAGAGTAAAAGAAAAATTGTACGGATACCAGAAAAATGGTAAGACCAGCAATGATGTATGGGACTTGAGACGGTGGCGGTCACAAAGAAACAAGTGAAAGAGATGGAAGTCGCAGAGATGAAAATGTTGAGGTTTAATACATGGAAAAAAGTCTTATAATGAAGTCTTTCAAGATTAAACATAAGTGTTTTATAAATAAAAATCAAATTTACTTGAGAAAAATTTTCACATCTATTTTAAAAATTGAACATAGTTATTTATGAATAAAAAATCAACCGTTTTTCAACACCTTCCAGGCTTAGGGCCTGTCTGTGCTATTTTTAGTAGTATCATGGATTAAACTTTTGCAATGTCCCCCCAGAAGATACTCTCTAAATATCTAGGAAAATTCGCACGCGAAAAACCGTGACGCAAGCATGACAGGAAATGCACCAAAAACGTCTCAAACAGGAAACTGTCTTTGAGCTTTGCGCACTGAGGATGACCTCAGTGCGCCATCGCGCCAGCGCCTACTAAATGAGGAGGTCATCAAAAAAGCCTTTCTTACTAATGCCGAGTTATTACTATTAAATTCTCGTGGATGAATAAAGTATTTGAGATCAATATTTATTTACGTGGATGTTGCATTGTAAATTTGGCTTTTGTTGATATCATCTTCACCTAATTTTAGTTTATTAGAAGAACATAAATAAATATTTTAGTTATAGAACTACATTAAACTTAATTCGTATGTTATATTCTTTTTCCAAATTCAAAATTATTTTGATTAAGAAAAGCTATTGTATAGTTTGTTGAGTAACAATTTTGCACAATCGAGTCAGTTAAAAGACCTCATTTACCAATAGAAAAATTCTTATTATAATTTAAAAGATAACTAAAACTTTTTTCATTTAAAATCATAAAAAGCCGCTGTATCTAATCAATTTAAAAACAGCATGTATTTATTTCATCTCTGTCTTTATTCTCTTGACTCACAGGAAAACGTCAAGTTCGTTATACTTTGGGCAAGAATTATCACAATCTGCTCTTGGCGATTCCACGACAGTGCTGTTCAGTTAAAATTTTCTATCTGATTTTTAAGTATTTATTAAGTGATGTAACTGAAATTTAGAGCTGCTTTCTAAGATCTCCAAGCAGTGTGTTAATTTTAACCAAAGTATCTCTCAAATATTAATTTTTGCTCTCTTGAAAAGAAATTATCATAATAAAGAAGAGAGCTGGAATGAGTTCTAATGCAAAGAAAAAAGTCATTGGTGAGAGTATTAACAAATAATAAAAGAGGAAGCTAACGAAGTTTTGGGCGTAGAAAAAAAATTTTTTTGCAGAGATTACAATTAAGAGATTTAATAAAGTGGAAAGGTAAAAACAAGAATGATCTCCACCAAGAATTAAAAATTTGCTGTTGCTGTAAAAAAAGGTACATTGCATTTTGTAAAGAAGAATTTAGCTAAGGACACACTCGTGAAAAAGGAAACGCTGGGCGCTACTAGCACCCTCGCAGAAGAGAAAACGATTTTGGAACTTTTACAGCCAGGAAAATTTGGGACAGACATAAGGACATGTTGGCAATGCGCTTTTGCAACGGTTTCGTTGTGCAATCCAATATACAGACTATATTATGTGTTTTTTTAAAGCAAAAGTTCGATTTCATTTATAAATTTTTCGTATTTTCCGATTTATTTTCTTTTGACTATTTATACATGTATAACAGTCAATATCTTTCAAAATGGTTGTATTTTATTGATTACAATATTGAAACAAACCAATATATGCACCGAATTCCCATCAATTACGCAACTATCAATATTAATTTATGTAATGACTTTTATTCTTTAATAATTCAACTTATACCATTATCGCAAACTGATAAATCCCCACGGAGGAATTTCAGGATTTCAGGGGAGGAATTTGTGCATTTTTTACTTTGTGCTATATGACATAAATTTAGTGTAAAATGACATGGCACTAATTTAGGTTTTTGCTTACAGTTTTGCTCACTTAAATGCTTACAAGTTCCACTTCCAGTATGCTTTTTAACCCTATTCTCCTCAACGGCCGGGCTTCTGAAGCCCGGCCCTTGCAAAAACGTTTGTAATTACTTCATCTTATTAGGTAAAATTCTGGAATTTCTTGACTTTTCCTAATTTGAAATGCTGAATAAGATGGTACTATTTTTAGGTGCCTCCGAACAAGGGTTAACGGTTAAAATAGACGTTTTTTAGCAAATTTGTGAATTTTTGCTGGTTTTTGCAAGCAGAGCGTGGAATTTCAATTTCACGCTTTATTAAGTAACATGAATTTTACCAATAATTGGCTTTGCGTGTCGAAGCGAATTACGTTGTTTCCCGACGTCAATATGCCTTAGGCGATGTAGAACTTATTTCATGTAAATCGCATTTTCTTTTTTTGAGCTTTTGGCGATTGCTTGGAAACATTTTACACATATACAATAATTTACATAAAACAATTGCTGTTGGGCTGCTTGAATACCAATCAAACGGACAAAATTCAATCTTTACAATAAGCATTTTTATAAAACTTTCTTTTTATTATTTATTTGTGGGAAAAAGATTAAATTAACTAGTTCACATTTTAGCTCTTATGCTGACGCCTTCTCATAATTAAACAACACCTGACTTTTTACAATTGCATTTCACGTTGCATTTGAAGTAACAGGCCGTTCTTATGTTGAAATTTTCCAAACAATGAAAAATCTGACGAATTTTTTATATACAAGTATACCTGTTTAAAAAAGTTTTGTCAAAAAGTTTATAGCTTTTCGATGTGGGTTTTTCAAACAGAAAGCATAGAATAAAAACAAGACGTTTGATACGATTGAATTTCAATAAAACAGAGGTTTCTCACTTGTATAAATTCATGGCGGTTCTAAAGTCTGAGATTTACACAAATGACTTTTTCCTCCCAAAAAATTTTCAAGCCAAAGTTTAAAAAAGTGTCCTTACTTATTGCAAACTGTTTAATAAATTTATTTCGAAAGTTAAATAAAAACCTAAAAAAGCTCCATTCTGGAAATTTAAAAAGAACTTTTTATGTAAACGTAAAGACCATTTTTGATCTTCATTTGCCTTTCGCCATAAATTTTATGTTTGAACTTAATAAGTCATTTAAAAAAGTTTGGTATGATTCCTGGTCTAATATGATTATCCTATTATATTTCGACGTCTTTTTAGTTTTTAAACGACCCACTAATTTGAAACATCTGAATAAAATCAATTTAGATATCTTAGTTACGGATGACCTGGGCTGTTTACAAGGATTTTTCCACGTAAACCAGATAAAGCTTCGGGCTCCAATTTTATGTGCATGTTGTATAAATTCATTAAAGCTCTAACCTCTTTGATTTACACAAATGACTTCTTTCCACCCAAAAAATTTTCAAGTCAAAGTATAAAAAATGGTCCTTACATATTGCAAACTGTTTAACAAATTTACTGCAAAAATTAAATAAAAACCTAAAATAGTTCCACTTTGGAAATTCGAAAAAAATTTTTTTGTTAACGTAATAACCATTTTTTGGTCTTCATTTGCCTTTCGCAATAAATTTTATGTTTGGACTCAAAATGTAATTTTTAAAAAAGTTTGATATAACTCTTGATCTAATATGATTATCCTATTATATTTTGACGTCTTTGTAGTTTTAAAATGACCCATTAATTCGAAACCTCTGAATAAAATTAACTTAAATGTTTACTTACGCTTGACCTAGGCTGTTTACAAGGGTTCTTCCACGTAAAACCAGATAAAACCCAGGCCCCAGTTTTATGTTCACAGAGCTTATTATCCATGTCAGAGCTATTTCAAAATCTTGATTAAATCATTTTCCTTTTTCCTGCTTGCGTCAATTCTAATTCGGAAAATCTACGGAAGAGCGCTTCTAGTCGCGATTTGAAAGACAAAGAAGGATGTAGAGATCCAAAAAGTTATTAACAAATTTATCAACTTTATGTCCCGTAGAAGAAATTTGAGACGTTTACGTACGCTCGCAACAAGCTAATGATGATTTTGACGCAAAAAGTCAACCGCGGATCAAGTCGTTCCGTTATCATAGAAATCATCGACTATTTTCTCAAGACTAAGAAAAATGCCAGTGCTATTTGTCAATCTGACACCTGCATATGACACTATTATCTCATACAAACTTGATTTTAACTACAAGTTACTGAGTTTTCTGCTGGATAAGAATATGGTTTAAATGATTATAAAACTAGTTCACAACAAAAGTTTTACTCTAACAGCGACGTAAGCAAAACAGTCTCGGGTGTCAGAGAAACAGTGTTCCTCCAAGATCAATCATGATTGATTCTTTTTTAACATCTAGAAGTATAATCTGCGTTCCACAATCTTCAGATTAAAAATATTGTGAGCTAAAAGTTTACAATAATCAACATTCATCATTGCGTTTAATTTCAACTTATCTTGAAATAAAACTAAACAAATCACCCAAGTTTTGTCACCACCGTTTGCATTGCGCAAAAATTTTTCTTTTTTTTGTCCCGGCGCTGAAGTACTTGCGGTTTTAGGGCGGGAGCTGGTGCCAAAACCAGTTGTGGATATTGGGTGAGGCGAACCAGGTGAAGAGCTAAATTTTCACCGCTTTCCGTTACCTGAAGTTTCCTTTGGCTGCTATAGAAAGCCTAAAAATTTTAAACTGAACTCTAAAAATAAAGTGATGACTTTTTTTCATCTGAAGTTACCAATTTGCGCATATCAAGCACAATCCAGCCTCGGAGAAAATTGATCAAAAAAAGCTATCAATTTATTTGTAAAGAGTTTTTATGTTTACTAAATAAAGCGTTTAAAATTTAGTAAAGACCAAAAAAAAGTCATGACATTTTACGATGAGATGTACTGTACAATGAATTTTTTAAGTTTATTGGTTGCTACTTCAAAAAAACATAACTTTTTATCTATTCGAAAAATTATGTTTGCCGTTTTTCCACAGCTTACGAGTTACAAAACATTGCTGTAGATCCTGACTATGGTTTATTCGTCGGTTATCAAACCTACCGATAAACACGAAGGTCTAAAAGCTTGTTTACACTTGCTTTGCAAAGACTTGAACGATCTTGCCAAATTAGGTACCCTACTGCCCAGTACATGAATTATACATAGAACACAGAGTACTGTGGTAGTACATTTGGGCTCCATGCTTTTATTACCAGCGCTTTGACTGTACTAGACTCGTTTGAAATAGCGTTTTTAAAACGGTTTGATTTCTGCTTAAATGCCTGTGGACGGGTTTAGGACAACTGGCCTCAGCCAACTGGCCGCAGTTTAACTAACCAGTCGGCTGCGTCTAGCTGGATTGCGCCCAGTCGGTTGCGACCAGTTGGCCCATTCTGCCTGCGAACCAAAGTTGCGTGTTTTCATTTGTGCATGGACAAATAGGGTCTCTTTACTTTCTCTCATTGCAAATGTGGCGTCATTGCACAAAACAGAGATAAAGTTGTATAGGAGTGTCATATTGATTATAAGGAGCACAAATTTGGACAGTTTTAGATAAAACAAGACGGTTGTGGCTTGGTGCATCAATAACAGTACTTAATTCAGGCAATACAATAGCAATTCGCAGTAAATAAATAAACCATGGGGGCCAGTCCTATTTATTTGCTTTACTTGAAGTGGATACTTTTAAATACTACAACAATTTCGGCATAGAATTCCCCTGTTTTATGTAAAGTTAAAAAAGGCTTTTATAGCTTAACGTTTCCTTCTCTAAGTTATCTTGGAAAGGTCTTGTGGTGATTAGCATCTTTTGAAGGTAATCAATCTAATCTTTCAAAGTGTGAAACAAAAAAACGCACTTTTTATTTAAATATATTGGAACCAAAATGTGTTATTTTATCTCGTATTCTATCCAAAACTTTTCATATTGCAAAATAAAAAAACAAATTTACCTTTGTTATCCAGATTTGCTTATTTTCTAGTTTTGCTTTTAGGTTTTCATTTGTTAATTACTTTTTTGCCTTATCGCAATTTGTTTTCAAATGGTTATTTATTTTAATTTTTTGTTATTTTAAATTATGCAATAAAAGTAACTGCTTGACCAAGACACCTTATGGTTATTTGCCAGTCACGTTGTCCTATATTTAATCTCAATTATAAGATATACGAATATTTGTAATAGTTTAGTGACAAAATAAAAAAATCTGAAGTTCGAATCTTCATAAATGCCACAATATTGTTGTTCAAAAGTTTTTTTATAGGACACTCTAATTTTTATTAACTGATATAATTGTAATTTAGAGTTTCTAACAAAGACTTTTAAGTAGGGGAAAGTGCCGTAAAATGTTTTTCTAATAAAATGTGACAAAAACGAACGTATACGATCCTAATCCGTTCCCATCAAATTGCCACTTCCAACCTCTTGCTATACTATCAACAAATATATTATAAAATTGATTTTTTCCTTAATTTTATAGAAAGCAAACAAAGTTTTTGTTAAATTTTATTGCCAAAAGATTTGGAAAATTTCTCACGTGCTGGCATGAATAAACACACTGTTCCCTAAGATTACTATTTCTAAGAAATTATTAATTAAAATCGCCCAGGTTGCGGCACTGCTTACAAATTTGCACTTCATGCTTTGAACGATGCCGAGATATGTTCCACGATTAATAGTCACAATTATATAGAGTAATATTGTTTTTCTCAAGTGCTTTTTTTTAAGTAATGCAACGGTGTACTTCTATTTAAATAAATAAAAAACTCTTTTTGTGGCGGTGAAATACATTGCGAAAAAACAAAACAAGTGCATACAAACAATGATAATTATATAAAAGATAAAGGTTTGTTGGTTTTACAGCATTGGTATGCCGATATTCTAATGCTGCTAAATATCAAAATATAGCCTATTTCAAAGTCTTTTATGTAAAAAAAAAAAATTATTTTCATTATTTTATACTTTTTTTAAAAAAGCAGCAATAACTATTGGTAACTAAAAAAACATGTGGACAAATATGTGAACCAGTATTGAAACCAGTCTAAAATAAATTCTATACTTCGACCAAAACAATGAAGCAAGCTTCCTGTAGCTTCTTCATTGTTTATAGTTGTCGTGCGCGTTGACGTCACTCTTTACGTCCAATTTTTAATTAAGTTTACGAGTGTTACAACAACGAATCCGTTACAATCGCATTTCACGCTAGTTAAATGAGTGTCTAAACGTAAAAATTGTAGTGACCTTGCTAAATTGCAATTTTGCATACTTTATCAAATAAATTTTCAAAAACTTTTTTTCTCTAATAAAAGTTAAATAAATGATTTTTACTCTGCTTAAATTTCATAAAGATAGCTTAAGTAGTTTTGGAGTTATGAATCGTTAAATTGGTGGGCTTCTGAAGCCCGGCCGTTGAGGAGTCAACAGCTCGAAAAAGCTTGAGGAGAATAGGGTTAAACTGGCAATAGATTGAATAAATTGCCATACCAATCACGTAGTGAAGATAAAAAAACGCACTTTAAAAAAATCTGTAGTAAAACGCGAACTCCTGCTAATATTGAAAGCGTTGGTTGAAAAGATAAAAAAAGCCGCTGTAGTTTCCTCACAGTGTGTGTGCTGTTTAAATGATAGTGAACAAATAAACGGTTTTAAAACTTTCAGATTAAATAAAGTTAGTTTGATATTGCTATTATTGCGCAAACTAGCTTCAAAGTGATATTTTACAGCGCACTTTGGTCGAAAAACGTTCGCCTCCAGTTTTACGATAAGCGTGCACGATGAAATGGCCTGTAGTAGAGTACACCATGACTATGCAACATACTGAATAAACCAGCAGCCCAATGAAAGAGTCAATTAATCTGTAGGCGTTAAAAACGCTTAAATTTATTCGTGAAGATTAGTACAGGTAACTTGTTGCTTTATATTGCATATTGTATAGGTCACTATTTAGCCAAGCTAATTATTAATAATTATTGAGATGAGTATTAAAAAATGCAAGTAGCCTATAATAGTCTTATTTGCAATATGGTTTTACATCTATAGTGGTGAACAAAGAAGAAAGACCACAGTATGTACTTTGCAATAATGTACTCAGTAACAATTCCATGAGGCCAGCAAAACTGAAACAGCACTTGCATAATGTCCACCGTATAGCAAAGATAAAAACAAAACCTATTTTAAACAACAAAGCAGAGCTTTAAGAAAATAAGACTGGATGCTTCAGGAGAATTTTCTACAAGAGAGTGCAAGATTGTTGAAGCTTCATGCATAGTGGCGCTTAAAATTGCAAAACAGAAAAAGCCGCACACTATTGGAGAAACTTTAATCAAACCATGTTTTCTAAAAATGGCTGATAAATCCTGGGAAAAGATACTGAAAGAAAGCTAGCGCCAGTTTTACTTTCCGATAGTACAATTCAAAGAAGAATCAAAGATTTGTCTGATGACATCTTATTTTTTGTTCATCAGTTCCTCTGTCCTAGGTTCTCTGTTATTTTTTTTGTTCATCAGTTTCTCAAAGTACACTTTCCATCTCTTTAACACTGCCTCTGAATTTATCATAACATTACCGTTTTCATCCTTTATAAACCTCACGTGCTGTACATCTTTTCCTGCTCTGTTTCTCTGCCTAGCCAATCTGTACAACTCTTTTTCACCTTCTTTTGTTCCAATCTAGCATACAAATCATCATACGCTCGTCCCTTTGCTATTGCAACTGCCTTCTTTGCCTTATCTTCTTTTCTTCGTATACCTTTTTAGTATTTTTATTTCTTTTTTTGTCCCATGTTTTATTTGCCTCTTTTTTTTTTTATGCTTTCCTGTACTTCCTCATTCCACCACCATGTCTCCCTGTCTGCTTTTTGTTTCCCAAATGTCACTCCCAGTACAGTTTCAGCAGTTTTTCTTATCATTTCTTCCGTTTTGTCTCACTCATCAGGTAACCCATCCTTGCCTCCCAAAATCCTGTCACCTCTTGTCTAAACGCCTCTTGACAGCTTGTCTCCTTCAGTTTCCACCATCTTATCTTTGGCTTTACTTTCTCTGCTTTTTTCTTTTTCACCATAAGAGCCATTTTAGATACCACCATACGGTGCTGCTTTGCGACACACTCATTCAATATTACCTTACAATCGCACATTTCCTTCAGGTTCTTCCTTCTACACATTACATAATCTACTTGGTTACTTTTTCCGCCACTCTTATATGTCACCCTGTATTCATCTTTCTTGTTGAAATAAGTATTGACAATCGCCAAATCCATTCTTTTTACAAAATCCACAACCATTGATCCTTCCTTATTTCTTGTTCCAACACCATACCTTCCCATTATTTCCTCATCCCCTATGTTTCCTTTGCCCACATGTCCATTAAGGTCTGCACCAAGAACTATCCTCTCTTCTGTTGATATACTTTCTATCAATTCATCCAGGTCTTCCCAAAAATAATTTTTCTCCTCCATGCTGTTGTTAATCTGCGGAGCATATGCGCTCACTATATTTAAGATGGACCCATTTGCCTCCAGCTTCATGGCAATCAATCTGTCCGACACCCTCTTTACTTCCAGAACACTTTCAACCAGCTCCTCCCTCACCACTATCCCTATCCCATTTTTTCTTCCATCAGCTCCATTGTAAAATATTTTGTATCCACCTCAAATGTTCCTTGCTTTACTCCCTTTCCACTTTGTTTCTTGTAGGCACAATATGTCTACATTCCTTCGCTCCATCATATCTGCCAGGTCTCTTCCCCTTCCAGCTATCTTTCCAATATTTGAGGTATCCACCCTTATGAGTGAGCATCTTCCTTTCCATGCTTCTCGCTGCTTCTTCACTCGCCTTCCTCCTCTCATTCTGCTCTCATTTTTACAATGTTTAGATAGCATAATTTCAACAGGTGCCCTACTGTGCGACACCTGAGGCGGTCGTTAGTAACCCGGGCCTTGACCGATCCGGTATGGATTGATAATGATTACGCATTTGTATAAATCTGTCAAAAAAGTTTTACGCCCGATGCCCTTCCTGCCACAACCCTCCCCATTTAGCCGGGCTTGGGACCGGCATCAAGATACACAGAAATGTGCCTCCGATGGCTGGTTTATGTATTTCATTTAGAATTAAACTATTTAATTGCCGTCTTGTAAGTTTTCTTCTTTTTTAGAAAGTGGCAAAAAAGACATGATTTTAAAAAATGGAGCAATTTTTTATTATTTTACTGTGGAAATTGTAAATAGTAGTTAAGAATTTATTTGGTAACCAATTAAGTTTAAGTGAAAACAATTTTTTAGCTTTTTGAACAAGAACTGCATTCCAAAGAAAAACATATGTGACGGAGTTAAAGATTGTAAAGTTGGTTCCGATAAAATGGAATGTTCCTGTTCTGAAGATAAGTTGCAATGCAGTCGTTGCATTGATGATGGAAATATGGTTGACAATCTTTATCAACGTATTTCGAAAAAATTTTGTAAACGCTGGAAATCGGGATTGCTTGAGTTCTAAAGATGAAGACTCGTAAGTTTATTTTTTTTCATTTTTAAAGTAAAACATTGAGTTAAAACCAAAAAAACAACAAATGTAATTTTTATAAAGCTCGATTGTGAAAATTTTATTGAAAACATGATTTTCGTATATCTGGTGAGCACAGCAGAAAGATTTCATCTGCCTGGATTACCCAAATCAGGCCGCCCCCAAGTGTGTGCCTTTTCAAACTGAAGCAAAAAGTTTGTCCTTTTTTAATTGTTCTTCTTTATAAACAACACACTAACTTTTAAAACAGTATCCCAGAACTTTAATAATAAGATTTAATTTGCCTTAATTTTTCAATACTATTAATAATTTAAACATAGCATAATTTGTAAATTCTCTTTTCTAGACTACTTTGATCTAAAATAAAAATTTTTGTTTTTAACTTCACTTGACACAAGTGGAATGGCTGTAAACTAAAACTGTTGTTTGGTTTTATATTAAAAGTGAAAACTTTTTGGTTTTCATTAAACACTCACGGGACGCAATTTTCAATTTTGTACCCATGGAATTGTAATCTACATATTTTCAATCTATGAAAAATCTAAATTTTTTCTCAGCTCAAAAGATTTTCACTCAGCTTTTCATAATTCAATTATATTTATTATCGGTACATTTGCAAATCAATCATATTTATTTTTTGGTACATTTGCAAACGCAATATAAGAAACAGATTGGTTTATTTATCATCTTAAAAAGTCGCTAAAAAAAAAGCTTTGCCATGATAACTAACATAGAGTGCTCCGTGATCGCTACAAGAGGTGAGTGATAGAATTTTTATGAGCAGAGAAAAAATGTTGGATTTTTGAGCGGCTGAAAATATTTTGGTACAAAATTGAAAATTGCTCACGAGACATGTGTCGTCCAAAAGTAGTTTTTAAACGGAAACAAAAAAGTAAAAAAAATTTTCGTTATTTGTCTCTAAAAGTTACATTAAATTCAGAATTTACTTAAATTTTATTTTTGATTAAACTCTTTTTTGATCCGTTGAATAAAAATGTTTGGTCATTCTTGGGAGAAAGAAATGAATATTTTTTTCGGTCCGGAGAAATTGAGCAATATTTAAGTTTATGTAAACAACGTAAATAGTTAAAATCATTACATATCTCGATTTTAGTGACCAGTTTTGTGCTACCAATGATTTGATGTAATCAAGCTCAAAAATATTGCTAACAACTGTGAAATTGATGATTATACACGTTTTTTATAAAATAATTTCTAACTTTCGACCAAGCGTTCAACAAAAATTTTATTAGTGTTTAACAATTGTTGTGGTTTAGTTTTCACTCTGTGAAGTTAATGATAATAAAAAAAAGATTAAGTTTAGAATTATAAAGTTGATTGCTTTATTTCTTTTGAACCAATTTTATATTTGAGGAGAAAGTATACTGAAAGTATTTTGAAAGCTAAAATAAATAAATAGAATTATAGTATTTTATCGTCGTCGTCATTGTTTGAAAAGGTATCTAATCCAGGTCAGACACAAACAGGACTGGGGCCGAGGGTTTATCCTTTTACTCTCCCAGACTGCTGTACTGCATGAATCAAATGCTGGCAGTGATGTCATTAAGCCAGCATCGGGTTTCGTCATCCAAAACCGTCAGATCTCGTGCTCCATGTGGTGTCTGATGTATAGGGCACACTGTTAGAACATGGTCTGCGGTTTGTTCAAAGCGGTCACACTCGCAATTCGGTGAAGGAGCGACACCCTATTTGTGCATGGACGAATGAAATTGCCCAACACCAGTCCGCAGGCGGTTGAGCTTAACCCAAGCTGCTCGGGGTAAGCCCATCCCAACAGGCCTGGCACCGGTTCCGGGCACAAAAGCACGGAGTCAAAAAGCATTTTTACCGTATTCCATTTTCTATTTGTGGTTTGTCCATTCAGAAGCGCGGATGCCAAGTCTGGCAAGGTTGTCTAAAAGATTCCGCGCAGCTGGCACAAATGGGCGTCTGGATCTTAGCCTCACTTGGCGAGTAGCCTATCTAAGGACCCACTAAAAGACCATACAAGATATGATCAGGGTCCAGAGATCCACGATGAGCCAAGCAGAGTGTCGCTCCCATTCTCCAAAGCTCAGCTGGCTGGATGCCTGAGAGTATATGTAGGTAGTCCGTTGGAATGGGACGCAGGCATCGTTCGAGATACTGTCAATGAAGCGAGTGTGAGCACTGCGACACCGGACTGGCGCGCACTACTCAGCTGTTGAGTAGATTAGAGACAAGGTGGCTATGCGTAGTGTTTTAGCACCAGCACCCCATCCCGAGCCCACGAGTTGTCTCAGCAGTGTGACGCGCGAGGATAGTTTTTTTGCGCAATGCCACTAGATGGTGACGAAACGTGAGCGATCTGTCCAGTTTTACTCCAAGATAAGTGGGGTTTGGACAGAACGGTAAAAATCTACCGCTGTTTATTATTGTATTTTATAAAAAGCCTTTTAAAGCGTTTTAATTTTTAAATTGTATACACAGTGAGAAAACTACAGCGGCTTCTTTGATCTTTTCAGTCAACGTTTTGGATCTTAGCGGAAGTTTGCGTTTTTTTAAAATTTTACACCAGATTTTTTACAATGTGCGTTTTCACCATGTTATTGATAACCAAAACGCCAACTGTTGTTTTGTTTACTGTGTAGCTTTCAATGAAACCTTTTGTCTTTAGAGTCAGGATTCGATTAGAACAAAAATTGCTTGCTTAATTTTATAGTTTTGATTTTTTAGAGAAATTGATGATAACCTTTACAAGTTGAAATCAATTTTGCATTATGATTTAGTTAGTTTTAGTTTTTAATTTCTTCATTAACCCTTATTTACCTAGGATATTTTTTTCTGTTGACTACCTAAGGTGGGGTCCTCGGAGGACCCTAAGTTTACGTATCCAATACTCTTAACAGACAGTAGCTGCGCAGTTGATTTTTTGATATGTCGGAAAAAATTTATTCTAGTTTAGTCAAATGCCTTTACTTTTAATATACGTATTTGCTATTTGTCTTTTCTTATTTTGCATAAAGTTAAAGGTCCTCAAAGTTTTGTTGATTGCTTTGTTTTGCGACATAATCAGATTAGTCACGGTCTGCTGCAAAAACAAATAACTACTACATGACGCAGTAATCTTGACAAACACAGTAAGACGTTCAAAACGGTTTTGACTTACCTCATGATTTTTGTACACAAAAAGTGTACGAAAATCATGAAGTAAATTTAAAAAATAGCCTGCTACACTAAAACTACTTATTGGATTTGCTCAAGTAAAAAACCAAAGTATTCCGGAATAAATTTTAGGAAAGTCATAAAATTTTTGGTTTTTATCATCCGAACTTTACGAGTTATAACGATTTTATAGTCCTTTGAGTAAATTTGAGGTCCTAAGGTAAATTACAGTTAAATATTTGGCCCATTAAAATTTAACTAATTTTATTTATTAAATTTTTGCAAGAAAATTTTATTTAGGAAATCTAACAAAATTTTTAATTTCAATAAATGACAATTGTTAAGGTGCGTTGAAAAAGCGCCACCAATGGTTATTTTGAAACCAGAATTTTTTGCTTTTGTTTTGATTAACCCTTTAACTGCCAACAGCCACTGTAGTGGATAATAAAGTTACTTTCTACTAAGCAATAAACTAAAAATCAAAACAAATTGTCACATATTAGAATAGTACATGCTTTTCTAACAACGTTCATGTTTACACATTTCATGTAGCTCTTGTACAGTAGATTTTGCAATATTGCAAGTTGTGTAAATTCTTTTTTTTTTTTTGTGTGATAGTTTACACAAAAACACCTGGCAGTTAAAGGGTTAAAACAAATATCAATCTGGAACAGGGATCAATGAAGTGAAGACCAAAAAAATTCTTTCAAACCTGAGAACTTGTCTCGATAAGGAACAGAGACTTTGTTTTTGACTAACTTTGCGATGCCAGGTGTGGGTATTTTAAGGGGCAGATTTAATAAAGACTTATCAATTTGAAATAATCAAAAAACAAATTAAACTTTCTATAAGGAAGACTTTCTATCCCTGATTTCGTAAAGTAAAAGATTTTTCTTCCCAAACCTTTTCATCTGACACTCTTCAGGGAAAATCGTCAGAATAAAGCAGAATTGAAACCGAACTGAGTTATAAAAAGGGAAAGCAAAGTTATCATTGGCTGAAAGAAGTTAGCCAATGATAGAAAAGATTTAGAAATTTTCAAAGAGTAGACAAATTCTTTTTACTTACAAAGAAGGGATTGAGAGATTTAATGAAAGTCGCTTCAAGAGAAGAAAGGTAAAAAGAAGAGCGACCTCAAGCGAGAATAGAAAATTTTTCGTTGCTGTAATGAAGAGCGCATAGGGCGTTGTCAAGAAGATGTTGACCAATGGCGGATTCGTAAAATTGTTGTGGGCGTGTGTTGACCTTGCAAAAGCGGGAAAGACTTTGGAGGTTGTGCGAGGCAGGAGGGTTGGCGATGGTTCTACGAACGTGTTGTTTGATTCGCTCTTCTAGGTGTTGAGACGTGCGACCAACGTACCGACTATCGCAGTGGCACACAAACTGATAAATAACATTGCTGTGATGATGGGAAGGTAACACGTCTTTTTTAATCGCTGATAAGAGCTGTCGGGTGTTAAAAATAACACGTACTTCGACGGAGAAAAAGCAGCGTTTTACAACAGACGTAATCTGCTTTTCAAACTTTGTTGAGACATTTCCAATCCATGAGATGTGTAGGTAGACAGGGCACTTTTCTACTATGTGAACGGTTTAGAATTTAGTTCAACAACTAAATGCCAGGTGTGGGTATTTTAAGGGGTAGATTTAATAAAGACTTATCAATTTGAAATAAGCAAAAAACAAATTAAAGTTTCTATGAGGAAGACTTTCTATCCTTGATTTAGAACAAACTTTGAGAGAAAAATGCAGATGACTGTTTTATAAATTTTCCAGGATACGACGAATTCAACCAACAAAATCGAGCCAATGCTTCACATTAAATTATATTTCTTTGTTTTATCAATAAATGCAGCTTTGATAGAATACATCTTTATCGAACTTTTTTTGCCGGTTTTTCGCAAGCCCAGTAAATTCTTCCAAAAGGGTGGCAAGAAAAGAGTTTGAGAGCAACTGCTAATCAAGTATTCAGCAAATATTTTTTAGTTTTAATCATTTTCACGCGTTTTTAAGAAAGAGAGTTTTTTTGAGGAACCTGTAGTCCTATGCTACAAACATAGATTGAGTGGGTTGCTACGTTTTTTAACATCGGATTTAATTTGATCTGATTGTTTAAATCTGGTAGCAAAAATCATCGCAATCACATCAAGTAACAAAATCGTAAAAAAAATTTCCAGTCTCAAAACCATGTTACCACGAGACCAAGAACCGAGACCATGTCACCACGAGATCACCAAGAACCGAGACCACCAGAACAAGCTCGAGACCGAGAATAAAACCAATTGTCTCGAGATTTTTATTACCTGTATCAAAATTTAATTGCTTTTTATGTTATTTTATTTTAATGGGCCAAATTATAAATTTAGTTATAGTCGGCGATCCACGAAAAAATCTTCACTTTGGATCTGACACTAATTTCTCAATTTTTGTCTCCAACTGTTTCGTTAAACACTTTAGTTAGCTCGCAAGACAAAGTTTAACAAACGCTGCTGCAAATTTACTAAAAATTTTGACTAAGTAGTGGGTCGCATAAAAAGATTAACTGGGCTACAGGTTGGACATCTCTCTATTAGGGAAATATTTACTCTTGTTGTTTTTTGTTTGATATTGTGTTGAATAAAACACAAGTGCAATTTAATAAAACGCTGGATTAGTTTACATTAATAATAGTTTATAAAATTTGTTTATTTAATTATATAGTAGGGTTTTGCAACATATTTTGCAAACTTCACCTGTAATAGCTATAAAAATAAATAAAATTTTTAGTTTTTTAAAAAGATTTTTGAGCGAACTTTAATTTTTGCTGATTTTTAAAAACTTTTAAATTCATGATATCGCGAGTTATTTTTTTATGCAACATATGACAAGGTGTTGAAATTAATTGCTTATGATGTCATTGTTATTTTAATGCAGATCGATTTGCAGCAGTCGTAATAAATGTAATGGATATACAGACTATCCATGGCTCACTCCTAATAATAAAGTAAAATGTTCATCTCAGTGTCGGTCCAATTACTTGCCTATACCTTGTGACTGCAACAAACCAGGAAACATGAAATGCAAACAACAAGGACATGTTTGCTATAAAAACTTTGGTAAAGTTCTTTTTCTTAATTTGTAAAAGTGTCGTAGTAGTGGCTGACTAGATAAACTTTTGAATGCGTAAAATAAACGTTCAAATCTTTTGTCGCTACAATAGAGACACTAAACTTATTTCAATCAAATAATTATGCAAATTATTAGGCCACTATTGTGTTGATGGCCAAAAAATTTATTAAATTCCATTCAAGACAAAATAAAATGATTGCTCTTTTAAATAAAACACTTCGTAACAATTTTCTGTTTAATAGTTTGAACAAGCAATAAACTAACCACAAGTATCTAGATACAAGTTGAAGCAACTAAACATTAAGTCGAAAATAAATGATTTTAACCAAAGGGAGTGGGGATTTATCTGTAAGCACGCATAAGGCTTGTTTTCACTACGAGCGTGGAATAAAGATTTTTTTGTTTCTTTTATTGAATTTTTTTTGCTTCGCTTAGCATTTGGTGAGATATTAAGCGCGGAAAGATCAATAAAATAAAGCATGCTGCATTCCTCGCTCGTAGTGAAAACGAGCCTTAATGCATCTGTGTTGCTTGACATTTGATAATAAAAAAGCTCCGATAAAATGAATAAAGTCCCAATTTTTTGAGGCTTTGTGTTATCATTAAATTCACATTATGTTATTTTTGTGGTAAATCAGAAGTTTTTTTGATAACTTTTATTTGTTAAAATAAAATAAAAATTTGTCAAAATTTTATTTTAACGTATTTTAATTTCTAAAGAACTCATTTCTTGCTTACTTTGTAATTTTTGTTGCAGCGGTATACACGTTGAATATTTTATTTCAACACTTCACGCTTCTTTAGAGATTTTCACCTCCACCCCCTACTTTTACAAATTGCAATTTTCCCATGTGTGCAATTTTCAGTTTAAAAATATTTGATTTGTATGATTGCAAAAATGTCGACCAAATTAATATTTGGTAAAAGTCATTTTCCTTAGTAATTGAATTAAAAATAAATCTTTTTATGCGTGTTTGTTGTAAAAACGTTTTACTGTACATCAAAATCTGATCCAAGAATAGTTTTGTAAATGCATATTAAGGTTTTTATAACCATAAATTTTATTCAGAAAAACAATTTTTTAAGGAAGGATCACTAAAAACAAGATAAATTCAGATTTTCATCTTTCTATTGGCGATTAAATGCTAAAATATTTTTCTAAGCTACCAGTATAAATTGCCACTTTTGCAACATTTCAAATGAAAATTGTTCATAAAAACTTCTTTATCAAGTCAAAATTGAATAAGTCAGAAGTGAAGAAACATAAAGTCAAAATAAATTTTTTAGGGTCAAAATAAAAACGGCTGTAATGATAATTTAACAAAGAATCTAAACAAAAAAGTAATGCAACTTCAGCAATGTATTTAAATAAGTAATAACCTAAATTTAATCCAGAAAAATTGCAGGTATACCAAAATTATTGCTTATCATTAGATTTATGTTAACAATGCTAAACTCTATTCACATAGTAAAAAAACAATTCTTTTAATTTTATAATTTAAAACAAAAAAGGTTGACAATCATTGATTTAGGTCACAAAATTTATTGGTAGAAACGTTTAAATAAATGCTTAAACAAAATTTAACAGATTATTGTATTAGTAATACGCAGTAATGTACTGTGACCTCTGAGATTGGTCATGCAATTGGTATGCAATACTTTACGGATAGGACAAAAAATTTGTCTGAGAGTCTAGGATGAAGACCAATTTTTGTTCCAAAATCACAATGTTCTCTAAAAAAGGGTCTCCACCTAAAAGTTCGTTGGTCATGCAACGCATAACTTGCATGCCCTGACAGCATGCCACTGGTAGTACGGGCCAAGAGAAAAGATTTCATTTACTTTCAATCATTAGTTCAGTTTAAAATTAATTTTTAACTGTTTCAGTCTTCTAATATTAAACTTTTTGAAAACTGTCTTCAAAAGTTTTAAGATTTGTCTAAACATAAATACTACAAATATGGTAATTGATAATTGCGTCAGCACCTCTCAGAAACTGAGACATATTCATGGCTGTAAGAGTAATCAATAACTAAACCCTAAACAATTTCCAAAGGAAAAAGCAATTTATGTACAACATATTTTACGAATAAATTATTTTAAAAAACGAAATTCATCATAATTTTCGGGGAAAAGATTAAATTAGTTCAGTGTATTTCCCTTTGCCTGCTTATCCTTTTGGGCTTGCGGAAGCAGCAGCCCCAGTTGGTATCTCCAAGCATCCCGATCGCCTGCAACTGGCGGCAATTTCGCTAATGGAATTCCAAGACTCGACCATGTTGAAAGATTGACGAATGTCAGTGCTTTTAATCTTGTCAAGTAGAGATAAGCTTTACGCAAAAAAACATTTCGGCCGCCTGTACTCGGGATCTCACTCTTTCGGTCATTACCTAACACTCATGACCATAAGTGACGATAAGAATAAAAATTGATATGAAAACAGAAAGCTCTGCTCTTGTGCATAGCTCTCGTTGCAGTACAACCGAAAAAACTAAATTCAAAATAATTTATGTGCATACTTTGAAAACAAAAGAGTTGCTAATGCCGCCTCACACAGGTTTATTTAACAATTGACTACATGTTAACTGAATTTTTTCAGAAGTTTTTTATCAATACAATAGCAAAAGAAAAGTTTGTTTTAGTGAAGTAAGTATGAGTATGATTCATTAAACTCATGTGTTTTATGAAGGGAGTTTGTTGCAATAGAACCAAGAACCAAAACTAGTAATAACTTTCTGAAACTTGGCCAAAAAATATGTGCAAGATTTTTTGACTTGCTTTCAACTGCAAGTTTGATTCCCAATCAAGTTTTTAGATTTAGACAAGACTTAAGAACAAAAATTCAATGTAAATTTTTTATCAAATTAGTTGTAACAAAATAGCAACCATAAAATGTATAACTAGAATGATTAAAATATAAATATTATTATTAGGAAATTGTTCTTTTAACTGCCCCTATTTACTCTGAGCGCCCCCAATCAGCCATTTTGTAATTAATACTTACTTCATGGTTGCAAACAGTCTAAGAGGAAACTGGCTCTGATTTTGAAAACCATTGATGTAATTTATTTATTTTGTAAAACCATTTAAAAAAGAAAAAATTTCAGCGCCACTGAACAATTATAGTAGACAAAGATTGGAGTCGGTACTGACATTTTTGCCTTGTGACAACACAAACATTTGAACAGATTTACTTTTGTATGTTTTTGCGATTAAACAATCTCTTTAATACTGTAAATTAGATTGATAAAAAGCAGAGGCCATCAGTAAGAAGACAGTTTGTTTTTATTTTTTATAAATTTTTGTCAATGTCAAGGTAAGGGTTTTTCAACAAGGTACTGGGCAAAACATTTTTAGGGAGGGGAAACAAGTAGATTTCTTATCATGGTTATGTTTCACAAGATGCCTATTCCTGCCATTTTTTGCATTCTTTTTTACATTGCAGTGAGTTATTTAAAGGGTGGCATTATGCCATGACCCCACCCTTGCAGACCCCTTGCAGAAATCAGAGACAGATTCAAAAGGAAGATCTATTTTTTTTAAGAGATTACTATGTTTTTGGGACAAAAAATTGACAAAATTGGGACAGGTTTAAAGTCAAAACCTTTTTTTAGAAATCACCATGTTTTTGGAACAAAAAATTGACAAAATTGGAACAGATTCAAAGTTGTAAATTTTCTTTTTAGTTATTAGATCAAGTGTCGTTTCGATCAAGTGCCGTTTCGATCAAATATCGTCTCAATCAAATTCCGTTTTGATCAAGTATCGTCTCGATCAAGTATCGTTTCGATCAAGTGTCGTTTCGATCAAGTATCGTTTCGATTAAGTATCGTTTCGATCAAGTGTCGTTCGATCAACTGTCGTGTCACGATCAAATCAAGTATTAAATCTTGTAAGATTAAGTATTTAGTCAGAAGCATGGCCTGAGTAGGAGTGTCGGTTTGAGTGTGTTTGCAATCTTCAGGGTCTTGTTTCAACTCCTGAGCTTGTCAAGCTGTTGTTTTCTTAGGCAAGACACCAGAGGGTACTTTTGTTTGCTTGGCGGTCTAAACAAGCAGTTTTAAATTCACTCATATTAATAGATAAAAATTAAGTTCAAACAGACTGTAATATCTTTGCATCTCCGATAGCAGATTGAGTTGTTGAATAATTGCCCTATTTTTTTACGTCTTAAAAGTTGTCCTGAGGGAATATATAATTGATGTAATATGTTTTACTTTTGACTAGTAAGCATTACAAAATTTAAGGTATTAAAAATATTTATTTTCGGATAAAAAAATATACTGTATATACAAAAATATTAAGTGTGGAAACGTATTTGTGAAGCTTTACAGCTTTAAACTTAGATATTTTTTGTTCACGAGCTATTTTTGCTTCGCCAAAGCAGGCACGTGTATGTCTTAAATTTCTAAAACTCAAAAAAATGAAAAATTCAGAAACTAAACAAAAAACAAAATTTCCAAAAATAAAAAAAATTATCGTCGTTTGAAAAGGTACCACTCCAGGTCAGACACAAACAGGACTGGGGCCGAGGGTTTATCCTTTTACTACCCCAGGCAAAAGGATAAACCTTTGGCCTAAAATAAAAAATTTAAATCACAATAACGGGCTGTAATCTTTAATTTATTTGATCACAAACACTTCGTAAGTATACAGTTCGTGAAGCGATTGAATATCTTTTAATCTAAATTCTAAATAAACGATTTGCTGTATTTAACATACTTGTAGCATCTTTTTTACTGCCATGTGTTGTGCGGCCTCTTAAGTGGTATGGAACCGCTCCACGGAGGCCCAATAATTATGCAATTTGCAAGATTTACAAGATGATAGTGAAATGCAAAAGTAATAGATTTTAAAGGCAGAATCAGATGAATAAAGTTGCATAGTTTGTATCGGTGCAGCACTAATAATTTTGCCATCAACCAATTTAAAGCAGGTCATAGTCTGTCGCAGCGACAGTATGTAGGAGTAGAAGCATATGTTATCAGCAAGAAATAATTTCTAGTTTGTAAACCTTTTTGTTGTGAAAGCATGCACAAATTTATTGTAAAATAGGTGAGTTGGATTGAACGTTTTATCCCGTTTCTTAGCTATAGCACAGCTGATTTGCACCAGGTTTATGAAATAGTTAGCACTTTAACTTTTGTGCCAGAATTGAGGTTAATCCATGTACATGACAATAGTTCTTTGCGAGTAGTCTTTTGTGACACATTGCTTTTTCACAATAAAAGTTTGGCTGCGTTTGGACCCCTGAAGTTTCCAATTACTTTTAATATTTTTACCTTTGACTTGCTCCAACTTCGTATTGCTATTATTATCCAAGAAAGCCCACCTAGTACCAGTAAACATACCTAATTAGGAAGGCATATGTTTAAAAAACTGCTGTGTGAGACTACTTTATAACTGTACAATAGCATATAAGGATATAGAATAAAATAAAAATTTGATTTATTTTTAAATCTTGAGTTAGCAAAATTTTTATATCATTTGGTATATCATTTCATGTTTTGGTGCGAATATATTCCAAGCTATTTCTATGTATTGAACGTTTTGAAAAATAAGTATGTTTTTTTTGGCGGCTGTAAGTTTGAAAACAGAATAGAGAAATTTTCAGATTGAATATAAGTTCACCAATTTCAAGTTTATATAAATCTATCACCAATTAGCTAGACAACATTTATATAAGTCATGACTAGTGCATTGAAATTGCAAGCAAGAAACACAAAAGAGCTCTCTAAATATGCCAGTAGAAGCACGAGAATTTACTCAGCTTTTGCAAAAACTTCTTTTGTTCTCTTTGTTTTATCTTTATTTGATTTTTCTGACATTTTTTAATTTGTTTTTGTTCAATTTTTTACCAGTTAACATGTTATAGGAGAAAAAATCAAACAAAATTGGAACTGCATCATTCTTTAATTTAACTTGTTCTTTGATTCCTAGCAATTCCGATTTCAGGTCTCGTTCATAACAATCTTCAATAAATTGCTTGATACTTAACTTGCAGTATTTCACATTAGGTGGATTTTTCAACTTCATATTGTTCAAACGTTTCTGTAGCCTAGTGGAATCCTTCATTGGTAATCGGTAAAAACTAATACCGTTTTGCTTTACTCTGTTAGAACAACCGGGAGCCATAGAAAAAACATCCATTAATTCAATTAAAATGCACTTATCAACCAGACTAAAATTGTAACATGTACTGTACTTATGCAGTCTTTGCTTAATTTTCCACTCATTGACTTCATAAAATTGAGAACCAATCAAAACCGCCCGTTTTGAATTTATTTTTTTTTAATATTTGGGAAACGGGAAATCGGATTTACATCAAACCAAAACCAATGGGTGGACCCTACCTTTAAGAAAGCCTAAAAACATTAAGTGGGCCGACGTTGGACATTCCTGCAAACCTTTTTGTGCTCATGACAACGACTATAGAGGAAACGGAACAATGCACAGATTCACGTAGGTCATGTGCGCGGCAACTAAACGGTTCTACGAACAAAAATTCTTTAACATAACAACAAATAAATTCAAAACGAGTTTTACTTGGTTATTTTCCGACAAGTTTCAAAAATTTTTGTTAAACTTAAAAGGGAGTCAACATAGACCTGACATACGTCAATCTCCTAATCGAGAAAAGAGAAATACATTTGTATGATTAATGTTGATTACAATAAACGCGATACAGGATCAAACGAAGATTTAAATCTAGGTAAAGGCAAGAAAAATTTTAAACAATATATTACATACTTTTCATTAAGCTGCCATCATGATTATGTTCTCACCAGTTTAAAATACACATCATTCTTTTTTTCACCAGTATTTTTGTGACCTAATTTACTTTCAATTATGCTTTCGATTATGATAGATTATGTACTATTAATCTTCAAAAACTTTCTTACTATTTTTCGGACAGTTGAAAGCAATCAATAGTCAGTAACTAATTTTTAATTCAACATTCATTTTAAAGATTCTGGAGCAAAGCTGGAGCTGGAACCAGTCATTTTATGAAACGTTTATTAAATCAAAATTCTTAAAATACACTTAAGGCAAACTACTATAGTTCTTTTAAGATAATATTAAGCCTAATCAAAATAGTTTAACAGCATTTAAAAAACTATGTTAAGCAATTTTAGGAATAAGATCAAATTTTAACAACTTCTCTCCAGCATTTTAAAAATTCTGGATAGAAGCTGATCAAGAGCCGGCCATTTAAAAAAAATGCTGGAGCGCAGCTGGACCGCAGATGGAGCTGAAGCGATAAATTTTATTGCAAGCTCCGCAGCCCTGACTGAAAGTAGGTTATTGCTTTGGACTCTTATGCTGCTGAATAATTGGATACCGAATCTAATGTAGCAGTCAACGTGATGGCAAATGTTAAGATTAAAATTGATTAAACTTTTTTCATAAGTTAAAATAGCTTTATACTTATACTATGCTTCATAAGCATATAAGTTTGAATGTATGGAGAATGGTGATGATAAACTTTCAACTTATAACAATCTTAGCCTACAATAAACTTAAAGCAATCATGTGGAAAATAGACGCTAAAACCTGTGTTATGTCATTTTATTTCAATTATTTTTTAAAAGTTGAATCATTCAATTATTTCTGGATTCAACGCGACTATTTGCGTTAAAAAATATGGCGACTTATCGAGAATTAATTAAAAAAATTAAAGATATTTATTTCCAATCAAAAAGAAAAAAATCATAAACCATCTTTCCCAGAAGAATTTAAATGGCGCATAGTTTTTATAAAATATCATCAAAATTAACTAAACTAAATTTTGTTTTATATTACAGAAAAATGCAACCAACAATATGATTGCTCTGACAAATCACACAAATTAAATTGTCCGTGTAAGAAAAATGAATATCAATGTTATTGCTACAAAGATAACCCTGTTGATTGCAACGCTATTGATATTAACAAAAGATTTATGGGAAGCATTCCAGTTGAACAATACAATGATGGAATTGAGCAATGCTTTGATGGAAGTGATGAGAATTATCAAACTAAAGCATTAGTATCTTGTGATCAATGTAATGTAATAATTAACAAATCATATAACATGTTAGAATGCAATCAAAACAATTTCAATTTATGTCAAAACTCAACTTGTTACAATGTCCTTCCTCTTTATTGTTCTTCTATCGTTTGCAATGTAACAGATCTTATTTGTACGTCGAACTGCTCTGTTAATTCAATTAAACAATGTAATCGTTCTTTTCGATGCAATGATGGTACTTCAAAACTTACATTTCAATTTTGTGATGGTAGTGTGGGCTGCTACGACAAAAGTGATGAAATTTATAACTCACAAGGGTTTAAATGTTTTGGTGTTGAATCAATTAGGAAATTTGTTTTGCCTCAACGTAATTTGTATGATGACGTTGCACAATGTAGCGACGAATCTGATCTTTGCATAAACAACTCGTGTTTTCAATGTTTTGATCGACGTTTGTTGATTTCATCGAAACAAGTTTGTGATAGTGTATTTGATTGTTATGATTGGTCTGATGAGTGTTTGTGTGAAATTAATTTTAACAATTACCTATGTAACACTAAGTTTTTTACTTGCAAGTTGTTGTTGTCTAATAATAAGTTAGAAAACGAACATAACTCAAGCTCTCCTCTTTATGATAAATTTATTATCAACGTCAATCATGATTATACAAAATCAACAAAAACATGTCAAACTCAATTCGACGGTCGTCGGGTAGCAACATTATGTGATGGTCGACCAGAATGTAGTGATCTCAGTGATGAATGTGATTGCCCAGATCCACTTGAGTTTTGTAATTACACTTGTCACAAAGACTATAACATCGGTGATCGGTATTGTGATGGCATAGAAGATGACTTTTATAACATCACAAACAACTCAACTTGTCCAAAGGGATTTGAAGAACTGCATTGTCCAAAACGTTTTTTTTGCAAAGCTGAAAACAAAATTAGCATTGATATTGACCAAATATGTAATGGAAAACAAGATTGTGATGATAACTCAGATGAACGCGTTTGCAAGATTAATCACAACGGTCTATTTTTATCAGACTCAAAAATGATTGCTTATCCCGTATTAAAAAGTTGTTTTTGGATCATGGCTATTTTGGTAATCAGTGCCAATTTGTATGTGATTATATCAACAATTCAACATCTTAAAACTGTAAACTTACAGAAATCAATAAAATTTCAACATTTAATTGTTCTTAATATTTCCATTGCTGATTTTATTATGGGAATTTACTTGCTAATAATCGCATTTTACAGCGCTTATTATTCGGGTTACTACGGCCAAGTTGATTTCGAATGGCGATCCAGTTTACGTTGTTTGATAACTGGTAGTCTCGCAATTCTATCGAGTCAAGCATCGTGTTTTTTTATGGTGTTTTTGACAAGTCATCGCTTGCATACAATCTGCAAACCATTTTCTACTATTTCGTCATTGATTTATAAACTATTATTTACTTTAATTTGGTTGATTTCTTTTGTTATTGCTGTTTTACCGATTCTACCTCAAATGTCAGAATACTTTGTACATAGTGTTGAGTTTTCAAACAGATTCACTCAATCATCGATTTGGAACAAACAAAACATTACAAAGTTTGCTTGTCGCTTGGCAAAACTGAACAACATGTCACTTGAAAATATTGGCAATGACTGGGATTCAATGAAAAGTTTCTTTAAAGACAACTTTCCAGAATACTCACCCGAATTAGTATTTGGTTATTATAGTCAAACTAGTGTGTGCATGCCGAGGTTCTATGTTAATGCAGGGGAAAATGGTTGGGAGTATACTCTTGGAATTATTTGTATAAAATTTATGTCTTTCATTTATATTGCTGTAGGATACATTATTACGTTTAAAAAATCATTTGAAAGTCAAATAAAAATCCAAAGCGTTCATAGAGAAAAAAACAGGTTAACAATGCAAAGACGCATTTCAAGAATAATCGTCACAGACTTTTTATGTTGGATTCCTATTTGCATTATGGTATTTTTGAAACTTAGTGGTGTTTACGTAGATGATGTTGCTTACATTGTCAGTGCTGGATTGCTGCTTCCAATTAATAGCGCTTTCAATCCAATACTTTACTCGCCACTTCTTGGTGAAATAGTGAAGACATATAAAAAGGTTAAAATCCTGAAAAAAAAGAAAAAAGTTAAATTGAAGTTTTTGTCGCTTATTTAAACTAAAAAGTCTATTTTTTATGTCGTAAGTATAAAAGCATGAACGCATTATTTCTTGTAATTCTTTTCTTTTAAGAAATACGTGAAAGGATTAACGACTATAATTATGTTCTAATTTCAATATAAACATTGTTCATGTTTTATTATAAAGATGAGAGTTGCGCTTCTTGCATAACCCTGCTCTGGTACTATGGGGTCAATATGACCGCAGGCTTATTTGATGGGTAAATGTCTCATACGCTGAGATTATAAGCTTTGCTTTTGCATGCTATTTTTATCACAGGTTCTTTTAATTTGTTTCTTTTTATGCAATCTTGTCTGCATTGTTGCTTTTATTGTAAATTTTTCGTTTTATTGGTTTTGAGTCATATAGGCCTAATGGTACCCTTCAGATTACAATTATATGAATTTTTGTTATACAAAAAACTTTGTAATTTTCAAGTTATTCTTAGTGTAAAAAAATTATTATGTCCAAAAAACAAAGAATGACTCTTAAGCAAGTGAAGGAAAATTTGTTTGAGACAGATGATGAGATCAGCAGAAAAAATAAAGATGATATTGAAGATGAATTGAGCTGATATAAAAGGGAACCTGAGCTTGATACCTTGTCAGACACAACAGTAAAACTAATGAAAACAATATAGAATTAAAAATGATGATGGTTCTTTTAGTCAAGAACCTTACGAAAAAAATGAATATTTGTGGGAGACGAAACCAAAGACTGTAAGAAAAGCACCGAGGAGAAATATATAATATACCCTTGGTTGTTCTTCAAGCTAAGTGGAAATTGGTGACATCCTAAACACTTCAGGTTGTGAAATCTATTATTTAAATCTGCTGGATTTTATCAAAATCACCTGCAGCTTTTCAAAATATTACTCAACATTCTCCATTAGGACACAAGAGAGGCTTTATTTGTCTAATATCAAAGAGCAAAAAGTACTGATTTACTTGCAGTAGATATCATAACACCACCTGGAAAGGACACAGCAAGATAGTCTGTAATCAATGTAATCAGTGCCAGGATTAAAATATTTGTGTATTGTGCACTTCACTGCATTGTTATAAGAATAAACACTGCTTGATAGTAAATCGAGTTTTTCTACTAGTGTCTAAGTGTATTTTTATTGATGAAGTTATATTGACCCCAAGATACTGTTAACGTGATTTTATTCATGGAACCAGAGTAGGGTTAACAGTTTTTTGCGTTTTCATAATTAAATTAATTGTTTTCGGCGTTTTTGTTAGACCTTACTGGTATTTGTTTATTACATTTCTATCTCGTTTTTTTTAATTCATTTTCTTTTCAACTTAATCTTGTTAACGCATCTTGTTTTTGTTCTTTTTTTTTTGAAATCTTTTTGTCTCTTACAGATTTTTCCCATATTTCCTCTAACCATGGCTTCAACTATACTATAAAAAATTCATAATTTTTTTAAATATTGTTTCTTATTGGAAGCTCTATATTTAACTATATATTTTATTTAGGATTTAATGGACTCTATAACTTATGGTTAATGTCGATTTACACATATCTTGAACGACTTTGCTCTATATTGACAGTTTAATTGTAACACAAGTAAAAAGTATTGCGACTAATGCATTGTTTGTATTATCGTATGGTTTTGAAATAAACTGTATTTGCGTTTACTTTTTGTTTACTGAGTTCAATTCCAAAGTAAAAATACAAGATTGCAGTCAATTATTGGAAAATTTACTAGTAATTTTAAAAAAATTTCAGTTTATTGTTTTATTGTTTGATTTTTAATCCTCTTTCTAAAAGAATATTATGCAAATTGTATTGTTGGGGTCCAATGGATCTCAATTTTAAAAGCGCAGGTTTTGGACAAAAAAAAACCAGTAAAAATAATGAAATTGAATTTAAGATAAGAAATAGCATAGCAAACTACAAAAACTAACTAACAAACATTGCAACAAAACCAAAAATACACAAAATTTATAGAGTGGTATGCACTAATGTAAACCAAGCTAATTCGGAGGTGATCCATCATCGTGTAATGGTCGACCTACAAATTTGACCCAAAGAAGCAATCATTATTACAGACCATGATAGTTGTTTGTTTTCTTTTCTTTTTTGCGATGTTACCTGCCTTGCTGATGTTAAAGACGAATCTGGTAATTTAGCAAGCTCTTTTCCTAATTGGATTGAAAACGTCTTTTATTTTTCTTGCTCAACTTGCTGCTATTTTAGCATTGCAATTGCTGCGATATCGCAAAAACATGACAGCACTGACATCAATCATATTGTAAAATAGAGCTACTGACCATCTTCTCGTTATTCTCTTAAAAGTATACATTTTAACCATTCTGTCAAGAGTTTCAACACCACTTTTGGTACTGTTGTAATACAAAATTACTTCAGGCTTTTTTTTGTAGAATTCGAAGCTGTTTTGGAAAGTAAGTGCCATGGTTGACAGCATATTTACCACACAGCTTTTTTCGGACAGTTTGATGCCACAATTGTATCTTGTTGGAATCCAAATATAGTGGATGTTATCTCACAACATTTAGCAACAATGAATTTCTAAGGGGAAACTACGGTTTGTTTTTTCGGATGGTTCCAACAAGAGGAAGCTTTTTCTCCATTATTTTACATCCAAGTGGTACGCTAGTAAAAAAATTATCGCAAATGATGTTTCTGTCAGAATTTTGGCTTTATTTGACCACTCTAACGCCTTGGTTAACTTTTCTTTTAACTGTAGCGTTTTTTCCAGTGTATACTTGCATCCAACACGCATAAGAAGAGCCGGCCTCACATTTTGCCCAAATTTTCATGTCGTAATTTTCCGGTTTTGACGAAAGGCATTGTCGAAAGAGGCATCTTTTCTTAAAAATAAAACAGTTATTTGACAACCGTTATATAGATTCCGGGAGTGTAGGCATCGTGAAATTTGGAAATTCATTCTTTGAAAACATTTCTAATGGGTTGAAGTTTGTCAGCAGATTTATTTTTTTATTGTAAATTTGCATTATCCAATCGACGCACTCGAAGGATCTGATAATATCAATTTTAGCTCATTAGTTTAGTGAAAATTGGCCCACCATCTTTTTAACTGTAAAGTTGAGAAACATTCTCATTGTTTGATTTGTAAACTCCAATAAAGATAACCACACCCAAAAATTTTTTGAATTCATTTAGATTAATTGCTTTCCAATTTTTTTTGAATAAGCGATTCTTCTGCATTTGTTCAATTCTGAAGCTTTTCTAGCAATTTATTTTAAAAGATGATGATGATGATGATATTTTATTCACGCTTAGTAACAATACTTAAGTATATGCAATTTACATTAAGCAAAGCATGAAAAGGAAACGCGACACAACGACGAACGTTAAACATGCAGAAAGTATAGAGAGGGGGTAAGAAAGAGAAAAAATAAGAAGCACGGCCGCGTTACCTAATTCAAACTAAATATTATTATTTAAAAAGACAAAAAAGACACAAAAAAATGACAAGCGAAAAAAAAAAAAAAAAAAAAATGTGCAGTGCAGGAACGGTTATGTAAATCTTGAATTAATGAAGCTTGAATTAATGAAGCACCGGATTGAATTAATGAAGCTTGAATTAAAAAAGCATTGTTTTTTTATCATATAGTGAAGGCCTTGTTCTCTAGCTAACTATGTTACAAGCACCAATTTGTCCAGTGTTAGGTGCATGTGGAGCCGCTGACCAATTTTTCTTTTTGTTTTGAAAAAAGAAGACTGATAAAGTAGCATTTTCAATTTTTTCATCAATATCCAAGACATTAGAGAAAGACATATTTTCAATGCTGAGGTGATCAATTCTATGTCACACTTCATTTGAAATAATTTTAGGTTATGGCAATATAGTTTTCCATCATAGAGTAGTTTGAAATTTTATTGTGACGTAGAAATCGCTTGGGCAAGTTGCAATCGCTTTTGTGCTTTGTGATGTAAATATCCGCTTTTGTTCGAATGCTAGACGGTGAGACGTAATGTGCTTTGTCTGTATCGTATGACCGAGTTAAATGTTGTTCTTGAATGTTCTCACTTACCATGGAAAAAGCGTTCTGATTTTAAGGCACGTGAGCAAAACGTTTTCGAGATAACTCCAGCCGATTTGCGTCATGTGACCTTTTGCCTATATATATGTACGCTTGCTCGATTGCAAAAACGAGAGATGGACGAATACAAGAACGACGAGAGAAGAGAGTTGAGCGATTGGTTTGGCGTAGAGCGCGGGCGAAAAATTCTTTGATTGTATTGCATTGATAAGAGTTATAATTGTTTTTGCGCCAGAGTTTGGAGATTGGTTCTATGGAGGTAGAATTATTTGCATTGAACGAATTAAGTTATAGCACTGATTTTTGCTTTGCAGTGGCAGAGCGCGGAAAAGAATTTTCGTCAGTCGTGAGTCGTAAATTTTATAATATATCCGTTTCAGTTAGAGACAGTGGTATCTGCTTGTTTGCTGAGATAAATATTCAACGAATCAATCAGAACTTAACCAAAGCCAACTGTAAAAAAGCTTCAGGGTTATCGCAAACTACTTCTAGAGCCGGAACAAAATAAAATTAGACAAAGCTTTGTTTAAGCGCAGGTATTCAGTTTACCTAGCTCAACTAATCCTTTAGGATTCCCAAACAAAGTCTGTGATATTCTACTTCATCCGATAACTGATTCTTCCCATTTTCTTGCTCATTTCCTGTTCCTCTTTTTCTAAAATCCTGCTATCTGCTCATAAAATATCTGTCTTACAGTTATTATGAACTTCCCTTCTTTGTATTTCTTGCAATTTTGCTTTTTTTTAGACAAAACCACTTCTTTTTTTTTTTTTTTTTAAAAACTCAGCTCTGGCTAGCTGTTTTAAAAGCCAGCTCTGGCTAACTTTCCCAACAGCAAAAGAGCTGTTTATACACCTGTAAAAATTATTTATTTGTGGTAGCCAAACAAATATTATCAGGCAGAACAAAACATGTACAAAATTTTGTTGTTTTGACAGATAACAATTTACCAATGCAACAGGCATTTTACCAATACAACAAGATACAAAATGTTATTATATTTTTATTTGCTGCCAACCTTTGCTTGAAATTTATAATATTCTATTCTCCCAAAGATCAATTAAAGTTGTAAAAAGTCAGGGTATATCAACATCGTTTCTTCTATATGTCCTTAGAAATTGAAGACCAGTATTTGTTTTGTGGTTCATAGGACCACATGGTAGACAGATGGTTAAATACAGCAAACTGTGTTTACATCTACCGTTATTTACTGACCGCAACTTCAGCAGGTTCTTCCTGTCCATCATTGATTCGCTTCACCCACATCGTCACTGTGCTGTAGTCTATCGCACCGTCACCATACACTTGCTCTAGCCTTCTGCTTATGTTCTAAGCTGTTTCCCCTCCGACAGTAGAAATTCAATAACAACTCTTTTGTTTCTGCCGAGATTGCTTTGAAGCAATCATACCAGTTTTACCTTCTAACAAAAAAGTCATAGAGGGATTGCTTAAAATTTGAATTGCAGATTGCAGTAATTAAAACCCTTATTTTTTTGCAAAATCTGTAAACCTTAGTTATCAATCTATAAGCTGTAAAAAAATCAGATCTTAGTTAAATGAATGCTGCAAGAAATTAAATCAGTTGCATTATTTTCTGAACGCCCCTTGTAAAAATACAACAAAATAAAACCTGATAATAGAGGACAAATATCCGAAAGGACTTACTCCATTTTATTCAAAAATAAATTAAAAAATTTAGAAGCAAAGCCGCTCTCAAATTATTTTATTTAATTGTTTTATCAAAGTCCAGATTAGATCGGCGCTTTGCAACCGCTGTGCCGCGACACAGTGATGATGACACGGCGTGGGATGATGCTAGGTGTGCCTCAAGATAATAGTAATCAGATCATACTTTTCAAAATAAAAAAAGCTTTTAATTTTTTAAAATTTAGACTTAGCAATTGCTTAACAATTTGCTAATTGCAAGCCTAGCAAGGTTCTTTTGGCTCAATTTTATAAATCATAAAATCTCTTTTGCATTTAAATAAATTAAATTTTTTACAGTTTTGGTCGAAATGTGCTGCAAATTTTGAAAACTTTTAAATGTGCCCTTAGTAAAATAAGGTGTCAGAGTACCGATTCAATTGCGCTTAATTGGCTTGGCTTGCGTATTGCTGTTTTATGTTTTAGGTTACTCTTTAAAAAATAATAATTTTAGTTTGAAGCTAACGCAATGACCGCACCAGAATCCTTCCAAAAAGAGTCATAAAAACTGCCTCTCATTTATAGCAGAGTATTAACTGCTTACAAAATTGAAGTTGATACCTTTTGGGTCTAAATTTATATGAAATACAATACAATTTGCATAAAATTTAATTTTTTAATCTTATGTTTATTTCTGGTCCCGCTACACTTTAAAGTAACAAAACAAATAAAAACTCAAAAAATCATGACTTTAATTATACTTTTTAAAAAATTTAGTCTTAAACACTCCATCTTTTATTTTTTGAATAGCATCTTTTTTTTTGTAAAACCCCTACTCTGTACAACTTCAAAGCATGGGCTTCTGTATATTATAAGGGCAATACGCGAATTGATCTATTTCATTATTCATTCAACAAAGTTAAAAACAGTGTTAATTTTGAGTTTTAAATAGTCAGCAACAACTTCACTTTACATTCTATTATTGGATTTCCGGCCCTTAGCACGGCGAAATGTCGGGACAGCTGAATTTTAAGTAAATCAAAATTTATAGTATTCGTTTGTATTAATTGAGATATCAAACTAATTACAGTGTAATATTGCCGTGCTTTTGTATTGCCCTTAATTTTATTGGTTTGATTACCCCATATTCTGAATTTATTTCTTAATACAAGCATTAATGAATTTAATAATTGTCATCAAACTGTTGTAAACTGCCATCCAAATCAGGAAGTCCAACGAACCTTGTATTAACCTTTAAACTTCAAGCGGAACTGAATAGCAAAATAATATCTTGCTGAACATGAACCAAAATTAAACCGGTAAAAACCAAATTTGGTAAGCCTAAATATGAAATGGAACATTATAATTTAATCGGTTCTAGCTCAAACGTTCGATGCATTGATTCTAATTTTAAATTTTTTAAAATATATTTCACAATTTTGTTTGTATATTCATCATAATTTTGTCCTTAAAAGTGGCCACAATTTATTTGCTCGATCAATTTGTTTTTATATAAATATATCACATTTTCGTCTCTATACGTTGCCACATTTTTTTGGTCGTGTACTTGTTGTGCGGTTACGAAGACGTCATAAATCACTTTTTCAATCGACTGTATAATTCAAAGCAAAAAAATCATGTGCGTTTGACACATGGGGTCCGCTTGGGAAAAAAGCAAACCAAAAATTTGACTTCCTCAAATTTCTAACCTAATTTATTAATGTATAGATGTTGCATTAAAATTGTCTTTACCATTGAAAGTTAGGTGTAGAGCTCGCTAAAATCAATAAAAAATCATTTTTTTTTAGTGCTCTGTTACTTCATGAAACTTACACTAAGATAGTTTCGGTTGCTTAGAATTTTTTTTAATGAGTTTATTGGTAAAAATAAAATAAGTAAAGATTGGGAAAAATTTTACCTCATCAAAATTTACTTAAAAAAACTCATTTCTTGCCTATTTTTGCAATTTTTTATACAACTATAAATACGTTAAATATTTGTTTCTACATCATATTCCAAGTATTTCAAAACTTTTGGAGTTGTGATCATTTAGCGCCTTAATGCTTTTGAGCTTAATGTTTAAGCTTAATTTTCAAGTTTAACATAAAAGTTTAACCACTAATTGTTTTCTTATTTAAATAGAATTGAAGTCAAAACAAAAAAATTATAATTCTCATATTTATTAATAATTAGATTAAGGTTTGTTATTATCTAACTAAAGTTCATTGAATAATAACCTATCTCTATATCTCAAGTTCTGCAACAAAAATCTTATCACTGTAGAAAAATGCAATACCACATTATCATGCAATAGGGAAAGATAGGATTTCAAGTCAAAAAATATGACAATGAGAAGAATAAACATTACGTTTGAAACAAACCTCTATAACTAATACAATTACTGCCGTTGCATTTCCTATAAAAATGTTAAATCATAGTTATGTCGGCAGTGTGGTCGAGTGGTTAGAGCACCGTGATTGTCATCAACATGGTCTCGGTTCGAAACCTAGTCGCGCCATTGTGTTGTTCTTTGGGAAAGACACTTATTGGTACTTTTTCCTGCTTGGTAGTCTTGGCAAGCAATACTAAATTTCAGCCATATCTCTATAAAACTAAAGAATCAAATAAAAAATTTTAAGCGAACGGTAGTACCTTGACATCTCCGGAAGCAGGTCAGGGTAATTTCTTGCCCTATGTATGAGTGCCTATGTCACTTTCCTGCGAGTCAGGAGAATAAATATAGAGATAAAATAAAAAAAATAAATTGCTATGCATTTAATCCCTAATAAAGCCCAATTTTTACCAACTTTTTTCCCTTATTTTCTTGCAAGTTTTAGATCTTTTACAATATTCCAACAGCTTTGCGCCTCTCCTGCAGACTTTTCCGTTCCTCCCCGGGTTGTGAATTTTTCAATTCAAGAATCTTTGATTTATATTGTTTTAAAAAATGTTTGCCAATCAAAAATTTTGTAAAAATAAGGTCATGTAATTGAAACAAAATGTTTGTTTCTTTACAAGTGCGTGTCATATAAACATATGTATAAAAATTGTATTTCCTGATGCATAAAATTACTTTTTTTTGATGCTCAGTGATAAAGTTTTTAAACATGTGCCCATTTATTAACGCAGAAGAACGCTTTTGAGTATTGTTCATAAATATGGATCACTAATGTACAAGGTAAACCGAGATTTTGAGGTGCTTCCGAGGTGGTAAAAGGATAAACTTCCCGCTCCAAAAACGAAAGAGATTCTATAAGTTCTTAAATGCTAGATGTGGACCATCTGTGCATATAATACATCTAAATGTTGAAAACCTAAGCAAAAATAAGATCTTAGTTATCTGCCAATCGGGCAACAGGCACAAGACTCCAATCATTCTCTTACAAGAGACCCTTTGCACCAAAGCAGACCAGCTAGAAATACAACACTTCACACTGGTTGGTTGGATCTCAAACAGGAAGCATGGTCTTGCTACATCTGTCCACAAAAAACTTAACTGAACCCTTGTGAATCAATTCTCAGAGAGATCAGTAATTGTGTAGCTGTGTGAATGATGATTGCATGATAGTCAATGTCTACAAATCACTTAACTTGCAACTTACACTTACGGTCTTTTAATTGTTGCCATACCCCTGTCTTTATGCAGGTAATTTTAACTACCAGCAAACTGACTGGAGTTATAATTAGACCAACTCAGATGGAGATTGCCTGGCTGACTGGGTAGCCAAGCAAAATATTTCCATCTTGTATAACCTTAAAATTGCCGCTGGTTTTTTCTCTAGTCGGTGGAACACTAGAACCAATTCCGAACTGGCTTTTGCGAGTGAGGATTTAAACAGCTCTAAACTGCACATACGTGATTTAGAGAAGTTTTCTAGATACCAACATCGACCATCGCTAATTGTGGCCTCAACAATTAGGCCCCAGTTCCAAGTAAGCCGTAGAAGTTTTGATACTTCCACAAGGCCAACTGGGAATTTGATGAAGCATAACAGGATTTCTGTAATATTATTTTGCAACATCAAAATTGTGAATTTCACGCAGTCGCAGAAACGATTATAGACCGTGTTGGCGTGCGGAATGCAAACACCTTTACCATGTTTTTCTGCCGACTCAGCAGGGTGAACCAACTAGTTCAATGATAATGGGGAATGATAATTTACTCCACATGATAATGTGGTATCTGCCAATTCAAGAGAAATATTTCACTCTTTAACCTATGGGAAAAACAAAATCAACTTCAACATACTAAAATTTAAAGCCGTAAACTTTAACCCTATTGTTTGGTAATTCTTCTTCTCCTTTCGGCCTTTCCCTTTAGTCAGGGGTGGCCACAGCGTATCATCATTCTCCACATCTTTCTGTCTTCAATGTCCGTCTCATTCGCACCAACTTCCCCCATATCTTCTTTTACCACATCTAATAATCATCTCTTTGGTCTCCCTCTTCTCCTCTTTTCTGGTAACTTCATTTCCATAATCTTTCTTCCTACATACTCTTGGTCTCTCCTCATGACATATCCATACCACCTCAGCCTACCCTCCCTCATTTTTATTCCTAACCATTCTACCTTAACGGTACTCCTGATGTGCTCGTTTCTAATCTTGTCTTTTCTCGTCATTCCCATAGCAAACCTCAACATTTTCATCTCTGCGACTTCCATCTCTTCTACTTGTTTCTTTGTGACTGCCACTGTCTCAAGTCCATACACCATTGCTGATCTTACCACTGAACTGTACAATTTTCCTTTTACTCTAGCTGGTAACCTCTTGTCGCAGATTACTCCTGATACTCTTCTCCATCCATTCCATCCTGCCTGTACTCTCTTCTTTGCCTTCCTCTCACAAACACCACTTTCTTGCATCGCTGATCCCAAATACTTAAATTCCTTTACTTTTGGCACTTTTTTATCCTCCATCTTTACTGTTTCGTCGTCATTTCCTTCATTTATGCACAGATATTCGGTCTTTGACCTACTTACTTTCATCCCTCTTCTTTCCAATGCACACTTCCAGGATTCTAATCTCTGCTCCACTTCTTCCCTGGTCTCTTCGAAAATCACAATATCATCAGCAAACAGCATTGTCCATGGTGGTTCTCTCCTTACTTCATCCGTTAGCCTGTCCATTATCACTGCAAACAAAAATGGACTTAACGCTGATCCCTGGTGCAGTCCCACCTTAACCTTGAAACTTTCTGTAGTCCCTACTGCACACCTCACCACTGTTTCGCTTCCCTCATACATATCCTGTCCTAGTTGCTCATACTTTTCAACTATTCCGGATTTTCTCATGCAGTACCACAGCTCTTCCCGTGCAACCCTGTCGTAAGCTTTCTCTAGGTCCACGAATACACAATGTACTGTAGCTCTATTTGACCTTCCCTGTACTTTTCCATCAACATTCTTAAGGCAAACATGGCATCGGTGGTTTCCTTTCCTGGCATAAATCCATATTACTGTTTGCTGATCTCCACTCTATCCCTTAACCTGGTTTCAATAACTCTTTTCCATACTTTCATTGTGTGGCTCATTAGCTTTATTCCTCTGTAGTTTCCACAGCACTGTGCGTCCCCTTTGTTTTTATAGATTGGGATAAGCACACTCCTTGTCCATTCTTCTGGCATCCGTTCACCCATTAATAGTCTGTTGAACAGTCTGGTCAAAAACTTTATCCCCATCTCCCCCATGCACTTCCAAACTTCTACTGGTAACTTATCTGGCCCAACCGCTTTACCTTTTTCATCCTTCTTAGTGCGTTTTTTACTTCTTCTCTACTGACACAATTTACCTCTTCATTAACCACTTCTGGTTCCTCTTTCCTAGGGTCTCTGTTATTTTCCTTGTTCATCAGTTTCTCGAAGTACTCTTTCCATCTCTTTAACATTGCCTCTGAATTTACCATAACATTACCGTTTTCATCCTTTATAATCCTCACGTGCTGTACATCTTTCCCTGCTCTGTTTCTCTGCCTAGCCAATCTGTACAACTCTTTTTCACCTTCTTTTGTTTTCAATCTAGCATACAAATTATCATACGCACGTCCCTTTGCTATTGCAACTGCCTTCTTTGCCTTATTCTTTTTTTCTTTGTAGATCTTTTTAATATTTTCATCTCTTATTTTGTCCCATGCTTTCTTTGCCTCTTTCTTTTCTTTTATGCTCTTTTGAACTTCCTCATTCCACCACCATGTCTCCTTGTCTCCTTTTGTTTCCCAAATGCACTCCCAGTACAGTTTCAGCAGTTTTTCTTATCATTTCTACCGTTTTGTCCCACTCATCAAGTAACTTATCCTTGCCTCTCAGAATCCTGGTCACCTCTTGTCTAAACGCTTCTTGACAGCTTGTCTCCTTCAGTTTCCACCATCTTATCTTTGGCTTTACTTTCTCTGCTTTTTCTTTTTCACCATAAGAGTCATTTTGCATACCACCATGCGGTGCTGCTTTGCGACACACTCATTCAATATTACCTTACAATCGCACATTTCCTTCAGGTTCTTCCTTCTGCACATTACATAATCTACTTGGTTACTTTTTCCTCCACTCTTATATGTCACCCTGTATTCATCTTTCTTGTTGAAATAAGTATTGACAATCGCCAAATCCATTCTTTTTACAAAATCCACAACCATTGATCCTTCCTTATTTCTTGTTCCAGCACCATACCTTCCCACTATTTCCTCATCCCCTATGTTTCCTTCGCCCACATGTTCATTAAGGTCTGCACCAAGAACTATCCTCTCTTCTGTTGATATACTTTCTATCAATCCATCTAGGTCTTCCCAAAAATAATTTTTCTCCTCCATGCTGTTGTTAATCTGTTGAGCATATGCGCTCACTATATTTAGGATTGATTCATTTGCCTCCAGTTTCATGGCCATCAATCTGTCCGACACCCTCTTTACTTCCAGAACACTTTCAACCAGCTCCTCCCTCACCACTATCCCTATCCCATTTTTTCTTCCATCAGCTCCATTGTAAAATATTTTGTATCCACCTCAAATGTTCCTTGCTTTACTCCCTTTCCACTTTGTTTCTTGTAGGCACAATATGTCTACAATCCTTCGCTCCATTATATCTGTCAGCTCTCTTCCCCTTTCAGTCATCGTTCCAATATTTAATGTACCCACCCTTATGAGTGAGCATCTTCCTTTCCATGCTTCTCGCTGCTTCTTTACGCGCCTTCCTCCTCTCATTCTTCTCTTATTTTTACTTTGTTTAGCACTAGCATAATTTTAACAGGTGCCCTGCTGTGCGACACCTGAGGCGGTTGTTTGTAACCCAGGCCGCGACCGATCCAATATGGATTGACAACGATTACGCATTTGTATAAATCTGTCAAAAAAGTTTTACGCCCGATGCCCTTCCTGCCGCAACCCTCCCCATTTATCCGGGATTGGCATCAAGAGACACAGAAATGTGCCACCGATAACTGGGTTAATAATTAATAATTGTTTGGTAATTGAATATTATTTTTTTTGTCTTTGGATTTTGCAAATAGCGTTTCAACTTAAATCGCACTCACGAAAAAGTTTGAATAAATATATCAATAGTTCAAATGAAACAGATTTTATTTGTTGTAGTTTAACTACTCGTTTTTAGTGTTATCTTTTTCATTTTTGCTCTTTTAGCAATATAATGAAAGATAAATTTTACACAAGATTTATATAGTAAAGACAAAAAATGAGACAAAAACTGTTCTTCATGAAAGAGCCATCAATATATTTCAGTTTTTAAAATAATAGTTTATTTAATTGCTGAAACAAAGACATTAAGTTATACTCATACCCAATAAAGTTGCACAAAAACAAGTAAGCTGACCTATTCATCATAAGTAGTTTGAACACAAACAGATTAGCGACAGTGACAAAATGAAAAAGTCGGTTATCAATCTCAGATTTGGATAACCGCCAAACTACTTACTTTTCTCATCGCGCTGTAAAGATAAATAATTATTATTGAACATTCTTATCACAAACTTTGTTCGGGAATCCCAAAGGACCAGTTGAGCTAGGTAACCCGAATACCTGCGCTGAAACAAAGCTGTGTCTAAATTTTATTTTATTCCGGCTCAAGAAGTAGTCCTGCTATGAGCCTGACGGTTTATACAGTTGGTTTAACGAAAGCTCGGATTGGTTTCGCTGAAAACTTTTCTTCACAACAAACAGAGACCATTGTCTCTAATAAGAACGAATGTATTACAAAAATCACGTCCGACCAAACTTCTATTTCACGCTTTGCCAAACTGCAAAGCGAACTCTACACTATAACTTGATTCAAGCAACACAAATAATTCTACCTCTGTAGAATACAACTGCCAACCACTGGCGCAAAATAAATTCAACACTCGACGACCAATACAAAAACTAATGGGCCTCCCGCGCTCAACCGAATTACTTCCACTCGAGTCGTCTCAAAATCACATCTAATCATAATAATTCGCTACGCATTGGCTTTATATAGAAACCAAAATCACGTGACGTAAACTTTCTAGTAAATTCGAGATTGAGCCGGGACTCCCTGGAGAGATCGTTACCGAATGTTCTACTACGTTCGAGATAGCAAAGCTTGAACAAAACATATTACGTCATACTGTCGAGCGAAAGAAAAAAAAAGATACATGTATCGAGCAATAGAACAAATTGGACGTATATCGCAAACAGCGCTCAAAGAGCCGCATTTATTCTCTTATAATAACACTACGAATTACTATTAACGGGGATAAATATATCGTTACGATTAAAATTATGAATGAAGTGTGACAATTCTTATAACTAATTAAAAATTTAAATTATTGTGTAAAAAAAATTTAAATTAAATACTACACATGTTAGGCTTTATGCTCACGCCTTCAGACAATTAAAAAACACCTGATTATTTTTAATTGCCTTTTACTTTACATTTCTAGTAAGAGAACGTTTTTATGTTGAAATTTTCCAACTCCGTAAAGTTCGGAGTATTTTGTATGTATCAAGTTTACTTGTTTGAGTAAGTTTTGTCAAAAGTTTGTAGCTCTCGAATGCGGGTTTCGAAAACAGAAGACATAGATTAAAAACAAAATGTTCCATACAATTGAATTTAATAAAGCAAGAATTTTAAACTTGTATAAATTCATGACGTACTAAAACCTTAAATTTACACAAATGACTTTTTTCGGTAAAAAATTTTGAAATCAGAGTTTATAAAAAGGTTGCTTACTTATTGAGAATAGTTTAATACGTAAATTTATTTTAAAAGTTATTTGTAGTTCGAAAAGAACTTTTATTTAAATTTTAAGTAAACATCTTTTTTTGGACTTCATTTGACTTTTGCAATAAAATTTACGTTTGAACGTCAAAATATCATTTTGAAAAAACTTGAGGAAACCTCATAATAAAATCAAACTAAACTCAGACTTGTAGATGATCTGGACTATTTGCAATGGTTTTTCCACGTAGAACCAGGTAAAGCTCTGGGTCCTAATTTAATGTCCACAGAGTTTATAATTTATGTTAGAGCTGCTTTGAAGTCTTGACTACATAACTTTCTCTCTTCTTGCTTGCGTAAACTGCAAATTTCGAAAATCTACGGAAAAGTGCTTGTAGTCGAATAGTGCTTGTAGATTTAAAAAACGAAAAAGACTGTAGAAGGCCCAAAGAGTTATTGACATATGTATCAATTTATATCTCGCACAAGAAATTCGAGACGATTACCTACGTTTGCATCAAACCAATTGATCTATTGCTTTCTAGAGCAGGGCTTCTCAAACTTTTTTTTTCTGCAACCCCATTTTAGAAAATAAACAAAATCAGGTGTTCTTTAAAAAAAGGTCTTCACTTAGAATCAGGCTCTGGTTTGCAATTTTTCGTCTCCAAAATCAGGTACTCTCTAAAAAAAAAGAGTCTTCATTCTGATTCAGGTTTTATTTTGTTGATTGGATGCCTACTTTATGACGCAATATTAGTGTAATGACCTTTTCTAGTTTTTGATTGCCAATAAAATTGTTGTAAAGAAGCCAATTTCAAAAGCATGAAAAGCTCATTTGTTTCGCGACCCCAAAATTTTTTACGCGATCCACAGTTTGAGAAGCCCTGTTCTAGAGAACAAAAGCAAAAAGTTAACCGTGCATCAAGTTGTTCTGTTAATACAAAATATCGAGGCTAAGAACAAGAAGGCTGGGGCCATGTTTGTCGATCTTACAACTGCATATGGCACTGCTGTTATACCGACTTGGCTTTAACTACAAGCTACTAAAGTTTTTGGTGGATAAATATATGTGTTGAACGATTATAGAACTTGTTAAGGAACAGAAGCTTCACTCTTACTAAGGACGACAGTCAGCAAAACAAGGTCTGGGACGACTGGCGTTAGTCGATTTGCCGCAGCCTAACTGGCCATAAAGTTATAGAGAATGACAACTCGCCATAGTCATCTTGGCCGTAACATATTCAAAATATCAAAATATATAAAAAGCAACGATTGATAGTAGGGCTAATTTATTTATTTTTAATAATTTTAGGAAATTAACGATTAATTAATATTTAATTTCGATTGAATCAAAATTTTTGCAGTGTATTTATTAACTGACCAAATGAAGCTGACTTTGCAAGCTGAAGTTTTGAATATTGTAACGTGTGTTTTTTTTAAGGTGGTGAGTTTGCGACCTGTTGGATCCATGGTATGCAAACAATTTGTAACTAAAAGTGCAATAAACTTGGTCAGCATTTTTGATATTATGGTCAGCCAACGATTTAAATCCAAAATGTTCTTGTAATTTACCTGATACAGGTTTATATTTAATAAATTATTTCTTCTCTGTTTCCATTTTACTGTTATCACTATTATTTCTCCGGACGTTCATCTACCTTCAGATACTTATTTTACTTTTCGTGAGGTTAATGGTAAATAATTGCTACACAATAACTATTAGAAATCACAAGATAATCGTCAAGCAATCGGTAGTTGATTTTTGATATCATGTTATCATTGAATCCTGGTCTAATAAAGCAAACCAACAAAAACAAACAAGTTTTTCTCTCGCCTGAGTGAATATCAAAAATCAAACGCGAATTCTCGTGCGCCAAATTTCATTCGCCCAGAAATCTGGCTCACCGTGTTATCGGGATCGAATTTTCGTGGATCAATACAATATTTGAGATTCTTATTTATTTACTTTGAACTTATATGGTAAATTTGGCTTTTTTTAATACTTTTTATATCTGATTTTAATATATTAGAAGAACATAAATAAATACGATTATATTAAACTTGAGTTGTTTATTTGAATTTCTTTTCCTGGCTGAAAATTATCTTGATTAAAAGAAGCTCTTTCATGCAATTTTGCAAAATTGAGTCAGTAAAATGGCGTCCATTAACAATAAAAAAATTATTCTGTCATTTCGAAGACAACTGAGCAATTTTTTTCATTTAAAACTATGAAAACCGCTGTGCGCAATCTTTTAGGAAACAGGATTTATTTCATTTGTTCGTTTATTTGATCTCTGTCTTTATTCTCCTAACTCATTGGAAAACGTCGGACTCGTTATACTTTGGGCAACAATTACCACAATCTACTCTTAAAGATTCCACGATATTGCTGTTTAGTTAAAAAGCAATATTTGATTTTTTTGTGCTGTTATTTAGTGATATAACTAAAATTTAGAGCGGCTTGCACAGACCTCCAAGCTGTAAGTTAATTTCAACAATGCTGTTTCTCAAAGCTTTTTATCTTAGACTCCTCAAAAAAAATTTTTATATAATAAAGAAGAAGAGAGTCGAAGTAAATTTTAAACCGAAGATAAGATCTATTGGTAGCAATATTGACAAATGATAAGAAAGAAAGCTGATAGTGTTTTGGGCGCAGAAAAAAAATTTGTGAAGAGATTAGAATTAGGAGATTTAAAAAAATATTTTGAATAAAGAGAAAAGATGAAAACAAGAACGCTTTTCACTAAGAATGGAAAATTTGTTGTTGCTGTAATGAAGAGCACATTGCGTGTTGTGAAAAACATTCCAATGTACCGACTATACTATGAGTTTTTTTCAAGCAAAATTTAATTCAATTTACGTATTTTTTGTAGTTTTCGGATTTTTTTCATTTTAACTATTGGTATAACAATCAATATATTTGAAAAGGGTTGTATTTTATTACCGGTATTTAAGAAAGAATAAAATACAAATTGGTAGTTGATACAAATTGATACTAAAGAACCAAACTGCCAAAAAGCAGCGATAACCACATTTGTATCACGAATTGGGTAAAGAAAAGATATGAAAATACGGTAACTTATTTTATTTTTATATCTTTTCTTTCTTGATTAGTACTAATTTCTGTTTGGTTCTTTTATAACAATGCCATTAATTTCGATATTTTTGATATTTCAATACTATTCCTATTTAAGTTTGAAATTCTTGGTTAGAATTTGCAATTATTGGAATTCTTGGTTAAAATTTCAAATTTTTCAAAAAGTTGCTTCATGGAATTCTTATCTTTTCCTACTTGGCATTTCCCGATGACTGTCTTAACCCTCTTAGGCCCATTGTTACATATATGCAATATCAAGTTTAATAGAATATTGAGAATTACTCTTAAGAGCTTTGAAAACAAAAAAGGCGCCAAATTGCAGTATTTTTAATCAGCTATTATGTTCTAATTCGTTGGTTTAAATCATTTACGAATTTTATGCCATTTCATTCCAAACATTGCAAGTGGGTGGAAAGTTAAAGATATCAGTCAAAAGTGTTTTTTTTAAAAAAGGAAAATTTTGAACACTTAAAATTGAGTTGCTTCGTTTTTTTGCATGATAACTATTCATTAGGTGTTAAGGTATTATTTAAAACTAATTTGGAAATATTTTATCCAACTATACGTGTTTCAGAATTTGTTAAAATATGATGTTGCACCGGTGAAACATTGGGCTTTAATGGCTGTAAAGTAAATTTATCAGCTGCATGACAGATTTTTTAAATTAGTGAATAATGTTGTAAAAGTCTTTTGAGTCTAAATTAGAAGTGTCAGAAATCTAGTTACAGTGTCAAAACACTAAGTAAAGTAGGGTTTACTTTGACTAAAATATTTTTTTGCCATAACTGTTATAAATTTTTTGCTTTAGTAATAGTAGGTATTTTATTACTTTGTTAGTGTATTTGTTCCAAATAGTGTACGAAAAAAGAGAATTTTATATTAGTGTTGTATTAACTGTGGTATTTTTATTAACAATGCAATTCAGTTTTTCATTTTGAGTAGAATATGACTTCCAAATATTATAAAGCAGAAGAACTGATTGACATAATTGATTGTGATGAGAGCGAAGATGGAGAAATAAATGAATCTGAAAGTGATGAAGATAACAATGTACTTCAAATCAATCAGATTGACTATAATTATTGCTTATTGCTTGTTTAGGCACATATGTAATGTTTTTTTTTAATAATTTTTGCTGCTTCAGTCTACAATATTTGTTCTATATCAATTTCATGTTGCAAACTTTATTTCCACACGTAAGTTAACTATTGTAATTTTGTAAAGCATTTTTTTTAGAATGTGGACATTGAAGAGTACGGCAGTGACAACATTGAAAGTGATGATTCCACGAATGCAGCAAGAAGCCAAACAATAAGAGAAGATTCCTCTGTTTTTCTATGGCGTAAAAACAACTTTAGGAAGCCTACTGCAGATTTTTTGGAGCTGCAGTAGAACCACCTTCTGTTTCAATTGTGGAAACACCTTTATCGTATTTTCGTAGATTAATTACTGATGACATCATCAAAAACATAGTCGAAAACACTAATTTATACAGCGTACAAAAATCTGCTTGTTGCCTAGCTGTAACAAAAAAAGAAATAGAACAGGTAATGGGCATGTTTTTTCGTATGGGCTTGGTAAAAATGAATAGAGTGAGACAATATTGGGAACATGGAACCAAATATAGTCCAGTATGTGATGTTATGAGTCGCAATAGATTTAGAACTATACTGACTATGCTTCATTTTGTTGATAATTTATCTGTATCCAGCGAAGAAAAAAAAGATAAACTTTGAAATCTGCGGCTCTTTTTGAATAGTCTAAGAAGTAATTTTCTTCAACTAATACCTGAAGAAAATTGTTGTATTGATGAAGCTGTGGTGCCAATACCGTGGTAAGACCATTCCAATAAGACAATATATCAAAGAAAAACCCCACCCTTGGGGTTTTAAAATATGGGCACGAACTGATATTCATGGTATACTGTATGATTTCGATGTCTATCAAGGTGGTGATGGCACTAGGACTGAACTTGGTCAAGGAGCAGATGTGGTGCTGAAACTAACATCAACTTTGAGTTCGTTTTCCAATTATAAAATTTATGCCAATAACTTTTTCACCAGTTTGGCATTGATCGAAAAGCTGAAGAATCGTGGTATGCTCTACACTGGAACTGCTCAAAAAAAAAGGCTTTTTGGTTTGGTGCTAATGAATAAGGCGGAGTTGAAAAAAAAAGGAAGAGGCTCTTTTGATCACAAAGTAGAGCAAAACAACAATATTGTCGCCGTTAGGTGGATGAACAGCAAGCCTGTCACAATCCTTTCATCATGGACTGGATTTGAGCCAATGCAACAACAAAAAGATGGGACAGGAAAGAGAAATGTCAAAAATCACTGCCCATGCCTTGTGTTATTGGTGATTATAACAAGCACATAGCCGGTGTAGATTTGCTTGACTCTTTTGTGGCGTCGTTTTGCTTCAAGATGAGGTCACGAAGATAGTACATTTACCTATTTTGGCATTTTATATCAATAGCGTTAATTAGAATTTGGAATATTTATCGAAGAGAATATAAACTTCTTGGCATTTCCGAAAAAGATATGCTGGCTAGACGACATTTTCAGGTAAACAGAAGTTGTTCATTTTATTGAAATTATAGTTATTTAAAAATTTTTTCTAAGGCTTTTATTCTTTCAGACCCAAGTTGCTTCTGCTCTCACTATGATCAATGTCACACAACAAAAAGGACGCCCATCAAAAAGCTCCACTTTTTCACCTGCCAGTTGAAGATGTTAGAAAAGATGGCTATGCCCATTGGCCAGCCAAAGTTAAAAATCGTGGGAGATGCAAACATTGTCAAAAAACATGACTATTACTATTTGCACAAAATGTGATGTTCGTTTGTGCTTTGTTGAACAGCGTAATTGTTTTATGGATTTTCACAATTAAAATTTAACTCAAGTAAAAAAATTTTTACTTAATTTATTAATAAACAGAATTTTTTTTTCGTACCAAACTTACAATACATTCGGTAACTTTTAAGACGATTAAGTTGCATATATGCAATGTTGCGTATATGCAACATTTAAGAAATATTATTAAAAAAAAAAAAGAAATAATAATAAAATGATAAAAAATCAAGAATTATGAGCTTTATAGACATCTCTGACATTGTATACAAAAGCTCATAATTTCTTTATTAATATTTCCTAGTTTGGGCCCAAGAGGGTTAATTTAATTAAAGAATAGTCTGGCAACATTCCTCTGAATAACTAGCGGCTAATTTCTTGATTTATTTTTATATTTTTTGTATCAAACTGATTAATATTAAAACAAACCAATACATGGATGAAATTGCAATCAATTTTAGCGGCCATCAATATTAATTTGAATTATGAGTTTTATTCTTTGATAAATCAACTCATACAGTCATCGCAAACTAATAAATTTTCTACTAATTAACAATGATCGTTTAACACAGTGGTTCTCAACCTTTGGTGACCCGTGGCCCTTTTTCAGAAATCCTTAAACACCCGTGGCTTTCTGTTTAGAACGTTGTACCAAAATTCAAGCAAAGATCAAAAAAAAGAAAAAAACTATTACTTTGAAACTGTCTCTGAATTCTCCATTTTTGTCCCAAAAGTCAAGTAAAAATATAAAAAGGCTTCTTATCGTGGCCCCTTGGTTTAGCAACTGGCTTCTAAATTAATCGAAAAGCTTTGGAATTTAATTCGTTTTTTTGTCGCTTTATAAACAGCGGGTTCCCGAAAAGTTTATATTGGCAGATATATAAAAAGATAGAACAAATATGACGTTTACTATAAAAAGATGAGTATAGGGAATCACTCCTAACTCTGCCACTGCTTTAATGAATATAACCAAAATCACTTTTGGCCTGCAATATATTCAATTGATCGAGAAAATGCACACACAGGAGTAATTTGACCTCTTACCATCGAGGTAAATGACACATTACTGTGTAAAAGTACAAAGACTCATTCGATTTCGACCAATATCACATTGGTACTTCGCTGTTTACGACCGCATTGCGCTAATTTTCAACAGCCAGGACAATTACTGGTGAAAATTGACTTGGTAAAGTGCAAACAATAATCAAGCTAGCTAATTTGAGGAAAAAAAATTTTTTATCTAGACAAAAATATTAGAAGATTGAAAGCAGAGTTTGGGGGCCTCAATTTGTAAAAAAGAAAAAGGAAAAGGTAATCTTGTCATAAAACAATAGCAAAAACAATTTTTAAAGGTATAGCTTAGCTTAGTGCATATAGCCTAATGAAGAACAGAAGATACTATTGGGTAGCAAAATCCTCCGCCAGACAGCTGTTTCGACTATTGAAGTCTCGTCAGTGACGGTTTGATTTTTGCAAATGTTGAAAATTCGAAAGGCAAAATGACAGAAGTGACGATTTGATTTTTACAGAATGTCAAAATTCAAAAAAGATTAAAGCACCGAGAGAAGTCTTTTGTAAATTGGAATCCTAACATCAAAGTCAAGAGCTAAAATTAAATAGAAAATCCGAATAATATAAAATCAAAAGTAATAAAATGCCAAAGAAATTGACAAGAATTTTAAAGCACTAAGAGAACTCCTTTACAACTCTTTTGGAAATATGGAATTCTAACTATCAAGATCAAAAGCCAGAATTAATTAGAAGAATTTTGGACGCCAGCGAAGTAACTGAATGACGTCGCCTATGTAGTCTACATCAAAATATCAACAAATTTGTGCTAAAATATTTCGATGTTATTTGAAAAGATACTTTTCAAGAATTTTTTCAAATGATTCGATATGATTCAGTATGATTCGATTAAACAAATTCTGGAAAAGGTAGCATACCTCAGTGGGAAATATGTGTAGACCTAAAACAAAAAATGGTAAACTTTCTTTTGGGCCAGCAAAGCGGTTATACAAAGTATCTTTGTTTTCTCTGTATGTGGGATAGCAGAGCAAAAAGTGAACACTGGACAAAAAAAGAGTGGTCTTTGAGGAAAGAAATGATTGTAGGCGAGAAAAACATGATTCATCAACCCTTGGTTACCACAGAAAAGATCATTTCCCCACCGTTGCATATAAAACTTGGTTTTATGAAGCAATTCGTCACGGCATTGAATACAGATGGATCATGCTTTCGATATTTGTGCAGTGCATTCCCAGGGATGAGTATGGAAAAGATTAAAGCAGGAATTTTTAATGGTCCACACATCAGGCAGCTTATAAAAGATTAGCAATTTGCTAGGCATATGACCGAATGCAAATCAGCTGCTTGGACCGCATTTGTGCTGATCATTAAAAACTTTTTGGGAAATTACAAGGCAAGCAACTATGTAGAGCTTGTAAGCAATATGTTAAGCAGCTTTAAAGATCTTGGCTGCAACATAAGCATCAAAGTCCACTATCTTTATAGCCATTTAGACCATTTTCCGAAAAATCTTGGTGACCTAAGCGAGGAGCAGGGTGAAAGGTTTCACCAGGATATAAGAGTAATGGAGGAGCGGTACCAAGGAAGATGGGATGCAACGATGCTAGCTGATTATTGGTGGAGTTTGCAAAGGCACTGTCCTGATAGTAAACACTCCAGAAAGTGCTATAAAAGACACTTTTTAGATGTTATGTAATTACTAGAATAAAGTTTTGCATTTTTCAATGTCTATTGCTTTCATCGGGGTATTTTATTATTTTGTGTTGTTGAAAATACGTCAAACACGTAGTTACTTTGCTATTGCGCATTTGACATACCTTTAAACAATCTTAAACAAATTCTTTGTTGCTTAAGATCCATGTATAACAGATAAAAGTCAAAATTATAGGGGTATGCCGTAACTCAAAACTAGAGCTGATGCGAAAAAACCGCCGTCATTTTTGGAATCAGCGCCCCAAATATACCCCAAAACAGTTCTAATATTTGAGGCACCAAATTGTGTGTTGACCAGTGTTATTGATTGCGTCAACGTCGGACTCGTTATACTTAAAGCAAACATCAAGCAACTACCACGATCTGCTTTTGAAGATGTCACGATATTGTTGTTCAGTTAAAAAAAAATTTACATGATTTTTTAGTTTATATATAGTGATAGAATGGAAATTTAGAGATACTTGCTGAGACTTCCAAATACTGTGCTAATTTTAACCAAGGTATTTCTCAAAGCATTTTATCTGAGACTCTTCAAAAGAAATCATAATAATGAAGAAGGGAACCAGACTGAGTTTTAAGGCTTATTTTCACTCGTCGTCGTCATCTTCGTTTGAAGGGTCAGACACAAACAGGACTGGGGCCGAGGGTTTATGCTTTTACTACCCCAGACTGCTGTACTGCCTGAATCAGATGCTGGCAGTGGTGTTATTAAGCCAGCATCGAGTTTCGTCATCCAAAACCGTCAGACCTCGTGCTCCATGTGATGCCCGATGTATAGGGCACGCTGTTAGAACATGGTTTGCGGTTTGCTCAGAGGCGCCACACTCGCAATTTGGTGAAGGAGCGAGACCCCATTTGTGCATGGACGAATGGAATCGCCCAACACCAATCCGCAGGCGGTTGAGCCTAACCCAAGCTGCTCGGGGTAAGCTCATCTCAACAGGCCTGGCACCAGTCCCGGTCACAAAAGCACGGAGCCTGGAAGCATTTTCACAATACTCCGTTTTTCATTTGTGATTTGTCCATTCAGAAGCGCGGATCACAAGACTGGCAAGGTTGTCCAAAAAATTCCACGCAGCTGTCACAAACGGGCGTCTGGATCTTAGTCTCGCTTGGCGAGTATCTGAGGACGACAATAAGCCTCTCGAAGATTTTTTAGAGGACACAGAGCAGAGATATCGGTCGATAACTTTTTGGGTCCCGCACGGGCTTCATTGGTTTTGGGATCGCGACCACAAGCGCTCTTCTCCAGATCTTGGGAATTTTGAGTCGGTGCAAACAGGAAGAAAGGAAGTCATGTAACCAGGACTTCAAAGCAGATCCAGCATGGAGTATAAGCTCTGAGAAGATGGAATCAGGTTCCGGAGCTTTACCTGGTTTTAAATGTTGGAGGGCAGTAGTAAATTCTCTCTGAGAAAAATTGTCAGAGATATTTACTGCGTCTGGTGTTGTGGCCCTCCAGAGTTCAGACACTTCTTTAGAGACAAGTCGAGATGACTTGCTGTCAACAGCCTCGTATTTCCCATTTCTAACCAGCTGAGATGCAATAGCATCGGCTGAAACAAAACAGTGACGAGTAGAGTGTTGTGACCTACCAGTAAGGTTATCCAAAATACTCCACGCTTTCGACTAGAGTGTGAGAAGTCAATGCTCCGAACTGCCTCGGACCATTGATACCTCCGCTTTCTGTCAAGCTTGGCAAGCAGATCTGTAGCAGCCAAACTTGAGTCGTTTTCCTGAGGAGACTGCAGGAAGGTTTTATAGAGGGATTCACACTATGCATCCCAGCACGGAATATAGTTATTTCGATACCCGAGTGGGATAGTCTTTTTGGCTGCTTTCTTAATGGTGTTACAAAAGTCCTGGTAAGCCGCATCCACATTAAGTGAATCAGGCGGCAACAACGTCTTTGCGAATTTATTCGTCAAAGCAATGTAGTGACTCCATTTGGCCTTGCGGAAGTTCCATGGCTTAACGGGCATGCTTGGCACTGCCATAGCAAACCTTGGTGGTGTAATAAGCGAAGGTCGATGTTGTGACCTGGGGAACTTGTCAAGGACAGGTCTATCCGGTAAGCGACTGTTTGGACCTACGCTAGCGAAAGCTAGATCTGGATTGGTGCCAGTGTTCCAGCGACGGGAATAAAAACTGGAAGCGTCTTTGGCATTATATAGGAGGGCAAGACATTTAATACTTGCTCAGCCAGCACTTACCGTCCGGCTGTTGTCATCGTAACCCCAGTCAGCATGACGACAGTTAAAATCGCCAGCGTAAAGGCAGGGATGAGGAAGCACTGGAAGATCCAGGGTTCGCAATCGCGTTAGAGGTGGTTTGTAGATGTTGACTATTTTATAGCCATCAACGTCCACACACAGCCAATCGATCTCCGATGTCAGTGGAGATTGGTCTAAAAGCGTGTATGTGTAATGATTTATTAATTTGTTGATCGTTTGCGCCAAGTTTTGAAATCCAGACCTTAAAATCTAATTGATATCGTTTCGTCTTAATCATCATAATTAGTAGTTTTTTTATTGAAGCTTTATGCTGGTAGCCAAACAAGCCAAACATTTAATGTTAAAATCTTTTTGTTAGTAATGATCTCTCTTTTACTTAATCTTGGCAACATTGTTTCAAGCGTTATTGTTCTTGTTGGTTAAAGCTACAGATTTAGTGGTATATAATAAAGACAAGTATTCATATCAATTTATCCAACAAGAAATGGAAAAAGTACTGAGACCAGAAAGACTAGATGTTAGTCCAAATTCAGCTGATCCACCCAGAGCATGGAGGCACTGGCTAGCTACATTTGAAAATTTCATCGAAAGCCTGCAAAGACCAGACGAGAACCTAGATAAGCTACGGATTTTGATAAATTTTGTCGCACCCGAGATCTACAAATTATTTTTTGATTCCAATAATTACGACTAAGCTATCGCTAAACTAAAAGCTGCGTACGTTAAAACTCCCAACTAAATGTTTGCAAGGCATACTTTATTGTCACAAAAGCAAAAGCCAGAAGAATCTCTTGATGAGTACTTGCGTGTACTCACCGTTTTAAGCAAGGATTGTAATTTTAAGCCAGTGACTGCTTCCGAGCACCGTGATCAGTTTATAAGAGATGCTTTCATAAGTGGGCTACTAAACAATCAGATACGTCAACGATTATTAGAAAAGAAAGAATTAGATTTGCAGACTGCTTTTGATCAAGCACGCTCAATTGATACTGCTCTGAAAAGTGCAGAATATTATCAGACCCATACCTTACCAAGCATAAACCCACACGAAAGACAAGAAAAAAGCATTTCTTTGCAAAAAAATGAGAAAATCGAGACTAAAGATGTATCTGCAAGGTTAGCAAAATCTTGTTCTTATTGCGGAGGTTCCTTTTACCCACGCTACAGATGTATGGCCCGGAATGCTACATGCTATAAATGTCAAAAGAAGGAACATTTTTACAGTGTTTTTCGGGAAAACAAGAGTGCAGCAGCAATAGTAGAAACGCCATCGCCTACGTTAGCGGCAACAGGTCTGCTCGACATTTCGGAAGGGCTCAAAAAACTTGTATGAAAATTAGTTTAAACGGAAAAGATGCTTAGCCTTAATCGATTTCGGAAGTACCGATAATTTTATTCATCCTCGCGTAGTTAAAATATGTTCTCTAAAAAGTACAAATTGCTATAAAACTATTATGATGGCTACTAAAGATTTAGAATCTCAGATTAACGGATTTCGTGTTACGACAATACAGTAATAGTAAATAAACAAACTTATCCAAGAATTAAAATGCATATCTTTCCCAATTTGTGTGCTGATGTTATTTTGGGTCAAAATTGGCAGGCTCTTTACAAAAGCGTAACTTTTAAATATGGTGGGTCCAAACCCGAAGTTAAAGTTTGCAATTTTAATGTATCGTCTCCTCCCCTATTTAGTTAGTTACTTATCTCCTAATATAAAGCCTATAGCATCAAAATCGAGAAAATACAGCAAAGAAGATAAAGCATTTATCAAAGAAGAAACGGACCGTCTGCTACGCGAAGGTATCGTCGAACACAGTAACTTACCTTGGAGAGGTCAAATTGTTGTGACCAAAAACTATCGTCCAAAAAAAAGGTTGGTGATTGATTATTTTTTAACCATAAATAAATTTACTAACTTGAATGCTTATTCATTACCGAAAATAGATGAAATGACTAATGAAATTGCGCAATACAGAGTGTTTAGTACTATTAACTTGAAAAATGCCTACCACCAAGTGCCCCTACGTGAAGAAGACAAGAAGTTCACAGCCTTCGAAGCTAATGGTTGTCTGTACCAATTTCGAAGAATGCCTTTCGGAGTCACCAACGGAGTTGCTACCTTTCAACGGATAATGAACAATTTTATTACTAGCGAAGGTTTGCTAGATACTTTTGCATACCTTGATAATGTAACAATATGTGGTAAGAATCAAGCTCATCATGATTATAATCTCGAACGGCTTCTTAAGGCTGCTAAATCAAGAAATTTAACTTACAATCCCCAAAAATGCATATTTTCTACGAGAACTCCCAATATTCTCGGAAATGTGGTTAGCGAAGAAAAAATTAGGCCCGATCCTGATCGAATGAAAGCCTTGTACGACTTGACTTGCCCCCGCCTCGAACCAAAAAAGAATTAAAACGAATTCTGGTATTATTTTCCTACTACTCTCAATGGATAAACAATTTCTCAGCAAAAATACGTCCTCTAATTTTTAATATTGACTACCCTTTAAATTGTGAAGCATTGGACGCATTTAATTTGTTAAAGCGTGACATTGCCAACGCTACTCTCCGTTCAATTGATGAGTCTTTGCCGTTTTTAGTTGAAACTGACACGTCAGATTATGCAATAGCGGCAACCTTAAGTCAACAAGGAAGACCAGTTGCATTTTTTTCCAGAACATTAAACAGATCTGAATTAAAACATTCTACAATTGAGAAAGAAGCAGCCGCTATAGTAGAAGCCGTTCGGAAATGGAAGCACTATTTAACTGGTCGAAGATTTTCCCTGATTACAGATCAAAAATCTATTAGTTATACAGTGGAAAAATTAAAAACGATAAAATTATGCGCTGGAGAATCGAACTCAGCACCTATGACTTTGATATTATTTACAGATGTGGTGAAAGAAAACATTTCCGCCGACGCTTTATCTCGACTAAATTGTGTAACAATGAATTTAAAGAAACTGCAAGACTTGCATAATTCTCTATGCCACCCAGAAATAACAAGATTGGCGCACTTTGTCAAACAACGAAATTTACCTTTTTCTCTTGATCAAGTGCGACAAGTAGTGCGTTCGTGCACAGTGTGTGCAGAAATTAAATCCCAATTTTTTAAACCGGAAACCGTGCATTTAATTAAGGCCTCTTGTCCGTTTGAACGATTAAGTCTCGATTTTAAAGGCCCTCTACCATCAACCAATCAAAATCGTTTTTTAATTACCATCATTGATGAGATTCAAGGTTCCCGTTTGCGTTTTCTTGTAGAGACACCAACGCTAAATCAATCATAAGCGGTCTTGATCAAGTTTTTCTATGTTTGGGATGCCCGCTTACATTCAGATAGAGGAAATGCTTTCATGAGTGCTGAATTTAAACGTTATCTTTTTGATAAAGGTATTGCAAGCAGCCGCACAACAAGCTACAATCCTGCCACAAATGGACAAGTCGAACGCTTAACCAAACATTGTGGCAAACTATCAAACTTGGAATGAAAACGCATAAATTGCCATTTCAACATTGGCAAGAGTTGTTAAGCGATACTTTACATTCTGTTTTAGGAGCTTACTTTGCACCGCAACTAACCAAACCCCTCATGAACGAACTTTTAACTTTCAGCGTAGGTCCACATCTGGCTCCTCGATACCGTCTTGGCTTGCAACCCCCGGACCAGTTTTGATCAAGCGTCATGTTCGGTCCTCGAAATTCGACCCTCTTACAGATGAGTCGGAAAATCCAGCTAATGATGCAGCGCCAGCAAATGAAAGTTTTACAACCGAAGACGTGGACCCCGAACCCATCCAAAATGAAAGTTTAATAAATGATCCATCCTGCGAAAACAAACTACGTCGCTCCCAGCGCGTTCGTAAACCTCCTGAGCGCTACAATCCCGCAAATCATTGATCCACTAGTCAATTATTTTTTTACGCCCAGAAGAATGTAATGATTTATTAATTTGTTGATCGTTTACGCCAAGTTTTGAAATCCAGACCTTAAAATCTAATTGATATCGTTTTGTCTTAAAGCGCTTAATTTAATCATCATAATTAGTAATTTTTTATTGAAGCCTTATGCTGTTAGCCAAACATTTAATGTTGAAAATCTTTTTGTTAGTGACAATCTATCTTTTAGTTAATCTTGGCAACATTGTTTCAAGCGTTATTGTTCTTGTTGGTTAAAGCCACAGATTTAGTGGTATACTGTATAATAAAGACAAGTATTTATATCAGTATGTCAGTCGCTCGTGGACAAAGGTGGCAAGGCCATGCTTCATGCTTAACCCTATTCTCCTCAACGGCCGGGCTTTTGAAGCCCGGATCTTGCAAAAACGTTTGTAATTACTTAATCTTTTTAGATAAAATTTTGGAATTTCTTGACTTTTCCTAATTTGAAATGCTGAATAAGATGGTACTATTTTCAGGAGTCCCCGAACAAGGCTTAACGGGTAAAACAGATGTTTTTTTGAAAATTTGTGAATTTTTGCTGGTTTTCGCAAGCAGAGCGTGGAATTTCAATTTCACGTCTTTATTAAGTGATATGAATTTTACCAAGACTTGGCTTTGCGTGACGAAGCCAATTACGTCCTTTGCCGACGTCAAAATGCCTCAGGCGATGCAGAATTTATTTCACGTGAATCGCATTTTCTTTTTTTGAGCTTTTGGCGATTGCTTGGAAGCATTTTACTCATATACATTCTTTTGTATAAAACAATTGCTGTTGGACTACTTGAATACCAATCAAGCGGACAAAATTCAATCTTTACACTAAGCATTTTTATAAAACTTTCTTATAACTATTCATTCGTAGGAAAAAAATTGAATTAACTGGTTCACATTTTAGCTCTTATGCTGACACCTTCAGACAATTAAACAACACCTGATTTTTTATAATTGCATTTCACGTTGCATTTGAAGTAACAGGCCATTTTTATGTTGAAATTTTCCTTAACAATGAACAATGAAAAATCCGACGTATTTTTTATACACAAATATACTTGTTAAAAACGTTTTGTGAAAAAATTTGTAGCTTTTTGATGTGGGTTTTTCAAACAGAAAGCATAGAATAAAAACAAGACCTTTGATACGATTGAATTTCAATAAAACAGGGGTTTCCAACTTCTATAAATTCATGGCGGTTCTAAAGTCTGAAATTTACACAAATGACTTTTTCCTCCCAAAAAATTTTCAAGCCAAAGTTTAAAAGAGTGTTCTTACTTATTGCAAACTGTTTGATAAATTTATTTCGAACGTTAAATATAAACCTAAAAAATCTCCATTTTGGAAATTTAAAAGAACTTTTTATGTAAACATAAAGACCATTTTTGGTCTTCATTTGCCTTTCGCCATAAATTTTATGTTCGAGCTTAATATGTAATTTAAAAAAAAAGTTTGGTATGACTCCTGGTCTAATATGATGATCCTATTATATTCCGACGTCTTTGTAATTTTAAAACGACCCACTAATTTACCCACCACTTTAGTTTTAAAACGACCCACTAATTGTAGTTTTAAAACGGCCCACTAACTTTAACCCTAATTGGAAACCTCTGAATAAAATCAACTTAGACATCTTAGTTACAGATGACCTGGGCTGTTTACAAGGATTTTTTCACGTAAAACCAGATAAAGCTTCGGGCCCCAATTTTATGTGCATGTTGGATAAATTCATTACGGCTCTAACCTCTTCTTTCCTCCCAAAAAATTTTCAAGCCAAAGTATAAAAAAATAATACTTACTTATTGCAAACTGTTTAATAAATTTATTGCAAAAATTAAATAAAAACCTAAAAAAGCTCCACTTTGGAAATTCGAAAAGAACTTTTTATGTAAACGTAAAGACCATTTTTTGGTCTTCATTTGCCTTTTGCAATAAATTTTATGTTTGGACTCAAAATGTAATTTTTAAAAAAGTTTGATATAACTCTTGATCTAATATGATTATCCTATTATATCTTGACGTCTTTGTAGTTTTAAAATGACCCACTAATTCGAAACCTCTGAATAAAATCAACTTAAATTTTTACTTACGCCTGACCTAGGCTGTTTACGAGGGTTCTTCCACGTAAAACCAGATAAAATCCCGGGCCCCAGTTTTATATGCACAGAGCTTATTATCCATGTCAGAGCTACTTCAAAATCTTTATTACATCATTTTCTTTTTTCCTGCTTGCGTCAACTCTAATTTGGAAAATCTACGGAAGAGAGCTTCTAGTTGCGATTTGAAAGACAAAGAAGGCTGTAGAGACCCAAAAAGTTATTAACAAATTTATCAACTTTATATCCCGTAGGAGAAATTTGAGACGTTTACGTACGCTCGCAACGAGCTAATTGATGATTTTGACGCAAATAGTCAACCGCGGATCAAGTCGTTCTGTTATCATAGAAATCATCGACAATTTTCTCAAGACTAAGAAAAATGCCAGTGCTATTTTTCAATCTGACACCTGCATTTGACACTGTTATTTCATACAAATTTAATTTTAACTGCAAGTTACTGAATTTTTTGCTGGATAAGAACATGGTTTAAATGATTATAAAACTAGTTCACAACAAAAGCTTTACTCTAACGTCGACAGTAAGCAAACCAGTCTTGGGTGTCAGAGAAACAGTGTTCCTACAAAATCAATCACAACTGATCCTTTTTAACATCTAGAAGTATAATCTGCGTTCCACAATCTTCAGATTAAGAATATTGTGAGCTAAAAGTTTACAATAATCAACATTCATCATTGCGTTTAATTTCGACTTATCTTGAGGTAAAACTAAATAAATCACCCAAGTTTCGTCACCACCATTTGCATTGCGCAAAAATTTTTTTGTGTGTCCCAGTGCTGAAATAACTTGCGGCCTAAGGGCGGGAACTGGTGCCAAAACCAGTGGTGGATATTGGGTGAGGCGAATGAGGCAGTTGCCTCGGGCCCCTCCTTGAAAATATTGCATATGGTTTTATTTTGCTGTACATGTTTTTTTAGAGATCACCATTATTTTGGGAGAAAAATAGCGAAATATGAGATCAAATCGAAGTAAAGACCTTCTTTATTTTTAGAGATCACTGTGATTTTGGGAGAAAAATAGAAAAATGAGAGATCAAATCGAAGTGAAGACCTTTTTCTTTAGAGATCACCATGCGTTTGGGAAAAATAAGGGAAATACGAGATCAAAGCCTTTTTTTTTTAGAGAACATCAATTTTTGCGAATCCTTGCTTCGCGGCCCTATTTTGAATATCCGTCACTGGCCAAAACATCAGAAATAACTCTCCTATTTTTGTCTATTCAATAGCCGAGTACTGGAATGTTGTTTGTTTTTGCAGCGCACGTACTTGGTACATATATATTGTCTTGAATAATGAACATTTGGTGGTACAGAATTTGAAGATTGCTTGAAGTAAAAGATTTTTCTTCCCAAAGCTTTTCATCTGACACTCTTCAGGGGAAATCGTCAGAATGAAGTAGAATGGAAACCGAACTAATTTATAAAGGAAGAAAGTAGAGTTCTCATTGGCTGAAAGAGTCAACCAATGAGAGAAAAGATTAAGAAATTTTCAAAGAGTATACGAATTCTTTTTGCTTACACAGCAAGCAAAGAAAAGATTAAGAAATTTTCAAAGAGTATACGAATTCTTTTTGCTTACACAGCAAGCAAAAAGAATTCGTATACTCTTTGAAAATTTCTTAATCTTTTCTCTCATTGGTTGACTCTTTCAGCCAATGAGAACTCTACTTTCTTCCTTTATAAATTAGTTCGGTTTCCATTCTACTTCATTCTGACGATTTCCCCTGAAGAGTGTCAGATGAAAAGCTTTGGGAAGAAAAATCTTTTACTTCAAGCAATCTTGAATAATGCTTTGTGCGTAGTCACTGAATGCCTCCGTCCCTCTTCAACGAACCACTTACCAGCTTTTTCAGACATCCAGCCATCTGAGCTTTGACAACAAGAAGCGATACTCTTTTTGGCTAAAGATAGCACTCTAGACATGCTCTGCTATTTTTTCAAACCTGTAACACACTTTGTAAGGTTTCAAAAATTTGTAGAGCATCTGGACCAGGTGAAAAGCTAAATTTTGAACGCTTTCCGTTATCTGAAGTTTCCTTTGGCTGCCATAGAAAGCCTAAAACTTTTAATCTGAACTCTAAAAATAAAGTGATGACTGTTTTTCATCTGAAGTTTCCAATTTGCGCATATCGAGCACAATCCAGCCTGGGAGAAAATTGATCAAAAAAAGCTATCAATTTATTTGTAAAGAGTTTTTATGTTCACTAAACAAAGTTTCATATGAAAAAAAGCTAAGTTTCATATGAAATTTAGTAAAGACCAAAAAAAGTCTTGACATTTCACGATGAGATGTACTGTACAATGAATTTTTTAAATTTATTGTTTGCTACTTCAAAGAAACATAACTTTTTATCTATTCGAAAGATTACGTTTGCCGTTTTTCCACAGCTTACGAGTTACAAACATTGCTGTAGATCCTGACTATGGTTTATTCATCGGTTATCAAATGCCTACCGATAAACACGAAGGTTTAAAAGCTTGTTTGTAATCTTTCCGAATTAGGTAGGCCTGCTGCCCAGTACATGAATCATACATTGAACACAGAGTACTGTGGTGGTACATTCCGGCTCCATGCTTTTATTACCAGCGCCTTGCCTGTTGTACTAGGCTCGTTCGAAATAGCGTTTTCAGAACAGTTTGAGTTACGCTTAAATGCTTGTGGACGGGTTTAGGACAACTGGCCTCAGCCGACTGGCCACAGTTTAACTAACCAGTCGGGTGCGTCTAGCTGGATTGCGCGCAGTCGGTTGCGAACAGTTGACCCATTCTGCCTGCGAACCAAAGTTGCGTGTTTTCATTTGTGCATGGACAAATAGGGTCTCGTTACTTTCTCTCATTGCAAATGCGGCGTCATTGCACAAAACAGAGATAAAGTTGTATAGGAGTGTCATACGAATTAGGCATAAGGAGCACAAATTCGGACAGTTTTAGATAAAAAAAACGGTTGTGGCTTGGTGCATCACTAACAGTACTTAATCCAGGCAATACAATAGCAATTCGCAGTAAATAAATAAACCATGGGGGCCAGTCCTATTTATTTGCTTTACTTGAAGTGGATACTTTTAAATACTACAACAATTTCGGCATAGAATTCTCCTGTTTTATGTAAAGTTAAAAAAAGGCTTTTATAGCTTAACGTTTCCTTCTCCAAGTTATCTTGGAGAGGTCTTGTGGTGATTAGCATCTTTTGAAGGTATTCAATCTAATCTTTCAAAGTGTAAAACAAAAAACGCACTTTTTAATTAAACATATTGGTACCAAAATGTGTTATTTTATCCCGTATTCCATCCGAAACTTTTCATATTGCAAAATAAAAAAGTGAATTTACCTTTGCTGACCAGATTTGCTTATTTTCTAGTTTTGCTTTTAGGTTTTCATTTGTTAATTACTTTTTTACCTTATAGCAATTTGTTTTCAAACGTTTATTTTATTTTAATTTTTTTGTTATTTTAAAAAATACAATAAAAGTAACTGCTTGATCAAGACACCTTATGGTTATTTTCCAGTCACGTTGTCCTATATTTAACCTCAATTATATGTTATACGAATATTTATAATAGTTTAGTGACAAACAAACAAACGTGAATCTTGAATCTGCATAAATGCCACAATATTGTTGTTCAAAAATTTTTTTATTGGACACTCTAATTTTTATTAACTGGTATAATTGTAATTTAGAGTTTCTAACAAAGACTTTCAAGTAGGAAAAGTGCCGTAAAATGTTTTTCTAATAAAATGTGACAAAAACGAACGTATACGATCTTGATCCGTTCCCATCAAATCGATACTCACAACCTCTTGCTATACTGTCGACAAATATATTATAAAATAAATTTTTCCTTAATGTTATAGAAAGCAAACAAAGTTTTTGTTAAATTTTATTGCCAAAAGATTTGGCAAATTTCTCACGTGCTGGCATGAATAAACACACTGTTCCATAAGATCACTATTTCGAAAAAATTATTAATTAACATCGCCCAGGTCGCACAGTTTGTTGGTATACATTTTTAAAAAGATTTTTTTACGTCATCGCAAAATATAATCTCGGGTATTTTGATAAAAAGTAATCTTATTTACGTAATTAAAAAGATAGCTTATAAAATTTAAAAAAGGTACGACAAAAAATTTAATAAAATGCACTTTTTTTGTTTAATTGGCGATTATGGTGCTAATATTCATAAAGCTATAAGAAAAGAATTTTAGAACACGTGATTGTGTATGTAATGTGTATTTTATAAGTTTATTTTCAATTTATATGCGCATAAGTATAAAGAATATGATCAAAATAAAGAAGAGTTTACGTAGCTTACAATTATAAATTTATAAAAGTCAGAAAATTTGTAGAATTTTGCTTGTCAAATATGTTATTGGAAGTGATCAATATTACTATGACGATGTTGAATTAGCTATTAAAGCAAGCTAAGTTTTGACTTTCAAGTTTAAAGTCAAAAGTTATTTTCCCACAACAAAAAATTAAGCACAACGCATTTGAAAAAAGTAAAATTTTCAAATCGTGCTTTGAACGATGCCAAGATATGTTCCACGATTAATAGTCACAATTATATAGAGTAATATTTTGTTTTTTTCAAGTGTTTTTTTTTAAGTAATGCAATGGTATACTTCTATTTCAATAAATAAAAAACTCTTTTTGTGGCGGCGAAATACATTGCGGAAAAACAAAACAAGTGCATACAAATGATGATAATTATATAAAAGATAAAGGTTTTGTTGGTTTTACAGCATTAGTATATCAATATTCTAATACTGCTAAATATTAAAATATAGCTTATTTCAAATTCTTTTATGTAAAAAAAAATTATTTTCATTATTTTGTACTTTTTCTAAAAAAGTAACAATAACTATTGGTATCTACAAAAACATGTGGACAAATATGTGAACCAGTAATTGAAACCAGTCTAAAATACATGTAATTTCTATACTAACAATAAAGCAAGCTTCCCGTGGCTTCTTCATTGTTTATAGTTGTCGTGCGCGTTGACGTCACTCTTTACGTCCAATTTTTAATTAAGTTTACGACTGTTACAACAGCGAATCCGTTACAATCGCATTTCACGCTAGTTAAATGAGCGTCTAAACGCATAAATTGTAGTGACCTTGCTAAATTGCAATTTTGCATACTTTATCAAATGAATTTTCAAAAACTTTTTTTCTCTAACAAAAGTTAAATAAATGATCTTTACTCTGCTAACATTTCATAAAGGTAGCTTAAGTAGTTTTGGAATTATAAATCGTTAAGTTGGTGGGCTTCTGAAGCCCGGCCGTTGAGGAGTCAATAGCTCGAAAAAGCTTGAGGAGAATAGGGTTAAAAAAGACCCAGCTAGTTGGTAGTTTGGAAGTACCAACTTCTCTGCATCAGTGCAGTGGGTCTCCTGCAGTAGGTCTAGCGAGGTGATGAAGAAAGTTCATCTTGCTTGCAGTGAGGCCTTTGATGTTCAGCTGAAGAATAGCGGGTTTTCGGAACTTGTTGGCAATGTGCCCTAAAAAGGGCAATTTTATCCTGGCATTGCCCCGTCCTGAAAAGGACGTTTGCCAATTAGCAGACCCACACTGAACATCGAAATGGGTGAATACCCTTCCATTGAGGTAGGTTCGGTTTCGGTCTGTCATCTTTCACACCAATGAATAGACTTACTCACGGCCCAGGCTGCGAGAAAGCACCTACCATCTGGGCCTTATTTTATTTCGACTACGAGCGTGGAATCGCGTATTCTTGGTTTGTTTTATTGGTTTCTTTCTTTCACTTAGCGTTCGCTTTGATTTGTAACGCAGAAAGATTAATAAAGAAACAAAGAATGCTCCCTTACACGCTCGTAGTGGAAACAAGCCTTAATGCAAAAAAATAGTCATTGGTGGAAGTATTGAGAAATAATAAAAAAGGAAGCTAACGGAGTTTTGGCGCAGAAAAGCATTTTGCTTAAAGATTACAATTAACAGATTTAAAAAAGTAGCGTGAATAAACCGGAAAGGTAAAAACAAGAAGGCATTCGACGAAGAATAAAAATGTGCTGTAGCAGCAATGAAAAGCACATTGCGTTTTGTAAAGAAGAATTTAGCTAAAAACAGACTCGTTAAAAAGAAAATGTTGAGAGTTGCTATTAATTTTGCAGAGGAGAAAAAGATTTTGCGGCTTCTAGAGGCAGGAAAATTGGGAACAGACATAATAACATGTTGTCTGATACGCTTTTGCAATTGTTTGGATGTGCAAATCTAAGTACTGACTATTCAATTTCATTCATGTATTTTTGGAAGTTTTCAGATTTATTTTCTTTTATTATAATATATAACAGTTAATATATTTCAAAATGATTGAATTTTATTAATTACAATAATAAAACAAATCAATACATGCACCACATTGCGATCAATTAAGCGACCATCAATATTAATTAAAATGAAGCCTTTTATTCTTTGATAAATCACTTATACCGTCATCGCAAACTGATAGATTTTCTACTCATAAACGATGATCTTTGAACAGCTGGCTTTTAAATTATTCAGAAAACTTCAAGATTTGATTTACTTTTCTTGTTGTTTTACAAACAAGGGATTTCAGGCTCGTTCGTGTTGATCACATATCTGAAACAATAGAATAAATATGACGCTATTTTCAAAACGGAAACAAACATACTCTATGACGAGTATGCTAAATACGAGCAATGTTTTTGAGGTAAATAATCCATTGTTTTTTAAGTGGACTTATTTCTGTAAACGAAAAAATAATATCGCGATGCAATTACACAGATATAACAGCATTTAGCAACAAAAGTATTTTGTGATACAGGTGGTAGGAAATACATCACTCTTGCCCGAAAGATTAAAATAAAAACAAAGTATTAATAGATGTAATTTGGATGCGACACGAGTTTTATTTAAGTGTGTCTATTGAAAAAGTTTTTTACAAATTAAAAATAAACCAATCTAAAGCAGCATTTATTATTTTGCCTAAATCTAAAATTGATTTTTCTTTAGCATTATTGTTCTATTAGTTGTAAACAGATTTGAGTTTTGATAACAAAGAGTTTAATTAAAGTCATATGCCCAAGTTGAAACTTTTAAGACATAAAAAGTATTGTCTGAAAAGTTTTAAAAAAACTATCAAAAGCTTATCGTTTTGCAAAAATTTTGTTCAAGAATTCAAAGATTTTTGCTCAACTATTGGGCAATTTAAAGTTTTTAGTTTTTGTTTGTTTTCTTATTTTTTTCTAAAAATGGCTATGCTAGCCGAAGGCGTTACGTAAAGCGAGTAACATTTTTATTGCAGTTTTGAATTTTAATTAGAGTCAAATGATTTGTGGCAAGATTTATAAGGTATTGCTTTAAGAGCTTTTACACAACATCACTAGTTTTGTATTTTTTGTAACAAACCAATTTCAAACTTATGATCGAAAAAACAAATCAAGTCAATGTGACTCGGTTTACTGTGTAACCAAATTGCAAATCTAAAAGAATATTTGAACTTGATCTTCGATCCGATTCACGAGTTCTCTGCACATGTTATGTACAAAAATTTTATCCGTTAAAGTTTGAAACATCAACGATAGTAATTAGTGTGTTTTGTATTTGCATTTTTTGCTATCTTGCAAATTAACGTTGCTTTTAAGATATCTATTGCGGTTTCATAAAAAGCATTTTATAGAAATTCCCTGTAACTGATAACTGTGATAAATATTTAAAGTCACAAAAGAATTATAAATGAATTTTTCAACGCCTCAGCATTATTTTAGTGTCTTGTTCGCATGTTGCAATGGTTACTTCTTGGTTGCTATAGTTTTTATGTTACTCAGCAAGTCTGGAAATCAAGCAGAGACATAAGAAAAATTAATAAAAGTGTTAATAAAAAAATTTGTTTAAAATCTTATATCTGAAAACAGTTTTGCTTTTTGAATTCTTTAAAACGTTACTTGGTCCGAAATAGTATGATGCAGTTTTAAAATAATGTGCTCTCTGACGTGAAAATTTACCTTTCCGTTGCTTATCGCATTATTAAATACTTACAACAATGATAAAAACTTACAAATTTTAATTCCAAAGCTTATAAATTTGTCGGCAGCGTGGTTGAGTGTTAGAGCACCGTAATTTTGCTCGACATGGTCTCGATTCAAAACTTATTCGCGCGATTCTGTTGCGTCTTTGGGAAAGACGCTTCGCGGCACCTTCCCCTGCTTGGTGGTCTTAGCTAGCAATTCTGTATTTATGTCATATCTCTATAAAAGTAAAAAACAAAATAAAAAGTTTTAAGGGGACAGCAATATTATGACGTCTCCGGAAGCAGGTCGGGGTAATTGCTTGGCCTATGTATTAGCGCTTTCGTTGCTTTCCTGCAAGTCAGGAGAATAAATAGAAAAATAAAGAAATAAAAATAAAACTTAAATATTTTTTTATATTTAGAGAAGCCGTAGCTTGCTCAATATAAAGTTGATAAAAATTGTTCTTTTGCTTTCAAGTTCTGTTTTGAGTCGAAGATTGAAATCATATAATGAACCGTATGATCTGAGTAAGTATACCAAGAAGTGTCTTCTTTTGTAAATGTCATGATTATATTTCACTTGCTACATCGATTAAATGAAGGCTTTGAATAAACTGAGAAACGATTTAAGTTTATCCAAAAATTTTTTTCCGATATTAAGTACAAAAAATCACAAATCTTTCAAATTTTCAAAATTCAAAATTTGGTTCAAATCTTCCAAAGATCGAGCTAATGTTTGTATATAATACTCGTACGTTTCAACCATTTTACCATTCAAACATTTCAACCATTTTACCCCGCTTTTGAATGGACAAATCATAAATAGAAAACGGAGTACTGTGAAAATGCTTCCAGGCTCCGTGTTTTTGTGGCCGGACCGGTGCCAGGCCTGTTGGGATGAGCTTATCCCGAGCAGCTTGGGTTAAGCTCAACCGCCTGCGGACTGGTGTTGGGCAATTCCATTCGTCCATGCACAAATGAAGTCTCGCTCCTTCACCGAATTGCGAGTGTGGCGCCTCTGAGCAAACCGCAGACCATGTTCTAACAGCGTGCCCTATACATCGGGCATCACATGGAGCACGAGGTCTGACGGTTTTGGATGACGAAACTCGATGCTGGCTTAATAACACCACTGCCAGCATCTGATTCAGGCAGTACAGCAGTCTGGGGTAGTAAAAGCATAAACCCTCGGCCCCAGTCCTGTTTGTGTCTGGCCTGGAGTGGATACACTTCAAACGAAGACGACGACCATTTTACCAGACTGAAACGGTTTTATTTTAACACTAGAAGGACCAAGCGCGTCAATTGATGCATCTAAATTTTTACATGCCGACAAATCGCGCTTTCTGAAGTATTATCGCTTCGTACTTTTTGACTTTTATTCTTTTATTGGTAAACTCTCTAAGACCAAATTTCGTGACCTGGGAGGCAAAAATTAGCAAAAAAATTACAATTATACCTAGAAGGACCAAGCGCGTCAATTGACGCAAGACTCGTTAACACGTCGAAATAAACCATACCAACCTGTTTACCAACATTCTGAGCACCCTACATAAAACGTTGTTATTCCAGAGCACAATAATCCGAAGCGTAAGCCTGAAACCGTGCTCTTTTACAACCGGACAAAGGTTGGTGTGGATGTTTTGAATCAAATGTCCAGGCTGTATTCAGTAAAAGCTGCTAGCGGAAGATGGCCAGTACACATCTTTTATAATGTCATTGACATGGCTCTAATAAACAGTTGGGTTATCTATAAAGCTGTGTGCAAGAGCAACTTCAGCCATAGAGCGTACATACAAAAAGTAAGTGAAGAACTCACTGGTAGCCTAAATAATGCTACGGAGTCATAGATTTTTTAAAGACCTACGAGATCCAGTAGAGCCTCTTCTGCTACACGAAAACTGAAAAAAGAGAGTGTGACAGCCTGCTCCGAAAGACCGCTGAACGTGTTCTGGTAAATCTTACAGAAATAGAAAAACTAACGTCTGTATAGTGTGTCAAAGCCCAATAGGTGGAAAAACCCAATAGGTACAACAAACGATACTTTTCCCGTCCATGATAAAGCTTTGAAAAAATGCTCGTTTTGTTGAACTAGATACTTGGCAATGTTATAACTTTTCAAATGTGTACGGTTTGTCTTTCAGAAGCCTTACAATAGAGAGAGAAACGCGTACAAATTTCAAAAAAAGCGCGTGCGTCAATTGACGCGTTTGGTCCTTCTAAGTAATCGTAAATTTTGGTCCTTCTAGTGTTAAACGCAATTTAAATCCTACATTATGAAATTAATTATAACTAAATTAGTATATTTTAAAAATGGTGTAATAAATTGACACTTAAAATTTTTAATACCTTGTTTATGTACAGTTTAAATTTTACAAGCTTCTCTGCGCTCTGTATTCTGAGATTATACTTGTTACATAATTAATCGGTATGCTTTATGCAACAAATAAAATATAAAATAGCGCTATTAATATCTTAGTTCAATTGTAACATATAAGCACATAATAAATTGATACTGCAGCTCTGGCTCTTTCTTTTACTTTAAAAAACACATATTTTAGTTTCAACAATTTTTTCTTTGTTCTTGGTAAAAAAATTACTTGTTTGCAGTCAATTGTAACGCTAAAAATGACATTAAAAAGTTGTTGCTTCATTCCAAAATCGCAAAAGTATTTTCTATGTTTTATTTTTTCATATTGTTTTGAACCAGTTCACCCGATCAATTATAATCAGACTCGTGTTTTTAATCGAAACGAAATCAGTCAGTTTGTAAATTTTGCGATTAACAAACTTGCAGCCAGGTTCTTTTTAATTCTTGTTCAGCTTGCGTCCATTTTTGTAATTCAAATGTAATAGTAAACTACAAATGATTTAATCAAAATTTACATAAAATGTTTGTGTGGTTCAAAATTTTTATTTGACCATCTGGCCATAGTTTAAAGTTTTGTGTCAATATTTAAAAAAATTAAATTAATTTGAAAAGTGTAATTAGTAATATATTGGTCGAAAAATTAGAAAGCTACTTAAATAATTCCGACTTATTAATTGCAGTTTAATTTTTTCATGTTTGGATTTTATAAAAACCCAAATCATCAAACTGTAATTGAATCTTTCAAAGAAGTAATCCTCGTAACTTTTAACTTTGTTTGTTTCACTTTGAATTGTAGTAAAACTTGTTTGAAAAATATTTTTCAGATTGGTGCCATTTTGGGCTGTGTTTTGGTGACTTTAATTGCGAATGCGAACAACCAGGTTTGCGGTAAGTAGTCGATGTTGTGCTATATGTATGATAATAAACCTTTGTCCAGTCACCTAGTGGACATGGCAATCCTTGCTAAGCCGAGCAAGCTCTGGCTTTATTTAGTTTGTTTCAACAGCCAAGACATAAACCGGATAGCTTGTTTCGATGATTTAAATTTGAGTTGGAAGTATAAAATTAGTTCAAATCTTACAATCTGTTATCTAAGTAATAAAAACTAATTTCTTGCGCTTATCAGGCTAGACTTTGCAGTTATTTGTTGTACTTGTTTTTTCAAAAAATATTTCTAAAAATTTTTTAAACTGTTGCTCGCTATAATTTTGGTTTTAAAATTTATTTAAGTCCAATGTTTCATACCTTAAATTATTACCAAAACTAGATAGAAGACAAAACTATTTTGTAACTTTATTATGGCAAGCAGGTTTTGTTAATTTAAGTTACAAATATTAACTGGCTATGAGTCTGTGTTAACATTTTTGTATGATAAAAATGAGTAGAATAATTTCATTCTTTTTTCAAATAATACAGTTTTATCTTGTAATATCAAATAATATGTAACTGTATTGAATAATCGTCGTCGTTTAAAAGAGGACCACTTCTAGGCCACACACAAACAGGACTGGGACCAAGGGATTATTCTTTTACTACCCCAGACTGCTGTACTGCCCGGATCAGATACTGGCATGATGTTGTTAAGCCAGCATCAAGTTTCATCATCCAACAACGTTGTTGGTATGCAGAGTGTGAAATTCTGGATGAAACTTAATCCAGTGTTTCGAAATAAAACACGACTCGATTTTAGCTGCTACGGCTTTATTAACCAGAAAGAATAAAAAATATCAATGGTTTTGATAGGAGTATCCACTTTCACACTCTGGTCGAAAAGCATGAAGTAAGTTAAAATAATCTTATAGGTAGGTCACAACACTTCTTTTCAGGCTGCTGACTGCAAGTCAACTTGCCTTCTTTCCCAAACGTTGTTTAACTTATAGAAGGCATCAACACCAGAATTAATAATTATCTCTAAAAATCAATTTCTTATACAAATACTTTGCTGCTGTTGATACTTAGAATCAAATAGACATAAAGCTCCGGGCCCTGGTTTTATGTGCTTTTACCAATGCTGAGTTACTTTTATTTTCTAGTTATGCGACTTTTTTTTGCTCGCGCGCATTCAAAATTTCCATAAAGAAGAGCACTTGTAGTCATGATTTCAAATCTCTTCTCTTTTTCCCCAAAACAATTCTCGAAAGACTAAATTAGGCCGGTGTCGAGGATTTCATCCGTTGCTCCCTAGGTAGCAAGCTGAATTTGCACGCGGAAAGTCAATCGTCGATTAATTCGTTCGGTTATTTAATACATGTGACATCGAGTATTCTTTTGCAGCTAAGAAGAAGGACGGTGTTGTAATCCTCACACTTACAGTTACTTACGACTGCCTGGCATTGTGGCCTTATCTCTATAAGCGCTGACGTCTTCCAGATAAGCACATGGTTAGAATGATCATGGAACTTGCCAAAACCAGATTTTTTCTCACTACTGGTAATAAGCAAAGCAAGCTTCCGATGTCTGAAAAACGGCATTACGCAGAGATCTGTCTTGGATCAGTTGCTTTTTAACCTCTATATATACATCATTTGGCTTCCATAATGATCAATAAGCTTGCCAATGCGGACTACCTTGCAATGTTGTAATTACCTTGAAACTGAAGGGACTTTACATCAAGACCTAGTCACTGTTTTACCTTTTTTTCGAAATTAAAGGATGAAACTCATTTATTCAAAGATGGTGAGAGCAGCTTTTCATTTTAATAAGAGAGAAGTCAAAGCTGAGCTAAAGGTTTACCACACAATGCACTTTTACCATTTTGTACAATCTCTACATATCTTGGGCTAAAACTAGAAAAACTGCTCATGTTTCGTCAAAACTTTGTGGCATTGCACAAAAAATATCTTTCCGCGTTAATCTGTCGCTTTATATTCGGTCTACTCGACAGCTGAGTACTTTGCAGCGCACATGCTTGCTTCCTGAATAGCATCTTGAATGACGCCTTAAACATTTGGATGCCTGTGTTCAACTCCAACATACCACTTCAAGGCAGCTGAACATTGCCAACTAAAAGTTCTTTACCAACTAAAACCTAGGTATGGCCGCAGAGCTGGTCATATATAGAAAAAAAATCTAAGATTTGTAGACTTCTATCAGATCCATTGCTGCATTGATAGAAGCAGAAAAACCTGAATAAGCAGACTCTCCCTGATGAGAGTTTAAAACTGGAAACCATGGTTTGGCGTGCGTGATGCACAATGCCACAGATGATACTCTTTAACGTCATCTGTCGTAAAACTCGATATATTCTTAGAATCTGCATCGGCGTGCGTGATGAACAAAGCCGCTTTTTTCAGCGCAAAAATACATTTGGAAGACCCCACAAATCTTAGATTTTTCTTTACTGCATATGACCAGTTCTGGTACAAAAACTTGGTAAGCTGACTGTCCCTTACGAGATTTTAAAACTCGAAACCATGATCGGGCAGTGAGCGCGGGCTTGGCATGCGTGTACACAACCCTACAGGTGTTTCTTTTTAGTGCCATCTGTGCTATAACTCGATATATATATTTTTAATTTATATTTTATTATATGACCAAAATTTGAAGCAGAAACAGTGCTGAAAAGTATCTTTTCACAAGGACACAAGAGAACCAAGCGAGTAGGCTTTGAAGTGCAATTGTGTCAATTGCTTTATGATTACACAAGCAAATTATTTATAATGTCGTAGAACAATATTAATTATAAATAAAAACATTGTGTTATACCGGTAATTGCATTTCAACATACCAAATTTTTTTTAAATATGAAATGCAAGACTTTTAAATGTTGAAAAAATTTCTATGGTCCAATTCTACTGTGACTAATAGCAAATTTAAAGAGAGTCAGGACGCCCGAATTGCTAGAAAAAGTACAATTTTTTACAGAAATCCTAACATATTTACAACACCTGTAAGCTTTGATTACATTGCTGCAATCTCTCGACATGGAGTCGAGACGCAGTGGCCCAAGACCAAGACCGAGACCGAGACTTGGGGTTACGAGACTGAGACTTTGAAAAACGTGTCTCATGATATCCACCTCTGGCAAGTATGTAAGCATTCAAGTTTTTAAATGCTATTTAATAAAAAACCAATTATTCAAACAACAAATAACTTTTTACAGTATTAAAATGTTATATGTTTTTTTTGATTAATTTTTGCTTGTAACTGCAAAAGATGAAGGCTAAAAAAAGCTATACTTCATCAAAAGGCAATTAGTACGTAAATATCTATTATAACTTATCTTAATTTTCCCAAAGTAATTGGATAAAAAATACACACAAGTACTGAAGGCAAACCAGATAAAACAATATTGTTTGAAACAAGAAATGTAATTCTATTCATTTCTACAAAATTGTTGGAACACACTCATTAATGTTTAGTATTTATAAATTAAATTAACAAAATCTGCTTACCACAATAAAGTTATAAAATAGTTTGGTCGTCTGCCTAAAGTTTAATCAATGTAACATTAGACAAATAAATTTTACATTTTACCTGCCATGGTTTGCAAAGCATGTTAGCTACTACCGTTTTATTAGGGCCAATGGCTTGCGAATGTGCAAGCTATCTTAGTTTCACTTAAACAACTGTCTAAAAGACAGGAAAGTCAGATGTGTTTATTTTAAATGGCAATTCGAAAGCGCAGCTTCCAACAATTATCATTGTGTGCTTGGTTAGGAAAAATCAAAAAAATGGATGCGGAACAATATTTTGATCATGAAAACTTTTTGTTTCATTCTCAACTCTTTGTTTGATCATGAAAACGCTGCTTGTATCAAGCAGCGTCACTTCTGATGTATATTGAAGCGATCTTGACACATCTGTGGCTGGTCGGGACGTTTGTAACAATATGTTTCCATTATTTTTGCCAGCCTCCTTTCTTCTTTTCGACCCGCTTCTTTGCTTTGTGTAGTGTAGTACACTCTTTATTGCCTTCATACTTTCTTTCCACTTTCATCTACTCTTGTCAGAAGAAGATGAATGTTGCCAAATGATGTTGGTTGCGGTTGACCCGCAGTGTCAATCTGAAGGAAACTGGCAGCTAACTTTTCCCGAAAAGAGGTTATTTGAATTTTTTACGAGTAACGCGCTTATACATCACCCACGTATTAACCACAGCTACTCCCAGGATCAGTTCAATATCTAACTTGCTATACCACTTGATATCTTTTTGCATTGTTGTTATATAAGAAGCCATTTGATCAAAATTTGAAAATTATTTTGCAAAAAAAACGCATGTTTAGTAAAACTTTGCAAAACAGTCTCCTTATTTAATTTTTTCATTGTTTGTCAAATACTGGGCTGGTCTAAAGTCCTGTTAAACTTTCTTTTTCAGAAAATAAATGAATAAATAAAAATCTAATGAATGTTTTCTATTCCAGATTAAAGTTATTGCTTTAATTAGGTCATATCGGCCATTATTGTCTAATTATTAGATAACACATTGCAGATGAAGCGAAAAGAATTGATATTGCCGCTCTACTAGGTGCACCTCATACCCTAAAAATTCGGACATTGCCAAGCTTCTTAATGTGATTCCTATGACAGTACATAGGGTTTCACGTCGTTTATCAGTAGTTGTAGCCCTCAAGGATTGACACCGCGAAGGCAGACCCCTAGTTGTGAAGACTGGGATCATAAGAAAAGCGTTTGAAAGAAATCCAAAACTTAAAATGATGCATCTCGCAAAGAAAAAGGGCATTTCGGTGTTCACGGTGAGGAGAGCTGTTAAAATTGAAGGGAGGAAAAGCTTGAATATAATAAAAAAGCCCTTATTGACTGTTGCGATAAAACAGAAGCGACTTAAATTGTCAGCGGCTTTTCAGCAACCTTAAGAAACATGGGAGTTGGATCATCATTTTTTCAGATGAAAAGATTTTTACTGTCGATCCTGTTATGAATAAACAGAATGATTGTGTTGTAAGCTTTGGTCAAGATGTCTCGGGGTCTGCCTTCGCTAGGTAGATCTTTGAGGGTTTCTCCCTCTGATAAACGACGTGAAACCCAATGTACTGTCATGCGATTCGCCTTAAAGAGCTTTGCAATGTCCGATTTTTTGCAGTATGTGATGCACGTAGTACAGCGGCAATCTCAAAAGTCTTCTGGCTTCCATCTGCAATGTGTTATCTAATCATTAGACAAAAATGACTAATATAACCTAATTAAAGCAATAACTTTAATCTGGAATAGAAAAACATTCATTAGATTTTTAATTATCCATTTATTTTCCGAAAAAGAAAGTGTAACAGAACTTTAGACAAGCCGAGTAGATCATATTAAGCAATGCCTGAAACTAATTTTGAGACATAGTTAAGAAAATAATGCGTTGCATGTAAATTCCATGCTTTGCCCATGGACCTGACAGAATTGCTAGCATTGTCCGTGTTAACGAATCTTGTTGTTAGCTAGCGAGATTCAACTTCACACTAACTTGTAACTCTTTTAAGGTTTAATACAGTTAACGAACACAGTGCAAAAAATAATTCAATAATTTTACCACGCTTTTCCAAGCACGTGCGCTGAATAAATGACTGAAGGCAATCACCAAGCAGCCACGAAAGAAAAAGGGCATTGACGTCACAATCGTATCACACATAAGCAATGCTGCGAATTAACCGTCCGGACACATAGCGGCCCCCATCATGAGTATTCGCGCCAGCGTAGTCATAATGCAAACAAAATAAAAAGGGGTGAAGGAAGATTTATGCACAATACAAGCAATGAATACACAATTTGTAATAAAGATATGTAGCCTTTTATGTGATTAGCGTAAACAAACAACACAAGTGATGCAAAGAAAAATACAATGCAACACGTTTGATACAGGAGCCTACAATTTATTCACTAAATTCGAGAGGTGCCAGTTTAGACAAATCACGTTCTGTTTCAGTTACTTGGGGTTCCCCCGTGGTATCATTAATTGTGGAGACTTTAACGATTGCACGCCGAACAATTGCTTTACCTTTCCAAATTTGAGGAAGTACTCTAGAAATGCGACCTAGACGATATTTTCCTCACGTGCTAAAATCGCCAGGCCCGGCGACCAAAACCAATTGCTCTACTTTAATGTTGTCCACAATTTTGAGCCATTTTTTACGGCGCTGCAACTGTGGAAAGTAAAATTTAATCCAGCGCTCCCAGAACCTCTGAGCAAGGACCATATTATACCGAAAATCACGTTGTAAGTGGTCCGTGCTGTGTGGATGTCCGATAGGCAAGGCTGGGTCGAGCGAAGGTGTTAATATGGTAGCTGGTGTAATAGCATTATAATCTAAAGGGTCGTCTGACAGTGAGGTCAAGGGTCTATCATTTACGATACGTGTGGCGTTTGAAACGTAAGTCTATAATTCTATTAAAGTTGGTTTGCGTTGGGTCAAATTACATGTGTTAAGCAACGTGCGTTTAAAAACTTTTATCAATGACTCCCACGCTTCTCCTTGTGAGGGACTGTAAGGCGGTATAAATTCCCAAGTCAATTTTTTCTTCCTAAAAAAGGCTTGAAGTTCATCAGATTGCAAAAGTTGTGGCAAGACTTGGGCTGCTGCTTTGAATGTAGTCCCGTTGTCTGAGTATAAGCTGGAAAACGGACCTCTCAAGTCCCCAAATCATGAGAAGGCCATAATAAAACTGCTTAAATCCAAGGAAGTCACCAGCTCTACGTGGATAGCTCTGGTTGTCATGCATGTGAACAACAGTCCCCACGCTTTTCCCTCACTTCTACTTTCTTTAAAGATAAACGGCCCCATATAGTCACAGCCAGTATTCGGAAAGGGCTTCTTATGTATGGCCATTCTAGAAGTGGGCAAATCTGTCATTAGCTGGCGTATTGGATGAGCTTTAGTGATAACACACAAATTACATTTCTTTATGTAGTGTCTCACACTAGACAGTCCCTTGATGACCCAGAACCGTCGGCGTGTTAACATCAAAGTGTACTGAATGCCACCATGTGCACACTCTACATGGGCGTCCATAATTAGCAATCGGGTCAAGAGATGCCTAGAGGGCAAGATTATAGGGTATTTTTCATCTGTCAGAAGTAGAGCCCGGCTGAGTCTTCCTTCAATGCAAAAAATACCGTCTGAATCAAAGCGAAGCGAAAGCAGATCAGAAAGATTCTTTCTCAAGGAGGAATCGTCTGTATGCTGAACGACTTTTTTGATAATATCATCTAGATTATCTGGGGTTGCCTTTAACAATTTATGTACGGTGAGTCCAAAGCATTCACATTGTACATACCGAATAATCTGTAGCATGGCTTTGTTTAAGTAATGGCTATCTAAATTAGGTTTTTGAAAGGGGATTTTATTTATTTTTTGACAGATGTATTGCTTAAAGGCGCATAAATAAGATACGCGTTTTTGGAGAATATACCAATTAGGTGCGCTTTTAATCAGATGTAAGAGCGTAGTTTCAGCCTGGGGATTTTCTAAGTAGATTTGTCGTACAGCTACCGTTTTCGAAACATTTGCTTGGTCAAAGTTGGGTTGGTTAAGAAATTTGGGTCCTTTCAACCAAAACTCTATAATTTTATAAATAAGAGCGAAACTCTTATTTATAAAATTATAGAGTTTTAAAAATGAGAAGCACCAGACTCGAGTTTTGCTCTAATCGAGTCTGGTGCTTCTCATTTTTAAGCAGTTTGTTTTGTAGTAAAACTCTATACGGGTGTAAGACGACTTAGTCAAAGGCCGGGTGGCAACATCAGCCGGATAAGCATCAGTGGCACAATACTTCCAGTTATTTAGGTTGGAAAGGCGGTGAATAATCTCAATTCTACGAGCTATAAACTTTGGCAAACGAAGGTTTGGATTAAGAATCCACTGCAATACCATTTTGGAATCGCTCCAAAAATGTTTTGTGCATTTCGGCAAACGAAGGGCTTGGAAGACATCGTTAAAGAGCTTCACGCTCATGACAGCGGCGACAAGTTCTTTCCTTCCAATAGGCTAGTTTTGTTGATGCCGAAGTATGATGCGACTTTTTCTGAAGACAAAGGAAGTGCTAGGGATTCCTTTGACAATAAATCGTAAATACACTACGCTTCCGTATGCTTTGAATCTTTTACGGATACTGATGCATTCGCAAAGTATCATCGTGGAAGCGAGATGTCCTTCCATTTCATGCACATGTTTAACCAGTCATTCCAAGCCTTTGCGCATTGAGGTCCCACTTCTTCATCCCAGGATAATCCATCAATGGCAAGTTGTTGAAGGATGAGTCAACCTTTTAAAAAGAGAGGGACAGAAAACCCGAGGGGATCGTATTGCCAATTTATTTGACTTAGTAGATTGCGCCTAGTAAATTGCGTGGGGCAATCAAGTGAAAATTCGATTTTTAGTAAATCTTGTTCAGCGTCCCATACACATCCGACTGCCTTAAATTCGGGAAGTGTATCGGCCTCAGTTTGTAGATTTATAGTTCGTATTGATGCAGCAAGTTTGTCTTTGCTAATTTCAGTCAGAGCAGATTTTGCTTGTTTGTTTGATGCCCACTTTACCAATTGGAAGCCTCTGCTAGCTAGGAGCTCAATGGACTTGAGAGCAACAGTTCGGGCCTCCTCTAGCGTTTGTGTGCTAAAGAGAAGGTCATCCATGTACATTGAGTTTTGAATAGTGTCTAGAGTGAGTACACTGGCATTGGTGTGGTTTTCCTCAGCAGTTTTACGAATTGCTAAACATGAAATATAAGGAGAGCTAACTACCTCCCAGACGTGACGGGTAAACTTATACGGCTCTAGTTTTCCTGTTTTAACATCATTGTTTTTAAACCATAGTATGCGAAAAAGATTTTGTTGTGACTTACAGTAGGCAGGCGTATTTGGAAGAAGCATTTGCTGATATCTCGCATCAATGCATACTCGCCCATTCTAAACTTTTGCTAACACATGAGCCAGATAATTCAATAAATCTGGCCCTGAGTAGATGCTGTTATTAACACAACGTCCTTCAAAGGTAGCCGAACCATCGTATACCACTCTTGGTTTTGATTGGTTAGTCAAGAAGTACGGTAGATATGAGTCTTGGTCTGCAGGAACAATATATTGATTTTGTTTTAAGAATTCCATTGACTCTAAAAGGAGTTGCAAATGTGCTGGATTTTTATCATTTTTTGATGTAAACTTTTGGCACGTTTAGCTGCAAGGTCAAAGTTATTTGGCAATTTATCAACATTGTTCTTTAGTGGGACTGGAATTTCATAGTGACCATCCACCACCTTTATGTTATCGTTTACAATTTCTTCAGCTTTCTTGTCGTTAATAGAAGGTTGCCTTTCTTCATTAAGTAGAGAAAGATCTCTGACAGTTTGTTGTAACTCTAAGATTTTTTGTTCTTTGTTTGTTTCTCCTCTTTGTACAGCAATTCTCCTGGACCGATAACTGACGGGATCTCCTGAGAATTTTTCTCCAGAAGCAACCCAGCCAATAGGAGTCTCGATAGCGTGAGGCTCTCCTTCCTCGCCTATCCGCTCTTTTTCTCATTAAGTTAGAATTATCTAATCCAAGCAAGATATCGACATTGGTACGATGTGGCAGTTTTTATACGTCCACGTTGTTAAATTGAGAAAAGGAAGAAAGAGTATAATGGTGGGGCCGAGTATAACTTTCATCCGACCATGCAGGCATCACTAATGCTTTGTTAATGTTAAATTGATCTCCATTATGAAGAGTTTGTACTTTCATAGATGCGTGAGAAAAGGTTGAAGTTGTGCTACCTGATACCGTATGTAGAGTAACCACAGATGTTTCTCCTCGTCTAAGACTTAGTTCCTCTGCTAGAGAGGCAGAGACGAGACTTCTGACCCGGAATCATGTTGCGCATAAGCAAGAGTGCTGACTCCAGTGCCTGGGTTAATAACGCGCACAGCAGAGATACGTGTAAAAACTCCAGTAACTGGTGCTTGAGTCTTTTTTATAGAAGCATGGTTAGTAGCGTTATGATTAGCCAATTCTTTTGGAAGCGATGGTATGGAGCAATTATGTCTCCTACTACGATAATGCCATCAGCGGCCCCAACATTGAACCCAACTGTAGAGGACTGCGAGTATAGTTTATGCCTTTGTGGATTGTATTTATCACAGTGTTTGCATTTACACTGAAGGTGACAGTCACTGGCATGGTGTTTTGAAAGGCAGTTGATGCAGTGGCCTGCCTTTATTATACTCTCCCTGCGTTCTTGCGGAGTCATGCTCTTGTAAGTGTGGCATGTATTTAATAAGTGTCGGCGCGTTTCTGTAGGTATTGAGCATATGAAACATACAGGTTGCTTTTGCCGAGCAGCTGATGTGGAAGATAACTCTTTGTGTCTCAGAGTGGGAAGGACACCTACTTTAGTTTGGTGGACCCGGACCCTTTGTAAGGTCATGAGTGTATCGGCTTTCCCTTGTGAAGCACCTAAAAGTTTTTGGGAAAATGTGGTATTTATCCTCTTTAGCTCTCTGTTCAGAAATTGTTTAAAGGATTCAAAGGATGGCTCATCTGGATTTCTCCAGTGATCAGTAAGAAAATCAGTATGCCGTGTCTTACTATAAAATGGAAGCCGATCTGCTATGTCTAGAATAAACGTACTTCCCAATGAACTAGTTTGCTGATAGGCACAAGCATACAGCTCACAGTCATTCAAATCAGAAATTAGATGTTCAAGAGCGGGCACATCCATCTTTGCAAATTTCTGCCCTGAGCGTAACTCTTTTTACTAATGGTTCTGAAAGAAAACTGGAACAGCCATATCGAAGTCTTAGCCCTTCTAAAGCCCGCTTAATTTGGGTGTTTACATCCCAACCGGGAACAGGAGGGACCAAGGCTAAGACAGCTTCTCTCGCCTGATCCTGACACGAGGCTCGAAGAAGATTTATCTTTTTTCTAGGATCTGGGCATAGATTCAGTAATTCTATAATTTGGTTATAATAAAAAATGAAAGGCAGTTTTCTTCCAATAAATTTAATCTCACGCGCTTCCTCCAAGAGCAAGTGGTATCCTGGAAAAATACCATAGGATCCTTCTCTATAAGGGTTAAAGTGCGGTGGAAGATTTAAAGAAGGTTTTACCTGATAAGGAAGGGACGCTGGATGTCCCTCTAAGTTACTTAAGCCTGGATTGTCATTAAAACCAGGTGCAATGCACGGTTCATTTTCAAATGCACTAAAGACATGTTCGTGCTGCACATCATTACCATTATGACTTATCGCAGTGTAGGACTGTGTGGCTTCTACTGGTGGGTGCGGTTCCTTACGCTGGTCCACGCTCGGCGTGAACAAAGGTTGGTAAGGCGAACCATGCCCTTGGGAGAAATGGCGGTAAACAATGCGAGTGTTTGAGAATCGGTTGTTTTGTGTAGTAAGGTGATTGATAACCCTTTGCGTATTTAATTGCTAGTTAGAAGCTAAAATAGAAGTTTTGGCTAGATTTGCAGCGGCCCCAAGATGAACCCCCGTCTGCTGATGATTCAAACCTGAAGTAATTCACATGCCTAAGCCTTGTGCAATAATCGGTGGATCAGGCAAAGATCGCGGCCGTCCGATTGGATCTGGAGATCGTTTGTGAAGCACAGAGGTCGGATTGGACACGGCTAGTCGCTGTCCCTCAGCCTCAAGTTCGGCTTTGCGCAGGTTTAATCGAACCTGTTCTAGAGCTTGCTGTCGTTCCAATTTCTGGATATGGAACTCAGCGTCAAGTTTCTTTTTAGCGAGTTCGATATCAATTCTTTTTCTGGCCAGTTCTGATGAGGTTACACTTATCGAGCTAGTTCTAGACCCGAGGTTACTGGCAGAGTCGCAGGGTTGTATATCAATCGAACCAGTACAGGATGCTAGAGATGTGTGGTCCTGTGTGAGGGTAATTTTCTCAGTCAAGGTTTGTGACTTTTGCCATTCCTTAAAGCTAACAGTGAGCGCGTTATTTAAGTGTATTAATCTCTGAGATAAATTTTGCAGCTTCTTGAAAATTTAACACATTTGCAGCGCTTTGGTTTAATTGTGCTATTTTAAGCGTCAAATCTTGAAAAATATTGTGGGCCTTTTCCGTGTATACGGAGTAGCTACCAGATTTTAGTTTATCTATAAATGACTCAACTTTCGTTTGAAGGCTCCGCTTTTCCGCGCGTAGCGCTCGCGCGTCAATTGTGCCCGACTGATTTGTCTTAGCGAAGGGAAGAGAACAAGAGTTACTTAGTTGCGACAAGTGACTATCCGCCATTTAAATTTAAATTCTAGTTGATTAATTACAATAAACATAAAAAAGACAAAAAAGAGAGAACAGTTATTGATTAACAACTAACTGAAATATTACTGTAAATTTACGTCACTAGAAATAAAGTTCATGAAAGCGAAGTCAAACCTTGATCTCTTCTTGCCAGAGAACAAACGAGTATAGAGCGCCTTCTTCTGTTGGTTTCTTTTTGTCTTTCACAGGTCGTAAAAGGAGAGAACCAGACGAGAAATGAGACGTTGCTTTTCAGGCGATTGCGTAATTACTTGCTTCGCCTTGACTAGTTCAATAAGCGAGTCGGTTCCACACGTGTAGCGATTAAGATAGCTTGAAAGGTTGATTTTCTTTATTCTATTAATTTCAGCTTCTTGTCTTGCATTTAATTCTATGGAAGACTGCTTTATTGACTTCGCCATTTTAACGCAGTAGGTTAAAGAATTAACCTATGTCGAATCAGGGGGAAACAAGCAATATTGAATTATTTTTATTTATGGACCTGACAGAATTGCTAGCATTGTCCGTATTAACGAATCTTGTTGTTAGCTAGCGAGATTCAACTTCACATTAACTTGTAACTCTTTTAAGGTTTAATACAGTTAACGAACACAGTGCAAAAAATAATTCAATAATTTTACCACGCTTTTCCAAGCACGTGCGCTGAATAAATGACTGAAGGCAATCACCAAGCAGCCACGAAAGAAAAAGGGCATTGACGTCACAATCGTATCACACATAAGCAATGCTGCAAATTAACCGTCCGGAACAGCCCAATAACTTTTATGTTTAGCAAGTCTTACCAGGTCCATCCATAGGACCAATCCAAGAAAATTTTTAATTCCCTCAGCGTTAGTATCTGACCATTTATACAGTCTCGAATTTTTTTTTTGGTCGATTGGTTATATCTGTTGGTTTTCAAAACATTATGGTTTATTATTTCATCATTAACCAATAGTTGATACATATCCACTGAGTTGCTTTCACTAAATAAATTTCCATGCACTCCTTCTAAGCCAGAAAAGGAAAAAGACTGCTGTCCTCCGGTACAATCGCCCCAGAGTTATTAACGGAATCTTGTTCCGCCTAATCTTTTTCATTGTCTTTGTCATCTACAGCAAGGGGTTGAAAACTAGCAGATAATACTTGGTCATTACTTTCAGAACTTCATTATCTGAAGATTTTTCATCACCCGGAGCATTGCCAGGTAGCCACAGTCACGGTCAGCAACGAAATCATCTGCATCGAATTCAGAATCACTTTTGTTCAACAAGTCTTCTATCTCATCTGATGTAAACTTATGCGTGGTCATTTTCAGTTTACTGGCCCCTAAATCTGTCAAGCAAAATAAATCAATAGGCATTACTAACCTCTTCACAACGTACCTAAAGATTAGACAAGATAAAAGCAAATGCAGCTTATTGACCACTAAGCTGTCTTTCTCCTAGATGCTGCAGCTTTTAGTCACGAGACTTACAGCACGTGCAACTATGGTAAACGCAAATAAATTTATGATTTTGCAAAGAATAACTAAGAAAATGTGGTGCTCCGTTCCTAAAAATTGCCCCCATTATGTATATTCACAATCTCCTGAAAAATCTCTTTGATTTCGCTTTGGTCCGGCTCAAATAGCCGAAGAATTAACGGTTTTATAAGCAATTTAAATATTTTTACATTTATTTACAAGAAAATGGCAATACTGCTTAATTTCATGATTTTTGGAGTAACATCTAGACTTTCCGCCTGACCTGTTTTGACTATGACGTAATAGTGATTGTTTGTGATTAACTTAATTTGAGTAACTTTTAGAACGTTCGAGATACTCACGACCTAGTGATATAAATAAGGCTCGCTCGGAAGCAATATTATGATTCGTTGTGGTAACTTAGTATTGAAAATTTGTTAACTGTGGGAATTCATAGTTTTTGAACGCAAGTAACTGGTTGCCTACGTTATTGTGGAGAATTAAGCTACTGAATCTGTATTTGCTGTTGATTTATACTATTGTGGGCTCCTAAGTGGATTGGAGCATATTTTTTAATAAAGAAGTTATTGTGGTAGTCTGAGCTGTGGTTTAGCTAGACTATATTTTTGCTGTTACTGGTTCCTAGGGCAGGTCCAGTAAGAAGATTTAAGAATTTTGTCTTTTGGTAGGCGGCGAAGTTTGCGTTATCGGTGAGGCCTTCTTAACAGGCACAGAAAGGTTATAAGATTAAAAAACGTACTAAGTTACTGAATTAAGTTCTACAAAAATTTAAAGAACTTTCTACCAGCGGAACATAAATTTCAAAAACTTCTACAAAATTTCAAAAACTACTTCTGTGGAAGTAACATGTGGTTTTGCAATATTTTATTCAAACGTGACTATTTTTTTTATTGTTTGGGCAGGCAGAGTTTTAGATGCAAAACGAAAGCTTCGAAATAAGGTAAAAACTGTTAGTAAAATTTGTCAGAATTAAGAAACATAATGAAACAAAGGCAAAAAAAATAATGGCTTGCAAAACTGCAAGCCGTAAACTCTAGAGTAAAAATAATGCAAAATTTCACTTCAGGAGCCATGGCTTGCACAATTGCGAGCCATAATTTCACACAGGAGCCGCGACTTACACATTTGCAAGCGACCAAATTTACATTAATTCGCCTCTGGCCTCTAAGAAAACATTGCGAAAAATGGCTGGGCAATCAAAGTGCTAAAACGCAAAATTACTGCGAGATACAGAGTAAAAAATATTTATAAATAAGTACAATATAACACTGCATTTTTTTCCCTTTAATATACTTTTGGAATCAATGCACGTCAATATAAGCATACAATGCTTTTTACAATAAAAATCATTTTTTTCCTTTATTCAATGCTTGCTGGATGTTGATGTGAGAAATGTTTTTAAAATCTACTTGTTTTGTTGGCTGTCATACTTTACACATTTTTTCTCCGCAAAAACTTTAATAAAACCAGCGCTATTATCTTCTGTTGATGTAACCGATAGACGTAACTCAAAACAGGTACTTCCCTTCAATTTCTTTAGGAATTTTTTAAAAACCTATCACAATTTTATAAATGATGTCAAATATTTTGCAAGTTTCTCAAACGCTCTCACTAAAACGTTTTGTCCTGAATCTCGCATAACATTCAATACGCTTTGCATTACATTGGCAATTCAAAATTTTATAGTCCCGGTAAATAGATTTAAAGTGTGACTTTTTCTTCCAATAGTAATTTGATTTTATATTTAAAAAACAAACAAACAAAAAATCTTTGATTGAATTCTTATTAACTTTTACAACACGTTCACGCTCGGCAGAAAAACTTCTTATTTTGAATTTAAAATTTTAAATAAATATCTCAAGTTAAATAAATAAAAGCTTATACAACTTTATAACCTTTACACGTATGTATAAGCTTTCATTATGAAATAAGGTTTCATAAGATATTCATCTGAAGTTTTTCCTTTTTAATACGTAAATTGGCCAAATAGATTTTAGTGCATTTCTTTCTTAAGCAGTTTGATTTTCCAACGATTTGAAATTCTAAATCTGTTAAGTTATAAAAAACGTATGAAAAAGTCTCATTGATTCCTGTTTTTTTATTTATGTCAATTGTTTTTATTGCTTTATTTTCTACGTTCTTCATTTAGAATTAAACTATCAAATTGCCGTTTTGTAAGTTTTATTTTTTTAGAAAGCGACAAAAAAACGTGCCGTTAAATAAAGCAGCAACTTTAATTATTTCATTGTGTAAATTGTGAATAATAGTTACAAATTTATATGGTAATCAATTAAATTTAGTTGGGAAAGAATTTTCGGTTATCCGAACCTGAAATGTATACCAACAAAATTCATGTGCGACGGAATTAAGGATTGTGCAGATGGTTCCGATGAAATGGAATGTTCTTGCGCAAAGGATGAGTTTCAATGCAGCCAACGAATTGAAGGAGAAAGCGTGGTTGAAAATCTTTATCAATGTATATCCAAAAATTACGTAAATAATGGAATTTCGGATTGCCTGAGTTTTAAAGATGAAACTTCGTAAGTTTAATATTATTTTCATTTTCAAAGCCAGTATAATATCGAGTTGAAACCAAAAAAATAACAAATACAATTTTTATAAAGCTTTGATTGTATGTCTGGTGAGCAAAGCCGAAAGGTCATTTGCCTGGATTACTCGGAATCAGGCCGCCCCCAAGTGTGTGCCTTTTCAAACTGAAGCAAAGCGTTTGTCTTTTATAAATTGTTCAATTTTATGAACAAGAAACTAACTTTGAAACCGTTATCCCAGAACTTTCATACTGAGGTTTTTTCTGCTTCAATTTTCTAATTTATAAATTCTCTTTTCTACATTATTTTGGTCTAAAATAAAAGGACATTCAACAACTACATTATGAGAGTGTAAAACGTATTTTATTACACGACAAGGCCCTGTTTCGCCCTTGTGGGGCTCATCAGGTGCAAGCAAAGTACGAGTTACAATATCAATACGTCAAGCAATACGGCACAACGGTTATTAGTAAATACAATAAAGTTCAAAACTAAAACTAGCAATAAATTTAGCATGACCAGTTGATTGGTAGTCAGGAGGCGGGGAAAACTATTCCTGCGTTGCATTGGTCATCCTCTTCGAGTCATAGTAGAGTGGTCTTAGTTCGGATTTATAACCAAGGTATCTAGTCAACAAGGTGGCCGATCGCACTCTACTATTGAAGTGAGAAAACCAGTTGCTTTTATACACAATTGTTACATAACGTATTACGCAAAATTAGGTAGGCGAAACATGAACAAGCAATGACGTAGTGATAAACAGCAGCGCGCTGTTTATCACTACGTCATTGCTTGTTCATGTTTCGCCTACCTAATTTTGCGTAATACGTTATGTAACAATTGTGTATAAAAGCAACTGGTTTTCTCACTTCAATAGTAGAGTGCGATCGGCCACCTTGTTGACTAGATACCTTGGTTATAAATCCGAACTAAGACCACTCTACTATGACTCGAAGAGGATGACCAAAGCAACGCAGGAATAGTTTTCCCCGCCTCCTGACTATCAATCAACTGGTCATGCTAAATTTATTGCTAGTTTTAGTTTTGAACTTTATTGTATTTACTAACCGTTGTGCCGTATTGCTTGACGTATTGATATTGTAACTCGTACTTTGCTTGCACCTGATGAACCCCACAAGGGCGAAACAGGGCCTTGTGTAATAAAATACGTTTTACACTCTCATAATGTAGTTGTTGAATGTCCTTTGACCTAGCCCAAATCCTGGTTTCTTTTGATTGTCTAAAATAAAAATAAACAGTTTTCTTTTTAACTTCATTTGACACAAGTAGAACGGCTGTAATCTAAAAGTGTTGTTTGGTTTTTTATTATAATTGAAAATTTTTTGGTTTCCATTAAACACTCACGGGACATGTGTCGTACAAAAGTAGTTTTTGAACGGTAAAGAAAACCTAAAAAAGTCGTGGTTTTTGTCTTAAAGGATATATAAAATTCAGAATTTACTTAAATTCTATTTGTGATTAAACTTTCCTTTTCGATCTATTGAATAAAAAACTTTCCTTTTCGGTCATCTTGGCAGAGAGAAATGGAAATTTTTCTCTGTTCAGAGAAATTGAGCAATTTTTAAGCTTATCTAAACAAAATAATTTGTTAAAATCATAATATTTCTCGGATTTTGTGACCAGGTTTGACTTACCAATGATTTGATGTGGTAAAGCTCAAAAATATTTTTAACCACTGTGATATTGATATATAATTATACACGTGCTGCATAAAAGAATTTCTAATTTTCGACGTAGCGCTTAACAAAAATTTGATAATAATTAGGGATCAACAATTGTTGAGATTAAGTGTTCACTCCGTGAAGTTGTTGACAATAAAAAAAAGATTAAATTCAGTATGATGAATTTGATTACTTTATTTCTTTTGAATAATTTTTTTAATTCTGGAGAAAGTATGTTTTTTATTGATATCACAATCGCATTTGGCAACACCAACATATTCATAAGCAGAAAGATAAGTTAAACCAAAAACAAACTAAAAATTTAACACATAACACGAACGTTGACGTTTCTACTTCCATAAACTTTTTTCAAACGAAGAGAAAATACGAGGGGCATTCAAAAAATACGCGGAATTCTCCCGTGACAAGAGTGCCAGCAAGAAAAAACGTATTTTAGCATGCTAGCCATAAAAAGCATGTTCTTTGTGATCGAATAATTGCTATCACTCATTTTGCGCTTGTAAACGAAGTTGTCAAGAGGTAGTTTATTTAAGGTAGTTTTTTAACCCAGGGAGCGTAAGGATTTCGAGGTAAGAACCAACATTAAATTTTTGGTAAAGCTTGGTTGGAAAGGAAGGGAGATCATTCAAGCTCTGCAGACCGTTTATAAGAATGATGCTCCGAAGAAAACTTGTGTTTACAAGTGGATTGAAAGATTTCGAGATGGTAGAGAAGCTGTTGAAGATGATGAAGGTCGTGGAAGACCAACAACCTCAAAAAACTATGAAAAAATTGATTTTGTTAGGAACCTAGTCAAAAAAGATAAACGATTGACTGTTTATCAGATAGCTGAGACTGTGGGCCTATCAGTTGGTTTAGCTCATTCGATTCTGCATGACAATTTATGCTTAAGCAAGCTTTCGGCGCGATGGGTGCCAAAAGCGTTGGGCCCAAATCAGCTCAATCTCAGAAGTGTATTGTCAACGGCGATTTTGCTCAAAATTGAAGCTGATAAAGACCGCTTTTTTTTGATCGAATTATCACAGGAGATGAAACATGGGTCTACCTGTATGATCCTGAAACAAAACAGCAGTCCAAACAGTGGCTCCCACGTGGATCATCTGGCCCAATCAAATTCAAGTCTGAGAGGTCTGTCAAGAAGGAAATGGCAACTGTTTTCTGGGACTCTGAAGGAGTTGTGCTAGTAGATTTTTTAGAAGGTAAAAAACCTGTTACGTAGAAATTTAAAGGAAATTGAGAGCAAACTTAGCTGAAAAGCGTCCAGGAAAACTCCATCGTGGAATTCTTTTCCATTACGACAACGCCCCAGCGCATTCTTCTCGGATCGTAAGAGATGTTTTGAGAGAATTTTGCTGGAAATTGCTGTCACATCCACCTTATAGCCCAGACCTTGCCCATCTGACTTTTTTTTATTCCCAAAACTTAAAAAACACTTGTGAGGCAAAGCAAGCAGCAAAAACATGACTCACAAAATGGTCAGCAGATTACTTCAAAAGTGGAATAAAAGGATGGAAGCACCGCCTGGAGAAGTGCGTCGACCTTGATGGAGACTACGTTGAAAAGTAGATTGATTGTATCCATAAATTATAAAAAATTATAAAATTCCGCGTATTTTTTGAATGGCCCTTGTAAAAATAAACCTATTCAGCCCATGTTTTAACAAGATTTCATTTAGTTATTGTATAAATCACACTGCAAAAAATCTGCAGTGAAATTTTAAAAATTTCTCAAAATTTTGCAACTATCAAAAGCGCCCACTGAAATGATTAGAACAGTGTTCGGCAACCTTTTTTTATGAGGGCCCAAATTCTATTTATAAAAATTATTGAAGGCCCAGCAGTACACTTGAAACATACAGTGGCAATGGCGTACGAGATTTCGTCTCCGACTTCGCCACTTCCTCCCAAAATAATGGTGATCTCTAAAAAAAAAAAAAGATCTTCATTTCCATTTCGTCTCAAATTTCTCCATTTTTTTCACTATACTACGCATTTAAAACTACCATGCACGTACGGCTAGCATGCGGCCCACAAAGACTTTGTAAACCAAATAGCCCGCGGCCCACAAAAAATTGCTAAAAGACCCACTGGATGCCGACCACTGCTCTATCGTTAGAAAAATGTTTCAAAGCATTTAATCTGAAAAAGTACGCGACCTGGCAACAAACTCCTCACGGACCGGCACTGGGCCGCGGCCCGGTGGTTGCCGACCACTGGATTAGAAAAGCCACTGCGATTTTTTTACATTATGAAGTAGTTGCTTTCAAAATGTGTTTTTAAAAGCGTCCACAAAAATTATATTGACTTTATTACTGATAACTTCCCAAAGACAAATTTTTATGTTAAAAGTCTTTCAACAGATTTCTATTAACTTTTCAGTAAAGTTAAATAGTTGATGATTTTTTTAACTGGTCAAATTGCTATAAAATTATCAAATTGCTATAATGTTAAATTGATGATTTTATTTAACTGGTCAAATTGCTATAAATTGATTAATAAAATCAATCAAAGTTCAATAGGCCAAATATTTAATAAAGAAATTAAAAACTAGAATCAACTAAATCATAATCAAAAACTAATTTTAGCCTGTAAAGATTATCATCAGTTTCTGTAAAAAATCGAAAGTTAAAAAATTAAAAATTCGTTTTTCTAATTGGGTCGTGACTCTAAAGACACAAAGTTTCGCTTTATTGAAAGCCACAGGGCAATGGACATAATATTTGACGTTGTGATTATTTATCAATGACATAGTGATGACGTAAAAACACACACTGTAAAAATCTGTAATAAAATCATAGAAAACCCAAACTAATGCAAAGTAGAAGAATTCTATTTTAACCCTTTCGGACCGAAAGGACTATTTAGTCTCACACCACTATTTTTGAAATTTCTTCTATAATACTATAAAATTTTATGAAAAACTTTTTTATTATTCTTTAGCAATATTTTGGCAACCATGCTAGTCAATTGTAACACGTGCAAATTCTTTTCTTTGTGATTATCAAACCAACTAAATACATAAAGTTTAGTTCAACTATATATAGTTTTAAAATTAAATTTAAAAATACAATAATGTTTAATTTAAGAAAAGCTGAATAAAATTTACGAGAAAAAAGTCTAGTGGAATGATATAAAGCAAGTTTGACTTTTTTGCCAGTGTTTATGATTAATTTATTTGCTTTTCAAACTTGGGACTATTTAGTCCCAACCGGCTTTATGTGTACTTTTTACTAGTTTTTTTGTCGAATTTAGATGGCCCAGAAACAGACTAGATCAAGAAAACTTATAATTGGTGTAAATGAAGTAGTGGAATTAATTACTGCTGATGAGTTAGATTCATCCAATAATAACCTTATAGATGAAAAAGATGTAATATTTTTGGAGGAAGCAATGTCAGAATCTGATGATACTATAACAGTAACAATCGATGATGCCCATGCACAAAGTATTGAACCAAATTTGTGGAGTCTTTATCTCATCTATTTTATTGGAAAAAGATTTGTACTTCTTTTGATATTCCGAATTGCTCTTTATCTGGTACAGTCAATTTAAATTATGAAGATGGCCATGAGCCAAAACCAATAAATCTTTTCAGACACCATAAAGCTGGAAACGCTAATGAATTTGGTCAGTGCACGGAGTGAGTTGTATATGCAGCAGAAAGGAATAGTTTTAAAATAGAAATTAATGAGCTAAAAGCATTTATTTTATTTTATTTATTTTATCTCTACATTTATCCTCCTGACTCACAGGAAAGCGACTGAAGCGCTAATACATAGGGTAGGCAATTACCCCGACCTGCTTCCGGAGATACCAAGATATTGCTGTCCGCTGTAATTTAATAAAGATATGACTGTAATTTAGAAATGCTTGCCAGAATGGTTAAGTAGGGGAAGTGCCGTAAAGTGTCTTTCCCTTGGACACAACAGAATGGCGCGAGTGGGTTTTGAACCGAGACCGTGTTGATCACGAGCCCGGCGCTTTAACCACTCGCCCACACTGCCGACAACTTTGTTTATAGGATATCATACCCTTCCTAGTATTTGCGATTATTGGAATAAAGATCCTGGTCTTGGTGTAAAAGTTGTGTAGATGTAATACCTTGAAATATACGCAAGATAAATTTCCTCACAGTGCGCGCATAAAAGCGTTAAAGAACTTCAAGCATGACGTTGTTATGAATTTGATCGGGAAATTTTCAAGCAGAAAACGAGCAAGAAGTTCTTCAACTGTGGTTTCAAGATTTTCCTCAGACGGTTCCGATATTCATCAAATTATACGAGTTTCTTATCAAGACCGTGCTAAATGCAAATTGTGTACCAAGCAAAAAATAGACTCTCGTACTTGCACATTCTATAATTGTTGTAATTTATTTCTTTGTCAAACAAGTAGAAAAATTGTTTCAGGAAATGGCATTTCGGTTTTGAGAGGAATATTTTGGTGTAAAATATGTGTGTGCATTACTTCAATTGTTATGCTGTTTAGTAAAGCAGGGTAAAAAGTAATTATCATGCTGATTTTTGAAACCATGAAAGACCACTATGGCAGAAAATCGTCAATAAACGCAAATGCTCTTTGAATAATCATTGCTTAACTTCAAATGTTAAAAAAAAACAGAAAGTTTTCATGATGTAATAAATATATCTGTTTTTCTAAAACTCCAGATCCCTTAAAGTTACTCAAATTCATTGAATATGACAAGAAAAATTAAAGCTGATATTTTGAAAAAAAGTACGCTTTGAACCAATTGGGACTAAATAGTCCCAAATATTTAAAGCCCCTATACTAATTTATGGATGCGCCCCGACAAATTTTTTTTTGTGCAACTACATTTTGGCAACACAGTCTTCAAAGAAATAACAAATTTACTATTTTATACAGTCTAATAAAAATTCAGGTCTGAAGGGGTTAATAAGAAACTGATGATGACATTCAATTTAAATTGATTTTTCATTATGAGTTAGTTGATTTTCGTTAAGTTGATTTTCATTATGATTTAGTTGGTTAGTTGGCTTAATTTAATTTTTTTATTGAATGTTTGATTCATTTTATAATTAATTCATTTATTACAATTTGATCTGTTAAATAAAATCGTCAATTTGATTTGGCTCAAAAAGGCAATAAATTTTGGTTAAAAAAACTTTTAACAAAGAAAAATTTTATTAATATTAATTTTAGCATTCAAAAAATTAATCCATTGTTTTCATATCAATTTGATAAAGTTTTCCCAGTTGTTGTAGAAATACAAACATAAGCACTCTTTGATCAATGATGGCTTTAGTGCGGAGGGAACGGAGCGGCCGCATCAAATGCCCCTTGGGAAACGTCAAAATGCCCACCCCTATGGCCACAATATTTCTATCAGTTTGAATTTTTTATTTAGTTTTTAGATTTTATTTAGAGATATGACAAAATTTAGAGCAGCTTGTCAAGACCACCAAGTAAAAAAAAACGCCGTAAAACTTCTTTTCAAGGAAGAAACAGAATGATGGGAGTAGGTTTTGTACCGAGACCGTGCCGATCATAATCGCTATTAATTACGGCCTTCTTAATCACTCGATCACGTTTAGTGCAGTACCTCAATCTTCTTAGCATCGCAGACAGGAAAAAATTGGAAACTGATCCGGCCTTACAGTGTGTCTTTAATTTGTTTGGAAAAAGAAAACGTATATATATTTTTTTTGGAAAATCAATTGAAGATAGAAAAAAATCTTTTTTTGAATTTTAAATGCATTTTGAAAAAACCCAGAAATCCTTTCACTGCTAGCATCAGTTATAACTGATGATAAAAATCAATCAAAATAAACCTTAACAAATTGAAATGTCTCATTAAAAACTGCACAGTCCATCTAAAAGTGATTCATGAGTCACGACCCACTGATTGAGAAGCGCTGGCTTGGTTTACATTAATAATAGTTTATGAAATATATTTATTTGAATATATAGTAGGGGTTTTGCAGCATGTTTTGCAAACTTTAGCTATTTATAGCTTTAAAATTAAATAAAATTTTTAAATTTTAAAAAGATTTTTTTAGCAAATTACAATTTTGGTTGATTTTGAAAGACTTTCAAATTTATGATATTGTGAATTCTTTTTTTTTTATGCAACATATGACAAAGTGTTAAAATTAAGCGCTTATGATATCATTGTTATTGAATCGCAGACCATTTTGCAACATCAGTTATAAATGCGATGGATATATAGACTATCCATGGCTCATTCCTAATGATGAAGCAAATTGTTCATCCCAGTGCCCGGGTGACTTTCTTATACCTTGTGACTGCAACAAACCGGGAAACATAAAATGCGAACAACTAGGACTTGTTTGCTATAGCAGGAATGGTAAGGGTTCTTGTTGTTGTCGTAGTAGTGTCTGACTTGATAAACTTTTACGTGCGTCAAAAAACGTCAGACTTTTTGTGGCTACAATAGAGACACTAAACTTATTTCAATAAAACAATTAAGCAAATTAATGAGCCGCTATTGTTTTGATGGCCATAGAATTTATTAAGTTCCATTCAAGACAAAATAAGATGATTGCTCTCTTAAATAAAACTCTGTAACAATTTTCTGTTTAGTAATTTGAATAGGCAATAAAGTAATTACAAATACCTAAATACTACCATATAAGTTGAAGCAACTAAAAATTAAGTCGAAAATAAATAATTTTAACCAAGAGGATGGTGATTTCTATGTAAGCACGCATAAAGGCTTGCTTCCACTAAGAGCGTGGAATGGAGTTTTCTCTTTTTTTTTTATTGAATTGTTTTGCTTTGCGTAGCGTTTGCTTAGATACTAAGCGCGAAAAGATCAATAAAAAAACAAAAAATGCTGTTCCACGCTCGTAGTTGAAGCAAATCTTAATGAGTCTGTGTTGCTTGACAATTGATAATAATAAAGCTCCAATAAAATCCATAAAGTTCAATTTTTCGATGCTTTGTATTACCATTAAATTTTCTGGTAAATCAAATGAAATCAAAATTTGTCAAAATTTTACTTCAACATATTTAATTTTTTCTAAAAAACTCATTTCTTGCAAATTCTAATTTTCGTTGCAGCTATAAATATGTTAAATATTTTATTTTAACACTTCACACCTCTTCAGAGATTTTGCACCTTTTTCCTATTTTTGCAAATTGCAATTTTCTCGTGCGTGCAATTGAAGGCCCTATTTCTAAAAGTACCTAAGACACATTTTTGAAAAAATAAGATAAGCTGAAAAAATTGTTTGTTTAATCGCCAGAAATATTCTGACAAAAAATCTTTTCAGGATAACATACAGAAATCACTTTTTCAATAGCACAAAGGTTTGAAATCTTGGCGTGTTTTTATTCTAGAAGTACCGAAGTCCAACTGATTTATGTTAAAAATTCCCATACATACTTGATAGCTATTAAATCTATTATTTGAAGGCTCGACCTGCAAAGCAGTCTAACCTGAACAATTTTTTTTTACTTTTGTCAACAAAACTTGAAATAGGAGTTTTTGAAAGTTTATCAAAGGTTAATAATATAAAGAGTATCGCAAGCATTATAATAAAGTAATAGCTTTCATTTTCATTATGGGCAAGCTTAATCAATAACTTATTTTTGCATTAGGTTTACCTGTGTTCTTATTTTAATCATTATTTTTAAATTAATTGGAAATCCTAACTTTTTATTTGGAGCTTTTGATTCCCGTCTATAATCTAATAATTTAGTTACATAGCATTCTATTGGAGTCACAAAGCATCAACTCATCTATTGACATTTAGAAACATTTTTTTAAAAATTTGTACTTGATAGCTTTATATCGATTTAGCTTTTAGTTAATAGATCATGGAAAAATATTTTTTATGTTTTTTTTGGTTTGGGTACGCAAATTTTCGAAAAATTAACTTCTCATCACTTGGTTTTTTGATTTCCACCAGATCCTAAATTTTTTTCTAATATGTCACTCAATAAAAAATAGAATGCGTGTTATCATTATTATTACATGTGGTTGACTTTTTCTGCCTAACTACACTATCAATTTCCTAGATAAGCGCTTGTAAAATAAAATTTGAAATAAAAATACCTAAGCCCAATTTGCAAAAGAAGCTCTAATTCCTTATAACGTCATTTTAATAATTCTAAAAAGTTGTTGAAATAGGGAGAAATACATAATCAATGTAATAAAAAACCATTTATGTTTTTTCCATCATTACTCTAATTTGCCAGGGTTTTGAAAACTTTAAACCTTATTTTCTCAAAACTGACATTATGTGACTTACGTACATTTAAAACAAAGCTCTTCAATTATAAGTTTAAAAATCTTTGATCTGTATCAGGGCTTCTCAAACTGCGACTTTTGTCTGAGTTTTGTTTTCTCAAACTTTTGTTCTGCGACCCCATTTTAAAAAATAAATTTTTGCGCGACCCCAATATGTGTAGGCTGATTTTAAGTTAATTTTTTTTATGGAAAACCACGCGTGTGCATGAAAAACCATGTAAACAACATCAAGAAATGGAAATAATAACTTAAAGAAAATTGACAAAATTTCAAAAACAGATTTTATTTAATAAACATTATAAAGCACATTTAATGGGATGGACAAATTACTCTACATTCTTCACAGCTACTTTATCAAAAAAATAAATACAGTAATTTATTTTTTTCGCAATCATCTACAAAAATCAATCCTAGTTTTAGACCAATGCTTCTCAACTTTTCTGCACCTGCGGCACATTTTGGGACTTTTTTTAAAATTTTTGGAAAAATTTACACCAGATTTTTTGATTTTTTCCTCAAATTTAGGTGTTCTAAAAAAAAACCAAAAAAAAAACGTTTTCATTCAGAATCAAATTTCGATTTGATTTTTGTCCCCAAATTCTCTGATTTGGCGATTACATGTGTAATAACCGCCGCAGATTGGACATCGTTAGACTAATTTTTTTAAAAAGTTTCACGATACTACTGGGATTCTCTCGCAGCTTATAGGTAGATTCAGTAAAACCCTAAAATTTTTTTATGTGACCCCATTTGAGGTCCCGACCCACAGTTTGAGAATCCATGATCTCTATGATTGGGAGAAATATCAACCATATTAAAATTTGGTAAAAGTCATTTTCCTTATTTAATTAAATTAAATATAAGTCTCTTTATGCGTGCTTGTTGTAAAAACATTTTCCATCAAAATTTGATCCAAGAATACTTTTGTAAATGCATATTGAGGTTTTTATAATGATTAAAATTTACCCAGAACTTCTTTTTTTTAATCAAGGATCACTTATAACTTATAACACTAAATTGAGATTTCTATTTTTCTGTTGGCGACTAAATGCTTAGCTGTCGGAATAAATTGCCACTTCTGCAACATTTTAACTAAAATTTGTCCATAAAAACTTTGTTATCAAGTCAAAAATTAAATAAGTCAAATCTTAAAAAAATAAAGTCAAAATAAATTTTTTACAACCAAAATAAAAATGGCCGTAATGATAAATTAACAAAGAATCTAAACAAAAAAGTAATGCATTATCAATAATGTATTAAAACAAGTGATATCACAAATTTTATCCAGAAAAATTGCAGATAAGCTAAAATTATTGTTTAGCATTGGATTTATATCATTAAAGGATTGAAAGAAATAAAAATTGGGAAAACCGTGTCAACTATTGAAATCAAATAAGAAGAACAAAAAACTGTGCCCTTAATTTGACTCAACTTTTATTAAAGGCACAAGGTTTTGTGGGCTACAGCGCACTTCGTCAGGTGCAATGGAATAAAAATAATAACGCAATCAAAATAAAATTTAAACTAACGGCATTAAAAGTAATAATGAGACATTTGTGACGTAATGAAATACAAAAATATCGGTTAAAAAAGAATGAGGTTGGGAGAATATGGCAGTACGGTAAATTACAGTAATTCAAACAAGAAACAACTGCAAGAAAATGGCATGCAAACATAAAACGATGCGAAATAAAGAAAAAAATAAAAATCATAAATGACCCTTACGTTTATTGAAATAAACATTACATATAATGAGACATGAACGAATAATCTCTATTTTCCCTTTATTGCCGCAATCGAACTTGAAAGAAAGCGTGTTCAGCATTCCCTTTCCTAAATGATTTATATTTCCTTGTGCTTCGTCGTCCGATTCATCGGAATCTTCATCAGTCAGCCCATTTAGTTCCGAATCAGGAACATGCAAAATGATGTCTCCTTTTGCTAGTTCAGTATCTTCATCTTCAATCAATGACAGAGCTTCATAAGTTGTAAAACTGAAAAAAAATATAAGCTAAAGTATTTCATGGCATACGCAAGTGTCAGAAACTTGCTTCATTGCTGCTTTCTTAGCTGCATCAAATGTTAAAAATTACACTTTCCTGATTTCGAGAATAATCTGTATGCACATCTGCTCTAAAAGTTAATCTGAAGCATAAAAGTACAGGTGGTAGGCCTATTTCAGTTCAGCCGTATAAAGAAACTAGGCGTTCAATGTAGAAATTATTTTCAGTTTTATGATGAAAAAATCCCCTTTAGTGTAAATGATGTCATCAAAAATAATAATATCATACTCTTATAGCAAACTACCATAATATGAGGCAAAAATAATGCATAAAACTGCGTTCCTTCCCGTAAAATTAAATGAAAATCAATTTTCATTGTAAACAAGTGATCTACGTTTACATCATCACTGAAGCAATGACGTCATCTGCAATTCAAAACCCCAAATCAAAACTATAATCAACCGAGTTTTATTTGTTAAACTTAAAATTGCTATGACTATTTTAATGAAAGTCAAATTGGTAGGATTATGTTGTTATCGGCTTTGCCCATAAAATTCAATAAAAAAGTATTCCACCTTACGTTGCTCTTAGTCAGGGGTGTGCAATCTTTTTTAATGGAGGCCCAAATACCAATAAGCACAATATTCTGCGTGCCGCACCTTTAAATAGGATAATATTTTACCGACTTTTGATATTGCCAGCTATAAAAATAAAACTGCAATAATATCAAAAAGAGCAATAGCAGTATTGTTCGAAAAAAATCGTTTAGTTAAAAAAACAAAAAGACGTAACTTTATAATCAGAGCATAGAATTACGATTTAATCTTTGTAGAAACAATTCAGTGAGAAATATGCAGCTGGCTTTTTTTCTGAACCACTCTATTCAAATTTACTTTAATTGAGGTGCTGGCAGCTCTACGTCCATTTTCCAAGTGTTCGTTCGTCTGTCATTACTGATCGATAAGGAGATTTTATAAAACCCATTTTAGAAAAAAATTGTTTACACAAATTAATTGAGCCAAAAAGTGCCATTTTACAAGCCATAAACTTTCTTAAATTTGTGAACCTACCTTGGTCAAGATATTTCCTGTGAAAATCACCAAGATTCATTTTCACATACTTGGCCTTCAGATCAGTCCTCTCCTGAAGATCAATCAGTTCTATTTGGATATCAGTGGGGGCTTTGTCAATGTCTGTGTGAAATGGTAAAGAAAATATTTCTAATAAATGTTCATGGGATTTAAAATCTTTGAAGGGAGCCGAAAATTCATTAACACTAAAACGACCAAGTGCGTCAATTGACTCATTTCAAGTATTCAATTTCTCGTATATTCGCCGGATATCACTCTTTTCTGCTAAAACTTCATGACAATTATTTTTTTAGTACAGCGCTTAGTTTTGTGTGACTTTTACAGTTTTTACAAATAAAACGACGAATTTAGTTACGTATATATCTACCTAGAACGACCAAGCGCGTCAATTGACGCACACACCTGAAAATTTCACATAGAGTCTACAGAAAGTGTGATTACAGCCTGCAGAAACACAACAACGTAAAAAATAAAACAACGTGATATTCAGCTTTTTCTGATCAGTAATTAAGCATTGTAATATCACAGCAGGATAGGATATTTTCTCTCTAGTATCCTATTGCACTGTGGAAATTCGGGCTTACTTAGTGATTTTATTCGAGACTAGCACATGTTTGTCAGCTGTGGACATTTAGAAGGAAGAAAAGGTACTAGTGTTGTCTAGTGACTTCGCTGTTATTAGCCTATATTCGAGCTTTTATTATATGTTTAAGGTGTTGGCTTATTTCATTCTTTTCAGCTTTAGATTTTTAAACGTGTTTTGCTAGTCATAGTGTATCCAATATGCTAAGACGTGTTACTGCGCAGTAGGCTTTGTTGCGGTTACAAGATATTTCAGCAGACTGCTCAGATGGTGAATACTCTGACAGAGAGCTAGATGACGCATTGACAAATGATGCACAACCGGAGCTTGATTCAAGTGGGGAAGAATCAGACGTCGATAGTCCTAGCGAAGACGATGACAGCGATTTACAGAATCAGGTGCAGATAAATCAAGACTTGAACAACTTGGAAAAGCTTGGCAAGCTTTGACTATTTTCCATGTGCAACGAGGGCGCTTGCAACATCAAAGCATATTGAGCTTTGAACCTGGCCCAACTGCATTTGCAACAAGCAGAATTACTGAAAGCAGTCCACTGTTATTGTTTCGCGTTTTGTTTGACGAGGCAATGCTCAAAAATATAAGAAAAAGCACTGTAGCTGAAGCCCATTGTGTTTCTGGCATAATGAACTGGGATATGATACTTGATGAGCTGGAAAAATTTATTGGATTGTTTATTGCTATAGGGATTTCAGGCAGAGAGGTCTTCCAGTGGAAAGTTTGTGGGATACAACCTGGTGGTGTTCAATGTTCAATAAAACTCTATCAAGACGCAGATTCAAGAAAATAATGCGTTTTTTAGGTTTCGACGTGAAGAGTGAAAGGCGACAAAAGGGTGATACTTGACAAGTTTTGCTTGGCTTCCTCGTTGTAGAAACCTTTCATTGAGAACTCTCAGAAGGCGTACGTGCTTAGTCTTTTACATTACAATTGACAAACAATTACTTCCATGTAAGGGTAGATGCAGGTTTATTCAATACATGCCGAATAAACCTGACAAGTTTGTAATCAAGCAGTTGATGCAGAGACAAAATACCTCTGCAATAGCTTTCCGTATCTGGGAAAAGATGAGAGTAGAGATACTTCTTGTTGTAGACTATGCTAATCCAAACAAATAAACATAGCTTTATTCAACTGAAAGACGCTTCATCTACCAACTGTGATAACAACAACTAAAACATAAAAATTTTACCATGCGCGTAACTGTCAAGGCAGCCGTAAGCACACCACAAATTATGCAGGGAGATTACGTGTGATTAGTACAGCACGCGCGCACAGTGGGGGTTCGACTACACGACACTTCTGTAAGCCTGCCAGCATACGTCGTGATAAAGCTGATACAACCGATATTCAAACGTGGCTGTAGTGTCACTTGTGACATTTTTTTCACAAGTCTTGATGTTGCTCTGCATCTGGCAGAACAAAAATGTAGTATTGTTGGCACAATCTGACAGAATTGTAGAGAACTACCACAAGCTTTAGAAAGAAAGCAGCAACAGTACGAAAATCCTTTGTATACATGTACTCAAACAACTGTTGTTACGTTGACTTCATACCACTGTAAAAAACATAAATCGGTAGTAATAATGAGCACGTTATATCCTGATGTAGAGATTCCTTCTTACAAAAATTCTAAGAAAAAAACCAGAGACTGTTTTATTTTATAATAAAACAAAAGCTGGGGTTGACGTTATTGATCAGATGGCCAGGAAATAGTCTGTAAAGGCTGCTAGCAGAAGGTGGCCCATATTTACAATGTTATTGATCTAGCATTGATCTATAACTGGATTCTCTTCTAAGACATTTGCAAGTCAGGCATCAGTCGCCGGAAGTTCATACAACGGGTAGTTGAAGAATTTACCGGGACAACTTCAGGGGAAAATACTGGAAAAAATGCAGTTACACAAAGAAACCTCATCGAAACTGACAAACCTTCTGAAAAAACGCGAAAAACATGCGCAACAACAAAGTGCCGTAATAGAACAACGAATTCGTGCAACAGCTGCCGGGCATGATATGTGGGAAATGCGTATTAAAATTTGCCCAAACTGTGTTGATTAAATGCAACGACAAGTTGCTTACCTTTGTAAATTGTTGCAGTTATTATTTTACAAACACTAACTTGTTTTTGTATTTTTTCACCTTCAAACGCCGCTGAAGTACAAAATTTTTGGTTTATGCCTAGCAGGTTTAATTTTTAATTGCTCTGTTTTTTCTTCCAAAAAAAGTATCACGTAGGTGTTTGCTTATTTTTAAAAGTGCAATAAATAACTTTTAATGCCATTTCCCTTTAAAAAATTTTTTTTTAACCAAATAAATGAAGAATTGCAGCTTTTGTGCATTATGCGTCAATTGATGCACTTGGTCGTTCTAGGTAGTTCGAAAGTGCGTTTTTTCAAGTTGATCTGCAAATTCGGTCTTCTTCTCTGGGCGCATTCCCATTTCTTTTAAAGTTGTAAACTGAGAGGGATTCGCATTCTGTATGTGTGCGTGTCAAAGTCGCAATTTGTTCATAAAACCTTTTATGTGCCCGTACATTTCACTCGCATACGGGTCTTTTCGTTGCAGCCTAGTATTGATTTCATTCATGTGAGTTGCAATATTGACCAAGAAAGCTAGATCACACAACCAACTTTCGTCTTCCATTTCAACCATTGGTCGCCCTTTACTTTTTAAAAATAGTGCGACTTCTTTTCGCAGTTCGTAAAATTGTTGCAACATACTACACTTGCTCAGCCAACACATCTCGGAAAAGTAAGCCAGATCTTGATGTTCGGTGTCGAGATCATTCACAAACTTCTGGAACTGTCGGTGGTTAAGTCCTCGATCTGGAATAAAACTTACTGCCTGACTGCTTGAATTGAATTTTAAGGATTCAAGGGCCCATAAAATGTTTGAATTTCAAGGATTTTGCGCACAGATTTTGTTGATAAATGATACTGTAAAAAATTGCTATATTGTCACTGATATTTTTCTCTTTCAAACCAGATTTCAAGAGACCTACAAATCCAATGCCAGTTCTGGATATGGCTCGAGCACCATCAGTTGCGATTCCGCGTAAAGTGGATAGGTCCAAACCAAACTTATCAAAAGCATTGAGAACTTCAGAAAAGATATTACAGTGTATCACCAGCAGTAGTATCCTTCATACACTGTAGTGACAGAATTTTCTTCTGTTTCGTTCAACTCCTTGTCCACTCCTTTTATAAATATGGCCAACTGTGCTGCGTCCTTCACATCGGTGCTTTCATCGATTGCGAAGCTCCATGATACAAAGTTTTTGACTTTGTCTTTACTACGAGTGTCACAAATATCACCAGGAAGTTTATCGATGCGCCTTGCTATTGTCCAACGCGATAAACTTATTTTCTCGAATTCCTGTATCAGTTTAGAACACATTTCTTCTGCGACATTAATAAGCACTTTTTCAAAAAATCACCTTCAGAATACGACTTCATAGTTTGAGCTATTCTCTGCGCAATTAAGAAACTGCATCAAACTGTATTTTCATTATCAGTATGCATTTTTTGAAACATGAAACGCTGGCTCTTCATATTCTTTCAATTGCTTAACTTTCAGCTCTCTGTCATGTGCTTTTAGCTTTCTGTAAACACCGTCAGCATGTTTTCGGTCATAATGTTGTTTAATGTTGTACTTTTTATTAACATTATTTATTATTTGATTGCAAAACACAAGGGTCTACTGTCTGCATTTTCAATAAAGAATATTCAGAAGTTCATTTCTTATTAAATTTCGCATCTCTTCCTCTACTTTTCTCTTTCTTGTCTCTTTCGAATTTGCGAAACTTGCCATTGCGGAGTGATGAATTAATTGAAACCAAGTTTTAAATTTGCTAAACTCTTGTATATAGGTCAATTAGAATTAGACAAAATCAAAAGATATGCCGAAACTAAACTTCATGAAGTTAAAAAAATTAGCTACCACTTGATTCGTTAGCACAGTTATCAACCACAAACTAGCTACGCGCTAATTTCTCAAGCCTCGAACGAATGAATCTAAACTAAAGATTAGTAAATCGTCAAAAGAACGAATCTCTCCGATTAACTAATAATTTTCTTCGTCGTATTTATAAAAGTCTCACTAGATTCTGGAATTTTTCCCAAGAGGCGAGAAAAACAAAACTAGAGCAAAATTTACCAATTACAATGCATGGAACGTTCCAGCAAAAATACACGCAATAGTATTTGTCTATAATGTGACAACCGCACAATATTTGCTTAATGTACATTGCATATACTTAAATAAACTTTGCTTAATGTACATTGCATATACTTAAATATTGTTACAAAGCATGAATAAAATATCATCATCATCATCATCATATTTAGCTAAAAAACTTGTTTCTTTGTTATCTTTGCTGCGCAGCGAGCAGGATTCAATTGAAATATTTCTTGCAAAGTGGTTAACTTTTGAATTATTTAACTTAATTGATTTAATACTTACTCATCAAATTATGAGCGTTATATTCATTGCAATAACTTAAAGATATCTTAAATATTACTCAATTTATTGAATTATCAAATCAAGAGCGCTGTATTTATAACATTAATAGTTACGATATTCTAAATCAAACCAAAACGCTTTATTTGTGACATTGATTTTATCAAGCACCTCAAAAAAAACGTGTAAAACGTTCGCGGGCCACACTTTATTCAAAATCCGAAACCCTCCATGGGCCGTTGGACACCCCAGCTCTAAGTTGTAAACTTGTATGAATCTTGTCTACAATAGCCCGCATCAACAACCGCACAGCGAGAAATGACTAATGCTGTTGGCATTCCATTGAGTTGCTTTAGTGCAGGACGTCTCAAACTTTTTTGTTTTGCAATTCCATTTTAAAGAATAAATTTTTGCGCAACCCCAGTATGTGTAGGCTAATTTTAAGTTAATTTTTTTCTATTGAAAACCACGCGTGTGCATAAAAAACCACATAAAAACAATAAGAAATGAAAATAATAATCTAAAGCAAATTAACAAAATTACAGAAACAAGCTTTATTTAATAAACATTATCAAGCACATTTAATAGGATGGAAAAATCACTCTATATTTTTTCACAGCTGCCTTATCAAAACAAATATATAATTTAATTTTTTCGCATTTATCTATAAAAATCAAACTTGGTATTAGACTCTATAAGTAATTTTTTGCTTTTGTTTCTTACTGTTCTCTTGATTACGCCACACGACTCACCTTCTGACACGTCACCTTATTACTTTATGACGCAACAATGGTGTAATGACACTTTACCTTTTCTACTTTTTGATTGTCAATAAATATTAGTATAAAAAATTTCAAAATCACAAAAAGCCAATTTCTTTTGCGACCCCAAAATTTTTTTTGCGCAACCCACAGTTTGAGAAGCCCTGCTTTAGTGTACAGTACAACAGATGGCATTCCAACACGTTCTAACATGTAACAAAAGAGACTGTTCTCTGGAGAAGTATTGGTGCAAATATAACATACATGTTGCTTACTAAAATACACTCAGTGGAAAGCGTCCAAAAAATTGAACACCAATAAATAAACTGCGATAACCTGTTGCATGATAAATATTGAGATAAACCTTGGGGTTTACCTTGTTCCACAATATCTTCAGGGGCAATAAACAAAAAATGAGGAAAAAGCTTCATAAACTGTAGTATATATTAAAGCTATGCTTACCTTGACCGAGATCTGTAGTCTTTCAGGGACGTCATTATCAAAAAAATAGAAAAAATATCCAATTTAACTTTCGGAGCACAAAATTTGGAACGCTTAACCAATTTCAAAATAAAAAGTATAGCCAATATATTTTGAAACATTGTTTATTACGGACGTTTCGGAATTATAACTTATTCCATTATCAAATGCGTAAAACTCTCAGTTGATAATGAAATGAGTTATAATTCCAAAAGGTTCTTAATAAACAATGTTTCAAAATATATTGGCTATGCTTTTTATTCTCAACTTAACTTTCAGTAAAACGAAAACCGATTCTCGACTACTTGCTAGAACACTACTCTACCGAAGGCGAAAACATCACGCTGATTTCTCATTTACTCACTTTGCTACAGCGATATTACTAAGCGTCTAATTTTTAGGTCGTTATCCACTTATGGGTTCATAAAAATCAAGTCAAATTTAGTGCACAATTTTTTGTTATTCTAATTGGATTTATGTTAAAAATGCTCAACTCTATTCACATAGTAGAAGAAACATTTTTTTTAATTTCGTGGTTCAAAAATATAAAAGGTTGACAACATTGATTTAGGTCATAAAATTTATTGGCAGTAATATTTAAATAAATGCTTGATCAAAACTTTAACAGATTACGGTCTTAGTATTACGGGTCAAAAGAGAATTTAAGAAGGGGATAAAAGGGTCCTTTCCGAAATTTTTTGAAACATTTGATCCACTATATCATTATTATTGTCATTTTCAACTCTATCTATTTTCTTGACTTGTGGGAAAATATCAGACATATTATGTCTACTTTGGCGGTCGTAATAACAGATAAAATACCAAATATGCAAGCTTATCACTGATATTGTATAAAAAATAGTTATTTTTCTGCATTAAACATTTTCTAAATCAGATTTTGTTTTATCAATATTATCTTCTGAAGCCCAAACCAGCGTTGAAAGTCAGCTGCAACAATATTTTAAGGGAAATCATGAAACTCTTGAAATAAAATCAGGCAGCTTCATAAATGTGTTCAACTGATTCTTTACGTTAATGACGTGGCATCAGCTCTTATAGTAGGGCTAATATTCTTAAAACAAAACCATTCATCTATTGATTGAACCAATATGTCAGAGGTGAATAAACCTGTTGAATGTTTGAGCTGTATATCAGAAATCCAAACTTTTAAAGAGTCATGACGCAAAAATCTAAAAACACGTAGTATTTACTCATATAAAAAAGCTAACGAATAATACTTACTGAAATTTGATCATGCTATGAGTCTCTTTTAGGCTGCAAGTTGTTTCAAAGTTCTTTGGTAAGATGCCATGGCTGATTGGATTAGTTCCTTTAAGGGTTGATTTGCAAAGCTCCTCCATGTTTTGATACTACATCCAGAACTCAAGTGTTGTCAAAATGTATGGGCCTATTTTTAAAGCAAGATCTTTCTACAGATTCAGTAGTTCCATTTCCACTGCAGCTGACTCAGAAAAAAATGACTCTGGAATCGGACATTCACTGGTGTACAATTTTAAACAGGTTTACAAGAGAAGCAAAGAAAGGCTTTGACTTTTGGAGATCAGTAAACCTATCCTTGAGTCGAACCTAACCTTGTAGTTTGTGTTTGCATTCTTCCAATTTCATGTCATTTATTTTGACATAAGAAAATGCATTTATCCTTTTCAGGTTAGGAATGAGATGAAACGTTTTGGGCAATATATCTTTTTAATAAATTTTGAGTTCATTTTAAAAACTAAATATTTTTGTAAAAGTCTGAAACATGCATGATAATTTTTGCTTTGAAGTGCTAAGTTCAATGTTTGTAAATGGTTCATTATACCAGTAAGAAACATGAGTTCTTTCAAATGCTTGTCATCTTGCAGTTGAGGATAAGCATTATTTTTTTATTATTCTTTTAACTGTCGCTTTTTTTACCTGACTATTCCCAAAATGCATCTTATTATTTCGAAAGTGTGCCAATTCTATCTAGTAATAGCAGAGGTGTGAAATTGAAATTCGAAATTTTGTAAATGTTATCCTTTAAAAGGCAACTTTTTCTTTATTTTAGAAGCAATATAAAAAGCTTTATGTGATCTACTATAAAATTAATAAAATCTGACTTCATTTTGTTATCATTTATCCAACAAATGACTATGTTTTTTACATTTTTCTCCGTTTTCTATTCACGAGGGGTAGTTATTGCATTGAGATTTGCTTATTTTATTTTATCTATAATTGGAGTTTAGCTTTATCTACATTTGGACTTTGGTAAGTTGAAAAATATTTAAGTTACCACTAGCACGCAAAAGCGTGTACCATTTGGTTAAAATAGCACTCGATCGATGAATTAATATTTGTAACAATTTGGTTACAACGGTATTTAACTGGTCAAGAAACACAGTAATCGGCTTCAACAGTTCAACAAATTTTCTCAAAACACTATTTGTCGACAACTACTTTTTCAATGCAGTGAAATGAGACATTGTTGATCCAAATTGTCAAAAAAGCTTCTAAATTCCTAGTGAGTCTTGGCGTTCTTACGTATGAAATTTACAATATGAAAAGCAATTTTTGTAACCTCTTGATATTTAAAAAATCTTGCTGTTAGGTGTTCACGATAAATCATATAGTAAACAGGAAGAAAATCTGGAAAATTTTTATTAATGTAATTTAATATCCACTTATAATCCAGTGTTTCCTTTACGTATGGTCACAAACAATCTAAACGGACCCCCTGTGGATGTCAGAGGTCTTCACGAACCCCCAAGTTTTTAAAACAGGATCTGAGCCAAAATTATACAATAAAACGCATACCAGTGTTTCATAAAAGCATAGTGTAATATTGCAATGAGAAAATAAAGATGAAAAAACAATCACTCGAAAACCGAGAAAACCTCAAAAACACGAATTCTATCGCGCATTGATCATCTATCACTGATAGGCTAACAATCACGCACGGTAAGACGGATGCTCTTGTTTGTTCTCCACGAGGCGTTTGATCCTCGGAGCTGTTTTAGAAATGGCCATCCTCATGTCAGAACCGACGTCAAGACGTGCCCGCAGCTTGGTTTCCATGACGACCAACGCGGAGAACCCGGCTTCGCAGAGGTAGGTTGTGACAAAAGGGAGAGTCACTTGGAGCGCTTTCACCGCGAGATTGGGGAAGGACTCATAGTTGCTTGCCCAAAACTCCGAGGGATTGGCAACAGTCGAGAACTGCATCTTCAGGCGACCGGAGGCCTTCAACTCGATTAGATCATCCTTCAGCTTGTTTTCGTCGTCGATATCGTCAATTGGAATCGTGAAAGGATCTACTATCCACGGCTCGACCGACAGATTCGGGAAGTATCCATCAAGACTGTTAGACAGAGACTTCAGATGACCCTTGATGTTAATCATAAGCGTGGAGGATAAATCATTCTCAGCGTCGTTATCGGCGAGGATTTGCGCGAGCTCAGGAAAGTTGACAAATGATCCCTTGTCCACGCGGTTGCTCCAAAGCCTCAACTTTTCTCCAAGCGAATTGATTCGTTCTGCTGCTTTGACAATCGTAAGGCCGCTGAAATGTTGAAGTGAAATGTTGAGAGGTTAAGGTGGCCAAAAATGTCGCTGATGTATGCAAGCCTCGCAACGAAGATAGGGTCGCCGAAGTAGTCCACCAAGTCTTTGCCTTTCTCACGCAGGAAAATTTCAATTTTCTGACGTAACTGGAGGACGCGGTTCAGAACTTGGCCCCGGGATAGCCAACGCACCTCGGTGAAGTACAGAAGATGAGTGTATGCAGCACCAATGTCTTCACAGAACATCTGGAAGAGGCGATGGTTGAGAGCACGAGCGCGGATGAAGTTCACTGTTGCAGCAACGATAGCCATTACATCACCGAGCTCCTTGGGGAGCGTCTTGGTCGCAAGGGCATGGCGATGGAGCACACAGTGTGTCACAATGACGTCGGGACACTTTTTTCACCAGCGCAACGAGTCCGGATTGGTTTCCTATCATAGCCGGCGCACCATCCGTACACAATGATCCCAGCTTTGCCCACTCGATGCCGTTTTCTTCCATGAAATGGTTCACGATATTCATAATGTCCTCCAATTTGGTTGTTGCTTTTAGAGGAGAACAGAAAAGAAACTATTTCTTCACAGAAAATCCCGTCAAGTAGCGTACAAAAACCAGCAACTGACTGCAGCTCGCTACGTCAGTGGATTCGTCGAGTTGCAAGCTAAAGCGGCATCGTAATTCTTGGAGTTCTTGGATGACCTGAGCCACAATATCCTTTGACATGTTGTCAATTCTGCACTTGATGGTGTTGTTTCACAGGGGAACACTGCTGAGTTTCTTGGCCTCTTCGGGTCCGCAAACCAAGCTCGCCATCACCAAGGCGCAAGGCTTTAAGAGTATTTCACCAATTGTATGAGCCTTTTTCGCTTTTGCGATAAGGAGCGCTACTTCGTAGGAGGCTTCAGTGATAGGCTTCATCGACGATTGGAATCCGTGCTGAGTCAAAGTACCCTTCGCCATGAAGCGGGCTTTCTTGCTTCGGAGCATATCTTCAGAGTCGTTTTCATGAGTCGGGTGGATGCTGGTGTGGCGAATCGAACCCAGATCAAAAACGGTACTATCGAACGAAACAATCAACGTGCTTGAAGAAAACTATAAAACTTAAAATTTGAAGTGAACAAAAAAAGGATCACATAACAAAAAAATGAAATTGAAGGGACGATTGAAAAAGAAGTGAATAATTGAACGGACGGAAGACAAGCATTTATTTTAAGCTATTATTGTTTGGTTTATTTCTACCAGGATCAATAAAGAAAATTCGAGACATTTTAATTTGAAATATTATATATTCTGTATTGTGTTTTGCTTTATCGTTATTTTTACAGTTAATATAAAGTTTAATTAAAATTTTTATAAAAGTTCTGCAACAAATAAGTCTGAACCACCACATTGGTGACCCCGACTACAACCGTGAGTAATATTTCTTCTTTTTTGTTTTGTGTTTATATGTGTAAGCCTGGCACTTCATCAGTACAACACTCGGTCGCGCGGAAAATATTTAAAATCTAACATTATGAATGATGATCAACCTACGCACTCTGGTGATTTGAAACTCGCTGATTCTAACCATGCTGTACTCGATGACTTACGAAATAACCAGTTAATTTTGCGCCCCGGTGAAAAGATTACTCACACTTTTACAAAAAGCAATCCCCACGCTTGGTTTTCCTATTTTGAAAAATTATGCATTAGATATAAAATTCTTAGTGATGATGAGAAGCTCCATGCTTTGATTCCTTGTTTTGACCACGACACACTCAGCCTTGTTCAACCTTTAATTTCTCGGAATCATAGTTACGAACAAATGAAAATCTTTTTAATCGAAAAGTTTACTCCATCCTTGGCAGAAAGAGTTCATACAATTATGTCTGTGGATAGCTTGGGTGACGTAAAACTTTCCGAATTTTTAAATAGATTAAAATCATCTATATCTGAACATGACATGTCTGATTCAGTTCTGTGTGAATTGGTAATGAATAAATTGCAGCAACAAGTGCAACTCTCTTTAGTTCCTACTTTAGGAAGACCTCTTCTTCAGTTTGCGGCTGCAGCTGATGCCGCAATGCAACGATTGAGTATGTCATCTAGTGTTTACTCCTGTCAATTACAATCAGTTTCAGAATCTAGTGCCAATGCAAAAGCGGGTCCTTCAAACAATTCAAATTTCGAAACCTTGTTAGACAGAAAATTTTCCTCTTTTAACACTCAACTGCAGCAGCTAAACCAAGACATTAACGATTTAAAAAATGTTCAGTTAAGGTCCTCAAGCGCAGGTACATTCTTTTCTAGTACTAAACCTCGAAATAACAAAATTTTTTCTCGTCCCAACAATTTTGCTCCGATGAGAAGAAGGTTTTCTTTTCCCAGATATTCAAGTAATTTTCGACCAGATTCAGCATTTAGAAATGGTGCTAAGGATGTAGTTAAATCACCTCCTTTTTGCTTTTATCACCAGCGATTTGGGCGAGATGCCCATCGATGTGTTCAACCTTGTTCCTGGCAGGGAAACTAATAAGTCATCACACGAAGTGGGCTGCGCCTGTGATGACCAAGTCATGCAGTCCTTTGCCACATATTAAAGATAAGGAATCTGGTTTATTATTTCTTCTTGATAGCGGTGCAGAAATTAGTTTAGTGAAACCCTTACCGCACGAACATTGAAATCAACAAGCTAGCAATCCTCTAGTGACTGTTAACGGTGCACCCATTGCTACCTTTGGTTTTCGTACTATGTACATCTCCTTTGATAAAGTAACGACGTTTCGTTGGATTTTTGTGATTGCCGACGTTTCCAATAATATAATAGGGGCCAATTTTTTAAAACACTTTGATTTATCTCTCGACTTTGCCTCTATGAAACTTGTTCGTGCTGGTTGTAATTATCGTTGGGAACTTCAAACTAAAAGTATAGCTCATATTAGCGCTCCTAAAACTTTCTTGCCCAGCGACAAATATTTGAAATTGCTCGCTTCGTTTCCTGATTTAACTACTCCTCCAAATAAGCATAAACCTGTCAAGCATTCTGTAGTGCATCATATTGTAACTAAAGGGTATCCTAGTTCTTCTAGGCCACGTCAGTTGTCTCCTGAGAAACTAGAATTCGTAAAAAAAGAGATTGATTATCTTCTTGAAAGCGGTATTTAAAAAATTTTGGTTATCTTTTGAAAGTTCGTTATTATTATCATTTTCCGGGAAAAAAATTAATTAATTTAATGTATTTTCTTTTGCTCGCTTGTCCTTTTGATGTTGCGGGGGAAGCATCTTGAGTTGGGATCTCCAAGCACCCTCCTGCATTCCAGCAATCTCCTGCAACTAGAAGCAATTTTGTTAGTGGTGTTCCAAGATGCGACCAGGCCAGGTCTTCAACATAATTTTGCCAGCAAGTTCTGGGTTGCCTTTTAGGCCTTTTGTCACTCGGGAGAGCAATCATTAGTTGCTTTGCTGTTCGTTCGTGGGATATTCGTGTCACATGGTGTTACTAGCGCAGCCACGCTCCTTCTATGCTGAATATTAGTGGTTCGATGTTGAGAGCTTGACGAATGTCAGTGTTTTTAACTTGTCAAGTAAGGATAAACCTCTGACTTTTCTCAAGAAACCCATTTTGGCCGCCTATACTCGAGATTTTACTCTTTGGTTATTACACAACATCCATAACCATCAGTGGGGATAGGAACAAAAACTGATCTGAAAACAGAAAACTTTGCGCTTGTACACAGCTCTCGTTTCAGTACAACCGATTGGTAAAGCTGGCGCATTACTGCACTTGCTTTTCCAATGCGTGTGTCCAGTTCGTTATTCTGTCTACCATCATTTGAGAATGTAACTCTATGATATTTGAATTTCTCCGTTTGCTTAAGAGTTACTCCATTTGTTTGGAAAGAGCACTGGACAGGATGCCTTGACATACACGTAATTTTGGTGTATTTTTGCCATATGGCAAATCAATCTGATCTATTAGCATTTGACAAAATACCTCGGTTTTATGAAACTCTAACTTTGGAGCAGAAGGATGCGAGTTTGATACCCAGTCTAACCAAATAATTTTTGTTCTTTATTTAGAAAAGGCACTTTACGACAAATTCTTCAATGAAGTATCTCGTAGCTTATACAATTTTGAATCCGCTTAAAAAAAAGAAAGCATCAGCTTGGTCTTTACGGTCATACGAAAAAAATAATAGTAAACGTATTCCCAAACGATAAAAATAATGTTAGATAAATTTTTTTCATAAAGTAAGACTTTTATCAACAAAAAGCATAACTCGATTCAGTAAAGCTATTTCATGCGGAATGTCTCAGTATGGCTTATCAAATGAAACGTGGAAGTACTAGTTTTTCTGATTTAGTATAGACCTAATAGGTTTCCCGTCATAAGATTGCAAGTACATCAACCTGTTAAGCAAGATTCATCTTGCTTGTAATTGGCATAAAATCTTCAACTTGATCATGGTGCACTAATAAAACTTGTTGACAATATTAAATGATAATTTTCCTGTTTTGCAAAAGATGTTTGTCCATTATAAAACACTGGCTGAACCAGCGGATGGGTAGATACTCTTCAGTTTTGGCAGAATCGGTTTCATTTTGTCTTCAAAACAGCTAAAACATTTTTCTCTTAGCCTGGGCTGCCAAATAGTATCACCTAACGGTTCATTGGAAAATTTTCGAGAAACTGAGAGAAATTATAAGCATAAAAAAAGACCATTAACAAAAAAAACATTGAAAAACGCTTTTCTTTTGTCCAACTGTAAACGTTTGCTTAGATGTAAATTGGCAATCTGATGATTGTTTTTATTTTAGTATTACTTTTGCACAAATTCTTAAAATTGTGTGAAACTTTCTTTAACAAAACCTAAATTTTATTTTGAAATTTTTTTGCAAAATCTTCTCGAAGCTCATTTTGTATCCTATATAATACAACAAGCTCTTTTTGTATTCGTATAACGATAGAATTATCTAACTTTTCTTTTTTTTTAATTTTTGATAAACTAATATTAATTTAGATACAATTAATAGCTTTTTAGGTTTACTTTAAATTTTTTTGCTTAAGTTAAAAAATTTATGCAGTAAAGGGTTAAATGGCCCATAACTTTTACAGCTTATAATCAAAACTAACTAAAATTAATTCAGTTCTTATCTTGCAGATAAATGCAATCAACATTATGATTGCCCTGACAGATCAAACGAATTAAATTGTCCTTGTATGAATGATGAATTTCAATGTTATTGCTACAAAAATAACCCTGTTGATTGTAAAGCTGTTGATATTAAAAAAAGATTCATTGGATGCATTTCCATTCAACTATATAATGACGGAATCAAACAATGCCCCGATGGAAGTGATGAGATTTCTCAAACTACAGCATTAGTATCTTGTGATTATTGTGATGTAATAATTCGCAGATTATATAACGTATCAGAATCTAATCAATGTATTTCTAGTTTAAGTTATAACTCAACTTGTTATGATGTTCCTTCTCTTTATTGTCCTTCTATCTCTTGCAATGCAACAGATCTTATTTGTACGTCGAACTGTTCTGTTAATTTAACCAAACAATGTAATCGTCCTTTTCAATGCAATGACGGTACTTTAGGACTTGCATTTCAATTTTGTGACGGTAGTGTAAATTGCTATGACAAAAGTGATGAAATTTATAATTCACGTGGTTTTAAATGTTTTGGTGTAGAATCAACTAGGAAATGTGTTTTGCCTCAACGTAATTTGTATGATAACGTTGCACAGTGTAGTGACAAATCAGATCTTTGTAGAAACAACTCGTGTTTTCAATGTTTTGATCGACGTTTGTTAATTTCATCGAAGCAAGTTTGTGATGGTGTATTTGATTGCTATGACTGGTCTGATGAGTGTTTGTGTGAAGGTAATTTTGACAGAGATCTTTGTAACACTAAGTTTTTGCACGTTGTTTTTGTATAATAATAAGGTAGAACACAATATCAATTCAAGCTTTCTTCTTAGTAATAAACTTATCAACAACGCTATTGATAATACTACAAAATCAACAAAAACATGTCAAACGCGATTAGATGATCATTGGGTAGCAACATTATGTGATGGTCGACCAGAATGTAGTGATCTCAGTGATGAATGTGATTGCTCAAATCCACCTAGGTTTTGCAATCATACTTGTCATAAAAACTATAACATCGGTGATCGATATTGTGATGGCATAGAAAATGACTTTTATAACATCACAAACAACTCAACTTGTCGAAAAGGATACGAAGAATTGGATTGTCCAAAACGCATCTTCTGCAAAGCTGGAAACAAAGTTAGCATTGATATTGGCCAAATATGTGATAGAAAACAAGACTGTAATGATAACTCAGATGAACGCAATTGCAAAAATAATCGCAAAAATTTATTTTCATCAGAATCAGAAATGATTGCTAATCCCGTATTAAAAACGTGTTTTTGGATCATGGCTATTTTGGTTATCAGTGGCAATTTGTACGTGATTATTTCAATATTTCGACATTTTAAAACCGAAAACGTTCTCAAATTAATAAAGTTTCAACATTTGATTGTTCTTTACATTTCTATTGCCGATTTTATTATGGGAATTTATTTGCTACTTGTTGCATTTTACAGCGCTTATTATTCGGATTACTACGGCCAAGTTGATTTTGAATGGCGATCCAGTTTACGTTGTTCGATAATTGGTAGTCTCGCAGTTCTATCGAGTCAAGCATCGTGTTTTTCTATGGTGTTTTTGACAAGTCATCGCTTGTTCACAATCTACAAACCATTTTCTACTATTTCGTCATCAATTTATAAACTGATATTTGCTTTAGTTTGACTGATTTCTTTTGTTATTGCTGTTTTACCAATTTTATCTCAAATGTCAGAATACTTTGTGCATAGTGTTGAGTTTTCAAACAGATTCACTCAATCATCGATTTGGAACAAACAAAACATTACTAAGTTTGCTTGCCGCTTGATTGAAGATATTGGAAATGATTGGAATTCAATGAAAAGTTTTTTTAAAAACAACTTCTCAGATTATTCACCCGGCGTAGAGTTTGGTTATTATGGTCAAACTAGTGTGTGCATGCCGAGGTTTCATGTTGTGCAAGGAGAAGACAGTTGGGAGTATAGTCTGGGAATTATTTGTATAAATTTTATGTCTTTTGTATACATTGCTGTAGGATACATTATAGCGTATAAAAAATCATTTGAAAGTCAAATAAAAATCGAAAGCGTTCATAGAGATAAAAATAGATCAACTATGCAAAGGCGCATTTCAAGGATCATCATAACTGACTTTCTATGTTGGATTCCTATTTGCATTATGGCATTTGTGAAACTTAGTGGTGTTTACGTAGATGATGTTGCTTACATTGTCAGTGCTGGATTGCTGCTTCCAATTAATAGCGCTTTCAATCCATTACTTTACTCGTCACTTCTAGGTGAAATAGTGACAATTTTAAGAAGCTCATGCTGAGAAAAGAAAGAAGTTAATTTTCGTCAATTAATTAAATTAAAAAATTTGTTTTTTAATTTAGTAACTGTACAAACATGACGCATTAGCTCTTGGAATTCTTTTTCTTATTAATTACGTGAAAGGGTCAGCTAATTATAAACTATGTTCTAATTGCATTATAAGCATTCTCCTTATTTTATTATATACGTACGTATATACTGTATGTTACTATTTTTGCAATCACTCTCTTTGTTATGAGAAATTAATAGTTTTTCCCGTTGCTAGACTTTGCTGATTTTTATTTTCTAGTTTTTTTATTTCGTTTTTCTAATTCTAAAACTCAATCTGGCCTACCTATACATGTATTGTTTTTGCTTTCTTTTTGGCATCTTTTAATCTCGGACAAGGTTTTTTAATATTTATTCGAATAATGGCTTCAGGTACACAATAAAAGAAGTCATAATTTTATAAAGATTGCAGTCTTTATATTGGAAACTCTTTAGTTAACTCTATTTTATCTATGCTTTTTTTGGACGCTACTATGCCGAATTACAAAAACTTTTAACGCTTATATTTCTATTTGAAAATTTAATTGTGATTCTAATTAAAAATTTGCAGAGTATTGTATGTAGCCTATTATTAAATACTTGCAATATCGTATGGTTTAAAATAAACAGGGTTTGTGTTTACTCTTTGTTTACTGACTTCAGTTAGGTCGTAAAATACAAGGCTGCAATAAATTATTGAGTATTTAATTTTAAGTCAAATAAAAACTTTTTGGATTATTGTAAAAATGCTTAATCTTAAAATATACTGTGTTTACATTTGCGGTTAATTACTGAAGGCAACTCTAATATAAAAATATAACAAAATTTGACCTGATAATATAAGAAGAACATACAAAAAGGCTTATTCCTTTTTATTCAAAAATAAATTAAAAATTTTATAAGTATAACTACTGTTAAGTTATTTTTATTTAACCGTTTTATCAAAGTCTCGTGATAATTAAAATAGTTTGCAATAAATCAGTTCTTCGCAACTGGTTTGCTGTGGCACGGTAGTGAGACGTAGGACAACGCTACGTCTGCCGCAACATAAGAGTAATGTAAACATTCTTTTTGGTAATAAAAAAGCTTTTAATTTTTAATTTAAACTTTGCAATTGCTGGACAATTGATTGACTACAAGTCTTAGAAAGGGTTTTTAACTTAATTTTATCTGGAAGCTTCTAAGTGTGCCTTTAGTAAAAAAAGATTGCAAAGCAATATCTTAGGTCAAAGGTAACGAACATGCAGCCCGCAAATCGGTTTGACAAAATCAATTCCCTATATTTCAGGATATCAAAAGCAAGCAGCTGGAGCTTGAAGTCTTTTCTATTCTCTTCAATATTGCACCCACTTCTGCGCTCTCTGAGTTCCAACTCGAACTCATAATACTGCAGTGAGATGAACGCTAAAAACTATGTATTTAAACAAATTGTTGCTTGAATTCTATCGCATTCATGTATCAAAGAAAGAGTTTCCAAACTTGAGAGCTTACGTTCATGGTCAGCAGTTTTTGGAAGCACGTACAAAAAATATTTGTTTTGAGCGAAGCAAACATTATAGGATTTTTTTATAAACAAGCTGATAGACAGTTTAACCCGGAGGCAAAGATTCATGCGTCTGACTTCAAAAAATGCTATCAACATGAACTTGACATTGAACTTTGACTGCCTTGTTTTTTGATTCGTAGTGATTGATAACTCTTCCGATGGAAATTCTAAGGTTTGGTCTGGGTCATACTCAAAAACCAATGTCTTATTACCAGTAACAATTTCATTTAACAAGTCAGATTAGCAAGAGATTTTCCCAAACGGACTTGAAATTTGAGACTTGTTCGTTGTTCTGTTGTCATTACTAAATTACCAAGCAAAAAAAATTGTAAAACGACAGTAAATATGTAAATTATTTTCTTTGGCACCTGAAATGCTAAATAAACATTACAATATGTTGAAATTGCGGTTAAATATTCTCTAGAAGTTATTCAATCATCTGCCATTTAACTTAGTCTTATAGCTCAACAAAAGCCTATACAGAAAGCAGAGTCCTAGAACTTTTATGAAACACCTCGTACTTATGCAAAAATTCTTTTCTAAATTTAAAATCACAAAAAGTTGTTACAGGTCAAGACTGACAAAAATCTTTGTATGCTGTTGAGAGTTGCCACATCGTCAGTTCGACCTAATACTAAACGCTTAGTAAAGCAAAAAGTTTCCCCAAATCTCACTTAAGTTTATATTAGTAAAGCTAGTTTAATTTTTGATTAAATGTTTCTTGGTTGCTTTGTATTATTTCATGTTTAAATATTGGGTTAAATAACTTCAGCTGTATTGATTTGCATTGATTTTTCAACTATTTTGTGTCTTACGTCGTACGCGTAAATGTCTGCCACAATGGTGATGACTAACGGGTTTTACACCAATGCGTCTTTTATTCTTGCGCTAAATAATCAACAATGCTTTTTAGTGCATTTTCGCGCGGCTGTTTGGCATCCTGTGATGCCACTTTGTATTCGGACAAGAGCTTTTTTTTGGAACGGTCATAAGCGGAGTGATAAAAAAGAGATCAGCTTTTAATAGCAGAATTTTGATGGTACTTGCTGCTAGTAATTATTAGTCCCCTTGGACATTGGCTACTTCTGGTAGCAATTTGGTAGTCTTATTGAATTTTATTTTGCTCGTCCGCCCAACATCGTAGGTGAGTGTGTGGCCAATGTGTTAACGCGCTAAAGTTAATTTATGTAATATTTGTTTGTAGAAAACCGCTTTCCGACTAACGTCTCTACTATTATTTTGTTCAATAAAGTAAAACCATAAAGTTTGTTGCTGGTCGTGAGGCGCGTTTATAGTCACGAGCATAAAATTTGTCGCTGTAAGCATTTGATTTGTGGCCGCGAGCGCTTAATTTGTTGTCACGAGCATTTCAAATTAAATGCTCCTGACGAGAAATTAAGCACTCGCGACGGCAAATCAAATGCTTGCTGCGACAAATTTTATGCACGGCACTATATGAGGAGCTGGATGAGAACGAGGTAATTTTGCGACTCCGTCACACCGTGTATATATTTTTAATTTTGATTTCTTGCATTTATTTAAGGAAATTTTTAACAAACAACACCAGAGTATTTATACGAGTGGCAACAAAGGTCCGTTTTCACTACGAGCGTTGACGGGATTATTCTTTGTTCGTTTATTGACTTTTTTTCTTTCCTGGCTTAAGCGATAATAAAAGTAATAAAACAAACAAATAATATTCGGGCCGACGCTCTTAGTGGAAACAAACCTTTAGGTGAAAACTAGTTTTTAATTTTTTTGTTTGTTGTTTATTACTGTTTGAACAATTACTTTACTTTCGCTTTTAGATCCAAGGATTTATCTTTTCACCACCGCGAAAACTGTAGGCTACGACATCGTCATTGTTCGCCTAAAAAATTTTATCACTTCAGTTACCGGGACTCACAGCGAGGAGACTAACGAATCAAACTTGAACTCGAATAAAAATCTTTCAAGTTTGCAGTCAAAATTAATGAGGCATAAGACAAAATAAAACAAGCTTAATAAAAATTTTAGCTCAGTGGTTTTCAATCTTTTATGATTCGTGGTCTCTTTTCAGATACTCTCAACACCCATGGACCCCTGCTTAAAATGTTATTCCAAAAGAGTAGTGAAAACTAAAAAAAATACTTTTATCTCCGATGTCAACCCCAAATTATTGGAAATGTACCTACCTAGGCCATCCTGGGTCAGGCTTAATCGCCTCCACACTGTCGTTGGTTTATTCCGTTCCACAGTGCACAGATATGTTAAGGTACCCACAGCATCCTGTCAATATGGCGCGGAGGAGCACACTGCTGACCACATCTTAACATCCTGCTCTATTTTCCATCATCCAAGTAAAAGGCTTGGTATGTAATCAGTTGATGAGAAGACAGTGGCCGGGCTGAACAATACCAGGACCAACATCTGAAAAGTCTTCCCGAAAGTAACACCTACGCACTTTTATACGAAGAACAAGAATAATTTCTTTTTTCATTTCTAAAAAGTTAATAATTATGTGTTACAAGAGGCCAACAGACCGACCCCCGAGGAAGCCATGAGGTATTTTCCCAGGGGGCCACGAGCAGAAGGCTTTGCTGGGGATCTTTTTTAGTCTTTACTAGTTTTTTGAAACAATATTTTAAGCAGGGGTCATGGGTTTTGAGAGTCTCTGGAAAGGAGTCACGAACCATAAAAGGTTGAGAAACAATGAGCTAAAGTTTTTATTAAACTTGCTTTATTTTATCTCATGCTCTATTAATTTTAATCACTGTTGTTAACTTGATAGATTTTTATTCGGTTTCAAGTTTGATTATGCGTTCTACTCTATGCTGTAAAAATTGAAAGTCTATATACTGTATAACAACAATTTAAACTTTTTTAAAGATTAAAAGTCTACCACAAAACGATAAATAAAATTAAATAAAATAAATAATGAAACTGGCGGTCATTAACAAAATAAAATTAATTTATTTCATGGGTTCAATTTAAAAAAAAGAAGGAATATTGAATAACCACTCAATTCTTCATTGATTCTTACAGGACTTGTTTGTTCATTGCAGTGCTTGTAAACCTTTTTTGAAATCGTACACAATTTCAACGTTTACTTTAAAGCTTGTACACCCCAGTCGTCACAACACAATGCATTGAAGTTGCATCAATCTTAATGGGAAAAAAATTAAACACCAGTTAAGAAAAATCTTTATTTATAGCAATTCAACTGTCATCTAATGCAAACGCTGCTGTTAAATTATCAGGTATTTGAGAAAAGCGAGGTAGTAATCTTGTTTCAAGTGTTTCTCTCATCAACGTATCAACATCCCTGATTGAGTTTCTTTTCTTTGATTTAATTTCAACCAGAGCAGAAAATCCTTGCTCACAAAAGTATGTCGCAGGCTTGGAAACAAGAATGGAAATAGCAAGATTTCGGTATTCATAAACTTCAAAAAGTGATACCCGAAGTTCATTGTAGTTTTTAAATGATTTGAACTCTGCCTTTGGTACCAAGTCCCATCGAAGTTCAATAATTTTGTTGGTTAGCTATCCAAGATCATATTTTTTATTTGTAAACGGCTGCACGATTCATAACACAGAATTAAGATTCAAAGAATAATCATATGGAAAATAGGCTCCAAAATTTTGCTGTAGCTCATTGAGGTGCTCATGAACAAAGAATTTTACCTTGGCTTCAATGTTAAGGTTTTTGTTTTACCAATTACTAATCTTGATAAAATTATTCAAGATTTAAAATGTGAAAAATTGTATTTTGTTACATTACTCTGCCACAGTTTTAAATGTGATTTAAAAACTTGAATCATACTATTAACTTTAAAAGTACGGCATACTTTTCCTTGCATCGATAAATTCAACTGATTTGTGCTTTTAAATACTACTGTTAGATAGAAAAATTTTGCGAGCCAAATGATATCTTTAAAATTTGCAACCATTGGGTGTTTTTCTTGAGTAAGAAAAGCAGACAGCTCATTCCGCAGTTGAAATACTTGCTTTAAAACTTTTCCTCTTGATAGCCAGCGTATTTCAGCGTGATATAACAACTTCAGTTCATTTTCTTCCAAATTGTTGTTGAAAAAACAAATAACTTTTTACAGTATTAAAATAATATATATAATTTTTTTGATTAATTTTAGCTTGTAACTGTAGAACATGAAGGCTACAAAAAGTTTTTACTTCATCAAAAGACAATGAGCAAATATCTGTTATAACTTATCTTAATTTTGCCAAAGTAATTGGGTGAAAAATACACACAAGCATTAAAAACAAACCAGATAAAACAATATTGTTTGAAACAAGAAATATAATTCTACTCATTTTTACAAAATTGTTCACACACACACACACACACACACACACACACACACACACACACACACACACATTAATGTTTAGCATTTATAAATTAAATTAACAAAATCTGCTTACCATAATAGAGTTACAGAATAGTTTGGTCATCTACCTAAAGTTTAACCTATGTAACATTAGAGAAATAAATTTTACATTTTGACTGCCATGGTTTGAAAATATGTTAGCTACTACCGTTTTAGTAGGTCCCATGACTTGCAAATGTGCAAGCCATCTTAGCTTTACTTTAAGCCTCTGTCTTACAGACAGGAAAGCCAGATGTGTTCATTTCAATTGGCAATTTGAAAGCGCACCTTCCAACAATTATTACTGTGTGCTTGGTTAGGGCAAACGAAAAAAATGAATGCTGAACGATAGTTTGATCATGAAAACTGTTTTATTGAATGAAACTGACAAAACAACTAAAAATACCACAGTAATTAATGTTTGTATCAAGCAGCGTCACTTCTGACGCATATTGAAGCGATCTTGACACATCTGTGGCTGGTCGGGACGTTTGTCACAATATGTTTGCACCATCTTTGCCACCCTCATTACTTCTTTTCGACCCGCTTCTTTGCCATGTGTAGTGTAGCACACTCTTTTTTGCCTTCATATTTTCTTTTCACTTTCATCTACTCTTGTCAGAAGAAGATGAATGTTGCTTAACGATGTTGGTTGCAGTTGACCGGCAATGTCAATATGAAGGAAATTCGCAGCTAACTTTTCCCGAAAAAGGTTATTTAAATTTTTTTACGAGTAACGTGCTTATACATCACGCACGCATTAACCACAGCTACTCCCAGGATCAGTTCAATCCCTAACTTGCTATACCACTTGACACCTTTTCGCATTGTTGTTATATAGGAAGCCATCTGATCGAAAAAGTCAATTACTGCTTTTGCTTTGTTGTAAACCATAAATGATAGTGGTTTTTCTGTAGCTTTTTTGAGATCGGCGTCTTCTAATCGAGTATTGAGGCTCATCCTGGGTGGTGTTGGTTGAAGGTTGGTTGGTCAAGGTTGTCACTTGTATTCCTGGTGCGGGTGTACGACCCTGTTGCAGATTTGTGGGTACCATTGTTGGAGCATGTTTAGTTGAAAGCATCCTCACATCACGTGTGTCTCTCCAATTCAGCACTACAAAAGCATTTTCGCCTTCTCGCGAAAGAACCTCCCTTATTCTGAGCTTTGTATTTAAAACTTCCTATGATATGCCTTTCTTCCTGGTTTTTAATATTCCAACAACGTCGGTTTGCTTCGCCAATAATCACAGTGCTAGTTTGTAGCTTTTGTAAAAGTTGTCTACGTAAAGAATTCTACCTTGGTCCAAGAATCCCTGCAAAAGCTCTAAACAAGCATTTTTGGCTATTCCCAAATCTCGTTCTTCTGTTCTTGATTTTCCTGAGTACAACTTTATTGCCCATGTATACCCAACAACTGAGCACAGCGTGATTGACTTAACGCCGTAGCGGTGTGCTTTGTTTGAAATATATTGCCAAAATATTAATTTATTTCTCCAAGGAATAACAGTCTCATCAATTACAATGTCCTCATCCAGTGTAAAAAGTGCTGAAAATTGTTTTGTAAAAAAAACATTAAAATGGTTGTACCTTTGCAAGACGGTCTCCTTGTTTGATTTTCTCATTGTTCGTAAAATAGACCAATCCAAAAAAAATTTTAATTCCCTTCGCGTTAGTATCTGACCATTTGTACAGCCTCGAATTTTTCGTAGGCGGATTGGAAGCAATAATCTGCTTGGTATATCTGTGGGTTTTCAAAACAATATGGTTTATTATTTTATCATTGACCAATAGTTAATATACATCCACTGGGCTGCTTTCACTAATTAATTTCATGCACTCCTTCTCAGCCAGAAAAGGAAAAAGACTGCTGTCCTCGGAATAATCGCCCAAGCAGTTATCAACAGAACCTTGTACCGCCTCATCTTCTTCATTCTCTTCGTCATCCACAGCAAAGGGTTGAAAAATAATAGGTATTATCTCGTCATTCCTTTCAGAACTTCATTATCTGAAAAACTTTCATCACCAGGAGCATTGCCAGGTAGCCAGTCACGGTCAGCAACGGAATCATCTGCATCGAATTCAGAATCACTTTTGTTCAACAAGTCTTCTATCTCATCTGATGTAAACTTACGCTTGGTCATTTTCAGTTTACAGGCACCTAAATCTGTCAAGCAAAATAAATCAGCAGGCATTACTAACCTCTGCACAATATACCTAAAGATTAGACAAGATAAAAGCAAACGCAGTTTATCGACCACCAAGCTGTCTTTCTCATAGATGCTGCGGCTTTTAGTCACGAGACTCAAAGCACGTGCAACTATGGTAAACGCAAATAAATTTATGAAAAATGTGGTTTTGCAATATTTTATTCAAATGTGGCTATTTTTTTATTGTTTGGTAGGCAGAGTTTTATATGGAAAACGAAAGCTTTGAAGTAAGGTAAAATTATTAGTAAAATTTGTCAGAATTAAGAAATATAATGAAACAAAGGCAAAAAATAATGGCTTGCAAAACTGCAAGCCGTAAACTCTAGTGTAAAAATAATACACAATTTAACTTCAGAAGCCATGGCTTGCACAATTGCGAGCCATAATTTCATACAGGAGCCGCGACTTACACATTTGCAAGCCACTAAATTTACATGAATTCGCCCCTAGCTTCTATAAAAACAGTGCGAAAAATGGCTGGGCAATCAAAGTGCTAAAAGCAAAATTACCGCGAGATACAGAGTAAAAAATGTTTAGAAAAGTTTTTTATATGTTCATAAGTTTTACAAGTACAATATAACACTGCATTTTTTATTCCTTTAATTTGCTTTTAGAATCAATGCACGTCAATATAAGCATACAATGCTTTTTACAATAAAAATCATTAAAAATATTATTTTTTTTCTTTATTTAATGCTTGCTGGATGTTGATGTGTTTTTATGAAAGAAATGTTTTTAAAATCTACTTGTTTTGTTGGCTGTCATACTTTACACATTTTTTCTCCGCAAAAGCTTTAATAAAACCAACGCTATTTTCTTCTGTTGATGTAACCGACAGACGTAACTCGAAACAGGTACTTCCCTTCAATTTCTTTAGAAATTTTTTAAAAACCTATCACAGTTTTATAAATAATGTCAAATATTTTGCAAGTTTCTCAAACGCTCTCACTAAAACGTTTTGTCCTGAATCTCGCATAACATTCAATACGCTTTGCATTACGTTGGCAAATCAAAGTTTTACAGTCCCGGTAAATAGATTTAAAGTGTATCTTTTTCTTGCAGTAATAATTTGATTTTATATTTAAAAAACAAACAATGAAGCAAAAAATCTTTGATTGAAATCTTATTAACTTTTACAACGTGTTCACGCTCGGAAGAAAAACTTCTTATTTTGAATTTAAAATTTTAAATAAATATCTCAAGTTAAATAAATGAAAGCTTATACAATTTTGTAACCTTTACACAATTATATTGAAACTTTTATTATGAAATATTTCTTATAAAATATTATGAAATATTATAAAATAATGTTTTACAAAAAGATATTCATACAATGTTTTTCCTTTTCCATACGTAAATTAGCCTAATAAATTTTAGTGTATTTCTTTCTTAAACAGTTCGATTTTTAAATGATTTGAAATTCTAAACCTGTTAAGTTATAGAAAACTTATGAAAAAGTCTCATTGATTTCTTTTTTTTTATTTATGTCACATTATTTTCATTGCTTTATTTTCTATGTTTTTCATTTAGAATTAAACTATCAAATTGTCGTCTTGTAAGTTTTTTCTTTTTTAAAAAGCGACACAAAAACTTGCCGTTAAAAAAAGCAGCAACTTTTATAATTGCGTTATGTAAATTTTGAATAATAGTTATAAATTTATTTGGTAACCAATTAAATTTAGCTGGGAAAGAATTTTCGGTTATTCGAACCACAACTGTATATTAACCAGATACTGTGTGACGGAGTTAAAGATTGTGAGGATGGTTCCGATGAAATGGAATGTTCTTGCGCAAAGGATGAGTTTCAATGCAGCCAACGAATTGAAGGAGGAAGCGTGGTTGATAATCTTTATCAATGTATTTCCAAAAATTACGTAAATAATGGAATTCGGGATTGCCTGAGTTCTAAAGACGAAAACTCGTAACTTTAATATTTTTTTCATTTTTAAAGCAAGTATAATATCGAGTTGAAATCAAAAAAACAACAAATATAATTTTTCTAAAGCTTTGATTGTGAAATTTTCCGAAAACAAAATTTTTTGTATGTCTGGTGAGCAAAGCCAAAAGGCCATTTGCCTGGATTACTCGAATCAGGCCGCCCCCAAGTGTGTGCCTTTTTAAACTGAAGCAAAAAGTTTGTCTTTTTTAAATTGTTTATATGAACAACAAAATAACTTTGAAAACTTTCTTCCAGAATTTTCATACTGAGATTTTCTCTGCTTCAATTTTTTAATATTAATAATAAACATAGCATAATTTGTAAATTCTCTATTCTACACTATTTTGGTTTAAATTTAAAATAAACAGTTTTATTTTTTAATTCACTTGACAAAAGTGGAATGGCTGTAATCTAAAAGTGTTGTTTGGTTTTATATTAAAAGTGAAAACTTTTTGGTTTCCATTAAACACTCACGAGACAAATGTCGTACAAAATTAGTTTTTGAACCAAAGAGAAAACCCAAAAAAAGTCGTGGTTTTTGTCTTTAAAAGATATATAAAATTGAGGATTTACTTAAATTCTTTTTGTGATTAAAATTTCCTTTTTGATCAGTTGAATAAAAAAGTTCGATCATTCTTGGCGGAGAGAAATGGAAATTTTTCTCTGTTCAGAGAAATTGAGCAATTTGTAAGTTTATGTAAACAAAATTTTTTGTTAAAATCATAATTTTTCTCGGTTTTGTGACCAGTTTTGACTTACCAATAATTTGATGTGGTAAAGCTCAAAAATATTTTTAACAACTGTGAGATTGATATATAATTATACATGTGCTTTATAAAATAATTTCTAATTTTCGACGGAGTGTTTAACAAAAACTTGATAATAATTAGTGATCAACGATTGTGGTTAAGTGTTCACTCCGTGAAGCTGTTGACGATACAAGAAGATTAAATTCAGTATGATGAATTTAATTACTTTAATGGATATAAAAATAAACTCATTCAGATCATGTTTTAACAAGGTTTCATTTAGTTGTATAAACCACACCGCATAAAACCTGCAGAGAATTTTTTAAATTTCTCAAAACTTTGCAACTATCAAAAACACCGGCTGAAATAATCGGAAAAGCCACTGCAGTTTTTTGAAATTATAGTCGCTTTCAAACTTTGTGTTTTTAAAGGCGTCCACAAAAATTATTTAGATTTTATTACTGATAACTTCCCAAAGAGAAATGTTTTGTTAAAAGTTTTTTTAACAGATTTCTATTAACTTTTCAGCAAAGTTAAATTGATCATTTTATTTAACTGGTTAAACTGCTACAAATTGATTAATAAAATCAGTCAAAGTTCAATGGGCCAAATATTTAAGAAAAAAATTAAAAAGTAAAACCAACCAAATCATAATCAAAAACTAATTTTAACCTGTAAAGATTATCAGTTTTTTTAAAAAATAAAAATTTAAAAAAATAAAAATTTATTTTTCTAATTGGGTCCGACTCTTAGAGACAAAAATTGACTTTAGTGAAAGCTACAGGGCAATGGACATTACAGATGACGCTGTAATTATTATCAATAACATAGTGATGACGTAAAAATGCACACTGTAAAAAGCTGTAATAAAATCAAAGGAAACGCAAACTAAGGCAAAATAGAAGGATACTATTTAGATAGAAAACTGATGTTGACATTCATAGGTTGAAATTGATTTTTCATTATGAGTTAGCTGGTCTCAGTTTTTAATTTTTTCATTGAATATTTGGCTCATTGAACTTTGATTCATTTTATTGATTAATTCCTTTATTGCAATTTGACCTTTTAACTAAAATCGTCAATTTGACTTGGCTCAAAAAGGTAATAGATTTCTGTTAAAAAACTTTTAACAAAAAAAATTTTATCAATATTAATTTCAGCATTCAAAAAATTAATCCATTATTTTCTCATCAATTTGATAAAGTTTTTCCAGTTGTTGTACAAATACATCCATAAGCACTCTTTGATCAATGGTGGCTTTAGTACGGAGGGAACAGAGCGGCTGCACCGGATGCCCCATAGAAAACATCAAAATGGCCACCCCTAACGAATTACTGCTCAATTTTTTCATAGTAGTACCATAGCGGTGAACTGCTCTAAAGTGATGACCTTTTTTTTAGAAATTACTTTGTTTAGGAACACAAAAAATGGCTCCTCCTATTTTTCTTGCAACGGGACTCCCCTTTTGTAAGAAAATCACTGTCTTGAATTAATAACGTCGAGGTGAAATTGATAAAATTGCTTAAGGGGGGCAGCTCGGTTATTGTCATTATTGACATAAAATTGGTTCCATAATGAGCGGTGGTTATGTAGTGTTTTTGGTAAAATAGGCCACTACTGCCTAGCGTGTTCTGTTCCTTTCTTTTTTCACTCAAAAACCAGATAGTCAATGTTTAACTTCTAAGCTTGTATTTGCATCGATTTCTAATCCCTGTTATTTCCAATCTCTGTTTGTTAAGTCTTTTTGCAGCAAATATATAGAAAGAACACAAAAGGCTTTAGGGCGATTACAAACACGCGACAAGAAAATAATCACAAAGAAAATAGTGCGGTACAAATGAAAATAAACAAAAGCAAGATTAACAAAAACGTTGGTTCAAACCTCGCAGTCGTCACAGTTACTCTATCGGGTAGAAATTTTATTGTTTTGTTTGTCCTACGCATGGTATTTTGCGAAATTTGCACTCTGCCACCTAAATGCTATAATTTCTGCAAGTAAGATGTTATTTTAGATTAAACTTTTGTTATTTGGATGCGAAATAATAGAATCAAATATTTTAACCATATTTTTAACGCAGTAAAGTGGTAAACGGCGTTGCCCAAATATTTCTATTTTTAAGTAAGAATGGTCAAGTCAATCAACAAGCATTTGCCGACAGACCTGTTTTCCTTTTTTTTTTTTTTTTGTTTTTTTTTTTCTAAACATATGAAATTTCTAATTTAAATTTTTTTTTTTTTGTGTAAATTATTTAATTTTAGTTGTAAAACACCCAAAAAAATAGCACAACACATAGCATACTCAATAAAAATAAAAACAGATGTGTATTCTGTTGATATCATTGTGAGAGATTTGGTATTATGGTGGGTGCAAAACATGCAAGGAGCAAAAAAAAAAAAAAAACGTAACATTTAACAGTAATAATTAGTTTTTATATAGAAAAAGGCGGGAGAATAAAAAATAACGATAATAGGAGTGAATTAACAGTAAATCTGTTTGGTGCAAAACATACAAGGAGGAGAAAGAAAAAAAAAGTGTAGCAATTTAATGATTATATTAAAAGGGAAAGTGTTTTTTTACAATAATTGGCAAGCGAACAATCAGTAACAATAAGACACAAATAACAAAAATAAACAATAAAGGAAACAATACACAATAATCGTATCATAGGACAAACTAATGCCCAAAATTATTAATATAATATAAATCAATATACAAGCTCATTAATACAGATAAAAGATAGGTATCAATATTAAAATAGAACAGCAAAAACAAAAAAAAAATAATATAGGATAAATGAATGCACAATAATAATAATCGATAACAATGGGGAATAATTTTTACACAATTGTGGGAGGGCGACGAAAAAGCGAATTTTACAATAGAAAATGTATATAAAAAAAATACTATTACACGGTAATTTTTAAGTATTTAAAATCAAGAAAGAAGATAAGTTACAGTTTATAATGTGTTGGGAATTATGGTCATTATTTTTATTTAAATTAATATTTTTCAATTAATTGAAATGACAGCTTTGGTAAGCCTTAGGGTAAGATAGAAGAATTTAAAATTACTATTACAAAAAAAATATATAGGAAAGGATGTATGTACGGGGGTAGAATATGGGAAGGGAGAATTTACATTACATAATCAGGGAAGTTTTTCTCCAGGAAAGTTTTGAATTTTGTTTTAATTTTGTATTTTTCTTCAATTAGGGAAGAATTCGGGATGGGGGTATTAGTAAGGGAGATATAGTTTCTTATATGGTATAGGGAAAGTCGAATTAATGAAGCTAATTTGGAAGTGATGATGTGGGGTGTGCCAGTTGTGTTTGTGTAGTTAAAAAGTAATGCGTCTTGTGAAAGGGAAGTGGGTTTTTTAAATAAGGAAGAAAGAAGCGGTTCTAAATGTTCAATTAATTTTTGGGAGAAGGGACAAAAGAAGAAGAGATAATGAGGGTCATCAGAAGGAAAGGAGCAGAGTTTACAAAGAAAGTCGTTAGGGTTTCGAGGTTTGATGTTGTGTTTGGAAAAGAAACATCCTCAGATATAACCTTTATAGGCTGTCCTGAAGGATATTTCTTTTTCCAGGTTAGAGAAAAGAGAAGGACGGGGTTTTACAAGGGTTAAACGTAACCACGTATGAGAGGTTTCAGTATCTAGGATAGGGATGGGGTTAGATTCAGGTTGTAATAGGGTTTGATAAAAGGTTTTAAAGGTTAGGTTTTCAACGTCTTGAGGGGGAGTAGATATTTTTGTAAAGAGAGAAAGGGTTTTGGACCAGAGAGGGTTGGGTTTAGGACGGTGGGGTTAAGAGTTGGAGTATAGTTCAGGTTTTATGTGTAGGAGTTTGGTACCAATATTGTATATAGCATAGGACATCCAAAAGAAAGAAAGAGGGTTGGGGGTTTTAAGAAGATAGATGAATTTCCATAAAAAAGCTGTAGATGTTTTGATTCCAATATTGGGGAGGGCAATGCCACCATCTGGTTTAGGTAAGTAAAGGGTAGATCTTTTAATGAGTTCGAAAGGGGAAAAGTTCCATAGGAATTTGAAAAAAAGAGTAGTTAGGGATTTAATCTGTTTGGGTGTAGGAGGAATGATTCCAGAGAGAAAGAGGATTCTAGGTAAAAAGTGTTGATTTAAGGAAATGGTTTTTGAGTAAAGGGAGTCTTTATGATTTAGAATGGCCAAAGAGGTGTGGGGGAGTGAACGAATAAGGTCGTCCCAGTTTTTAGACAGATCGTCTTTATGAAAAGAAAAAGTTATTCCAAGGATTTTAGTAGAGGTAAGAGTTTTACCTTGGGGAAATATATTGCGAAAAGACGATAGTAGAGTTGGGAAGTTAGAAATTATGGAGGTTTTGGAATGATTAATTTTGAGACCAGAATAAGAGGTGTAATACAAATCAACTGAAGTATCGAACTCGAATGTTATTTCAATTGTTCAAAGTAATCAACCGCAATAAAACAACTGATTGTTTAAAGTAATCATCGCCGCAATAAAACAACTAAAGTAATAAAATGGTTTGCAATCGCAAAATGTTTCAGTTTGCGCTTCAAAGCACGTGTTGTGTTAAACCTATGTAATCTTATTTCTTTATACTAATGTTTGTTTTGTTTTGTTTAGAATGGTTTCTTTTCAGTTCAATAAAGCCTTAGTTTGGTTTTTTAATAAAATAAATCTTATAACAATTAAAAAGGACATTTGAGAGTTTCATTAGAAGAGTTGATGGAGCAACTGATAGAGAAAAACTTGACCTTTTGATTAATTTTATTGAGACAAATGTCTATTCGTACATTACCGAATGTACTACATATGCAGATGCCTTGAACAAGCTAGAATGTGCTTATGTCAAACCAGTAAACGAAATTTATGCCAGACATCGTCTCAATACAAGCCGGCAAAACGAAGGTGAATCTCTTGAAGACTTCCTGCAAAGACTAAAGATATTGAGCAATGATTGCAATTTCGTAGATGTTACAGCGTCGCAATGCAAAGAAGCTGCTATAAGAGATGCATTTATCACGGGACTTGGTTCACCATACATAAGGCAAAGACTTCTTGAAGATAACGAATTTCGTTTAAACCATATATTTAACAAGGCAAGGTCCTTACATGAAGCACAGAAAAATGCTGAATCTTATGAAGTTCGACATGCCGAGAGAATTGCAACAGTCTCATTTGGTAATACTGAAATTAATCAACTGCAGAAAGAGAACGAGAAGAGGCGGAGCGGATTCGCCAGCTTTAAATATCAAAGTTGCAAGTTTTGTGGTGGTTCTTGGCATAAACGTGCTGATTGTCCAGCAAACCAACGCCTTTGCTACAAATGCAATCGCATGGGCCATTTCGCAAAAGTTTGTCTATCAAAAGTTAAGAAAATCCCGAAGACGATTGCGACAGTGTGTGAAGACGAAGAAGAGCACTCGTACATCAGTGCATTAAATAACCTGGTTGGCGATGAAAAGGTAAATGTTATTGTGTTGGTTGATGGAGTACGAGCTAATTGCCTTATTGATACTGGTGCAAAATTTAACCATATAGATTCAAAATTTTGTCAACGGGCTAAATTAAATTACAAAGGAAATAGTGACATTTTGAAATTGGAGTTAGCTGTGAAAAATTCGGCCATAAAAACTAAAGGGTTGTGCTCCACTTCCGTCGAATTTCAAGGACGAGATTATAATAACGTAAATTTTTTAGTGTTAGAAAATTTGTTGTGGGATGTTATTCTTGGTTGTGAATTTTTAAGTCTGCATAAAAGCGTGAAAATTGATTTTGGTGGACCTGAATCATCATTAAAATTAGGAGCCTTGAGTACGCTTCGAGGTATAAAACCCGTGCGTTTGTTTGAATATCTTAGCCCTAACATTCGCCCTATAGCAACCAAGAGGCGCAGTTATTCAAGTACGGACTTGAGTTTTATTAGTAGTGAAATTTCAAGATTACTTGCTGATGATATTATTGAACCTAGTAACTCACCATGGCGAGCTCAGGTTGTAGTAACGAAAAGCGAAAATCATAAAAAACGTATGTGTGTTGATTATAGTCAAACAATCAACAAGTTTACTCGTTTGGATGCCTATCCGCTTCCAACAATGCAGAGTGTTTTACGGAAAGTATCACGTTATACATGGTTTTCGAAATTAGACCTTCAAAGCGCTTATCATCAAGTTTCGTTGATACCTGAGGAACGAATTTACACGGGGTTTGAGGCCGTCGGACAATTATATCAATTCAAGCGCATCCCTTTCGGTTTAAAGAATGCAGTCCCATGTTTTCAACGAGTGGTAAATCAAATAATATCTGACTATAAATGTGAGGGGACATTTGCGTACCTTGACGATATAACAGTTTGTGGTAAGACAAGAGAAGAACATGACAAGAATTTAAAACAATTTTTAAAAGCTGCTTCTGACTGTAATTTAACTCTGAATGAAAATAAGTGCGTCTTTGCTACAAGAAAGTTGAATTTGCTTGGATACTATATATCCGATGGAGTCATGCGCCCAGATCCGGAGCGAGTGAAATCGATAATTAATTTGCCAAACCCCACAAATAAAAAAGAGCTACAACGAGTAATCGGTATGTTTTCGTATTATGCGCAATGGTTGCCTCAATTTTCGGAAAAAGTAAGACCTTTGATATTAGAAAAACAATTTCCTATGGTGAAAAAGCTCTAAATGCTTTTAAGTCACTTAAAGATAAATTAGTTTCAGCAGCTCTTCAAATTATTGATGAAAATGTGCCATTTGTTGTGGAAACTGATGCGTCAGACAATGCCATATCTGCATCATTAAATCAACATGACCGACCAGTTGCTTTTTTCTCTAGAATGCTGACCAAAAATGAGCGGCACCATTCCAGTGTGGAAAAAGAAGCTACAGCTATTGTAGAAGCAATTCGTAAGTGGACAGAATTTTTATGCGGCCGACATTTTACTGTAATTACTGACCAACAATCCGTAGCATATATGTACAATTCCAAAAATCATAGCAAAATTAAAAATAACAAAATTTTGCGATGGCGGATGGAACTAAGCGAATATGATTTTGATATTATTTATCGATCCGGAAAAATGAATTGTGTTCCCGATGCTCTTTCCAGAGCATTTTGTGCCAACATTTACGATAGCACGCTGCACAAATTGCACGAGTCGTTGTGTCATCCGGGTGTTACACGTTTGCATCATTTTGTTCGCGTAAAAAATTTGCCGTATTCCGTTAACGAAGTTCGTAATGTTGTTGCAAAGTGTAAAGTTTGCTCTGAATTAAGACCCAATTTTTATAAACCTGAAGTGGCACATGTAATTAAAGCAACCCAGCCTTTCGAAAGGCTTTCCTTAGATTTTAAAGGTCCTTTGCCGACTTCATCCAAAAACCGCTATCTATTGACTATTGTTGACGAGTATTCTCGATTTCCGTTTGGGTTTGCTTGCCCTAATGTCAACGCGAAAACAGTTATATCTTGTTTAAACCAAGTGTTTGTAATGTTTGGTATGCCTGCTTATATTCATTCCGATAGGGGTACCGCTTTTATCTCGCAGGAACTTCGAAGTTATTTGCATAAACATGGTGTAGCGTGTAGTAGAACTTCAGTCTATAATGCTCCGGGTAATGGCCAGTGTGAACGCTATAATGGTATTATTTGCTCGGCTATAAAGTCTGCTTTAAAAACTCGATGTTTAGATGTTTGTCATTGGCAACTTGTTTTACCAGATGCTCTTCATTCTGTACGTTCATTGCTATGTACCGCAACTAATGAAACGCCCCACGAGCGAATGTTTTCATTTAAACGTCGATCAACCTTTGGCACGTCAGTACCAACTTGGTTAAGCTCACCAGGGCCGGTGTACTTGAAGCGCCATATTCGCACCAGTAAATACGACCCTGTAGTGGATAGAGTAGATCTCCTGCATGCAACCCCAAATTATGCGATTGTAAGATTACCAAACGGGAGAGAAACAACTGTTTCATTAAAAGATGTGGCGCCTTGTACTAGTGCTAATAGTGATGATATCGTTGATATTGACAACGAAAACGAAGAATCGGAAAATGTAAATGTTAACTTAAGTGATGTTAGTAATGGTTCGAATATGCAAAATGAAAGTATTGAACGCCATGACCAAGAGGAAATTATTGGAGAAGAAGCACCGAATATTAATTCTGATGTTAATCCAGTGCCAAGAAGATCTACTCGTATAAGAAAAGCAGTGGATAGATACGGAGCTGTTCCATACAATTAACTCAAAGCAATATGTCTACAATTTAAGGAGGGGAGAATGTAATACAAATCAACTGAAGTATCGAACTCGAATGTTATTTCAATTGTTCAAAGTAATCAACCGCAATAAAACAATTGATTGTTTAAAGTAATCATCGCCGCAATAAAACAACTAAAGTAATAAAATGGTTTGCAATCGCAAAATGTTTCAGTTTGCGCTTCAAAGCACGTGTTGTGTTAAACCTATGTAATCTTATTTCTTTATACTAATGTTTGTTTTGTTTTGTTTAGAATGGTTTCTTTTCAGTTCAATAAAGCCTTAGTTTGGTTTTTTAATAAAATAAATCTTATAACAAGAGGAAAACTCTTCGATTATCTCACGAACTGTAGAAAAGGATTGGGGGGATGATATAAAAAGGGTCAGGTCATCGGCATAATGACTGACTTTAAGTGAGGAAGTACCAATGGAGATTCCTTGGATTTTAGATGAAGCTTGTATTTTTTTTGTTGGGGGTTCAATACCAATTAAGAATTTAGAAGAGTAACTGAATTCCTAATTTTAAGGCGGTAGAAAGAATAAATTCATAAGATATAGTGTCGAAGGCTTTGTAAAAGTCGATTTGAAGTATAGCTAAGGGTTGGACGAAATCATTGGTAAAGTCGATAGCAGAGATGATATTTAGGTGGTTATTAAAGATCTGCCTGTCTGGGAGACCACATTGTTGTTCTAGGAAAATTGTCGAGTTGAGAATAGGTTTAATTCTGGCAGAGATAATAGAAGATAGAATTTTGTAGTCGGTATTTAGAAGAGAGATAGGGCGCCAATCTTTGACAGAAGTAGGGTTGGGTTTTTTGGGGATTAATTTGATTAAAGCGTGGGATTGAGAAGAAGTAAGATGTTTTTGAAGGTAGGAGTTATTGAAGGTTTGGCATAGGATTGCGGTTAACAAGGGAAATGATTTGTAGAAGCTTGGGGTTAAGCCATCGAGGCCGGGGGCAGAGTGTATATTGAGGGTTTCTATGGCTTCACGGATTTCAGTTTGAGTTATCAATGGAGAGGTTGGGAGAGTTTGAGTAAGGACATTTGGGTTTGAAGTAAAAATTGGGTTGAGGTAGGTAAGAGGGTTAAGGAGAGAGGTTATTGGGTTCCATAAATTTTTAAAGAATGATAGAAAGGAGAAGTTGTTTGAAGTATTTTGTTTTGTGAGTGTGGGAGGGGAGGTATTTGATTCAGTGGAAAGAAGAGATTTAGTTTGTATTAGGTTTTCAGTTATAGGAGCAAGAGGAGAGGGGTAGTCAATACTTATCAATGGGGGTAGGCGGGATCTAATTTGTGAACCTAGTTTTTTGTTTTGTTCTAGTTGTTCTATTTGATTTGAATGTTGGATATTTCTTCATGCTGTTCAGATTGTTTAGTTTTAATTAAATTTTTTTGTAAAATGTTTTGTTTTCTAATTGTTTTATTATAAATTTGTTTTGATTGGAATATTAATTTTTGTTTAATTTTAAATTTAATTAGATCCCACCACTGTAGGGGTTATTGAATAGGGTTTATAGGAGGAAAGAGGTTTTTAATAAATAAGTTGATATAAAAAATTGTTGAGGAGGTGTCTAGGATAGAGTTGTTTAGTTTCCAATGAGAAGATTTGTATTTTATTTTGGAGGGTATTTTAAGAGTGAGAAGGGGAGCTTTGTGATGGTCGGAGAAAGATATGTTGTAGTAGGAGGAATGTATTATTTTGGCAAGAAGGGGTGAAGAGATATAGATTCGGTCGAGTCTTGATGTGGGACAGGAACGGGAAAAGGAGAAAGTTCGGGAATTAGGATAGAGGTAACGGTATGAATCAGCAAGTAAGATGTTATTTTAAATTAAACTTTTGTTATTTGGATGCGAAATAATAGAATCAAATATTTTAACCATGTTTTTAAAGCAGTAAAGTGGTAAACGGCGTTTCCCAAATAATTCTATTTTTAAGTAAGAATGATCAAGTCAATCAACAAGCAATTGCCGACAGACCTGTTTTCCTTTTTTTTTTTTTTTTTTTTTGGCGAAACGTGTTTTTTTTTATTTATACACACATAAAACCATAAAATAACACAGATTTACAATATGAAAACATATTAGAAAGAATCGTGAATTTACTATTTATATAAGTTCATAGCAAACTTTTGTTTTTCAAAATCTTCGTCTTATTTGTAGCAAGTTTTTTTGTGTTTGAAAAAAACATTTTCCTTTTTTTTTATAAGTTGGTGAATTTTTCAGAGTTTGATGCAGTCTGACTAGTTACTGAAATTTTATACATATAGTAATAACAAATAAACATAACAAAATACTAGATATAAATCAACAATAATATAGCGAATACAAGAATATAAACGATGACACATTAGGGACAATGAACGCAATACAGTATTTGGTTAAATCAATATTATTTTTGCACACTTTTACATGAGAGTAAAGAAGAAAATACACTAATTAAAATACATAGTAAGGTTAAAAATAACAAAGAGATTTAAGTTTCGACATTAGCAGAGAAGTTTTTAAGAAAAGCTTTAAATTTAGTTTGGATTTTATAGATATTTTCGTTTAGCATTGAGGTGGAAATCGGGGTATGAAAGAAAAGAGTAAGATTTCGTATTTGGAGTAGAGTTAGTCGGATGAGTGAAGCCATTTTGGTAGTTATTGTGTGAGGGGTTCCGGTTAGATGGGTGAAGTTATAATAGAGGCAGTTGCGGTTGAAAGTAGAGGGTTTTTTTAAGGTTTCAGTAAGGATCGGTTCAAGACGGAAAATAAGATATTTTGCGGCAGGGCATTCAAAAAAGAGGTGGTGGGGATCATCAGTGGATGAAAAGCAAAGTTTACATAAAAAGTCATTAGGAAAGCGGGGAGGGATTAAATGTTTTTGAAAGAAACACCCCCAGGCATAGCCTTTGTAAGCTGTCCTGAAAGCGATTTCTTTCTCGGTGTTTGAAAAGAACGACGAGTGTGGTTTAAGGAGGAAAAGACGAGGCCAGGTATGAGAAGAAGGGGTTGCTTTTGTGTTGAGGGGATCTGGAAGGGCGGAATAGAATTTGAATCAGGATGAAGAATTAGAAGATATAAAGATTTAAAATTAAGACTTTCAAAGGCATCAGGGGAAATATTTACTTTCGATATTTCTTTTAGTATTCGGGACCAATAGAAGTTAGGTTTGGGACTATAAGGTCGTGAATTAGAATAGAGAGTGGGGTTAAAAGGTTTGATTTTGGATCCAATACTGTACAGGGCGTAGGTCATCCAGAATTGAGAGATAGGGGGTTCTTGTTTGAGAAGAAAAATAAATTGCCATAAGAAAGCAGATAGGGTTCTTGCACCAATGGAGGGTAAAAATATTCCTCCATAGGTTTTGGGGAGATAGAGGTTTGAGCGTTTTATTGGTTCGAATGAAGAGAAATTCCATAAAAATTTAAAAAGATGGGAAGTGAAGGTTCTAGTTTGTTTAGGATTGGGAGGTAAAACTCTCGAGAGGAAAAGAATTTTAGGGAGCAGGTGTTGATTAAGTGATATAACTTTAGAAAAAAGAGAATCGTTGGGGTTTAGAGATGAAAGAGTAGTGTGAGGTATGGAGCGAATGAGGTCATTTCCAATTTTTTTCCAGATCTTCAGTCTTAAAAGAAAAAGAAATACCAAGGATTTTAGCGGATGTTAGAGTTTTACCTTGGGGAAATATAGAGTAAAATGAGGATAGAAGAGCAGGGGAATTTGAGATGATAGTTGTTTTAGATTGATTAATTTTGAGACCAGAAAAATTTGAAAAGTCATCTAATATCTCACGGAGAGGTAGAAAAGTGTGGGGTGATGTGATAAAAAATGTCAGATCATCAGCATAATGACTGACTTTTAAATTAGACTTACCTAGGGAGATTCCTTGGATTTTAGACGAAGAAAGAATTTTTCGGGACAGAGGCTCAATGCTAATTATAAATAAGAGCATGCTAAGGGGACATCCTTGTCGAGTGCCTCGCTTAACAGAAATGGAGTCAGAAAGATAGCCGTTTAGGTTTAATTTGGCGGAGAGGTTTGAAAGAAAGATTTGGATTCAGGTCAGGAGAGAGTCTGGAATACCAAGTTTTAAAGCAGTTTTTAGTAAGAATGTGTGAGATATAGAGTCAAAAGCTTTGTAGAAATCAAATTGAACAATTGCCAAGGGTTGTTGGAAATCTTTGGAATAGTTGATAGCAGATAAGATGTTTAGGTCGTTGTTGAAGATCTGGCGATTTGGTAGACCACATTGTTGTTCAGGGGAGATTATAGAATTTAGAATAGGTTTGAGTCGGTTGGAAATGATAGAAGATAGAATTTTATAGTCGGTATTGAGAAGAACTATGGGTCTCCAGTCTTTAACAGAAGTGGGTTTAGGAATCTTGGGTAAGGGAGAAAGATTGCATAGATATTCTGTAGGGTCGGGTGAAGGGATAGAAGGATTTTAGAGATTTAAAAAAAAGAAATGAACGATTGAAAAGATGTGATTGGTGAGGAATTAGTAGGATGTAAATGATTAGTATCAGGAGGGATGAGGGATTTATTTTGATTGATAGTTTCTTTAATTTTTACCATAGGGGAGGGTTCATCAATGCTTGTTAGAGGGGGTATCGGGGATCTTATCTGTCTTCCTGTTTGCTTATATTGTTGTATTTGTTTTAGTTGCATCCAAATGTCAGTGTTCTGTTTGTGTCCTTGTTGTGTGTTAGTATGTTGTAGTGTTGTGTTGAGTCTGTTTTGCTGTGTAAGTAGTTTCCGATTGTTAATCTTTGAAATATGAATAGTGTATTGTTTAATGTTTGTTTTAAATTTGTCCCACCACAGAAGAGGGTCTTGTATGGGGTTGGGAGGAGTAGAAAGATGGTTGATTTTTGTTTTGTTAGAAAAAATATTATTGTCGGAGTTGAGTATTGAATCGTTTAATTTCCAATGGGAGGATCTAAAGGGTATGGTTGAAGGGGTTTTCAGTGTGATGTTTGGAGATTTGTTGTGATCAGAAAAAGTGATAGAGGAATAGGTTGAATGAGATATGTTTTGAATTTGAGAGAAAGGTATGTATATTCGATCGAGTTTAGAGGTAGGGCGAGAACGAGAAAAAGAGTATGTTAAAGTATTTGGGTAGAATGCACGATAGGTATCAGTAAGGTCAAAATCAGAAAGGAGTTTTTGAAAAATAATTTTATCATTCAAGTTTGGGTTAAAATGTCCAGTTCTGTCGTTGGGATCAAGAATAAGGTTAAAGTCGCCTGCAAGGATTATAACTCTATTTTTAAAATCGAGATTGTTTAGAAAAGAAGAAATTGTTTGTATGGTTTTGTATCTTCTGGATGTTTTTTGTGTCGTATTGCCTAAAGGAAAGTAAATGTGGTGCCTGAAGGAAAGTAAATATGGTGTTTTTTATGGTGACAGTGATTGATTGAAAGTAATTATATAATATAATGTGTGTTTGAATGTTTTTCGGTGTCAAGTGTAAGTGTTTGTGTTAATGATAAATATTGTACCTTGTCTATGTTTAGTGTGTGGTGTGTGTGATTGACCTGTGTTGGAATATGCATCAAGATTGTGTTTGTGGCAGAAATATTCTAATTCATGTGTTTGTATGGTGTGTGTTTCTTGGATGCAACAGATGTGAATATTGTGTTTAGTGATGAAGTTCGCAAGGGAAGAGGAGGATTTATTAAAACCGTTAATATTCAAGCTTGCTATTTTGATAAACATCAGGCATATAGGAATAAGATACTAAATAATAACAAAAGAACGCGGGATAACTATGGCTCAATGAATCATGGAAAAGAAATTTAGTTAGAAAAAGATAAGCAAAAAGTTGGTATAGAGTGGCGACAGTTACATTTATAATTTGCAAACGGCTAGTGTGCATCAGGTAAATAAATATATACGAAAGTGCCAAATAAATAATAAGTGCTTCAGAAATCAGTGATTTTAATCAAATTAAAATTTAAACAAACCAAAGTACATAATGTTAAAACTTATTTACATTTGACGAAAAAATAATTATGGAGAATCGAACGCAACAAAGTCGAATAAAATTATCAAAGTGGCGTCACGATCAAATTGGAACAAATTTAACATAAACAAAGCATGGGAAAAAAGACATCTCAAAATTATGTGAAGCGCGTTTACCAAATAAGGAGTTGTTGTTTTCAAAAAAATGTAGTAAATAAGCTGTTTTGCGAAGCGACTTTAACTGACATTTTAAAAATTATTTTAAAATAAACAAATAAAAAAAACACAATACAATATACAATTTACACAAAAATTTTACTATAAAAGTGAAATAATAAATAAATAGTTGGTGTGGCATTACACATAAATAAAACATTACAATCAAAAGTGAGAAAAAAATTACGCGCTATTTTTCCTTAACCTAGATTTTGGTGTAGCTTTCTTTTTCGGATTTAAAGTATGACTGGTTGATTGCGAGGCTGGGGATAGGGGAAGTTTTCTTTTAGATTTTTCAATTTGTTTTGTCGGTGTGGGAGGGTTTGGAGTGTTTAAAGGAGGAGAATGGGGGGGCTTAAACAGAAGTACGGCAGAATAGTTGTTTCTATCAATATTAGAAAGGTCTTGCTCGTCACTTGAAGTTGAAGAATCGGAAAGGGAAGGTTTAGAGGGTGGAGTAGATTGATTTTTAGGGGTGTTTTTTACTGATAGTGGGGGAAAATTTAAATTATTCTTTTCAATTGCTTTTTTTGGATTTTAAAAATTGTAGACGGGTGTTGAATAATTTCTCTGGCTTTTGATGAAGATATTAGTTTAGAAGCATAGCTATTTGTGTCATTTATTGGTTGTGTTTGTTTCCTAGTTTCATTTAAAATTCTTTTATTACAGTCTTCTATTTTGTGATTTGTCGCCTTACAGTACCCACATCTTTGTTTTGGTTCTTCTCCGTCAATAGTTACTGAGATGTATCTGTTTCGAAAATTGATTGCGTCTGGGATTGCAGATTTTTTTAGATTTTCAATTAAAGATGAAGATATGAGTTGTGAATTGATGGACACTTCTTATGTTTACCAAATTCAAAATGTTTAAGTGTTCCCCAATTAATAGTCGACTTTTTAATAGCATCATTGGTAACGTCAAAAGGCATGGGATACAAGGTGATAATTTGTCGATATCCAAAAAGTCTATTCACTTGCACAGTTATTTCTTCATTATTGGAAAGTTTAATATCTTTTGGTTCCTCATATTTTGTGTATACATTATCAATAATGGTTTTATCAACTCCTTCATTAAATGTGACATTATAAATATTTAGCATAAAATTGTGGGTAGCGATACCAAAAACTTGATCAAGTAGATTTTGAAAAGGCCCTTCATTCAAAAACAAATCTATAAAATCATTTACATTAAATTTCAATTCTTCATTTTTCGGCTTGATTTTAAAAAGTAAAGAATTTTTCTTTGTGGTCATTGTGTTTCACGAAGTAGCAAACAATGTCAAAGAATAGGTAACAAGTTCCTACCTTGTTTCACTTACAAAAAAGATGTTTTAAAATAATCCAATGTAAATGTTTTCCAATATAATCCAGAAGTAACACGAAAAAATAAATCCAAAAAAGATAATCCGTTTATAAAATACTCAAAATTATTTGTCCAACTTAAGCAACAAAACTCACTCTCAAAATCAGAAAAAAAACGAAATTTCTACCTGACTAAGACTCGAACTCTCAAACGGATTTACCTTGTTCAAATAGAGAACTTGTTGGAACTTGTTAGGACATTATAGCTTATTGTTGACTCCAGTTGATAAGTTGAAAACTTAAACAGCTGGCACAACTTTTTGCTTGTGGTTTTTACACCTCAAACAGCCAGTTGTGGACCTGAACGTTGGGTGAGTAGTTCAATGAAAATAATGCACTAGCCCTGTAACTGCAATACACCGCTAAGCCGCAAGGGCATACTGGCGGTATCCGATCCGTGTTAACTGACTCGATAATGTGGTCAGCATATCGGAACAAAGTTCATGCGGCTTAGCGGTCTATCGCAGTTACGCTGGTAGTACATTGTTTTAATTAATTCTATTTTTCTTGTAATGCTGTGATTTTGACTCAAAATAATCTTCTCAGTGTTTAGCAATTTACAACATACTTTTTGCTATTTTGGGTTAAAATTAGAACAAAGACACGTGTCTTTTGAATTAACTAAACTTTTTAAGTAATCAGATTTATGTTCATTGAGACAATAACAAATTCGGACAGCTTCTCCAAAAACGATCGTTTTGTATATTGATGTAGAATGATGTGATGCACCATTGAGAAAACATCGGTATTTAGCTGTAGATTTTTGTGCAATTTCTATTAATAAAACCACCTTTAGTATTTGGGGTTGGTATTTGCTACATAGAGCAAATCCAAAAATTCTAGTTTATCATGTTTTTTTTGATTAAAAACTGTTATTACTGTTAAAAATAATAAATACTTTTAAAAACTTAATACTGTTCAAAACTATTTGCAGATTGAAATCATCAAACTGGGCGTGGAATAATTCTTTAATTTTGGTTGTTGTACAGTAGAATAATCATATGAAAGCCAAATGATGTCATCAATGTGTCTTTTCAAGATAACAGTTTTATTTAGCACAACAGCCAACCGCAATAATACTGTATGTAATAAATATTTAGATAAATTTTATGTACAAAAAATGAAATTGTTATTAGTGAAAATGATTCAGTATCTACAGCAAACATTTGTACAAGCTATGTCTTATTTCCCTCTATTAATTTGCTAAATTTAGTGTTATTGATGAGAGTTGCAGAACAGCCAGAAAACTTTATTACTGTAAAAATAAATTGATCAATTTTTTTAAAGCTAGAATTAATGAATAGAAGTTTTCTATCTTATAATTATGATTGAGTTTTAAACCCTTTTATTTTACCAACTTTCAAATTGTATACAGTGTGAGGAAACTACAGCAGCTTCTTTGGTCTTTTCAGCCTGCGATTTGGATCTTAGCGAAAGTTTGCGTTTTCTTCGATTTTATAACAAATTTTTTACGGTATACGTTTTCACCATGTTAATGATAATCATAACGCGAACTGTTGTGTCGTGTACCTCGTAGCTTCGCATAAAGCTTCACTTTGTGTCTTTAAAGTTAGGACCCGATTAGAATAAAAGTTGATCGTTTAATTTTAAAATGTTGATTTTTTAGAGAAACTGATAATAACCTTTACAAGTTGAAATCAATTTTTGATTATGATTTAATTGGTTTTAATTTTTAATTTCTTTATTAAATATTTGGCGCATTGAAAATTTTTGCGAGAAATTTTTATTCAGGAAATCTAACAAAATGTTTGATTTCAATAAATGACAAGTGCTAAGGTGCGTTGAAAAAGCGCCACCAATGGTTGTTTTAAAACAGAATTTTTTGCCTTTGCATTCATTACAACAAATATCGATCTGGAGCAAGGACCAATAAAGTAAAAACCAAAAAAATTCTTTCAAACCCAAATACACAAGAATGTCCCTCAATAACAAACAAAGACTTTATTTTTCACTAACTTTGCGATGCCAGGTGCAGGTATTTTAAAAAGCAAAATTAATAAAAGCTTATCAATTTGAAACAAGAAAAAAAATTAAATTAAATATTCTACAAGGAAGGCTTTCTATCCCTGATCTAGAATAAACTATGAGAGAAAAATACAGATGGTAGTTTCATAAATTTTCCAAGATACGACGAATTTAAGCAACAAAACTAAGCCCATGCTTGACATTAAACTATATTCCTTTGTTTTATCAAAAAATACAACTTTGATAGAATGCGTCTTTATCAAACTTTTATTGCCGGTGTTTCGCAAGCTCAGTAAATTTTTTCAAAAGGGTGGCAACGAAAGAGTTTGAGAGCAACTGCGAATAAAGTATTTAGTAAATATTTTTAGTTTTAATTATTTTCACGCGTTTTTAAAAAAGAGAGTTTTTTTGAGAAACCTTTAGTCCTATGCTATAAACAAAAATTCAAAGACGAGAAATTCGAGTAAAGCAAGAAAAAATAAACCAATATAATAAAATTTATTACAATATTATAGCAAAATTTGTTTAAAAGATATGAAGAGCCATTTGTAAAAATTGAGATTAGGTTTTCAAATAAACAAAAGCTTCGTGAATTTTTATTTTAAAAACACAATTATATGTTTGGATTATTTTTAAAGAACATAAATGGTGTGACTATAGTATTGCAATATTACGAAGCACAGTTATTGCAATACATATGATGGACATAGTGAAATTTAACTTATCTTGCAGATAAATTGTTATTATAGATAACTCTATCGTAAGCTGGGTAATTTAATAAGCATTTTAAGAAGCTGTTTTTATCCTGCACACTTGCAAGAATGTGTTTAACTTGCAGTCCTGAAAGCTCTAAGAAAATGGCGGATATTTAAAATTGATGCCCCATTAATTGATAAACACAAACACATCTTAAAACTTATCAAATCTTTTTAGTAGCAGCAGTTAAATCATAACGGTGAATTAATGCAACTTTAAACAAAGTATATAAATTTAATTCAGCATTCCAAAATAATAGAATTGTTGCATAACTAAACCGTAATTGTGAATTTGTTTAAAAACTATGTAAATAATGTTTCTTTGCTTTAATAAAATATATTCAAAACCAATATTAAACAGTGTTGTAGTCAAGTTTCAAGACCGAGACTGAGACCAGTTAAATTTTTCCGAGATGAAGACGGAAATGAATTTTAAGACCTAAGGTTCAAGGCTGAAACCAAAAATTATTGAAATCAAAACAGAGGCCCAACAAATTTTTAAATAGAATAAACTCAACTTTTGATAATTTCGAATGCAATAAATATTTTTTTAAAATATAGTTTGATCATTAAACAAATAAGTATGTTAAAGGTCTTGAGAGAGAGTATTGCTCTGTGTGGTTGCATCGTTAAAAAATCCTGCTCTGAAACGTTTCTCAACTGGAGCAGATGAAAGCAGTAAAGCACAACGCATGGTTTGAAAATTTGAAGATAACAAAATTTTCATTAAATTTTTATCTTTTAAGACTTAAAAATGTTAGAAGGCACGATCATGGTTGCAACGTTGTCTAAACTTTTGATTATTTTGGTTCTCGATGTTGACGTTTGCAGTTGTTGGATATATTGGTTGCTATTTGTTCGCTATTGCTTGCGCCAAAATTATTTTAGTCATTTTTAAAACGCAAGCGCAAAGCTTGAATTAAATTCGACTCACTTTTATAACAACTCAAAAAAATACTAAATAACTACTTAAAAAATCTAAATCTGTCAGAAAAACTCTACGTTTTCATTACGTATTTTGGTTTTAAAAAGCAGTTCTTTTTTTAATTACGTGGCTAGCATCAAAACAACAAAGCAAATCTTTTTATATAAATAATTTAAACTGATTCCCGCATTCTCCAAAATTTAACACCATTTGTCATGCACGAGCACAGTGCCAGCGCTTTTTGGTAAAAACAACTGGACACAGAAAATAAGTAATAACATGCAGTTGCAAACCAATTTGGTTGCTGTATGAGATTAAAGCATAAGTGAAATGATCGAAACATCAAACACCTGGAAACAGATGCAATATCTGAAGATACGTAGCGAAAAGTAACTTTCCTTTTGATTCCACATTTAGTTCTTTACAACCAAACAAGAAAGAAGAGATATTACTATATATCAAACTGAATGTAACCAGAGCAACTAGAAAGCAATTTTCGACTTAGGGTAATCTTTTTAATTACCAAAAAAGTTTTAACTTTGTTTCTAATGGAAAAAAGAATTAGAATCGATTATATTTTTTTCTTTGCTTTAATTACTACACCGATTTCTAACCCGCCATTAAATATAAGAATTGAAAACATATGTTGTATTATAGAGAACTTAAGAAAAGCTTTGACTGCAAAAGGATTCATATTTTTTTTTCTTGAGTAGTCATAAAAAAGACGGTTGTTTAAGTGCTTTCAGTCAATGCTATAAGACGAAATCGTTGAGACTGATCAACAAACGAGTTTAATATTCTATTTTTACAGTTCGTAAGCATCGAAATAATGCCAACTGGTTTGATTGAAAAGGAAGAGACACGTCTGATTAACAAACCAAGTAGAATTTACGTCCGCTTTCACGGTTTATTGAAGTATTTAAATTAAAACTACATAATCTATCTAGCTGCTTGTTGTAGATCTAGTTCTTTTTTTTTGTAGGCTTCTTTCCCAAGTGTAAAAAATTATCATTAAAAAGGATTTACTTAAGCGGATTACATTTCTCACCATCAGACTTTATTTGGTCTAAATGTTTGAATAGGGTGGCAAAAATCATCACAATCACATTAAGTACCAAAAACATAAAAAAATTTCCGGTCCGAAACCATGTTACCATGAGACCAAAAACCGAGACGATCAAAACAAACGAGAATAAAACCACAAAAATTTGTCTTGAGATTTTCATCACTGATATCAAAATTAATTGCTTTTTATGTTGTTTTAGGGCAGGAATGTCCGAGCTTTTTTCACAATGGACCAAATTATAAATTTAGTTATAGTCGGCGGGCTACAAAAAAATCTTGACTTTGAATCTGACACTGATTTCTCAATTTTAGTCTCCAAGTGTTTAAATAAGCTGAACACTTTAATTAAGCTCGCGAAACATAGTTTGAGAAATGCTGCTAAAAATTAACTAAAAATTTTGATTAAGCAGTGGGCCTCATAAAAACATTAATTGGACTGCAGGTTGCATATCCCTGGTTTTGGGCAATATTTATTCTAATCGTTTTTTGGTTTTGCTTTTGAGTTTTTTGCTTGATCATGTGTTGAATAAAACACAAGTGCAATTTAATATAACATTCTATATTGCTCATATTGAATGAGAACTTTTGCAGACCCAAGGTTTAAATATTTTCAGTGAAATAAAAGTTAGTTTACAAACTTTTTTAAATTTTTTTGGAAAATAAGGCATGGCTAGTTTAAACAACCTGTAATAAAATTAACGAAGAGTAAGTCTAATGCCTTCAGCTAGCATCATTATCTGATTGTTAACACTCAATATTGTGTTACACATTAAAGATTAAAGATATTTAAAAATAATAATTAATAAACATAAAACTAATTTCCTTTATTGCATGTCTTTGTTCTGACAAAATATTGCATGTCTTTGTTCTGACATAAAATTATTGCATGTCTTTGTTCTGACAAAATCTAGCTTAATGTGATTGTGTAATATACAAAAACATATTTTTTTAAATCAAATTTTTACTCGTACAATAGTTAAGCAAATATTTTTTTTAATTTGTAAAAGTTCATATATGCAGTGTAAGTATTATGAGATAACTTTAAACAGATATAGAATTTAAAGTTTTATTTTAATTGTATCCAACAAGTCTAGCAAAGCATTTTTTTAAAACCTTATCGATTATATCTACCATATCATTTATTTATTTTTTTTATTTTGTTGGTAACGTGGCCGAGTCATTAAGAGAGTGCTTTAATGATGGTGCAAGCGATCGGTACGGTCGCTGTTCAAAACCTACTCGCATCATTCCGTTGTGTCCTTCGGAAAGAAACTTTGAATGTGAAACCTATATTTGAATTTATTTTTGTTTTTTTTTAAGGAGTTTCTCAAATTGTTTTAATTATTACCCAGCCAACAATGCTATGCAGGGCCCGTGCAGACCCTGCGAGGGCTGCCCGTACGGGACCCGTACCGATTTGGCCGCGGGCGCTGTAGTGGCCCCACATGGGCTAACCACATGGGTTTAATTAAGTTTTTAATTTTAAGCCGTAATCAAAAATTAACATGCAAATAAGCTAACCTTTTTAATTATCTAAAAAAAGGAACAATTTGCATAAATAGTTTGAACCACATAAAACTCGTGCGGTTAGCCCATGCGGGGCCACTGCAGCGCCCGCGGCCAAATTGGTACGGTTCCCGTACGGGCAGCCCTTGCAGGGCCCGCAAGGGCCCTGCATAGCATTGTTGGGCTGGGTAATAGTTTGCTTTTTGTTTGATTTATTAAGATTTAAATAAGATATTAGTGTGACGTACATGCTTTATCGTTATTCTTCTGACTAGAAGTAAAGCGTCAAAGGCACTTTATTGCTTGTCAGGAGGATAAATAAAGAATAAAACAATCAGAATAAAAATTTCGGTTCAACATATATTTATTTATCTCTACGTATGTTTATCCTTCTGAATAGCATGACAGCGCTATACAAAGAGCAACTCTCAAGCAATTACCCAAACCTGCTTTCGGAGATGCCAAGATATTTCTGATTTAACAATTAAAAACGTTTTTAACAACGTTTAACATCAACTGTTATAATTATTGAATCAATTGTGAAGCTTTCTTTGATTTTATTTCAAGAGTTTCATAATTGGCCTTGAAATATTGTTGCAGCTGACGTTCAGCGCTGGTTTAAGCTTCAAAAGATAATATTGATGAAACAAAATCTGATTCATAAAGTGTTCAGTGCTGCAAAACATCAATTTTATCTACAATATCAGTGATACGCTTGCATATTTGGTGTTTTATCTGTTATAACAACCGCCAAAGTAGAGATAATGTGTCTGATATTTCCCCAATAGCCTAGAAGATAAATCGAATAGAGAATGATAATAATAATGAAACAATAAATCAAATGTTTCAAAAAATTTCGGGCCAAGCCCTTTTATTCCCCTTTTAAATCTTCTCTTGACCCATAATGCTAATACAGTAATCTGTTAAGTTTTGATTAAGCATTTATTTAAATATTACTACTTATAACTCTACATAAATAATAACTTGAAAAACTATCTACTTCCATCCCTTCAATGCCATTCAGCGCTTTCAGTTATGTTGCTTTAACACTTACGAATGTTATTCTATGACTTCATAACGCATTGTTTTATTTTATTTGGGCTGTAAAACGGTTAGTAACAAAAATTAGTTTAAAATTATAAAAACAAAAATATCTCAAAAACGTTATGTGTTAAAAAAAAAAGAAAAAGCATTTTTGGAATCAGCGTTGAAAATACTTCTAGAAACGCTTACCAGAATCTTTAAAAGCTTCAAAAGCGAAAAGTTCAAAAGCACTTTTAATTAAACCCAAGTAATAATACAAATCTCAAACAAACTTGCAATTAAAATGTTAAGGCTCGTTCACACATCAATAAAACCAACGAGACGTTGTCTCATTGACAATCAGACATTGAAAAAAATTTGGTTCACACTGATTGAAACAATGCGACGTTTTGTTTCAATGAATGATTTTTAATAAAAAAAGAAGTTAACAGGAAACTAATTTGTCGTCGTCGTTTGAAGAGGTATCCACTCCAGGTCAGACACAAACAGGACTGGGGCCAAGAGTTTATTATTTTACTACCCCAGGCTGCTGTATTGCCTGAATCAGATGCTGGCAGTGATGTTGTTAAGCCAGCATCGGGTTTCGTTATCCAAAACCGTTTGGCCGGGACAGTCCCGGTTTAAACGTCTGTCCCGGTGTCACGTCCCGGTTAGCAAAATGTCCCGGAATTTCAATTCAGTGAAATTTTCAAAATTAACTCCAGCTTGATGCATAATTGTGAAATAATTCCCTTCCGAAAGGCTTAACTTTGCTTTAACTCGTGGCTTATTTTAATGTCTTAATTTTTTTTAAATTTATTAGACTGAGTAAAATATCACATATAGCTTGAGAAACCCCTTAGGGAATACTAAGGAACGTTTGTTGCGTCATCATTCTGTTGACTTCAATGAAACTACAGCAACTGTTGCATTAGAAGCCATTTTAGGTATGCTTGGAGTTGGAGAAGGCATAATAGCTTTCAGTTGGTTTTGTTAGAGTCATTTTATGCTGAAAGAAACCAGAATTTGACATAATGTAGAGTAATGTAGTAGGCTAACAGTACGGTGAATAGATTCATTTCATAGAGAAGCGCTAATTAAAGAGGTTAAGAAAGGTTACTTTGATTAGCCTATACTGAAAAAAAACTAGTTCGTAGCAGGCAGTAATTTAAAGAGTTAAGCAGTTGCTGTTAAGTAGTTGTTTTATAATTATAAATTATAAATAAAATATTAGAAGCAAAATGTCGATGTTTTTACTGTAGCAGAGTTGTACTGTATTAAGTTGTTTCAACCAAAATTGTTTTCAAACGTATTGTAATTGAGCTGAAGCCGTTTGAAATCAGGATACCTCTTAAATCGAAATCCGGGAACCTTATAAATTAAAATTTACTTTTTTTAATCGTCAACTAACTAGAAATATTTTTACACTGTTGTTTTGTTAAAGGTTATCATCACCTATTACAATTTTCACAATATTTTTAAAAATTAACCCTTTTTAGTTGTCACTTTGTCTAAATGTGTTAAGCGAAAGTGCACATTTAACACTGAATTGCAAACAGTTTATCCGTTCTTTAAAAAAGTGTATGAAAAAAAATTACAGAGTCAAGTGTACACATTGCTTGTCTGAGTTTTCTATTTTCCATGGTGGTCGCTCAGACATAAAGGATCACACAAAAAGTGCCAAACACAAAGCTAATTTACAAGTAGCTGCTAAAAATGTCAGACTTGATGTTTTTTTTAAAAGACTCTGCTTGACGATAGCGACTTATTACTTGCGGCCAAAGAAGCAACCTTTGCTTACCACAGTGCAGTTCATAACATAAGTTTTGAAACTGCTGATTGCTCTTCTAAACTGATTGCAAAGTTATTTGAGCCTAAGTTTCGTTCTGCTAAAACTAAAACTGAGGCTATTATTTTGAATGTAATTCTTTCATTGGCGGCGGAAGAATTAAAGAATGACTTAATGCAGATCAACATTGTTACCCTTACGGCAGATGCATCAAACCGAAAAGATGTCAAATTAATACCTGTTATAGCGTAATATCTCTCCTAGACGTTAACCACGCATTCTTTGTATGGATACGGTTTTCTGTTAAACATAAAAATTAATTAATACAATAAATAAAACAATTAAACAAAAAAAATGACTTACTAACTAAATCCACTTTAAAGTATTCCATACAAGAACGTTACATTAGTTTAAGAAAAAGAAAAAGACATAGTTGCTACTATTAAAAGAAATCGTCTCGCAGAAACTAACAAAAAAAGTGCTGATTTTAAAGATGACGTAATGCGAGAAAAGAAATTAATCCGTGTTTTAAATTAAATCGAGTTCGAAACTAGGCAGGGCCACTTTGGCACTAACTTCCCGGCCCCGTTGAGAATACTTGGGTATTTTTAAAATTATGGACTTTGAAGATACAATTATAACGTAAAAAAGACCTTAACATAAACTAAATTGAAAGACGAAAAACACAACACAACACTAGAATTTACAGTTTTGGTTGAACAGTTTCAGCAGCACTAATTAAGCAGAGCTTTGTGATCAGACGATCAAACACCGAACTTGCGGTTTTAATCTTTGCGCTGCGTACCATTCCTCGTTTATCATTTCGAGTTTCTAAAATGACACCCATGTGCCAAGCGTTTCGAGGTAAATTGTCATCACCGATTATAACAACGTCTGCGACAGTAAAGTTTGGATTTAATTTTGTCCATTTTTGACGTTTTTGCAGAATCGGTAAATATTCCTATACCCACCTTTTCCAAAAAAGGTTTGCTAGATACTGCACACGTCTCCAACGCTTGCTGGAATAAACGTCAAAAGAGTCTTTGGTTCCTGGTGGCAATGACTGTTCTTCTTTAAGACACAAAAGCATATTTGACGTTAGAGGTTGAAGGCCTTTAACATCGTTTGAAACTGCGGTCAGCGGCCGACTGTTAATGATGTTTTCCACTTTGCACATAAAAGTTGTTAGACTTTCATCATCCAAAGTTTGTTGTCTAACAACAGAGTTTAGTATTTTTCGAACAAAACGAATACAACGCTCCCGCACTCCACCATGGTGAGAAGCAGCAGGGGTGTTAAAAATCCACTTGATTTGTTTCTGCAAAAGAAAATTGTGAATAGCAGTTTGATTCCACTCATTAATTAAAAGTTTTAATTCCTTTTCAGCTCCGACAAAATTTGTAGCCTTATCAGAGCGAATTTCAATCACTGCACCCCTGCGAGCGATAAACTTACGTAAAGCATTGGTAAAAGAGCTTGTATCCAGAGTGTGGAAAATTTCTGTATGTATAGCTCTTAGCACAAGACATGTAAAAAGAACACCATATTGTTTGACTGAGCAACGTCCTCGTTTTACCGTGAATTGCCCAAAGTAATCGACCCCCACAAAAGAAAATGGTGGCATTCCTGGAGTTACTCGATCAGGAGGAAGATCCGCCATTTTCTGTTTTCCTAGTTCTCCGTGAACTTTTCGACATTCATAGCAACGGTTTAAAATGCTTCGCATCAAGGAATTAGCATTTGTTATCCAATATTTTTCCCGAAGCATCGAAAGAACACGAAGTCGGCCGACATGTCCTAAAGTTGTATGAAGATAATCAATTAGTAAAGCAGCAACGTTAGAATTGTGCGGAATTAAAATTTGATGTTTTCTGCTAAACTTGATTGGAGCATAGTTTAATCTTCCACCAACTCGAATAACTCCATTATTGTCTAAAAAAGGATCAAGACTTACCAATCGATTACTTCCCTTTACCGTTTTACCGGTTAATAAAGACTGCAGCTCATCCGAAAAATACTTTTGCTGAAGAAATTTCGCAATTTGAATTTCTGCTTCATGTAATTCTTCAACAGACAAGGGTTGAATTTGTTTTCGAATTTTCTTTGCAAAAACATCGATTTTAAGCGTTTTCACTTCGTGATCTTTGCAAATTGTTTCAAAAACGAAGCAGCCAGGCTATTACTGACCTCAGCTTTGTCCATTTTGAGTATTTGCAAAACAAATCATCCACTGTTGTACAAACTGACACACAAACGTTGCATACCTTTGGCGCTAGCTTAAATTCTACATCAGTTTCTGAGGAGACAGAAAGAAAATCTGGTTGAGCTGGCCACATTGTACAGAAACTTTGCAAAAACGGAGGACCGTCTTTTCACAACAAGCACTTGAGAAACTCCGCTGAAGACATGGCTCTAGTTGCTTTATCTGCTGGATTAGAAGAGCTAGGCACATAAAACCATTGAGACAAACTAGAGTTATTTCGAATAAAAGCAACGCGATTAGCAACAAACGTTTTGAAAGCACGAGATTCATTCCTGATGTACCGCAGAACTGGTACATGTAGTCTGTAATGTCAGTCCAAAAATATGAATGCACTCGAGAAAATTGCATTTCTTTACGCAAAAAGTTTTCATTCTTAACAGACATTGTGGCAGCATTTAATTCAAGTCTAGGAATAGTGCTTGTGGAAATGGGTATTAATCTGCATTTAGCCAATAAAATAGAAGTGTGACATTCAGAAGATTCGTTGATTAATCTTATGTAAGAAACACTGCTATAGGCATCTTCCAATGCATCAGAAAAGTGATGAAACTCAACTACATTAATTATGACAAAATCACACGGCTTTACACAACGATTTACGTAAAAAAAGCGAAGTTGGTTGATTTCATCTATCCAGGCATGAAACTTGATTAGTGATTGAGCATCAATGTGATCATCCCACGCAAGCTTTTGGTGACAAAGTTGTTTAAGAATTTTCGTAGGTAGAATGATAGGGGCCAAAAAACCTAAAGGATCATAAATTGAATTAACTATAGAAAGCAATTGCCGTCTGTTGAGGCAAGTTTTCTTAATATTAGACATGTCAAAATAAAAGTATCTGTTTTTGTTGACCACAATAAACCAAGTGCTCGTGCGTCCGGGTTGTGTGTAAAAAGATGCAGGGAGTCGGACTTCACGGCTCGATGCACTTCGGAAATTGTTTGCAAGACACGATCGCTATTGCTCACCCACTTCGTTATGTTGAAACCACCCTTTTGCAGTAATTCTGAAAGCTTCGAAATCAAGCTTATTGCCTCTTCTTTATTTGCTCTGGAAGCCAAGCAGTCGTCTACGTAAAAATTATTAAAAATTGCTTCTGTAACCCCAGTTGGGTATTTGGATTCATTATCTTCAGCAGTTTTGCGTAGGGCAAAATTTGCGCAACTTGATGAGCAAACAGCACCAAATAAATATATCTTCATTCGGTATTCTTGTGGTGGTTCATTTAAATCACCATCTTTCCACCACAAGAAACGCATTAAATCACGATCCTTTTCCGGTAGTTCAACTTGTTGGAACATTAATTGTATGTCCCCCATGATTGCGATTGGTTCGAGTCGAAATCTGCAAAGAACTACTAAAAGAGAGTTAGTTAAATCAGGTCCTGAAGAAGATTGTCATTTAACGAAAAGCCCCGAAAGCAAGCAGAACAATCAAATACGACAGCGGATGATATACACCATGATGTGGAATAAACCAAACGTTCGATTCCTCGCAATTTGTAGCCTTTTCAGCATAATTGTTGTTACAGTAAGTTCTTCGCGGTCTTAAACTCCGTGTGGCTGTCTCCGGAAATGTACGCGTCCTTGATTTGATTTGAATTAAATTTGTATTAAGATATAAAAACAATGCGAAATAAGACGAACTAAATTGGACGTTAAATGGAAGATTGGACGATCGGAGGAAATAATAGAGTCGGACGAAATAGTACGGACGAACGATTTGGATGATTGGACGAAATAATACAGTCGGACGATTTGGATGATTGGACGAAATAATACAGTCGGACGATTTGGATGATTGGACGAAATAATACAGTCGGACGGTTTTCTATAAATAAACGTAAACATAAATAACTAATGCAAAAGAAAGACTTATAAACACTCACCAACTGTAGACTGACACGGAGCAGACCGACAAAACTAACAATATCAAACAGTATCTTCAACAGTATTATAAACAGCTCAAAAGCCTCAACAGCACTCCCAACGGCGTCTAACAGTATTTCAAACAGTAAATCTACGACCGCTCCACAAAGGCTGAAGTAGCAAAACTAAGCGTTTCTACACAAATTACACCCAACTTATGGAAAAAAGAAGTCAGCTCGAGGTAACAATCAATTAGCAATCGAGCGCGCTGAGATAATGGAAAATGTCGGCTCAAAGCAACAATCAATTAGTAGTGAGATAATGGAAAATGTCGGCTCAAAGCAACAATCAATTAGCAAGCGAGCGCCGTGAAAAAATGAAGTGAATCAAATTAAATGTCAAAAACAAAAATTAAGTGAATTACAGCCAGAAAATAAACCCGGGTTCGAAACTCGAGTACTTGCCGTAACAATTGTTATCTAACATCTTGCTTACAAATTGTACGTAGTCGTTGTAAAAAGACGGTTTCTTCAAAAATTTTCTTTTTAAACTCATTAGTCGTTGATAAGCAAACTCTCTATTGGGGGGAGGTTTTAAGTTAAAAAAATTTTAAAGGAAGAGAAATTTCGTAATGATTATTTTCTTTCAACTTAATTGAATCATTAACTTTAGCTAGAAATCGTTTATTTTCAATCGAGGCCTCAGTGGTCTCCAAGTTGCACACGTCCATATACATGTCACATACTGCTGAAAATTTAGTTTTAACAAAAAATAGGCAGTTCTTCTCACTGGGCCGTTTTGAAAACCTGGGACCAATCACCGACCATCCTAACAAAGTTTTTAGAGCATACGGTCCACCATTTTGACTTGGAATTACTTCAAGAGGTTAAAGCACTTGCGGATAGTTGCATCCGATAAGTAAACCAACGTTAGCATTAAGTTTGGGCATTGAAATATGATTCAAGTAATCCCAATTACTCGCATCTAATTTAGTAGGAATTTCATTTTTTGAAATAGGAAGAGACTTCAAGGAAAAACATTGCGACAACACAACATGCTCATTTTCGTTAAAGTCACACACTTCTAAGTTTTGGATAAGTTGCGCATTTGTAGCCACATTACGATTTGAAATAGTCGTAGTTGTTAATTGAATATAACGACCAGTTACGTTGAGCTCGTTAAGTAAATCAATAGTGCAAATTTTGTGGTGCTTCCCGGATCTAGTAAAGCATACGTTTTCACAAATTTACCTCCAGAGCTGGCACGAACTTTAACCGGAACAATTGAAAGCATTACGTCGTTCGTTTTGTTTTCGCTAAAACCCACAAAAGCGCATTCTGCTGATTCTGAGGAAGCAGGTTTCTTATCAGAAGTTGGAGGCTGGGGAGGAGGATGCAAAAGCGTTGTGTGCCTTTTATTGCAATTCTCCTTCCGGCAGCAGTCAGTTCTTGAACAATGATCAGCGCGATGCCCTGGTTGCAAGCATGCAAAGCACAACTTCTTTTGAATAACAAACTTATATCTGTCTTGATAAGAAAGATTTCGAAACCATTTACAGTGATTAAGATAATGAGGAGCCAAACACATTAAGCAAGATGTAGTGGAAACAGTATTAGATTTTACAGCTGATGCAAAAAACAATTTTTGATTGTTCACCCTTTTCTTTACCAAAACACCAAATACTGGATTGTTTAACTCACGAGCTTGCTTTCGCACAAAATATACAATATCTTCAATCGAAATGTTTTTCTTTACCTCATGCATTATGTTGTCAGCAACTGCACGCCATTTATGCTGTATTGGTACAGGCAAGCGATTGATAATTTGTCGTAGAACATGCTGAGTATTAATTTCGTTAACACAACCAATTCTCTTCAAAGTTATTACGCATGTTTCTAAATCTATAGCAAAAGCCCTTAATTCACAAGAATTATTTGTTGCCAAAGAAGGACTTTCAGTAAGTTTCAAAATAAAAGCACTAGTTATTTGATAAGGTTGCCCAAAATTTTCTTTCAACATCATTTTTTCACGTTGGAGTGCATCTCTAGCGTCATAAATATATAAACAGCTACAAACTAGATCTTTAGCCATATCTCTAGTGTATTGTGAAAGATAATACAAACATTGCCGAGAATCCGGTTCTTTGTTTTCAATAATTGATTCAAAAACATTAATAAATTGACAGTACCTGATTGGTTCACCGGAAAATGTTGGCATATCCACAGGGGGTAATTTCAACGACGCACTACTTGGAATGACTTGTTGTTGTGAATGAAGCGGCGTGAGAAACGATGTTGGATGCATCTGAGACGTTGAGCTGACAAAAGGCGCTGAAGTTGGCATTTTACGAGGCTCTGGCAGCTTCGGAAACACAGGTTGAAAGGAAGCTTGCAGTTCGTCTTCAGAAGTTGCTACTGGACAGACGTTAAAACCGACAGTAGGTTTAAAGTTCACTTGCTCAGCTGGTTGATTAGCGGAGTGCCGTTGCTCGGGCAAAGGTGTAGATACGGCTAGAGAAATAGCTTCAAATTTGTTTGTGCTGGGAGCTTTCAGTTTACTTGTACTTGGTTCCGGCTGAGATTTTGTAGAAGCTTTGTGTTTACTCCGACCAGAAACAGAGAAGCTTTTTTCGGAGATTTTGTCAATAATAACACTTTCAATTGCAGCACATTTAATATTAAGTTCTTTTTGTAGAATTCGCTTGCGATTCATTATCTCCCATTCTTCTCTTTGACTTTGAATTTGAAGTTTTCTTATTTCTTCTTCGCGAGAGTTTTCCAATGCACGTTGTTGTTCTTTTACTGCACGTTGCTTTTCTTCAATGTCTTGTCGCAACTCGCGCTCTTGTTCTTCTCTGCGCTGTCGCAAGATCAGCTTTTCTCGCTCTAATAATTCCTTTTGTTTAAGAGCTTCCATTTCAACTTGCAACTTTGCTTCTCGAGCAGCAGCCTTTAATACAGAAGAAGTCTCACTTCTTTTAGAACTTGAAGTCACAGAACCTTTTGAACCAGATTTGTGACCTTTTGATTTTGAAGCATCATCTTTCTGCCGACAACCTTTGGATCGGGTGATGACCCTTCCATTCTTGTTTTGAAGTAAGTTAAAAACTTTTTATTGCGGCTAGATTCTTAGCGTAATATCTCTAGTAGACATTAACCACGCATTCTTTGTATGGATACGGTTTTCTGTTAAACATAAAAATTAATTAATACAATAAATAAAACAATTAAACAAAAAAAATGACTTACTAACTAAATCCACTTTAAAGTATTCCATACAAGAACGTTACATTAATTGAAGAGAAGGAAAAAGACCGACTTGCTACTGTTAAAAGAAATCGTCTCGCAGAAACTAACAAAAAAAGTGCTGATTTTAAAGATGACGTAATGCGAGAAAAGAAATTAATCCGTGTTTTAAATTAAATCGAGTTCGAAACTAGGCAGGGCCACTTTGGCACTAACACCTGTTATAGTACAATATGATGATGATGATGATGATGATATTTTATTCATCCTAGTAAAATTATTAAGTATATGCAATGTACAGTACTATGAAGCATGAAAAGGAAACGCGACACAACGACGAACGTTAAACATGCAGAAAGTATAGAGAGAGTTGAGAAAGAGAAAATAAAAGCACGGCCGCGTTATCTAATTTAAACTAAATATTAATATTTAAAAAGACAAAAAAGACAAAAAATGACAAAAAATGACAAAAAATGTGCAGTGCTGGAACGGTTATGTAAATCATTGGGAGGCACAACCGCCCTATATTGTTAACTATGAATTTAGCTCAACTGAGCATGGTGAGTAAAAAAAAGCTCCCGAAAAGAAACCTCACCAGGTCCGGAAACCTTTTCTGGATGCTTTTCTGATATTTTTGGCCAGAAGAAGAAGTAAAATCAAAACTTTTAGATTTTTATTCTGTTCCTGGAGAAACAGCTGATATTATAATAAATTGCTTAGTGTCGACTTTGAAGAAGAATGATTTAACACAGAAAATTGTTGCGTACTGTGGCGATAGCTGTAACACAAATTTTGGAGGTGTAAATCGAAAGAGGAAAAACAATGTGTTTAGTTATTTGAAGAAGGAACTAGGCAGAATATTGTCGGTGTTTGCTGTAATGCTCATATTGTGCATAACTGCATCTAAACTGCAGTTGATGTTCTTCCTATTGAAGTGGAAAGCTTGGTGGTTAAGATTTACAAATATTTTCACATGTACACTGTCCGTGGTACCCAGCTAAAAGAATTCTGTAAATTTGTGGAAATTGAAAACAAGAGAGTTCTACAACATGAAAATACAAAAAATAAGATTGTAAAGAAAAATGGGTCAAGGTTTTCCGTCATTTTAAAGATCAAAATATATCTGTGGCTAATCTTAGAAAAGTAATGGAATATATATTTTGTCTATCAGACACTTCTGCTTTTGCTGAAAGAACTTTTTTTATAATGAACACCATTTGGTCAGAAGAAAGGAGTACTATAAAGAAATCAACAGTAGAGGGTCTATTGATTTACAAACTCAATATTGGCTTAAGCTTTAGCAAGTTTTACACTAAAATAAGAAATAATAAACAGTTTTTGAAGAAAGTTCATTTAAGTGAGAAATACGTAGGGTCAAACACAGAAGCCAATGATTTCTAAACGCATCCCCGCATAAATGTCTGATAAGTGAGTTAGTGTTATTTCTTTGTTCTTTTTTCTCGGTGTTTCTTCTTTCTTTTTTATACATGTCCGATTTGTGAGTTAGTGTTGTTTAAATCAATTTATATTTTCTTTTAAATAAAGTAACAAATATTTTCCATTTAATCTAAGTAGAATACTTTATTACACAATATTAAAGCTCATAAATATAAATATGACATAAAATTTGCCAAGCTTAGGCCTTCGGCCTCTTGTCCGGTTGTATCAGTCATAGTTTTGAGTTTGTCCCGGTTTATGCCAAAGAAATTATGGTAAGTCTAGCCAAGGCCGATCCCTGAGGAACGCCGTTTTTAAGACGGCGTAACCTGCTTTGCGTGCTATCACCGGTAGTAAGGGTGAAGCTTCGGTTACGGATAAGCTCCATAATCATTTTGACCATGTGCTTATCCGAAAGAAGTCTCAGCAGCTTGCAGGTAAGACCACAGTCCAGATAGTGTCATAAGCAGCTGTCAGATTGACAAATACGACACCGGCCTTCTTTTTAGCCTCGAAAGATTTCACGACGTTCTGGGTTAGCAGAAAAACTTGATCTACGGTTGACTTCCCGCGTCGGAAGCCAGCCTGCTGTTTAGGGAGCAATGGATCGATTAATGGCTTGACGTGAGCGCAGATAAGCCTCTCGAGGATCTTGTAAGAAACACAGATTAGAGATATCGGTTGAGAACAATTTGGGTGCTCCACGGGCTTTGTTGGCTTTGAGATAGCGACTACAAACGCTCTTCTACAGATTTTGAGTCGGCGAAAGTACGAAGAAAGGAAGTCACGTAACCAGGACTTCAAAGAAGCTCCAGCATGGAGTATATGCTCTGCGAAGATAGAATCAGGTCCCGGAACTTTACTTGGCTTTAAATGTTGGAGGGCAGCAGTAAATTCTCCCTGTGAGAAAGTGTCACAGATATTTACTAGGTCTGGTTTTGTGGCTCTCCAAAGGTCAGACACTTCTTGATAGACAATTCAAGAAGACTTGCGGTCAACAGCCTCATATTTCTCATTTCTGACCAGCTGAGATGCAAATACATCGCCTGAAACGAAACAGTGACGAGGAGAGTGTCGTGACCTACCAGTAAGGTTGTTCAAAATACTCCATGTTTTTCGACTAGAGTGTGAAAAGTCAATGCTCCGAACTGCCTCGGACCATCAATCCCTCCGCTTCCTGTCAAGCTTGGCAAGCAGAACTGTAGCAGCCAAACTTAAGTCGTCTCCCTGACAAGACTGCAGGAAAGTTTTATAGAGGGATTTACACTCTGCATCCCAACATGGAATATAGTTATTTCGATACCTGCATGGGATAGTCTTTTTAGCTGCTTTCTTAATGGTGTTACAGAAGTCCCAGTAAGCCGCATCCACATCAAGTGAATCAGGCGGCAACAAAGTCTTTGATACAATAAAGGCAAGAGTAAAGTTCTTTGATACAAATAATTAGTGATGGCCCTACAAAAAGGGAGGCCAATGCTACAATATCCTACTGTAATGCTAAAGTATGCTACAGTATCTGCGCCAATCCTACACTATCTGCGCACCCTATAGGCTATACTCTTTTTTGAAAAGGGCAGGCAGCAATTTAAAGGGATCAAAAAGACAGGAGTAATTGCTTCCTGCCTCCTCAATTTTGGCTGCCCTGGTGTTTAATACTTGTACAAAACAAAAATATTGCCAGTTAGATTTTTTTTCAACTTATGTTAGTTCTTGGCTGGCTTCTTCCATAAAAGTCAAAGGAACAATTTTTTGTATTACACAGGGATGTGGACTTGGGACTCGGACTCAGACTCGTCATTTTAGCCCGAATTCGGACTCGGGATTAAGACTCATAACAAAGTTTTGACGGGTCGCATGCCTGCGGAAGACCTTTTTTTAGAAATCATTACTACGTGTTTGAGACGAAAATTGAGAAACCAGAGTCAGATTCAAAGTGAAGACTTTTTTTAAATATCTCTGAGTTTTTGAGACAAAAATAGAGAAAATAGAGTCAAATTCAAAATAGAGACGTTTTTGCGGCCCGCCAACTATAACAAGATTTATAATTTGGCCCATTATGAAAAAAGGTTGGACAACCCTGCTATAAGTTCTATTTTTAAAGTCAGTGTATTTTCATTTATTAACGTTTTTCTAGCACGTTTTTCTGCTCTATTCATAATATACCTGTTTGTTCATTCTTTATTAAATTAGGCTTATAGGCTTACCACCAGGGCTACATCCCCACAGAACATTAAAAACGAAACACAAGCGAAGTTTTACAACTGGGCAGTTAATAAATCTAGTTTTTTAAATTCAACTTAACTTACCTTCAAACTGCAGTAAACTAAAGCAAGAGTAAAGTTTTTTGATACAAATAGTTAGTGATGGCCCTACAAAAAGGGAGGTCCGGTAGAAAAATAGATAAATAGCGGGCCACTTTTTAGTGTTCGGAAATAAAGTGATTTCTAAAAAGAAAAAAAAGGTCTCAGTTTAGGCAGGGCCAATATTTAGTCCCCCAAAACAAAAGGATCTCTAAAAAAACACGTCATCGTTTTAGGAGAAGCCATTTTTTAATGTTCTGAAACAAAATGATTTAAAAAAAAAGGTCATCACTTGAGGAGTGCCACCATCATGGTGCTACTATGAAAAAATAGAGCAAAATTTTGCTTATAGGGGTCACTTTTTCAGGTTTTTTGGAGAAGCCCGGTGCGGCCGCTCCGTTCGCACCCTACCAAAGCCATCATTGCAAATAATTTTTCTTGTTAATTAATTTTAATGACTTTTCTTTTCATGCTATACTTTATTTTCAGTTTGGTATTGAAACTATAATTGGAGTTACCATCCAAAATCACATAGAAATAACCTTGGAAAATTGCCCAAAATGAAGAAGCACAAAAACTTACAAGTTGTAGTTGTTTTTTTAAACTATTTCTGAAAACCCCAACCAAAGACAAAAAGCTTTTCCTTGATTTTTAACCGCAAATGATTTTTAATGTAAAATTTTTTTTGTATATCACTAGTCATGGTTTGCTAAATAAGCATGTTTGTTTTCTAGACGTGCTACTGAAACTTTATTTTAAGTACATTTTTCTAGAAATAAGCCTATTGTATATCTTTTAAGTCAATATTGTTAAAATCAAAATCTTTTAAGCACAAAAGCTAACCCTGCTTATAGTTCAGTCAAAGGATTTTTAAATTAATTTCTGAAGTCGAAACCATATAGGTGGAATCAGTTCAGTTCAGTTCAGTTTTCTTTTATTTCTGCACCGCCACATGAACAAAATAACAAAATGTTAAAAAGTTTGTGTGTTGTTAAAGACGGGTTAAAAAAGGAAGAAGCAACAAAACGAGTTGACGTTGTGTCTTGCTAATTAGCGATGAAAGGTGTGACTTGTTATTTAATATAGAAGCAAGGTTGCTTCACCTCATTATAAAATTGTTTAAAAAAATAGAAAGAAAAAAAGAAAAAAAAAACAAAGAATAGGACCAAGGTTATTTGCTTATGAAACACTGCTATGGGGGCGGTGCAATGGTGGGACCATAGCAGAGTTCGGCTGGATGAATATGATCAGTCCTTAAAAATATGTAAAAGCATGAACACATTCTACCAGCCCAACAGGCAAACAAACCCACCGAAAAAAATCCTGTTGCGGATCAAAAGATCATTTCTCGAACAAAAACCTCAGTAAGAAAAATACAAAAACAAAAACATTACACCATTAGTAAAAAAAAACAAACAAAAAGAACACAAAAACAACATAAGAAAACATACTAAAAAAAAATAAATAAAATAAAAAAAAAATAAAAAAAAAAATTCTACAAAAACCGATGCAAAGTAGTAACAATAAATAGTAAAATAAAATTTATGCAATAGCTAAAAAAAATTGTTCAGGTAGAAACAAGAGTGATCCTGAAGAACTTTTCTTGAGTTTTTTCTTGACCGTTGTAGAGTTGAAGATTTTCAATTGTTCAGTTGTTGTCCTGAAACACAAGAAAAGGAAGACCAGCAAAAGATAGTAAATGATGACCTACGTAACAGTTTATAAGTTTGATTGTTGTTCAAGGAAGAATGCTTTAGATTTTTTAACAAATGTACTTAAGGATGTACATAGTTTTATTTTTCCAGGTAATTCATTCCAAATTTTTGGGCCAATGTATCTTATTGATTGTTTTGTTACTGTGTTTTTGCATGATATAGGTATGATTTGAGAGTTACTTCTAGTAATTACAGTGGACGTTTTTCTTTGAAATATATTGTTAAATGCTGACGGTAATTGCTTGTGGAATGATTTGTACATGAAAATTGAAATATTTAATTTATAGAGTTGTTGTATATTAAGAATATTATCTTTTATTTCTTTGTTGCGTTTTTTTGCGGGATTAGTGCAGATTATCATATTAATAAACTTGTTGCAGATTTTTTGTAATTTATTAAGTAACACAGAGTGTCCATAGCACCAAGTTGTAATGCAATACCTTATATGACTCAGAATTAGTGAATGAAAAAGTGTAAGTAGAGCTTCTTGAGTTAAAAAAGGCCTTACTCTCATTACTGCGTATAGCGATGATTTTAGTTTGCTGATTAGCATTGCCATGTGGTCTTTCCATGTTAGGCGTTCATTGAATACAACACCTAGCAATTTAACTGAAGTGACTCTTTCAATTTGATTTTTTCTAATAGTTAAAACTGATTCTTTTGACAATGTTTTTGTGGTACGAGAGCTAAATAAAATGTTTTTTGTTTTTTTGATATTATGGGAAAGCTTATTTGCTATTAACCAGTTGTCAATGTTTTCGAGTTCTTTATTTCCTTTTTGAAATAATAAATTATTGTTTTTTGCACTAAGGATGATCGTTGTATCATCAGCAAAAGACAGGTTGTTGCTATATTTGAGACATTTTGAGAAGTCATTAATGTAAATTATAAACAAGAGTGGACCGAGTATTGAGCCTTGAGGTACCGAGGAAGAAATAGGTTCTATATTTGAAATACTTGAATTATAATCAACTTGTTGGGTTCTTCCAAATAAATAACTTTTAAACCAATCATGAACTGTGCCTCTCACACCATAATGATACAATTTATTTAGTAATATTTCATGATTAATAGTGTCAAAAGCTTTAGACAGGTCAAGAAAAATTCCAAGGTTATTCATTTTTTCTTCAAATGATGTTGCTATTTGATCAGTAAGCAGGGAAGTAAGATGACAAGTTGAGTGTCCTCGTCTAAAACCGAATTGATTTTCACTAATCAAGTTAAACTTATTTAAAAAAGAATATAAACGAACATAGACAAGTTTTTCAATTATTTTAGAAAAACAGGAAAGTAAGCTGATAGGCCTGTAGTTAGAAACATCTTTGGGACAACCTTTTTTAAAGAGGGGAATTACTTTGGTGTGTTTAAAGCAAGAGATAAATTTTCCTTGTGATAAAGATTGATTAAAGATGTAGCTAAGAATGGATATTACATTTTAGGGAGATGTTTAAGTATAAATGAAGGTATACCATCCCAACCTGAACTCAACTTTGGCTTTAAAGTAGATATAATTCTTTTGATTTCTTGTGGGCATGTTGGATAAAAAAACATGGAAGAGGGGTTTGAAGAACCTAAGTAATCTTGATAGTTAGCAGCAGAAGCAGGAAGCTGAGATATCAGTTTACATGAGATAGTACAAAAGTGTGTGTTAAATGTGTTTGCTATTTCTTTAGGTTCATATATCATTTTTCCAGCTTCTAAGATACAATTAGTTTTACTGATGTTTGCTTTAGTCCTTCCCAAAATTTCATTAATGGTTTGCCAAGTTTTTTTTATATCATGTTTATAATTTTTAAATTTGTTCTTAAAATATTCTCTTTTTTTTTGCTTAATAAGATGAAAATATTGATTTCTAATTTTTAGATACTTTTCTTTTGCTAATAAGTTATTTTTTTGTATATATTTTTTGTGTAATCTGTCCTTTTTGTGAAGTAAGCTCCAAAGCTCTTTGTCAAACCATTGGCTATTCTGTTTTTGATTTTTTGATTGTTTAAAAAAATTTTGGTTAAATTTATTTAGAAAAATATTTTGAAGGTTTTGAAAAGCTAAATCTGGGTCAGAAAATGTAGCAACATTACTGTAGTCAATATTTTCTAGAGAAGCTTGAAAATTTATTAGATTAGAAGCAGAAAAGAATAAATTTTTGATTGGACAAGATTGTTTTAATTTACCAATTTCAGATATTTGAAAAATAGGAAAATGGTCAGAGACACTATGCACTAATATGCCACTTGTTATATTGACACAAGTTATATTTGTCCATTATATAATCGATTAAACTTTATTCAAAATGCAAATATATAATCGATTAAACTTATTATATAATATATCATTATATAATATTTATATATTATACTTATTATATAATATTAAATTTATAAGATTAAACTTATTATATAATATAACAATTATATAATCGATTAAACTTTATTCAAAATGCAAATAATTTATTTAAATCATGTTTACTAGATTCAGAACAAAAACCTTTTTTTGTACGACAGTACAAATAAAGCTTCAAATCTTTTCGTTTAGACAGAAATCTCGGAAAAACAAATTGCACAAACAATGAATGCTGGTGATAAATTTATGGAAAAATAGTTTGAACAAGTAAATATTTTATAGACTTCTATGCCAGTGCTCTTCAACCTTTTTTCTGTGGTACATCTTTTAGAATTTTTCAAAAAATTTGTATACTTCACAGATAGTAATGTATAATTGTGCACAAAAACTAAAGAAAACAAACTATAAACTATGTTGAGTCGAGTTACAATAAATAAATCAGTCTTTTAGGGCACAAACAAAATTATGCGAAAGTGTAAAAAAATAAAATCAAAGCTATTTTAGTTTCACTTTAGTTAGTCATCAGTGGCTGCATTGTTGTTGCATCGTTTCAGCGATTTGGAGATAACGTAGTTTTATCTCTTTCTCTATCGCCTCTCGCATTAGAGAATCAATATAATGTATTGAGTTTATCTTTTTTTATTTGATTTCCACGAGATCGAAGAAACTTTCTTTACACAAGTAGGTTGTAGACATCTGTATTAAGATTGCAAGGCCTTTTGTGCTAGCCTATTATATTTGGGTAATTTTAGAAGAGAAACCCAAAACATGGAGTAATCCATTTCTCGGAATGAAGCTTTTTGATTTAAATCTAATCAGAGTTCCAACCATTCCTCATCCTCTGTTGGTTCATCAATAAATGGCTGCATAGTCCACGAGTTTTCTTCCTAACGTTTGTCATCATCTTCAGAAAAGTATGCAGCCAAATTTTCACTAAGTAAGTTCAAATGAGTAACAATGAGTGTAGATATGTTATTTTCTAAAGAAACGTCTTTAAACTCCCATATACTGGCTCAACCAGGGAAAGTTATTGAAATTGTTTGATTGTGGAAGAGTGGAATTTTTAGCTGTAGCGCATTAATCTTGCTAGTTGCTTAAAATATGTCGGCCCCTTTTCCTTGAAGACTGAGGTTCACTTCATTTAAACAATCAAAAATCGACGCCAAGTAGGCTAATTTTGCTAGCCACAATATGTCACGGAACTTTGCAGATTATTGGTTCTCTTATTTAATACAATAGGCTTCCAATTGTTCTCGAAGTTTAAGCACACGGGAAAGCACTTTTTTTAGAAATAGCCACGGCACCTCTGAATGTAGAATAAACTTTTTGGAAGTGAAGCCCATATTATTACAAAGTTTTGAAAATAGTCTTTGTTGTTTGCACTTTTCCGAATCGAATTTACAATATCAACAACTTCCAGTAGAACATCATTTAATCCACTTTGACTAATGTTTGCGTAATTATGCACTTGTGCCCATTTTTCCAAGTGGCTGCAATAAACTAATCTAGCTAATCGGTATGCAACGAAATAATGTGGAGAAATGGACAGAATTATACGACTCCACCCTGCACATAATATTAGCTTAAACTGAAAGTTGCCAGTAAGCTTGGATCTTGGTACCCTCTGAATGCCTTTAGTTAATTTTATACCCTACATACAGCTTGATATACACTTGGGTATACCGTACACCCGGTTGAAGAGCACTGATCTAGCTTTTAACTTACAAATTACGCCGACTTGCACACTGAAAGCAGCTTGCTGTGTGTTAACCCTATTAAGACTGGGGGGGGGGCTGATTGTGCCCGCGGTGTTAAATTACTGTGTGCTGCTCAAAAACTACTCGCAGGAATTTTTTCAAATTTTATGACTTTTCCTGATTTTTATTCATCTCAAAGTTGGTTCAATTTTTGAAAAAATCGATGAAGTAATTTTGGAGTTATTAATAGTTTGTTGACACCTAGTCACTAGTTTTTTGACTATTTCATAAAACGTGAGAAAAAAGCAGCCAAAAGCGAAAAAAAGGCAAAGTGTAATCTGTTTATCAAAACAATTGAGACTGAGCGGTTCACTAACTATGTTTACTCAAACACTTTACGAGGCAATAAAACGCTTTCAATCTCATTTTCCCAGAGGAGTTGTTTTGGTTGTAAAAGCCGTAACTGTAGATTTAGATTTCTTTTCGTGTAAAATTTTTTAACAAATTCGAAAGAATCCCAAGCCCTTGATTTGGCTTTATCGTAAATGTTTATCTTACGATTAATTATACTCTTCAATACCTTTGGTATACTGTGATGCTTTGTGAAAAGGATAATTACTACTGTCGGAACTATTCAAACTAAGGGCAAAAAAATAACAAATAAAATAAAGCAAGTGTGTAATAAAGATATTGGTTTCTATGAAGTTTTTTGGAACGAACCTCAATAAAATACCAAACTCAATTCTTTTATTGTAAACCCAAAAACCACAGGAAAGCGAAATATTTCAATCTTATCAACAATGCACCCAATTTTTTATAATTCTAAAAATCAAAAAAAGAAACCGGCTTTATACAAGCTATATGATTTCTTTTCGTGTGAAATTTTCTAAAAATTTGGAAAAAATCCTAAGCCTTTGATTTGGTTTTATTAAAAAAGGTTTCAATGTATTTTGTTTATTTATTTTTCTTTGTTAATTTTGTAATATTTAATTTGTTTGAACAAATTTTTTGACAAATTCACCAATATTAAGTCAATGTTTTTAAGCAATCTAGCAATATTATTTGAATATGCTGTAAAAAAATATTTTTTGACATTTTTGGCGGTCAAATGTACCAAAAGAAATCATACTTATTGATGCGCGTCAAATACTGGATTGATTATATAGGCTATTTTCTTTTGATGTACAAGTTATAAAGATCCTAAGATAATCTTGGCTCAATGCAATATCTTTTACACACCAAAGTGCAGGGACAAGTACAGATCCTTTTATTTTTTAATTAAAAATTATAAAAATACACATAATAACAAATCGGAGCATTTCGGTACGTACATTTTGACAACCAATTTTTTTATTTGGAGCCAGAAGCGCGAATCAAGGTTAATTATTGTTTCTGCCCAGCAATATTTTCCAAAAGAGGGGGAACGGAAGGCAGATAGTATCCTTTAAAATTTGCAAGTCAAAAACATTGCTTTAGACCTGTCTCTAACAATTATATTGTCTTGAATAAAATTAAATTCAACAAAAATTGTAAAATATCGATGTAGACAAGGAGTCAGCGATTCCTGTTTGGATAAGAGCGGCACAGCAAATAACAGTAAGTCAGAAAAGGGGTAAATTTCAAAAAAAGAATTTTATTGTTGAAAAACATTTTCAATAAACGTAAATTTTATTGTATTAGAGAAAAATTTTATTAAAAGCACGGTAAAGACCTCCAGAAAAAGGCAATGGTTTAGAAGTGGGGACACTGGAGGCAGATAGCGCCTATTAAAATTTGCAAGATAGAAACATTATAGTAGACCTGTTGTTATGTGAACTGATAAGGTAATGTGATTGGCTCTCAGAAATTGGTACGACGAAATACGATTGGTTCAATAGATTTGCTATACACCCCTATCACAGGATTGCGCGATGGTCACAGAATCACGCGATAGTCACAGGATCGCGCGATGGTCACAGGATCGCGCGATGGTCACAGAATCGCGCGATGGTCACAGGATTGCACGAGGCACACTTGATCTGGAATCATGGGACCTCATGTGACTTTTTTGTTATATAGACCGGGGTTGAAATCGGCAACTCACATCGGTCGTGACCAGTGGGCGACAGAGTCATTTGTTTTTAACCAGGCTAGAAATCTGTTTGACATATGTAGAATAATTTAATTAATGTACGCTCCGTAATGTTGTAAATATCTAACAGCTTTTAGTATATTTAGACAAAGGAATAATTGCATATGATACTTTTAACACCTTATTAACACCTCATTGACGTAATAAAACTAAACTGACTTTATGAATAAAATTCTTTGACTATTTGTAAAAGAAAGTGTTGAAATTTTTTCCTTAGTTTTTTCGAGTAAGATCACTCAGGATTTTATACGCGCTTGAAAAAACGAGATTACACCTGTTTTCAACAACTTATAAGTATTCTTGACAAAATTAAATTCAACAAAGATTGTAAAATATCGATTTAGACAAGGAGTCAGAAAATTTTTTTAGATAAGAACGGGTCAATAAATAACAGTAAGTTAAAAAAGGAATAAAGTTTTAAAAAATAACTTTTTTGTTGAAAAACAGTTTCAATAAACGTAAATTTTATCGTATTAAAAAAAATTTTTATTAAAAGCATAGAAACGAACCCGGGAAAAAGGGTCTTATGTTGAGTTTGAGAATAAAATTCTTATTTAGAACAAAGTGAAGAACAAACAAAAAGAAAAAATGGACTTGCATTCAAACTGTTTAGTCTTTTCAAGATAAAGGCACTTTTGGCTTATCAAATAAATGTAAGGAACAAGGCCAAGCAACTAAAACATTAGTGCCGAATTTTACAACTTTTTTGATCTTTATTAGAATACTTCGTAAAGGTTTTTGTAATACTTTTACTTTGCGTTTATTGCAAATCCCTTTGTAATAAAAAAAGTTGTCTTTGGCTGCTCCCTTCAAGAAAAAATTTTTAGCGGCCTTGCTCAGAGCCACAAGTTGCAATTACAACGGCACAAAAATTGTGTACTATTTTATTTTCTTTTAGCTTATCTTAAAAGTTCTTAATCAAGTTTTGAAGGTAGTGTTTTATTTTCTCATTATTACAATACAGTTTAGTTAATTTATTTTTTTAATTTTTCTTGATTTGTAAATTGTGTTTGATAATTTATATTATTAATGTAGAAAGCAAAAATATACCTTATAGTAGAAAGAAATATATTCTTTTTAACCTGGTTTAAGTTTTATTGGATTAGATTTCAATTTTTAAGTTTTTACTGAATTAAAAATGTCGCTAACAACTTATACGCTTGAAGAAGTAACCAAAAAAATTTTTGATGATTCTGATGGCGAAGATGATTTGCTTGATCTTGTGCCCGATTGTGACGTGGACAGCGAACAAAATTCCCAAGCATCTCTATTTACTATCGCTGCTTTGGAAGATGAGACTCCGGATAATAATGCAAACAACGAAATTGAAGCTCTTCCGCAGAAACGAAGTCGTCTTGATCAGGATGCCAACAAAATAACTAGCATTGATACGGCTCTTTTGGAGGAGTATTACGAACCGATTGATCGTATTTCTGATGTAGAGCAGTATGAGGTCCTCACAAAAAAAGCGACCAAAGACCATCCAGAGGAAAAAATAAAATGGACTAATATACCACCGGAAAGATTTGGTAGACAGGCTTCAAAGAATATCATACGAAATTCAAGTGGAGTAAAGCACGAATACAGAAACCGCTTAAAAATAAAGTCGTCGTGGGAATTGTTTTTTAGTTTGGACATTTTGACAATTATTGTTGATATGACAAATAAAAACATTTCTAAAGTTAGAAATGAATTGCCTAAAAATATTTTAGACGACAACAAATATACTTTTTTACATTTAACTTCCGCGTTTGAAATGCTGGCTGTTATTGGGCTAATTTATTTGCGAGGATTACTTGGTCTTGCAAGTCATAATATTGAAATCTTATTCAATAATCTTACTGGAAATCCTATATTTGGTGCGACCATGAGTAAAAATCGATTTAAATTTCTTCTTTCTCACATTTCTTTTGATGATGCGGGTGATAGACCAGAAAGGTGGAAATACGATAGATTTGCTGCTTTTCGCAAAATTTTTGAAATATTTAATTATAATTGTGGAAGGGTTGCTGTACCAGATGACTACCTAACATTGGACGAAACACTTTATCCTATGCGAAGTAAGCTATCATTCAAACAATTTAATCCTTCAAAACCGGCTAAATACGGAATGCTTTTTCGATCTATAAATTCATCAAGATTTCCGTTCACATACACAACATCTGTTTATGCTGGAAGACCGGTAAACTATCCATCAAATAACTGCAAGTTTTATGTTTACGGCGTTGAAGAAACAGTAAAAAGCCTGGTCAAAAATCTAGAAAAAAATGCGGATCTTGCGGGAAGAAATTTATCTTACGATCGATTATACACTTCAATACCTTTGGCAAAATGGCTTTTGGAACAGAAAATTACTACCATCGGAACTATTCAAGCTAATCGCAAAGGAATACCAAGTGAAATAAAGCAAGTGCATAATAGAGATAATGGTTCTTATAAAGTATTTTGGAACGAACCTGAAAAAAACATCAATCTTAATTTTTTTATTGTAAACTCTAAAACGACAGGAAAACAAAATATTTTAATTTTATCTACAATGCAACCAATTTTTGGGATTTCAAAAGATCAAAAAAAGAAACCGGCTTTATACAAGTTGTATGATTATACAAAAGGAGGTACAGACATTGTAGACCAAAAAATTAGTTTCTATTCGTGCAAAACCAAGTCTCGAAAATGGACCACAATTGCTTTTTCGTATTTGCTTGACACTTGTCGCATAAATGCAGCAAGTGTGTTAGCAATGAATAAACACACGGAGCCGCGAAAACAGAATTCGTTTGAAGTTGGCTTTAATCTTGTTTTAGAATTAGTAAAACCTTTCATCCAAAGAAGATCCAGGGAAGGTCTTAACAGTAAAATTCAACAAAAAATAAAGTTGGTACTTGGCGAAAACGTCGTCGAACCAAGTATTGATACAGCTTTCCTATCAATATTTCCTCCTCAATCAGAAAGAAAACGTCGTTGTGAAATATGTATAAAAGAAATATCAGGTCCAGGAATGAAAAAAAAGAAAGATCAATTGCCCAAACTTATCAGTCAATGCCAAAACTGTGGAAAGGTAGTGTGCCAACGACATCGCTTTCAATTTTGTAATAATTGTCATTAACGTTAAATTTCTAAGCAGAACATCTTTTTACGTAAAGACTGTTTTTATCCAATAAACGCAACGATAAACTTTTTGATTGTTATTTCTATAATCAATGCTGCGTAACGGTTTTTCATTATTTGTTTGTAAGCTTTTTAATTTGCTGAATGCTGTCCAAAAAATACATATAAAAGGGAAATTGAGCGTTTCATTTATTAATAAAACCCACTAACTTTTTCTAAGTTAAAATATTTTGTTGATATTTTAATAATTGACAAATGTAAAGATTTTTTGATAAAGAGCATTAGTTTTTTGTTCTTAAAATTTTAATCCTTTTTGAATAATAAAGTTTAACAATTATTTATATTCCAACATATGATAATTAGTATGGTTTCCATAATATGTCAATTTTATCGGGGCTTCTCGGAGTATAGATAACATCAACCTCCAACAAAAAGCATAGATAAATTCACGGTAAATATTTTTCGCAATTTGTGTAAACGCTACGTAGTGTAAAGATGAATATAAAAGATTATAGTTTAATCTAGAATTGACCTTGTATTAAATTCAAAAGTCTAATAGCTACATAACTTTTAGTCAAAAGGTACAAACAAATAAACCGAAATTATTTTTTAAATTTGTATTAATTTATATGCAATTTGCGTCGCGTTTTCGTGATGCTGGTAGTATTTGTGAGGAGCCAACATTGCGTAACCGGTCCAAAAATCCATATAGTTTGCATTACTCTTTTTGAAAAACCTCTAAATATTTTATTTAGAGCTCTATTTCTAATACGTTTACAACGCCGGTCAGAATTCAAAAGGGTTGTTTAGAAAAAAGTAGTAAAAGAAAAGAAAAAACATTCAAAATAATAATGATTTCTGTAAAATCAAAAAAAATTGATGTAATCAAAAACAATAAATTTTAACTAAATTAGTGAATTCGAAATATTCTTTTATAGTGAAAATAATTAAAGTGATTCTTTTGCGACGTAAAACTAAAAACATATTTTTTTGTGTAATGATTTAACTTTTTTTTATGTTATTAAGCTTATTGCTCTTAATTGTTTACAAAAAAGTATAATTAAAAAAAATTCTAATAAATAACAAAGATCGAATGTAAACAATAATAAAACCAGCTTTTAGCACAATTTGCTGATCCAAAATTTCCTTCTCTGTAAACTGTAACAACTTCGTCAAGTGGCACTTCTAATTTTACGACTCAATGACCTTCGACAAACAGCCGAAGTTGTTAATTCTCTCAAATCGCTCTCTCGTTTTCATCCAATTTACGAAAATTGACTACCCTTTAAAAACTCGCTTTTTCAATACCAAATAATGTTTAAATGTAACATTTAAGTATCTATATTAAAAGAGTATAAAATTTCCTTTCTATACAAACTTGAATGATAATTCTATCGTTAGAAATTGCTGAGATATAAACAAACAAACAGCGCGGGCACATTCACCCCCCCCCAGTCGTACAAAATTTCCAAAACGCCCAGTCTGAATAGGGTTAAATAAAAAATATACCGTATACCAAGAAACGGTCCGGAACGCCGTTCCGGTAAAAGATTTGCTGCCGGAACGGCGTACCAGCATAAGATTTTAAACCTAAATTTAGCCTGTTGTAAAATTAACAAGTCAAATCAGTAAAAAACACACAAGAATTGGTCGTAAATTTTTTAAATAAAATATATGTTTGCTTTAATCGATTTTGCCCCATCTTTGTCTAAATCAGCATTTCTTAACATGGGGTAAAATTAACCCTGGGGTAAATTTTGTTGTTTTGGGGGGTAAATTAGCTACCTATTGCTTTAAGTTTGATGGTGGCAGCACATAGCCTTAGTTTCAAGCATGGTTTCAGCCTACAGAAATTGACGGGAAAGAAAAATTGGGGCAGCTGTAGATATTGGTAGCGTTGTATCTGTGATGTACTGCTTTAATATAATAAAGGTAATGGCAACACTTCCGTGCGCATTCACGTGATGCGAGATAGTAGTAGTAGTTTGTTTTTTATTCGCATCCAAAAGAAACAATTGATAATAATTGAAGACAAAATATAGCAAAGGCTGCAACTAAGAGATAACTTTATTGCATGACAACAACGTACGAGATACGGTAACGTGCTAGAAATTGGAATATTGATTTGACCGAAATAATAACGAGTGTATTCGTACGGTGATCAGTAAAAAGCGAATTAATTGTTAGCGTGCTCTCGAAGACTTCTGTGAGTGTTTGAATTACTGCTGTTTATAATAACTGCAATAAATAAAGACTTCTTCTTTAACGACATAAGAACATAACAGTATCCTTCCTGGTTTAGAGTAACTGCTAATGCGAATCCGAAGCTAGCCTATTATTTGGATTTTGTCATAAATTTAGTCATAAATATAGCATGTCACAAAAGAAGAGAAAGTATCAAAACAATTACTTGGATTTTGGATTTACATATCTTATTCAGGATGGTCTTCAAATTCTTCAGTGTGTCCTGTGAATGAAAACTTTTTCAAACAGTACCACGAAGCCTGCTCCGCTAAAACAACATCTAGCAAATGCTCATCCAAGTATGATAAGCAAAAACCGGTCTTTCTTTGAGTTAAAACTGTCTGAAAAGACAAAAGCTGGACAGAACTGAAATGTTTTGGCAGACTAACAATACCACTGTACATGCATCATTTGCCATTGCTTTGCATGTGGCAAAAGCTAAAAAAGTACATACGATTGTGAAGCTTTTCTGAAACCTTGCATATTGGAAAGTGTGAAGTTGATGCTTGGAAAAAAAGCATCTCAAACAATGAAACGAATCTCACTGTCCAGTGACACAATAAAATCCCGAATCCATGAAATGTCAGAAAAAATTAAGAGCAAGATGATATCGAAGATTAATTCCTCTCCTGTTTTTGCTCTTTAACTGGATGAAACTATCGACGTTTCCAATCTCTTACAGCTACTTGTGTACATCAGATATGTTGCAGATGAAAGAATTAATGAAGAATTTCTCTTCTGTCAATCTTTGGAAACAACATCAAAGGCAGTCGATGTTTTTCAAATGTTGAGTGATTTTTTTGACAAAACCGAATTGAGTTGGAGTAAGCTTATTGGAGTTTGCACTGATGGTGCTTCAGCCATGATTGGTGCAAACTCTAAATTAGTTTCCCTGGTAAAGCAGAAAAATTCAGCAATTCAATGATTTACAAAGCGATGCTCGTTTCCAAAACCATTTTGAAGAGACTTCACGAGCATTTTTCTGTTCTGATTAAAGTTGTTAATTATGTGAAAAGTTCAGCGCTCAACACTCGACTCTTCAGCAAACTTTGCAAAGATATAGATCCCAATCATACCGCACTTTTATATTATACTCAAGTTCGTTGGCTCTCAAAAGGGAACATACTCTCTTATATTTTCAAACTAGGGGAAGAAATCAAGTTGGTTTTGGTTGAAAAACAAAAAAATGATTTATTGTTAACATGGAGACGAATTTTCTAGGTACTTGGCTTATCTTGCTGAAACGAAACATTAAATCAACTAAACAAAAAACTGCAAGGTCCAGGAAGTAATATAATCGTGCACACTGATGCCATCAATGTATTTGTGGCAAAGCTTAAGCTTTGGAGCCAACGAGCAAATAATAATAATTTTGTATCATTTCACCGCTGGATTGAGATAAATGGAGATGATTATAAATAAAATTTGAAGGAGGACATCATCAGCCACCTACAAAACTTGCAAAATGAGTTTGAACGGTATTTTCTAAAGATAAGTACTTCTAACATTTTGATGAAAGTAACTAGAAATCTTTTGTATGTAAAGTGGAAGATGTTCCTGAAACAATTTAAGAAGAATTTATAGAATTAACAAACAATTCTTTTGCAAAAGATGAATTTCACACTTGCAACCTAGATGAGTTTTGGGTTAAAATGCAACGCTGCTATCCAAGGCTAGGTATTCATGTTCTGAATATTCTGGTTCCATTTTCTTCAACTTACCTGTTCAAGTGCGGCTTCTCTGCATTGCTTACTATCAAATATCAAGTACAAATACTATCAAATATTGACGTTGAATCTGACATTCGTTGCGCGTAATCTATTACTTCATAAGACATTAAACAGCTTGCTGCCAAAAAACAAGGGGACAGCCGTTACATTAAATAAATATAACTAAAGTAATTTGCTAATTTCATTTTTTAATAAATGAGCATCATTAAGTATATTAAGGGTAAATCTAGTAACCACTTTTGTTAAAAGGGTAAATATGTAAAAAAAGGTTAAGAATTATTGATCTAAATTAAACAATAAATTGAATTCCAAGTTACAATTATCAAAAGAGTATAAATTCTTCTGACGTAATAAAAAATTTGCTTACACAGATACTGATGTAATAACAAAACTGATTTTTAACAGGAATTGAATTAGTTGCGGTTACAAAAGCAGTAACTTTGTTTAGACAAGATAATGGCTTGAATATTTGTCGTGGTATCAAAATTAGAAATCAATTTGTTTCATAAATATCTAAGCCAATAAAGTTATGCGTATTACAGGCATTTATAAAATTCACTGTAACCAGTTATAAACATTTAATCTACAAAAGTAAAATGTAACTGATTTTAATCTTCTATTTTAAACGGAGCTTTTTTATTGTTGTTAGGTTTGGACTATTACCATTTAATCGGTTCCAGTTCGAACGTTCGATACACTGATTCTAATTTTAAATTTTTTAAAATAGATTTCATAATTTTATCATAATTTCGTTTATTTGTATATTAATCACAATTTTGTAATTAAAAGTTGCCACAATTTATTTTCTCAATCAGTTTGTTTTTTATAAATATACCACATTTTTGTGTCTATAAGTTGCCACATTTTGTTTGGTCGCGTACTTGTTGTGCGGTTACGAAGACGTCATAAATCACTTTTTCGATCTACTTTATACTTTAAAGCAAAAAAGTCATATGCGTTTAATATATGAGGATCCACTTTGGAAAAAAGAAAACAAAAATTTTGACTTTCTCAAATTTCTAACCTAATTTATAATTGTTTAGATGTTGCGTTAAAATTATCTTTGCTACTGAAAGTTAGGTGTAAGGCCCGCTAAAATCAATAAACTCAATTTTTTTTTTAGTGCTTTGTCATTTCATGACACTTACACTAAGATTGTTTTGGTTGCTTAGAATTGTTTTTTAATGAGTTTTTGGTAAAAACAAAATAGGTAAAGAATCAAAAAATTTTAACTCATCAAATTTTATTTGCAAAAACTCATTTCTTGCCTGTTTTTTTAAAATTTTTTAAACAACTATAAATACGTTAAATAGTTGTTTCTACATTATATTCCAGCTATTTCAAAACTTTTGGAGTTGTGATCATTTAGCGCTTTAATGTTTTTGAGCTTAATGTTTAAAGTTAATTGTGAGGTTCAAGACAAATGTTTAAACCACTAATTGTTTCTTATTTAAATAGAATTAAAGTCAAAACAAAAAAATTATAATACGCTCATTTACTAATAATCAATCGAGGTAGTTTGGCAGAGAGCCACAGCTCATGAGCAAGTTCTATTTTTACGGTAAAAAGGTCCTTTGCAGAGTATCGCTTGTGTGCTGACATTGTGGCTTTAATAAAATTGTAAATGTTTTTCCTTATATCCTTCTAAAATGATTGTTATTTTCCCCAAATTATTCCTTGGGATGAAGGCGGGAATCAACTACGTGAAGCATTCCATTAATCAAGCAAATTCCTAAGGACGGTACCAAAGGTCCAGAATAGAAAGAGAGAGAAAGAATGAATACAGTTGGCCAGGCGTGGAGAATCAAAACAAGGCAGTCCAATACGAGATGGAAGATATCTTGTGATTTAGAAACGCAGTTGCTGCTTAAAAAAATCTGTGCTTACACAATCGAGTTAGATTATGAATCGCGATCATGATTCAGTAACACTCCAACAATAAAACAAAATAATGAAAGAACATAACTCGTTTTTTTTCTATGTTACAATACATTTACAAGCTTTGTTAATCAAAAAAATTATGAAAATTTACCAAGTTTTAAAAAAATTTTTTTTAGATGCGGTCAAAACTCATCTGGGGTCTTTAATAAAGCGATTAATTTTAAAGTCGTTTTAATTTTAGATTACAATTTTTGCTATACAAGAAATATTGTAAGAAATTGTTATTTGTATTTAGCGTATTTATTACAAGTATTAGAAATATTAGCTGCCGCTATGTGCGTATTCTCTGTATTGAATTTGACTGTCATTGATTTAGCTGCCACTATCTGATTTTGGAAGAATTTATAGTTTGGCTTACCGAGAATAATGAATTTGTAATGATTACAGTCCGAGTCTCTACGAATTTTGTCATTTATTCTTTAAACTTGTATGGCGTTTCTCATTAATTTTTTTCTTTACTACTTTTTCAAAAACCTTAAAATATAAGTAGTGTATTCAAGAGAACACAACATTAGGTTGAAAGTACAGACTCTTAAAATAAAAAAATGTATAGGAAGATACATTACATTACTTAAAATAATCTATAAAAAAATATAACTATAAGGAAAAAAAAAAACGATAAGATTGAAATGTACAGTAAATAGTAAAATACTACGAAAAATGAACAGAACAGAACAGACAAATTTATTTCATACGATTCAATATTAAATCACAATGCTCACAGAACAATAATAGTAAAAACATTAATAAAGAAAAAAAAGATGATCTTGTCTTTCATCGCAATCAATTGATTTAGCCATTACAGCTTTTCTTACTGACTTTCAAAATCAAGTTTATTTAATTTCAAGCTTTTTTTTAATAAAATTTTGTGTTGACCACTTATTTCGAATGTCAAAGAATTAAAAAAAGTCGACCCAGCGAATAGTGATGGTGTTAGTACGGAGCGGCCGCACCTGGCCCTTCCCTTAAAAACGTCCAAAAGTGGCCTCCCTAAGCAAAATATTGCTCTATCTTTTCATGCTGACAGAGGTCCCCCTACTTCCCGGATTCCAGAAATTGCTTCTTGCCCTTTGTTTTCACTCTAACTTTAAGACGAAAGCAAGAATAATGTATTCGATTGAAAGTAATGACCATTTCTTTTTTTTAAACATTATTATGTTTTTAGGACAAAAAAAGCTATCTTTTTTATTATTATTGCAAATTGCATTTTATAAAGTGGTTCGCCCTTTTTTCCTTGCACAAGGCCTCTCGTTTCGTAAGGCCATCAATATAAGCAACAGTGTTTCTGGAAGCTCAGTAAACCTGGTGTCACACTTAATTCCTGTAATTTTTATCATGGCGATATAGCTTATTTTACGCCTTAAAATAATTCAAAGTTTTGCTATAACATAGAAATCGCTTGGGCAAGGGATAATCGCTTTTGTATTGGGTTATTTAACTATCTTCTTGGAATTGTTCGAATGCAACTTTCTTTTTTTCTTTCGCCAGACGGTGGTGATGTAATGCGCTTTGTCTGTATTGTATGACTGAGTTAAGTGCGATCGGGAATGTTCTCGCTTGCCATAGAAAATGCGTTATAATTTTAACGCGTGACCGAAGCGTTTCCGGACGGTTCCAACCAATTTGTGTCATGTGACTTGCTATTTATATATATGCATGTGAGGTAAGACCGACAGCGCGAAGCTAGAGACAACGATGAAAGAGAGACGAAAACTAGAGAGACGCATAAAGCGAAAAGTGTCGCTGTAAGAGAAAGTAGAATTTGGGGCGAGTGTTGAATTTATTTTACGCCAGTGTTTTGGAATTGTTTTCTACAGAGGTAGAATCATTTGTGTTAATTGAATCAAGTTGTAACGTTGATTTTGCTTTGCAGTTTGGCAAAGCGTGGAATAGAATTTTCGTCGGTCGTGAATTTTGTAATACATTCGTTTTTTATCAGAGACAGTGGTCTCTGTTTGTTTGTAAAGAAGCGTCTTCAACAAACCAATAGGAGCTTTCGTTCAAACCAACTGTATAAAAGCTTTAGGCTTAGGGCAGAACTAATTCTTGAGCCGAAATAAATAAAATTTAGACACAGCTTTGTTTAAGAGCAGGTATTCTGGTTACCTAGCTCAACTGGTCCGTTAGGATTCCCAAACAAAGTCTGTGACACTTCGATTGTTCTGAAATTGATTTGCCTGACGAACTCATCAGAGTCGAGCAAAGATTCAGTTTTTACGCTGATACTTGTTTGGGCCTCAAATATTTTTTGATTCCTAGCCAAAAGCTGTAAAGTTATTAATTTTGCTTTTAGACTAATAACTTTAAAAAGAAAAGTTATTTTCCCCAAACATTGCAATCATCAACTTGATTTCTTTATTTTCAATTCGCCAGCACGATCAATTGGCAGTAAGAATTAAGTCAAGTTGGTTTAATTTTTATGCTATCTAATATTTAATTTTCTTTTTGATTAAAATGAATGAGCGCCCCTCTGTTAATAAATGTTAATTTATGTAATTTGCATATGCTAGTGATGTTTTTATGACTATATAATATTAAGCTTTGAAAGCAACGGTTATCAGTTCAAATAGACAAACAAAAAAGATCTGACCGCAATACATTACGTTTGCATTGCATAAACCAAACAAAAAACCAGCAATTACAACTTCGTTTTATAATTAAATAAAAACTGTGCGACAACTGATAACTAAAACAGATTCTATTGAAATAGTTTTGAATGAAATGATGGTGTGCAGAAAATTAATGTTGCAAACCTGTTTCCACAAATGTAACTAATTGATTGATAAAAAAAAACAAAAGAAAAAAAGTTTCAAAAGAAAAACATTAAAAAATAAAATCAAATAATGAAGATTTTGTTTGCTAAACGAACAAAAAATCGGTCTACAAACTTTAATTATTTGTTAACTTTAGTTTATATTGTTTAACTCAACTACTTCTTGTTGGTTTATTCTGTTCTTTCTCAGCTTTTTAAAAGTTTTTTTCAACTTATCAAGAAGTGACGAGTACAGTAATGGATTAAAAGCGCTATTGATTGGAAGCAACAAACCAGCAGTGACAATATAAGCAACGTCATCCACATGGTATCCGCTGAGTTTGACAAATGCCGTGATACATATGGGAATCCAGCATAAAAAATCGGTGATGATAATTCTTGAAATGCGTCTTTGCATTCTTGATTGTTGTTTCTTTCTTTGATTGTTTGTTATTCCAAGTTTATTTTCTTTTGCCTTTATAAACATGCAAATGTAACTTACTGCAATAAAAAAGAAACACAAAAAGTTGACGGTAATAACGACAAGGCTATATTCCCATGCAGATTCTCCTCGATAAACATAAAACCTCGGCATACACACACTGGTTTGGCCATAATAACCAAACTCTGCTCCTGGAGAATATTCTGGATCGATGGTTTTGAGAAATGATTTTGTAGAATCCCAATCGTTGCAGTTGCATTCCATTGATTTATTTTTTAGTATTGCCAAGCGACAAGCAAACTTAGTAACTTTTTCTTTATTCCAAATTTTTGAACGAGTGAATTGATTTGAAAACTCAACTTTGTTTTGCAGAAAATAACTAAACTTTTGATGTGGAATCGGAAAAACTGCAATAAGAAAAGCCATGATCCAAACTGAAATGATCGCCAACTTATATTTACAAGTAGATATTGATAGAGTGGAAAATGGTTTATAGATTGCGTACAAGCGAGTACTGGTTAACAAAACCATAAAAAAACAAGAAGCTGCACTGGATAGAACTGCAAAACTACCAATTAATGAACAACGTAAACTTGATCGCCACTTAAAATTGATTTGACCGTAATAACCTGAATAATAAGCGCTGTGAACTGCAATGCTAAGCAAATAAATTCCCATTATCATGTCAGCAATAGAAATGTTAAGAATAATCATATTTTGATATTTTGAAGCAGTTGTTAGTTTTTTTGCTTTAAAAAAATGAGTTGTTGATGCAATCACATACAAGTTACCACTGATGACTGCAATACACATAATCCAAAAACAACTTTTCAATGCAGGACTCGCTATCATTTCTTGCTCTGATGAAAAGACACGGTTTTCATTATCTTTGCAATCTTTCTCATCTCTATCATCATCACAATCTTGCTTCCCATCACATATCTGATCAACATCTATACTGACTTTGTTTCCTGCTTTGCAAATAAATCGTTTTGGACAGTTCAACTCATCGAATCCTTTTATGCAATTTGATTCGTTTGTGATACCATAAAAATTGTCTTTTATGCCGTCACAATAACGATCACCAATGTTATAACCGTTGTGACAAGTGTCATTACAAAACTCAGGTGGGTCTTTACAACTACATTCATCACTGAAATCACTACATTCTGGTCGACCGTCACATAGTGCAGCTGGACGACGATCTTCCATTCTAGTTTGACATGTTTTAGTGGATTTTGCGATGCCAAAATTTACGTTAAAAATGGTTTTATAATCAAGATTCAAACTTGTATTTAAATTATGATCAACAGACAAATTATAAGATGGAAATCTTATGTTACAAAGATTAAAGTCCAAATATTGTTCGCACAAACACTCATCAGACCAGTCATAACAATCAAATAAACGATCACACACTTGATTGGATGAAATCAACAAACGTTGATCAAAACATTGAAAACAGGAATTGTTGATGCAAAGATCAGATTCGTCCCTGCACTGTGCAACATTATCATACAAATTTCGTTGAGGTAAAACACATTTTCTGTTTGAATCAACAACAACACATTTAAAGCCGTGTTGATGTTGAATTTCATCACTTTTGTCAAGACAATCAACTATGCCGTTACACAACTGATATGTTAACCCTAATCTACCATCATCGCATTGAAAAGCACGATTACATTGTTCAGTGGTATTATGAGAACAGTTTGAGACGCAAATAAAATCAGTTTCATAGCAATCGATAGTAGAACAGAGAAGCGAAGAAGCGTTGTAACAAGTTGACGTATCACAAGAAACAAGAGGTTTAAGATTACACTGTGATACATTAATTAGCCTGTTGATTGTGACGTCACACTGACCACGATTTTTTGAACTTGATAATTTTCATCGCTTCCATCTGAGCATTGTTCGATTCCATCATTTTGTTGCTCGATGGGAATGCATCCAGTGAATCTCTTCCGGCGGAATATGTCTACACTCTTCACCTTGCAATCAACAGGATTGTTTTTGTAACACTGACATTGAAATTTATTTTCATTGCAAGCACAATTCAATTCATCTGATTTGTCAGTGCAATCATAATATTGATTACATTCATCTGTAAAATAAAGAATATCTAATAAAAGATATTAAATCAATAAAATTGTTTTACGTGGTTTTAAAATATGTTTTATTCACGGCCCACTAAAGAAACTGCCGATCTTCTTGATGAGGGCTGTAGTATGTCCTACCAGCAAATTTCTTAGTGACCCAATCGAAAAACAATTTTTGCGTATCGTATTGTAAAACAATATTCGAAAAGTTTATTCAATAGAAAAATGCATCACCAATCTTTCAAAAATATTTCACCCCTTTGGCCTGGTAGTTTTTTGTTTCAATATAACATGTCCCGTCGTATTCTTCAGTAGGCCGTGGTTTTATTCAAATTTTTAAATAAACTTACTTTTAAACTAAAAATTATTAATATGTATATTTTAAATCCCATAACTTTAGAAAACAATAAAAATTGTAATTATCATGACATATGGCAAAATTGTTTGTGTCTTCTCTCTTATGGACACCATAAAATGTTTGGTGCCTGCGCTATGGACAAAAAATGAGCTTGCACTTGAAATTTGCTAAAATTTTGGTTATATTTTAATTGATCCATAGAATAAATTTCGATACAACGTAAAAGAAAAAAAAATTTTTAAACTTTTGTTATCTTTATTTTTTTAGGACTATGTCTAAACAAGTACTCAATCAAAATAGTTTTTTTAATTCGAACAACACAGTTGAATTAAATAATTCCTTTAAAGCGGTTACACTGACTTTTCTATGACAAGCTATGTAAACGTTTCTCCTTTTTTTTTTTTTGAAAAGAAATGGTTTGTCTTCACCTGATTATTTACAATTTGAATAGTTTTTTTAGTTCTTCACTAAACAGTTTAAAGTGACTCAACGGCGACCAAATTTTTGCGAGTTTCTTTATCAAACCGATAAAGTAATTTCACTTGGCCACGTGGAAGTTTATAATTATATTTACAAAGATTAATTTATTCAAAATCACAACTGCACTCTGCATCAACAATTAGCACTCGGTAGAGGTATGTCTGGTAAGAACAAAAAGGTATTTATGCGTAATAAAATAGCTGCTAATTCCAAATGTAATTTCGCATAAGGTAGGTTTAGATAATTACACCAGTTGTAGTAAACTTTTAGGAGAAATTGGTTATTTTTCTTTTTAAATTTACCGATTTTTAGAAATGTGAAAAGTTACAAATAGGACTATACCCAAGCTTTCATGATAATTTACGATTTTAACATTCTATTTGTTTATTATATTCTGCTGCTCTTCTGGTAAAAACAAAAAACTTTTTGTTAAAAACTTTTTCAGTTTATTAAAAACTAAAAATTAAAACAAACAGTCTACGTTTCAGGTGCGGTTACAAGCACGTTTCGTCAGGACAAAAGCTAAAATGTCCTGACGAAGTGTGCTTGTAACCGCACCTGAAACGTAGACTGTTTATTTTAATTTTTAGTTTTTAATAAGCTGAAAAGGTTTTTAACAAAAAGTTTTTTGTTTTTACCAGAAGAGCAGCAGAATATAATGAATAATACACCTTGTTACGGATTCCGATGTGCTTGCGCTTCGGTGGTCACATGACTCCGCGTTCGCGTTGGTTAGTCATGTGAATCGCCTTTTTCTTATTTTTGTTACCACGTTGTCCGTCCTTCGTTGTTTTCATTCATTCATTTTCGTATCGTAATTGTTATTGAAGGCGCTGTGGCGAAGGCGTGTTATCGATGTGGAAAGTTTAAAACTTTAACAGAGATTCTTTTATTAAATTCCAAGTGGAGAGCAATATCTTGCCATCTCCGGAAGCAGATCGGAGTAATTGCTTACCATACGTATTAGCGCCTCCGTCGCTTTCTTGCAAATCAGGAGGATAAATAGAAAGATAAAAAAAATTTTAAAAATACATAATTATTTACATTAATTAGATAATTAAATTTCAGACAACGAAATTTTTTAATTTAACGTTAATTTTATTTTATTTGCCCCAGCAGATTGTTTTGCCTGGCTGGGCTTGTCAGGGGGAGGTTATAAATCTGAAAAAACAAGACAAATTGATAAAAATTGATAAAAATACAGTTTAAACAAAGCGCTTGAATGCCGGCAAAAAACGTAAAACAACAACAAGAGAAAAACTAAGGTTGTAATATGGATCGATAAATGAATTTTATTTTTATTTATTTATTTTATCTCTATATTTATCCTCCTGACTCGCAGAAAAGCGACGGAGCCGCTAATGCATAGGGTAGGCAATTACCCCGACCTGCTTCCGGAGATACCAAGATATTGCTGTCCGCTTGTAATTTAATGGAGATATCACTGTAATTTAGAACTGCTTGCCAGGACCACCAAGCAGGGGAATATGCTGTAAAGTATCTTTCCCAAGGACACAACAGATGGTGCGAGTGGGTTTTGAACCGAGACCGTGTTGGTCACGAGCCCGGCGCTTTAACCACTCGACCACGCTGCCGACTTATCAAATTATTTAAGGCAGCGGGAATCTTCACTAAACGAGCGAGCGAACTAAAACTTTCGTGCGTAATCTAACCTGCATAATTGCCGAATGAAAAGAATTACTTGCATGAAAAAAATTTTGTAGATTTAAAAAAGTATACCTTGTACCTATTATTGGGACATACTGTACAAGTCCTTTGAGAATACATTGTCTTGGATTATTTTGGCGTACTACATTAATTTTTAAAAAAATCATTTTTTAACTTTTGTGGAACATTGAAAGATCAACCTGTTTCAGAACAAAATGTTGGTGAGTTCTTTTAAGGGGGGTATGGTGATAACTTCAGGGCATCGGGACGAAAAATAAATGAAAAAATAAACTAATTTCAAATTTCAATTTTATTAACCCTCAGTCTACATTGGGGTCCAAAGGACCCCAAATTTATTTTAGTTTTCTTGCTACTTTGTGGCTATAATCGGTGGGAGAGTTGCACTCCTTGACTTTTTGCATATTTACATAATCTTCATAGGAAACTAATTTTTTTGCCCCATATGCAACTCCAACTGCCCCCCCCCAAAAAAAAAGCAGCATCTTGAATGGCTGGGGTCCATTGGACCCCAACAGCTATTAAGTATATATTCAACAAATACAGGCCATTATTTTTTATAGATTCGATGAAAATAACTACCGTGCGGTACATGCAGTCTGGGCTCATAAAAACAAATGAATACTGCAACATAACCCTATAAATTTTGGTCTTAACTTTTTTAGGGGGACGAGGAAGCCTGAGCACCCTCTATCTAACTTGTTTATAAATCGCGTGGATTACAGGATTGTTTTCTACTGCATCAGATGAATGCCAGTAGTTTAGAAAAATTAATAGTTAGGTACCATAATAGTAAGATTTTTTAATTTTTTTATGAATCAGTGAGATGATTTTTGTTATCAATGCAATAAAATTTACCCCTTGCAAGATCAAGAAATCATAAAAGCATATCAAGTTGAAGAAGACCAAACAGTAGTAAGAAAAGTCGAAAACTTGTTGGATCAACGTCAGAATGCAAAAAGGACGTATTTATCTTCAGAAAAAATTTATCATCTTTTTGAAGGAGATGCGGAGGAATGGAGCGCCGATGGCAGTGAATCATCCAATGACGACAAAGAAGACCATGTAAGTAACAATGCTCTCTCAGTTCATCTGAAGAGGAAACGATCGACATTCCATCCGTTAGATCGCCAAATTCTTTCGTTTCGCAAAATGGAAGTGAAATTTGGTCTTGTGATTCTTTAACGTCTTCAGCAGGCAGAGCTGCTGCTCACAATGTTTTTCAAGAAAATGCAGGGCCATCACGGTTTGCAAACAGGCAATGTGGTTCAGTTTTGGATTCCTTTATGTTGTATATGCGCCCTTCACTTCTGGAAACAATCAGAAATTGGACAAATATTGAAGGTAAGCATGTATACGGATCCAACCAAAAAGCACTTGACTAAAAGGAGTTTATCTAGGAAAAAATGGAAATGCTACAAGAGCAGCAAATCAAGGTTGTAGAGTCGTCTATGACCAGGTCACAAAAATTGAAGACTCCGAAAGAAATATCACGTGTGACAACTTTTTTACCAGTCTTTCTCTTGCTCGTAAGCTTACAATCGTTGGAATATTTATAAAGAATAAACCTGAACTTCCAGCAAAATTTACTGCTGCAAAGAACAGGACAACCAAATCAACTTTGTTTGGGTTTCAAAAAGATGCAATGATTGCATCATATTATTATATTGCATCATATCATACAAAGATGCACTGACAGCTCTAAAAAGAATTGTATTGCGAACATGTTATCCATTATGCATTCCCAACCAGAGGTGGATGAAGGTTTGGCAAAACAAGAAACCGATGGTTGTTCTATTTTACAATTACACTAAAAGCGGCGTCGACATAGTTGATAGAATGGTGAGGATTTAATCTTGCAAGCGCATGACAGTAAGTAGAGCCGGTAACTTTGTTCAACAACATGATTGACGAGAGCGCTACCAACACATTTATTGTTTGGCTAGCTCTAAACGGTGAAAGCAGCAGCGCCAATATAAGAAAACGCCGTGCATTTCTGATACAACTGGGAAAAGAACTTGCAGAAATAAAGGTTCAGGCTGGATTGTCGCATCCTGCTTCTTCTGCAGTCCGAGAAAATAGCCAAAAACGGAAAGTTATCAAGGCAAAAGAAAGCCAGATACCATATCTGTGAAAAAAGCAAAAACAAAAAAATCCTGCACCGCGTGCTGCCTTTGCAAAAACTTTGTTTGTGTTCAACATTCTAAAGTAGTTTGTGAAAAGTGTTGGTAAAATTTTTTGATAAACTTTTAGTGTTAATTAGGTTTTTTTGTTCGTTTTTAATTAATTGTTTTTTAGTTTATCGTTTGTATTTTTCACATAACCATTTTTTCATTGCTCAATTTTTGTTTATTTTGAGTTATTATCTTCAACAAAAACTTTTTTTATTCAATTCAACTAATAAAGTAGTGTGGGGTCCAATGGCCCCACTTGTTCACGATGCATGCAATTTTTTGCAGTAGACGGAGGGTTAACCCTATTCTCCTCAAGCTTTATCGAGCTGTTGACTCCTCAACGGCCGGGCTTCAGAAGCCCACCAACTTAACGATTTATAACTCAAAAACTGCTTAAGCTATCTTTATGAAATTTAAGCAGAGTAAAGATCATTTATTTAACTTTTGTTAGAGCTAAAAAGTTTTTGAAAATTCATTTGATAAAGTATGCAAAATTGCAATTTAGCAAGGTCATTACAATTTTACGTTTAGACACTCATTTAACTAGCGTGAAATGCGATTGTAACGGATTCGCTGTTGTAACAGTCGTAAACTTAATTAAAAATTGGACGTAAAGAGTGACGTCAACGCGCACGACAACTATAAACAATGAAGAAGCCACGGGAAGCTTGCTTCATTGTTTTGGTCGAAGTATAGAATTTATTTTAGACTGGTTTTAATTACTGGTTCACATATTTGTCCACGTTTTTTTGTAGTTACCAATAGTTATTGTTGCTTTTTTAAAAAAAGTATAAAATAATGAAAATAATTTTTTTTTTACATAAAAGAATTTGAAATAGGCTATATTTTAATATTTAGCAGTATTAGAATATCGACATACCAATGCTGTAAAACCAACAAACCTTTATCTTTTATATAATTATCATCGTTTGCATGCACTTGTTTTGTTTTTTCGCAATGTATTTCACCGCCACAAAAATAGTTTTTTATTTATTAAAATAGAAGTACACCATCGCATTACTTCAAAAAAAAACACTTGAGAAAAACAATATTACTCTATATAATTGTGACTATTAATCGTGGAATATATCTCGGCATCGTTCAAAGCACGATTTAAAAATTTCACGTTTTTCAAATGCGTTGTGCTTAATTTTTTGTTGTGGGAAAATAGCTATTGACTTTAAACTTGAAAGTCAAAACTTAGCTTGCTTTAATAGCTAATTCAACATCGTCATAGTAATATTGATCACTTCCAGTGACATATTTGACAAGCAAAATTCTACAAATTTTCTGACTTTTATAAATTTATCCATATAAGCTACGTAAACTCTTCTTTATTATGATCATATTCTTTATACTTATGCACATATAAATTAAAAATAAACTTATAAACATCACATTACATACACAATCACGTGTTCTAAACTTCTTTTCTTATAGCTTTATGAATATTAGCACCATAATCACCAATTAAACAAAAAAAGTGCATTTTATTAAATTTTTTGTCGTACCTTTTTTTAATTTTATAAGGTATCTTTTTAATTACGTAAATAAGATTACTTTTTATCAAAATACCCGAGATTATATTTTGCGATGACGTAAAGTAATCTTTTTAGCAAATTTATGCCAACACACTGTGCGACCTGGGCGATGTTAATTAATAATTTCTTCAAAATAGTGATCTTATGGAACAGTGTGTTTATTCATGCCAGCACGTGAGAAATTTTCCAAATCTTTTGGCAATAAAATTTAACAAAAACTTTGTTTGTTTTCTATAAAATTAAGGAAAAAATTAATTTTATAATATATTTGTCGACAGTATAGCAAGAGGTTGGGAGTGGCGATTTGATGGGAACGGATCAAGATCGTATACATTCGTTTTTGTCACATTTTATTACAAAAACATTTTACGACACTTTCCCTGCTTAAAAGTCTTTGTTAGAAATTCTAAATTACAATTATATCAGTTAATAAAAATTAGAGTTTCCAATAAAAAAATTTTTGAACAACAATATTGTGGCATTTATGAACATTAAAGATTCACGTTTGTTTGTTTGTCACTAAACTATTACAAATATTCGCATATCATATAATTGAGATTAAATATAGGATAACGTGACTGGCAAATAACCATAAGGTGTCTTGATCAAGCAGTTACTTTTATTGTATTATTTAAAATAACAAAACAATTAAAATATAATAACCGTTTGAAAACAAGTTGCGATAAGGCAAAAAAATAATTAACAAATGAAAACCTTAAAGCAAAACTAGAAAATAAGCAAATCTGGATAACAAAGGTAAATTCATTTTTTTATTTTGCAATATGAAAAGTTTCGGATGAAATACGGGATAAAATAACACATTTTGGTACCAATATATTTAATTAAAAAGTGCGTTTTTTGTTTTACACTTTGGAAAATTAGATTGATTACCTTAAAAAGATGCTAATCACCACAAGACCTCTCCAAGATAACTTGGAGAAGGAAACGTTAAGCTATAAAAGCCTTTTTTCAACTTTACATAAAACAGGGCAATTCTATGCCGAAATTGTTCTAGTATTTAAAAGTATCCACTTCAAGTAAAGCAAATAAATAGGACTGGCCCCCATGGTTTATTTATTTACTGCGAATCGCTATTGTATTGCCTGGATTAAGTACTGTTAGTGATGCACCAAGCCACAACCGTTTTTTTTATCTAAAACTGTCCGAATTTGTGTTCCTTATAATGCCTAATTCGTATGACACTCCTATACAACTTTATCTCTGTTTGTGCAATGACGCCGCATTTGCAATGAGAGAAAGTACCGAGACCCTATTGGTCCATGCACAAATGAAAACGCGCAACTTTGGTTTGCAGGCAGAATGGGTCAACTGGTCGCAACCGACTGCGCGCAATCCAGCTAGACGCACCCGACTGGTTAGTTAAACTGTGGCCAGTCGGCTGAGGCCAGTTGTCCTAAACCCGTCCACAAGCATTTAAGCGTAACTCAAACTGTTCTCTAAACGCTATTTTGAACGAGCCTAGTACAGGCAAGGCGCTGGTAATAAAAGCATGGAGCCGGAATGTACTACCACAGTACTCTGTGTTCAATGTATGATTCATGTACTGGGCAGCAGGGGTACCTACGTCGGCAAGATTGTTCAAGTCTTTGCAAAGCAAGTACAAATAAGCTTTTAGACCTTTGCGTTTATCGGTAGGCTTTTGATAACCGATGAATAAACCATTGTCAGGATCTACAGCAATGTTTGTAACTCGTAAGCTGTGGAAAAACGCTATACATAATCTTTCGAATAGATAAAAAGTTATGTTTTTTTGAAGTAGCAACCAATAAACTTAAAAAATTTATTGTACGGTACATCTCATCGTGAAATGTCAAGACTTTTTTTGATCTTTACTAAATTTCAAACGCTTTTTTTCATATGAAACTTTATATAGTGATCATAAAAACTCTTTACAAATAAATTGATAGCTTTTTTTTGATCAATTTTCTCCCAGGCTGGATTGTGCTCGATATGCGCAAATTGGTAACTTCAGATGAAAAAAAGTCATCACTTTATTTTTAGAGTTCAGATTAAAATTTTTAGGCTTTCTATGGCAGCCAAAGGAAACTTCAGGTAACGGAAAGCGTTCAAAATTTAGCTCTTCATCTGGTCCAGATGCTCTGCAAATTTTTGAAACTTTACAAAGTGTGCCACAGGTTTGAAAAAATAGCAGAGCATGTCTAGAGTACTATCTCTAGCCAAAAAGTTATCAAAGCTCAGATGGCTGGATGTCTGAAAAAACTAGTAAGTGGTCCGTTGAAGAGGGACGGAGGCACTCAGTGACTACGCACAAAGCATTATTTAAGACACTATACAGTATATAAACCAAGTACGTGCGCTGCAAAAACAAACAAGATTCCAGTACTCGGCTATTGAATAGACAAATATTTCTGATGTTTTGGCCAGTGACGGATATTCAAAATAGGGCCGCGAAGCAAGGATTCGCAAAAATTGATGTTCTCTAAAAAAAAGGGCTTCGATCTCGTATTTCTCTTATTTTTCCCAAACTCATGGTGATCTCTAAAAAAAAAGTCTTCACTTCGTTTTGATCTCTCATTTTTCTATTTTTCTCCCAAAATCATAGTGATATCTAAAAAAAAAGAAGGTCTTCACTTCGATTTGATCTCATATTTCGCTATTTTTCTCCCAAAATAATGGTGATCTCTAAAAAAACATATACAGCAAAATGAAACTATATGCAATATTTTCAAGGAGAGGCCCGAGGTAACTGCCTCATTCGCCTCACCCAATATCCACCACTGGTTTTGGCACCAGCTCCCGCCCTAAGGCCGCAAGTTACTTCAGCGCCGGGACAAACAAAGAAAGATTTTTACGCAATGCAAACGGTGGTGACGAAACTTGGGTGATTTATTTAGTTTTACCTCAAGATATGTCGAAATTAAACGCAACGATGAATGTTGATTATTGTAAACTTTTAGCTCACAATATTTTTAATCTGAAGATTATGGAACGCAGATTATACTTCTAGATGTTAAAAAAGGATCAGTTGTGATTGATTTTGGAGGAACACTGTATCTCTGACACCCGAGACTGTTTTGCTTACTGTCGCCGTTAGAGTAAAACTTTTGTTGTGAACTAGTTTCATAATCATTTAAACCATGTTCTTATCCAGCAGAAAACTCAGTAACTTGCAGTTAAAATCAAGTTTGTATGAAATAGCAGTGTCATATGCAGGTGTCAGATTGAAAAATAGCACTGGCAGTTTTTTTAGTCTTGAGAAAATTGTCAATGATTTCTATGATAACAGAACGACTTGATCCGCGGTTGACTATTTGCGTCAAAATCATCAATTAGCTCGTTGCGAGCGTACGTAAACGTCTCAAATTTCTCCTACGGGACATAAAGTTGATAAATTTGTTAATAACGTTTTGGGTCTCTACAGCCTTCTTTGTCTTTCTAACTAATCGCGATTAGAAGCGCTCATCCGTAGATTTTCCAAATTAGAGTTGACGCAAGCAGGAAAAAGGAAAATGATTTAATCACGATTTTGAAGTAGCTCTGACATGGACAATAAGCTCTGTGCACATAAAACTGGGGCCCGGGATTTTATCTGGTTTTTGGAAGAAACCTTGTAAACAGCCTAGGTCAGTTGTAAGTAAAAATTTAAGTTGATTTTATTCAGAGGTTTCGAATTAGTGGGCCATTTTAAAACTACAAAGACGTCAAGATATAATAGGATAATCATATTAGATCAAGAGTTATATCAAACTTTTTTAAAAATTACATTTTGAGTTCAAACATAAAATTTATTGCGAAAGGCAAATGAAGACTAAAAAAATGGTCTTTACGTTTACATAAAAAGTTCTTTTCGAATTTCCAAAGTGGAGCTTTTTTAGGTTTTTATTTAATTTTTGCAATAAATTTATTAAACAGTCTGCAATAAGTAAGGACCATTTTTTTATACTTTGGCTTGAAAATTTTTTGGGAGGAAAGAAGTCATTTGTGTAAATCTAAGAGGTTAGAGCCCTAATGAATTTATACAACATGCACATGAAATTGGGGCCCGAAGCTTTATCTGGTTTTACGTGGAAGAACCCTTGTAAACAGCCCAGGTCATCCGTAACTAAGATGTCTAAGTTGATTTTATTCAAAGGTTTCGAATTAGTGGGTCGTTTTGAAACTACAAAGACGTCGGAATATAATAGGATAATCATATTAGACCAGGGATCATACCAAACTTTTTTTTAAATGATATATTAAGTTCAAACATAAAATTTATGGCAAAAGGCAAATTTAGACCAAAAATGGTCTTTACGTTTACATAAAAAGTTCTTTTTAAATTTCCAAAGTGGAGCTTTTTTAGGTTGTTATTTAACTTTCAAAATAAATTTATCAAACAGTTTGCAATAAGGAAGCACACTCTTTTAAACTTTGGCTTGAAAATTTTTTGGGATGAAAAAGTCATTTGTGTCAATCTCAGACTTTAAAACCGCCATGTATTTATACAAGTTGGAAACCCCTGTTTCATTGAAATTCAATCGTATCAAACGTCTTGTTTTTATTCTATGCTTTCTGTTTGCAAAACCCACATCGAAAAGCTATAAATTTTTTCACAAAACATTTTTAAACAAGTATACTTGTATGTAAAAAATAAGTCGGATTTTTCGTTGTTAGGAAAATTTCAACATAAGAACGGCCTGTTACTTCAAATGCAACGTGAAATGCAATTATAAAAAGTCAGGTGTTGTTTAATTGTCTGAAGGCGTCAGCATAAGAGCTAAGATGTGAACCAGTTAATTTAATTCTTTTTCCCACGAATGAATAGTTATAAGAAAGTTTTATAAAAATGCTTAGTGTAAAGATTGAATTTTGTCCGCTTGATTGGTATTCAAGCAGTCCAACAGTAATTGTTTTATACAAAAGAATGTATATGAGTAAAATGCTTCCAAGCAATCGCCAAAAGCTCAAAAAAAGAAAATGCGATTTACATGAAATAAGTTTTGCATCGCCTAAAGCATTTTGACGTCGGCAAAGGATGTAATTCGCTTCGTCACGCAAAGCCAATTATTGGTAAAATTCATGTCACTTAATAAAGGCGTGAAATTGAAATTCCACGCTCTGCTTGGGAAAACCAGCAAAAATTCACAATTTTTCAAAAAAACATCTATTTTAACTGTCAACCCTTGCTCGGGGACACCTAAAAATAGTACCATCTTATTCAACATTTCAAATTAGGAAAAGTCAAGTAATTCCAGAATTTTATCTAAAAAGATGAAGTAATTACAAACGTTTTTGCAAGGGGCGGGCTTCAGAAGCCCGGCCGTTGAAGAGAATAGGGTTAAATTAAATCACATAATTAAAAAAAATTTTTTATCAAAATAAAGTAAACCTTTCTAGTGATAAATCAAATTTAAAGAATCAGTTTTATTAAAACATAAAATTTCAATGCCTTAGCATATTGTTTTTTGATCTATTAAAAAAAGATCACAGAAAAAACAAACATTATTGTCGAATTAAGTAGCAGTGGTATCATTGGCTCATGATTGACTTGCCACCCCCTCTCACACCATACAGAGGCTATGATTAGCTGTTTGAATGTCATATTTGAAATTAAACGCAAGTGAAGTTTGTACACTCACTTAAGTTTTGTAAAAAGATTTTTTGTTTGTTTTCCACGCCCGACTCTAAATGTTTAAAAGTAGCATATAGACATATTTCTCAATTGCAGAAACATGTCTGTAACTTTATTTCAAAACTTTAATAAAGTAGAACATAGAAATATTTGCTTGGAGTTAGTGTTTACGATAATTTAGTTTCTGGGTTGTAGCCAGAGCCGAGTTTTTTTGAGGCTTAAACAATGTAATCAGTGCCAGTGAGTCTATTAGTAGAACGGGGGAACCTTCTCGGGGCAAGGTCCAGCAGCTGTTTTAGTAAGGAGACTTATTTTGCACGACCATGAAAAAATTTTCCATCGGCTTCGTTTTATGTCTGATATTATTTCAAGTTTCGAAAAATATTTTGTGATAAGTTTTGACCCTAGTTGAACTCCACTTTTGATTGACATTTACATGCAAAATTCAATCATTATCAATATGAATTATGTTTTTGCAAAGCAATGCTGCTGTGACTAAAGTTGGCATGACAATCTTACATAAGTTTTGAAATCAACATTAATTTGCTGGTATCATTTACCAGTTCGTAATCATGCTATACACCAAATGCGCCGGTTGTCGAAAATTACAGATTCTGTTAAAATTGTATAGCCTAACTTTAAAACAATTGTTTAAAAGTAATTTTTCATGATCCTTGAAATCGTTAATCATGTTCCTCTGTAATTTTAGAATTTGAACTGCTGTTAAATCTTCAATCAAAGATAAAAACAATAATTAAAATTATTATGAAATCAGTAAACCTTCAAGAGATTAAATAAATGAAACGTAAACATAAGACAAATTGCCATTCCTGGATGTGCAGGTCATAAAGAAGAAAGATGGAGTTTTGGAAACTAAAATATACAAAAAAACAAAACCAACCGTTATTTAAATTACAAATCTTGCCATTCGCAACAACAAAAACAAGGTGTTATTACGAGTTTATTAATCAGAGGATTTAAACCAATTACGGAATCAAAAAATTTAAAAAAACAGGAATGCTGCACATGCTTTAGAACAGTCTTTTTTTTCGGCGACCAAAAATTGCTGAAAACAATGATTTGCAAAGATGACTGCGACCCAAATAAATTTGACTGAGGTGGTGAAAATGTATTGATCTCTAAAAAAAAAAGTCTTCACCTCGAATCTCTCTCTGATTTCTTTATTTCAAATTCTAGTGTTTTCTAAAAAAAAAAAGAAAGGTCTTCACCTCGAATCTGTCTCTGATTTCTTGATTTTCGTCTCCAAAATCTAGTGTTCTCTAAAAAAAAAAAAAAAAAGTCTTCACCTCGAATCTGATTCCGATTTTCTTCATTTTTGTCTTAAATATTTAATAACACCTCCAGAACCTTCTTCCTTCTCAAATCTTTTGCGGAAAGATTTTTTTTCTTTTACGCAAGCCTTCGCGACCCATCCGCATAGCCTCGGCAACCCACTTTTGGGTCGCGACCCATAATTTAAGACAGTGTTCTTCAAACTGGGGGTCGCGACCCCCCGGTGGGTCGCGAAAGGACTCAATGGGGGTCGCGGAATGTTTCAAGAACAGTATTAAAGTATTAACAAGAATACATTTTAAACAGATGAGAAAAACACATCCTGACTTGACAAAGCTGAACGTTACACCTTGAGTGAGCTGAAAAAATTTTATTTAGAGAAACAAAGTAAGCCTACGCCTCTCCCAGCCAGAACAAAACCAAACGTAGACGAGCCATCGTGTATGACAGAACTATTGTTACGTCACAAAACTTCGCTTCTAGTTGTTTAAGATTCTGTGTTTAGAAAGCATGCTGAAGAATGATAGGCTACCGGTGCTGAGGGAAGTTAAATCTGGTTAAATCTAAGCAGTTAGTAGTGACTGAGTTTGATAAAAAGTGCAGTGGAGCAGTAATTGTTCTATTAATGGCAATTGAAACGTAGGCGAGTTAGTATTTATAATTGGTTGCAGTTTTTGGATGGATAGCATGCGCAGTAAAAATGGGATCTTTTGTAGAAAGCCTCCGCAGGTACGCCGAGAGGGGGGCAAGGGGGTCACTGCCCCGGGCTCTTGTTGTTCCACAAAATTACATATTTGTTGAGGGTATGTATGTTTTATTAGTATAAGTGCATTTACGGAGGTAAATTAAAGTGAATTTCGTTAAAAACATTTTATATTACCTTTTATATGACTATATACAAATTTGAATTTATTCGACAAGGGGCCCCTAATGGTATTTTGCCCCTGCCACGTCATTGGCTCTCGGCGCCCCTGAGCCGCCGCCAAAAAACATCCCCGCCACTGCTCAAAAAATTAGTAATTATCCAGTTAGAATTTTTATAAGGGTTAGGTTAGGCCAAAGGTGCAATCTGCAGTGCTTAAAACGTGATGAGCACTATCTGTAGTAGCCTACTTAAAACGTGGCGAGCACTATCTGTAGTAGCCTACTTAAAACGTGGCGGGGGTGTTTTTCTCAAATCTCACGTTTTTACATTAGTGGCGGGTGGTTTCTACAAAAGATCATAAAAATGTTCATGTGTTGTATAATTTAGCAATTAACATTCTCATTTTCCTGAATCACGTTCACTTTCGTTCTAGATTTTATAAAACCATTAAAGTAAAGAAGAAAAAGTTTTAAAGTTAGGCTGCATACTATTCTGTGAACAAGTAATTTTATAACAACATAGATTTTTTAAATTAATAATTATTAAACAACCCTTCTCATGAATAAGTGGTTGAAACCAGAGCATCATATCTCACCAAACAATTCAAGTATTGAAAAGTCGACGCTAACTGAACAACCAAGTGGCAATATGGAAAAGACAAAGATCAAACATTCTTCCATAAAAAAGAGAAAATACAATGAAAGTTACTTACAATACGGATTTACGTATACCTGCATAAATAATGAGCATCGGCCAGTATGCTTGATTTGTAACGAGAGTTTGGCAAGTGAAAGTATGAAACCTATAAAATTGAAGAGGCATCTAACTACAAGGCATGCTTTCTATGCTGAAAAGCCGTTGATGTATTTTGAAAGGTTATTGCAATCCGTAAAAAAGCCAAGGCTATGCATGGAAAATCATGTATTTACTAATTCTAAACATTTACGCGCATTGTATGAAGCCTCCTACCTAATTGCAAAGAGCAAAAAGCCATTTACAATTGGCGAAGATCTTGTTTTACCAGCAGCTGTTAGAATAACTGAAATCATCCATGGCCATAAATATGCAGATGAATTAAAAAAATCCCTTTATCAGACACAACAGTAAGCAGACGAATTGAAGACATTAGCAAAGACCAATTTGAACAGCTAATTGCAAGAATAAAAGGGATTTCGAAATATGCAATCCAGATTGATGAAACTAAAGATATTTCAAATAAGGCACAATTGTTGGGATATGTCAGATATTGCTTCAATAATAATGTTCATGAAGACCTCTTCTTCTTTAGGGCATTAGAGGGATACACAACAGGTGAAGCAATTTTTCTTAAAGTTAGCGAAGTTCTCGAAGAAGTTGGATTAAAGTGGGACTGTGTGGGGGTTTGTACTGATGGAGCAGCAGCAATGCTAGGAAAAAAATTTGGCTTTCATGCTAAGGTGAAATCACTAAATACTGGACCTATTACTTTCACTCACTGCATAATTCATCGAGAGGCACTAGCATCAAAGAAAATTTCTGCTGAATTATGCGTAGTATTGCAAGATGCTGTAAAAATTATTAATTACATTAAAAGGCGTGCTCTCAATAGCCGTCATTTTTCCAATTTATGTAAAGAAATGGATTCAGAGTTTAGCTCTCTTTTGCTCCATACAGAAGTGAGATGGCTGTCAAGAGGCAAAGCTTTGAAAAGGCTGATTGTGTTAAAGGATGAAGTAATGCAATTTCTGTCAGAAAGTAATTCGGATTTGTTAAAATATTTTCAAGATAAAAACTGGCTGTGTAAACTTTGTTATTTGTCAGATATATTTGAAAAACTAAACGATCTGAATTTATCTTTGCAAGGACAAAACTCGAATGTTTTCATGTTGATTTCTAAAATTGAAGCATTCATGAAAAAAATTACTATATGGTTACACAAGGTAGCAAGTTCCTCATATGAGATGTTTACGTGCATGGAAGATTTCATCCAAGAAAATGAGCTAGGTTTTGATACAATGAAACCACTGGTAATCAACCACTTGACAAGCTTCAAAACTTATTTTGAAAAGTATTTTATGCCAGAGTTGGATACTAGCGAATTCCACTGGATTCAAAACCCATTTGACGTTGGAATCGAAAAAGTAAGTCATCTCTCACTGAAAGCTCAAGAAGAATTTTCAGAACTCTCCAGTGATTTTAATTTGAAAGTAAACTTTTCAAAAAAAAGCTTAAGCTCCTTTTAGGTTAGTGTAAAAACAGAATACCCATTATCGTCAGAACTGGCCATGCTTGCTCTTCTTCCTTTTGCCTCCACTTATCTGTGTGAAAAATTTTTTTCGACACTAACTTATGTAAAAACAAAATATCGATCAAATTTGAAAGATTTAGAACCAGTACTGAGACCCGCCATCACCGAAATAGAGCCAAGATTCAATCTTATGTGCGAGAATATGCAAGCACATCAGTCTCATTAAAGGTATTGGCAATTTTATTATTATTTTTTAAATATTTTCTGTATTATTAAATTTTACTTTGTTATTTTAGTCCCTGGGGGTCGCGAAAAAATTTGGCCGTGCAAAGTGGGTCGTGATGGAAAAAGTTTGAAGAACACTGATTTAAGAAACACTGCTTTAGAAGATCACAATTACCCAAGTTGGTTTAAAAAAAAACATTTAAGAGATTTAAATTAAGCAAATTGTAGGAACAAGAATAGAGCCAAAACTACAAAGAAATAGTGACCCTATTTTATTTACCCGATATAATCGAAATTTTTAACCTTATAAATCAAAATATCAGAGTATGTACAAAACCTGTTCAAACAATTAAGCAAATTTTGCCGAACTTTAAATATCAAATTGAACCAAAGCAACAGCATGAAAGTAATTTATGAAATTTCGTGTTTGCATTGCGATGACTTTTACATAGGCAAAACTGTTAGGGCAACAAATCTGTTTGGTGAACATGTGTATTTGCAAGATCATAATATGGATTGGAATAACTCGAAAATTCGGGAAAAATGATTATACAATTTTTTTTTTTCGCACAACTATCCTAAGCGTTATTGGTAATTTTGGCGCTTAATCTATTAATTAAATGATGCGTAAATATGTATTAATAAATAAAATAAATTAAACAACGATACAAGGACACAAAAATATAAATAAAGTCAGAAATATAACAATTTTATGATTGACGGTTTACGATATACAAGTTACGATTTACTATTAACGGTTTACGATACGATTTAAGATACAATTGACTATTTACGTTACGATGTACAATTCACGATATTTAATTGATTTGGATCCACGCCAAACCTGCCCAAAACACAAGAACAATACACAAATACAATGACAATTTCAAACAGTATTCTATCGACGTTCCAAGAGTAGTCGACGTACTTTTTGACGTTCAAAACAGTAGTCAATAAGTTCCAAAGCTTTAACAAAGTTAACAATTCCACTTTACCGTTTAACAAATGCAATCCTTCTTTGTCTGTCCGTTTGTCTGTGTTCTCCAATAATCAACTTAAATTTATAACAAACAAAAATACGTCAGGCGCAGTAAAAAAGACAAATCAAGCTTACAATAACAAAGACCAGAAATTAACTAAAGCGAAACTAAACCGGGTTCGAAACCTGCTGTAACACTAAGTATATGGTCTCTCCTTTTACCACACCGGAAGCACCTCGAATTTATAATATTTTGCCTGGTCATTTATCAGTTACCGGGACTTGCCACATGAAAACTGTTGACCTGGCTGAAGGAAATATGTCCGGCCATTTAGTGGACCTTCTAGCTCCCTTCTATTTCCTCATAACGAACAAGAAGAAATTCTGCCCCTTTATATCTATCTACTTACTTTTTTTATTTCCTTGCAAAGTAGCAATGTTTTAATTGTAAGTTTTATTTGCTTGGACAAAGAAATGAGGATAATATTCAAAATTTCAGCTTTTAAATAAAAAATGATTACAATTACATTGGCTCTAAACTTCGTATTAAAATTATACTACCACTTTCCAGCTATTTGTTCGAGAACGTTTCGTTTTCGAGTTAAGAATCTTTGGCGATCTTCTGACGCCCTTATGAAGGAGTTAACAGGTCAAAGTATTTGAATAGTAAAAGATTAAATTGCTGGTCACACCGTGTTTTTTTTAATGAAGTTATTGAAGACTTTTTTTTTGTATTATCTCACTTTCAAAAAAATAAAAAAACTCATAAATAAATGTGAATTTGAAATTTTTACTTTATAGCAAATAGTTTGTCACAGACTTAGTTTGGGAATCCTAAAGGACCAGTTGAGCAAGGTAACCCGAATACCTGCGCTAAAACAAAGCTGTGTCTAATTTTATTTTATTCCGGCTCAAGAAGTAGTTTTGCTATGAGTCTGAGGCTTTTATACATTTGGCTTTGGCTAAGTTCTGATTGATTTGTTGAAGACTTTGCTCCGCAAACAAACAGAGACCACTGCTTCTAACTAAAACGAATGTATTATAAAATTTCTGACTCACGAATGACAAAAATTCTCTTCCGCGCTCTGCCACTGCAAAGTGAAAATTGGCGCTACGACTTAATTCGATCAACACAAATGAATCTACCTTTGTAGAACAAAACTTCAAAACACTGGCATAAAATAAGTTCAACACTTATCACTATAGTACGATCAAAGAATCCTTCGCACGCTCCACGCCAAACCAACGTTTAAACTCTCTTCTCTCGTCGTCGCATTCGTTCGTCACACTTTTTTCAATCGAGCGACCGTACATATATATAGACAAAAGGATCACATGATGCAAATTGGCTGGAACAATCTCGAAAGCGCTTTGTTCACCGTTAAAATTAGAGCGCATTTTTTGCGGTAAGTGAGAATGTTCCAGAACATACCATTAACTCGGTCATGCGATACAGACAAAGCGCATTACGTCATAACCGTCTGGGAAAAGAAAAAAAAGTTGCATTCGAACAATTGCAAGCAGGTAGTTAAATAACACAGTACGAAAGAGATTATCCCTTGCCAAGCGATTTCTACGTTATAAAAAAATTGTGAATTAATTTAAGGCGGAAAATAAAATATATCGCCATGGTTAAAATTATTAGGAATGAAGCGTGACATAGTTTTTGCTCTCTAATTCTTAATTAAACAGTTAGTATTTAAGCAAAGTTTTTTATTGATTTTTATAATAGTGACGAAAAAAAGTAATCAAGCTTTCATCAATCAGTTGGTTTCTACATATTGTGACTAGTAGTCATTTACCTTTAAAATAACTCAACTTTGTGGCTTAAATAGTTTTTACAATAATAAAACCTTCAGCTAAGCAGTTGTCTTGGTCGGCAGCGTGGTCGAATGGTTAAACACCGGACTGATGATCAGCATGGTCTCGGTTCAAAACCCACTTGCGCCATTCTGTTGTGTCCTTGGGAAAGACACTTTACGGCACTTTCCCCTGCTTGGTGGTCTTGATAAGCAGTTCTAAATTGCAGTCATATCTCTACTAAATTACTAGCGGACAGCAATATCTTGGCATCTCCGGAAGCAGGTCGGGGTAATTGTCTACCCTATGCATAGCGCCTCCGTGGTTTTCCTGCGAGTCAGGAGGATAAATATAGAGATAAAAGTTTTAATGCAATTTTTCAACAACAATTTTATTCATCGATTGTCGTGGTTCTTAATCTTGTTTCGATTACGTCTGCTTAAGGAAATTTAGTGGATGGCTTAAAATCAAGGGCGGCACCAGGTTTTTATACCAGTCGGGATAATTATTATTTAATCCTTAAAAGTAAAGCAAGAAACATAAAAATTTTTCATTAACTTTTCAACGCTTAGTCTAGGTTAGTGGTTTCAAAATTTTTCAGCCAGCTGAATTCATTGCTTCTTTAAAATAATGACTGATCCCCAACATTTTTTAAAGAAAAGAAAATTGAGAAAATATTGAAGAAAATTTACCATTAATAATAAATACTAAAATTAATTGTCACAAAAATCGGAAATATTTCAGTATTGGCAAATATTTCAAAAGTCACATGTATTTTATCGATTTCACATTCAAAAATATATCATATTCGAAACTATGTAGGAAGAAAGATGATGGAAATGGAGTTACCGGGAAAGAGGAAAAGAGGGAGACCAAAGAGAAGATTTTTAGATGTAGTGAAAGAAGATAGGGAAAACGTTGGTGCAAAGGAAACGGACGTTGAAAACAGGACGATTTGGAGAAAGATAATACGCTGTGGTTACCCCTGATTGAAGGGAAAAGCCGAAAGAAGAAGAAGAAGGCAAAGATTTTGAAAATATTTTGGCATATCACATTAGCAATTCGATAAATTTGTGGCAAAGACAAAAAATTATTCTGCAATTTCAAAAATGCAAGATTTAACGCGGATTTAATTACCCCCGGAAAATTGCTGATGGCCCTCCAATAGTCCACGGACCCCAGTTGGAGAACCATTGGTCTAGGTCACGAGTTACAAAAACGAGGCCCATGAAAACATTTTTTGCGGCCCGTGACTCACATTTGTTAAACTGCAACCAAAAGAAAGCTTAATAATTTTACTAGAGTTTCTTAACTAGATTTTTTAGAGAAAAACTATATTTTAACAACTAACGTTTTATTAAATATATTTCGTTTTAAAAAGTGATAAATTGCACACGAAGGTAGATATTTTTAAAAAATGAAAAGACTTATATTATTTCAGCATGGTTGTTGATTTAGTCAATGTATTTTTTCAGAAAAATAGAGCTGTTATGAAAGCGTACAAGAGACGTCGGCAAGGCGAAATAATGCATGGAGATAGACATGATACATACAAGACCAATAAAAAGAAAAAAACTTAAAGAAACTAAAATTATTGGATCTGGTAAATTATCTATCCCAAGGCGCAGAAAATTTACCAGTGCATTGACTAGGGGTAGATAATTTACTCGTGTAAATTTAGTTGGTAAAAGTACTAATGTGGTTACTATCGCTTCTTGAAGAAATCCTTTTCTTCTTGGTGCTTCGTGGAGAGGGAATTTTCCAGTTAGTTTAACCAACAAAAACAATTACAGTGATTTTTTGAAGAGACTTTTTAATTACTATTTGACGATTTATTTACTAGGGGTAGATAAATTTACGAGATCCAAATTATCATTACTCAAATAAAGAAATTCCTTTGTCAATAATAAGCAGTTCAATGAAGATGTTGTAAAAGCGAGTTTTGCTACTAGGAAATGATAGCCAAATCATGACGGCTTTTTACAAAAAGTTCATTTGTTAAAAGCGTCTTTTAAAGCAAGCGACATTTTATGTTTTAATAAAAAGAAATTTTTTGAAGACATAAGCTTGTATTTTTATGCAGTTGCTTGCAGAATTACAGATTTTGCTGCTAACGAGGAAATATATTTCCGATTACATTCACTTATCATTATTTTTTTGCTTTCTTAGCGAGTTTCCTGTTTAATTATGATTTGTGGTTCTTGTTTAATTTAGAAGATATTTTAATTTATTCAGTATTTGCATAATTATTTTCAACAAAACAACTTCATCAAACTTTGTTTTTCCCATTACGCCTTCTTAATGTTTCTATCAATGTCCACTCAAGGCTGCTTTGAAAATACATAGTAAAAGATAGACTTGCCCGCGTGCGCTAAAACCAGGGTTAAAAGTACGAAATACAATAAAAATTCATTGTTTCATCATAATTTTCTTGTTTAAGAATAAAATTAAGTTTATTTAATCCATTGCGCGGATAAAAATATTATTAGAATTGCTTTTAAATTTATGAAAATATTTTTCACCCTTTGCTATTGAAAATTACAAGAAGTGCGGTGGGTTCAATTTTTTCGTGACGCAGTTTTGATTTTTTGTCGGAAGGAAGGTCCTGGAAGACAAGTTCAAGTGAAAACCTTTTTCTTGAATAAAAACACTACGTTTTTGTGACGAAAAATTGACAAAACCGAAACAAATTCAAATTAAAGATTTTTTTTTTTTCTTTTGCTACCACTTCAAAATATGTTTCACTGAGCAATCATGATTGTGGTTGTATGGCCCCCACTTTCAATAATCGTCGGTACGCAACTGCACAGCACGATTACCTGGGAGAAAGCAAAAGTTTTAGGAAAATTTTTAGAGATTTGATTTTAATAATTCTATGCACTTATTGCACCGACTACAGGATAATGTGTTTCTCTACAATTCTAATGCAATAGATTGCTACTTTATCAGAAAAAAACAAATTTGTTGACAGAAACTGCAACTTTTAATAAATCTCCCGGGTTTTGAGTATTTAAAAGAGAGGTTTTAAGGATCTTATTGTTTTGGTGAAAAAACTGGTCTACACATACTACATAAGCAAACGTTGGAGACCAAGTTTTAAGAACTGATATGCAGAAGCAATTTAGAAAAAAAAAAAGAATTGAGACTAGGAGATAGTGAAATTGTGAAAGAGTAAATGAAGATATTTTTGATATATCTCGATGAATATGCAATCTGTGATGATTATAAATTTACGAAAAATAAACAAACTCATAATTGCACTTTAGAGACCTGGATTCTGGATTATGTTATTTTATTTCTAAAAGATTAGTGAGAAGGAAGATAGATGTTATCGAAAGTGGTCTAAAAATTATCTACAGTAGGCTAGAGAAAAAAAAAAAACTCATCGTCGCAAGCATGTCGCATCTGTAGCAAATATTGTTTTAGATAGCAAGGTTAGCATCTCTCGAGTCAATTTCATTTCACATGGGATAAGAATCAAAATTTGAAAATGAAAGACTTGATAGTTCTTTTGCCTAAATGCATCTTCTTATTAGATCTCAAGCTTGGCTTCCATCTTTTGTTTGCTCACCATTGGAAGATCAATTTTATTTGCAAGACAATAAAATCTTTAAAATTGCTTTTTTAAATACTCCAAACTCTCAAAACTTTTTCAAAAGTTGCAGTTCGTTTAAACAAGTTGATTTTTCAGATAAAAATAGTGATCTTATTTCAGAGATAACGCGCCAGTTAGAGACCAAAAGCCACATTTCTTAATTTGTTACTGCAATGACCAATAGTTCTTACTTATAATGACTAAATAAACCTTAGCTAAATTTGTGTCAATCTGGATTTCTGTTTTCAACAAAATTTATCAGAAAACACTTTTTTTATCATTACTTGTAGTAAGCAATGTTTTATTATTGATCTCAAGTGAAGACCAAACACAAAGGTCTTCATTTGTCACAAAGATTATTGGGTCAACTTACTCCGTAAAAAACCCAAACACAATATGACCGAAAGAACCGTTTCAAACTCGACAAATAACCCAGCTGAGGATTGACCAGGGTGGATCTATTGCATTAAAATTTTATGTAGGCTAAACATATTGGCCTGTTTTTTTCTTAAAATTTTAATGCTTATTTTTCTGTAGAGAAACACGGTGTTTATTGCGACCAATAGTATTGACGAAATTATTAATTCTTTGGTTCCGTCAATACCATCTGTCATTTTAAAATTAATATAATTTCCATGAGATTTGTCATTTTAAAGTTGTGCACAACTAAGAATGTATTGTATACTTATATTGTGCTTGTTATGATTAACTTACTGTATATCGGATCTTAAAAATATTTTGCTAAAACTTTTGCGTGGTCCCAGGTAATCATGCCTTGCAAGCCGTAGATCTAAATTAAACATCAAATTAAAACAACAATAGACTATTATTGCATCAGATATCATACGAGAGCAAAAACCGAAAAATTTTCTGATAACTAAACCAATCTGCCATAATATTATCAGGAAATCGCAAAAAAAAATGTTTCTTTTAAATAACTTTTTATGTTGCAGATAGAGCTATCACATGTATTAATTGTTCATAGAAAGTTGGCTCTTACCACATTTTGATACCAATTTGATTATTTTACAATAAATGGATTTCGAGATACACGAAATACATTGAATATGCTAAAGTTAAAACTTCAAATTTGCCGGACCACGTTTATATGGTATAATATTGAGCCAAAGTAACGAGTTTTGACCAAAACCCACACCACTTGACGCAATAAGCATTATAGTTTTCAAAATAGTGATAATACGTGTAACACCCTAAGCTAGAGTGATAAAAATTAAATTTACTGAAGTATTATGATGTCATACAAGAAAATATTCAACTCAAATTTTATTTAGTAAATATGAAACTCTGTTTGCATACATTTATCGATTTAATTTTGACTGAAGTTTTTAGTAAATAAAAGCTTTGTAAATTTTAGAATGGAATTCTGATTTAGATTTACACCATATCACAAAATTCTTCACAATAAATCTCATATTAGAACAATTTTCACATGATAAAATATGATTTTTAATGACAATATCTTGTAGCCCAGTGGTTACCAAACTTTTGTTCAAAAAGCCACGTAAAGAATTGTAATAAAAAAATGAACATTGCAATTTCAACTAACGGTAAGCCTACTATCTCCTAGAAAATATCAAAAATGGTTTTCGTAAATGCTATGGAGAAAGCTAAAAAGACTTTCATTTTCGATGCAGGTCTCAAAAAATGGTAATTTTTTTAATACGTGTAAAGATCTTTTTTGCTTTTCACCAAGGTTTAAATGGAGAGAAACCTTTTTTTTGTATTTTTGAAAATCTATTGCCAGCAAAAAATCCGACCGCAATAAACTCTTTTGAGCCTCGTTGATATTTGGTATAAAGTTCCATTACGTCATAATCCGTATTATCAGATTAATTCATTCGCAAAAACGTGGTCAGTTCAGTTTAACTGGTTTTGGTTATCTGAAAATGTTGAATAAACAAAAGCTTATAGAGCTGAGTGGTATTTAGCTGAGATTTAGCTGAGAGTAGAGTTAGATTTGATTCGTAATTCAAGTAATGTGATTGTGGTAAGTCATACCTATTACCGTTATCTTTATTTTTTTGATTTATTTGAATAGTTAAATTAATATGTTTCTATTGCAGAATACACATGACTTACTCTTAACGTTTTTAAGAAATAATATTTGTATAAGCTAATAGTATTCGACTAACTTTGTGGCGATTAACTAATGTCGATGGCCTATGTTTCCCTAATAAATATTTATTAGTGAAGTTGTTTAAAGTGGTGCCCCACATCAGACGTTTAAGGGCTCATATCAGTAATATCAGTTTACGTTTCTTTAGCTAGGCTATTTGTAAGTTATATACGTGATGGCTGAGAAAGTCGTCGATGATATGGAAGTTCTTTGTACTTCCAAGTGATGGTGATACAACATATAATTTTGTTATTCATAAGTATTAGGGCTTGTTTCCACTACGAGCGTAAAATGTAGCATTATTTCTTTGGTTTATTGATCTTTCCGCGCTTAAAATCTAAGCCAAGCAAAAAAATCAATAAAGCAAATAAAAATACTCCATTCCACGTTAGTAGTGGAAATGAGCATTTAATTTAATCTATTATCTTCGTAGACTGTGTGTTTCGAAATTTTTTAGTCAATATTTCGGTGATGTGCAAAAATTGCAATTTTACACCTTTGCTTACAACTACAAATCTTATTGAAATAAGTCTGTTACAATGAACTGAATCAGAATTGAACAAAAAAAACGCACCAAAGTCGACTAATTTTTAGAAACTATACTAGTTTCCGTGAAGTACAGAACTTTTTTAAATTCATTACGTCTGACGAAGTAATTGAACAGCATAAAGTGGTGTAACGTTATCTAATGCTATTTTACAGCGTAACAAAAACTTTTCATTCCACGTCACCTGACGAAGTGAGCAGTAGTTCACAAAAGCTAGTGCGACTAAAAAATTGTAACTTTGACGATTTTTTACATTTTCCCCTTTGTTTTCTTCGCTTTCCACCACACGCTTTACTTTTTCCGAGTTCACTTCAGTCTGAACTAGCTTTTATCTACCATATTGATGTCACTCTTTTCCAATAACTAGGGCCCTTTCTCAGAACACAAGACGTGGTTGGAGACACATCGGGGAAAATCGGGGAGCAGAGAACCAGGTGATGACAAAAAAAAGGTTTTTATTTGTATAATAACTTCATTTATTGCTCCCTTTTTTGACCTGGTTTTATGGTTCCGATTTCATTTTTTGTCAAAGATCTCTGAGTTATGTTTATTCAGGCCTGGCCAAGTATTAAGAATTATTAACAATTCATTTATATGCTAGTAAAACTTAGAGGAGCACAAAAAATTTGAGGGACATGACTCCATATTTCTATTCATAAAGTCGGGCCTGTTAACAGCCATATTTATATTTATATTCTTATAATTACTCTTTGTTTCAAAGCTAAAAATTGTAAATCCAGACTTATAATGGAAATAATTACTAAAATTTTTTTTCTGTAATGTGCATTTACTTATTTTGGTATTACCAAACGACACATACTGTCAGGATTTAAACTCAGGGCAAATATATTACGCAAGCAGCTGTGTTGAATGCCAATGTCTTTTCAGGTTGTAAGCACTACTACCGACAATGGCTCAAACTTTGCTAAAGTTTTTCGGGAATTTGGCAAGCAACAAGAAAGTAACAATGAAGACGACACAGATGTCTTATCCATTCCAGTACAAGTTATTAACGTACCGGATGAATTGCATAAAACAAATAATTGTGAAGTAGCTTTGCCAAATCATTATCGATGCTGCGCTTGTACATTGAACCTGTTGACTACCAGTGACGTTGAAAGCGTACCGGGATGATCTTTTGGAGCTCGCGCCTGTTTCACAAAAGCAACTACATTCTGCTCCAAAACAGCTAAAATATAGAGTCCGAAACGTACGGCAATTCATTCATCACCTAAATAGAGCTTCTTGTACAAATAAATTATTGTCTTTTTTTTACCTGTGTATCATTATTTTTAGACGAGAGCAAAAGCGCAATCTCTTTGGAACAGATAGAGCTTGTCGAACGTCTTCGCGGCGTCAATTCTGCGAGACTTACGTAGGTCGCAGATTACTCACGCCATGTACAACAAAATGGAATTCGTTGTACGACTCATTTGGTTTGTTGAGTGGATTATTGCAAACGAAGCTCACTCAAACAACATTTGTCTTTCGAACAACATTGCACCGTTTGCTCAAACCGACAAAGGCTTTATAACGGCATTTCTTCTTGTAATGCAATCTGTGGCTGCTCGTCTAAATAGATTTCAAAGCGAGGATGAAGCATATAAGGGTGTTTTTTACCAACTTTTTATCTACTAAGGTAAACAATTTAAAGTTTTTCTCTTAGTAAAAATTATACTTTATCTTTTCCTACTGTCCGTGTGTAAAATAAAGTGTGTTAACGTAGGCTTACAATAGCACAAAGTTTTCTGCATAAGATAATTACAGTTAAAGCGAGAGTTACCATCCGATCTGACAAAACCCAAGCACGCCTAATTACCTATAGTAAATCCGCAAACTTAAGTGCTATAGTTGTTTTAGGAACTATTCAATATTTTAACCCTTATTTACCTAGGCTATTTTTTTCTGTTGACTACCTAAGGGGGGGTCCTCGGAGGACCTAAGTTTACATGTCTAGTACTCATAATAGACAATAGCTTCGCAGTTGATTTTTTGATATATTGGAGAAAATTTATTCTAGTTTGGACAAATGTCTTTACTTTTAATATATTTGCTATTAATCTATTCTTATTTGGCATAAAGTTGAAGGTCCTCAAAGTTTTGTTGATTGCTTTGTTTTGCGACATAGTCGGTTAGTCACAGTCTGCAGCAAAAATAAATAACTACTACGTGAGGCAGTAATCTTGACAAACACAGCAAGACGTTTAAAACGTTTTTTGACTTATCTCATGATTTTTGCACACAAAAAGTATACGAAAATCAAGAGGTAAGTCAAAATAATAGCCTGCTACACTAAAACTACCCATCGGATTTGCTCAAGTAAAATACCAAAATATTCAGGAATAAATTTTAAGAAAAGTCATAAAATTTTAGGTTTTTATCATCCAAACTATACGAGTTATATTGTTTTTATATAAGGGGCGTCCTTTGAGGGCCCCCCCTTAGGTAAATTAGGGTTAATTGGCCGCGTCATGTAAAGATCAAAGAAAGGTGATAATTTTCATTTCCCTCTAAAGAGACGACATTTACCCGATTATAAAATGACTCACCAATGACAAGCCACCCAACTAATAGTGCAGTCCCCTTTTTTGTACTAGGGGAGGGCCGAAATGGCTTGTCGATTTCCCGAGTGTGTCATCCTCGGGCTATCTTCTTGGGAGATTTTTACTCATTTTTGTGTCCTTGCTGTCCGCTGCGCGGTTACAGATGGATAGCATTCTCAATTGTAAGTGACCGTCTCCCGTCTTACTTTTATACCAACCTACCGCACTTAACATCCCCCTCTATGTTTACCAATCATTCCTCCATATCAAACCATCTTCTAAAACATCAATTTTGTTACGTCAGCTAATACTCATGCTCCTTTTTTTAAGTGCCAGTATAGATTCCTGCTGTATCTACCCCTGTCAATTCACTTGGAAAGCAGGTCAGTACAATGTACCACCTGTTCTCTCTGGGTGCACCTTTCCTGCTCTGGTCTTTCTCTTGCTCAAGTCCAAAAAATTTCTCCAGACCACACCTGGACCTGTCTAAAACGCCCTTCTCAAACTTCTGTCTCCCTTTCTTACTCTGTCTCCATATTCTCAACTTTAAAAAAAACGTTCCAAAAAATCCATCTACCATTAATAACTCCTCCGATCTTCCTAACCTGTCGAGTGGATAAAATCTTATCTCTCAGATCGACGTTCAAACGTTGGGATCTGTAATTCTCATAGTCGTCCTTTCCGTAGAGATGTCCTCCAAGATTCTGTTCTTGGACCAGTCCTTTTCTCTTGTTTTATAAATAATCTTTCTGCCTTTCTTTCCTCGTCGGTTAAAGTCTCCTTCCATGCTAACGATCTCGCTATATAGGTCTCCCCCCAAAAAGTTGATGTGCAAATTTTACTGTCAAGTTGCCTTCAAGATTCTGTTTTTGGATTAGTCCTTTCTTTTTTATCAAAGATCAACCTGCCTTTCTTTCCTCCTCGGTTAAAGTCTCCATCCACGCTAACGATCTCGTTATATGGGCCTCTCCCCGGAACGTTGACGTGCAACTGCCATTGTCAAGTTGCCTTCAAGGTTCTGTCCTTGGACCATTCCTTTTCTTTTTTTTTATGTGAATGATTTCCTTGCCTTTCTTTCCTCTTCGGTTAAAGTCTCCTTCCATATTAACGATTTTGTTATATGGGCCTCCCTCCCAAACGACGTGAAATTGCCACTGTCAAGCTGCCCTCAAAGTTGTGTTTTTTGTCCAGTCCTTTTCTTTTTTTTATTTGAATGATTGCCCTGGATTCTTTTTCTAGTCGTTTAAAGTCTGCTTCCATGTTAACGATCTCGCTATATGGGCCTCCTCCCCAAACGTTGATGTGCAGCTGTTACTGTCAAGCTGCCCTCCAATTTCTGTACTTGGATCAGTCCTTTTTTCTTTTTTTTTATCAATGATCACCCAGCTTTCTTTCGTCGTCCGTTAAAGTTTCTTTCCATGCTAATAATCTCGCTATATGGGCGTCCACCCCAAACGTTGACGTGCAACTGCCACTTTCAAGCTGCCTTTAAGGTTGTGTTCTTGGATCAGTCCTTTTTTCATTTGTTTTATCTATGATTAAACTGCCTTTTTTTCCTTGTCCGTTAAAGTCTTCTTCCATGCTAACGATCTCGCTATATGGGCGACCTATCCAAACGTTGACGTGCAACCGCCACTGTTAAGCTGCTCTCAAGGTTGTGTTCTTGGACCAGTCTTTTTCTCTTTTTTATATGAATGATCTCTTTGCTTTTCTTTCCTCGTCGGTTAAAGTCTCTTTCCATGTTAACGAAATCGTTATATGGGCCTCCTTCCCAAACGTTGACGTGCAAGCGCCACTGTCAAGCTGCATCAAGGTTCTGTTCTTGGACCAGTCTTTTTCTTTTTTTTTATCAATTATTTCCCTGCCTTTTTTTCCTCGCCCGTTAAAGTCTCCTTCTGTGCTAACAATCTCGTTATATCTTCCTCCTCCACAAAAGTTGACGTGCAACCGCCACTGTCAAGCTGGTCTCAAGGTTTTGTTTAGGACCAGTGCTTTTTTCTTTTTTTATAAATGATCTCCCTGCCTTCTTTTCCTCGTCCGTTAAACTCTGCTTCCATGCTAACGATCTCGTAATATAGGCCTACTTCCCAAACGTTGCCATGCAACTGCCACTGTCAAGTTGCCCTTAAGGTTCTGTTTTTGGATCAGTCCTTTTTTCTGTTTTATTTTATCAATGATCACCCAGCCTTTCTTTCCTCGTCTTTTAAAGTCTCATTCCATGCTAACAACCTCGCTGTATGGGCCTCTTCCCCTAATGTTAACATGCAACTGCCATTCTCAAGCTAGCCTCAAAGTTCTGTTCTTGGACCAGTCCTTTTTTCTTTTTTTTTATCAATGATCACCCAACCTTTTTTCCGCGTTTGTTAAAATCTCCATCCATGCTAACAATCTCGCTATATGGGCCTGCTTCCCAAACGTTGACGTGCAACAGCCACTGTCAAGCTGCCCTCAAATTTCTGTTCTTGGACCAGTTTTTTTGTTATTTTTTATCAATGATTACTCCACCATTTTTTTCTCGTCCGTTGAAGTCTCCTTCCATGCTAATGATCTCGCTATATGGCCCTCCTTCCTAAACATTGACGTGCAACCGCCACTGTCCAGCTGCCCTCAAGGTTCTGTTTTTAGACCCGTCCTCTTCTCTTTTTTTTATTAATGATTTCTTTCCTTTCTTTTTTTGTCCGTTAAAATCTTCTTCCTTGCTAACGATCTCGCTGTATCTCTTCCTTCCTAAACGTTGACGTGTAACCACAACTATCAAGCTGCCCTTAAGGTTCTGTTCTTCAACCAGTCCTTTTTTTGTTTTTATTAATAAACTCCCTGCCTTTTTTTCTCGTCTGTTAAAGTCTCCTTTCATGCTAACAATCTCGCTATATCTCCATCCTCCACAAACGTTGACGTGCAACCGCCACTGTCAAGCTGCCCTCAAGGTTATGTCCTTGGACCAGTAGTTTTTCTTTATATGAATGATCTTCCTGTCTTTCTTTCCTCGTCGGTTAAAGTTTCCTTCCTTGCTAACGATCTCGTTATTTGGGCCTCCTTTCCAAACGTTGACGTGCAACTGTCACTGTCAAGCTGCCCTCAAGGTTTTGTTCTTAAACCAGTCCTTTTCTTTTTTGTTTTATCAATGATTACCCAGCTTTTTTTTCCTGGTGCATTAAAGTCTTCTTCTATGCTAACGATCTCGTTATATGGGCCTCCTCGCCAAACGTTGATGTGCAACTGTTACTGTCAATCTGCCCTCAAGGTTCTGTTCTTGAACCAGTTCTTTTTTTTGTTTTATCAATGATCAACCAGCTTTTTTTTGCTTGTCGGTTAAAGTCTCATTCCATGTTAACAATCGCGCTATAGAGATATTTCATGTCAACGCACACCCTTTTCCGCATTTTTTGCCGACCATTTCCGATTTTGCTGAAATTTGGCATGTTTATAGGTTTGGATGAAAAAATGTCTCACACCAAATTTTAAGGTTGTAAATAAAATATATTTTTTGATATATGAAGGTTGAAAATTAGACACAAAATTGTTAAAATCTCCATCCATGCTAACAATCTCGCTATATGGGCCTTTTCTCCAAACGTTGACGTGCAATCGCCACTGTCAAGCTGCCCTCAAGGTTCTGTTCTTGGATCAGTCTTTTTCTTTTTTTTATCAATGATCACCCTGCTTTTCTTTTTTCGTCCGTTAAAGTCTCCTTCCGTGCTAACGATCTTGTTATACCTTCCTCCTTCACAAACGTTGACGTGTAACTGCCACTGTCAAGCTTCCATCAAGGTTCTCTTTTTGGACCAGTTCTTTGTTAATTTTTTTTATCAATGATCAACGTGCCTTTCTTTCCTCATCCGCTAAAGTCTACTTCCAGGGTGACAATTTTGCCATATCTTCCTCCTCCCCAAACGTTGACGTGCAACTGCCACTGTCAATCTGCGGTCAAGGTTCTCTTTTTTTAACCAGTCCTTTTTTCTTTTTTATTATCAATGATCTCCCTGTCTTTCTTTCCTCGTCCGTTAAAGTATATCCTTCGATGCTAACGATCTCGCTATATGGGCCTCCTTCTCAAACGTTGACGTGCAACCGCCACTGTCAAACTGCCCTCAAAGTTCTGTTCTTGGATCAGTCGTTTTTTTTTTATCAATAATCACCCAGCCTATTTTTCCTCGTCGGTTAAAGTTTTATTCTGTTCTAACGATCTCGCTATATGGGCGTCCTCTCTAAACGTTGACGTGCAACCGCCACTGTCAAGCTGCCCTCAAGGTTCTGTTTTTAAAAAGTCCTTTTTTATTGTTTTTTTTATCAATGATTTCCCTGCTTTCTTTCCACGTCCGTTAAAGTCTCCTTCTATGCTAACGATCTCGCTATATGGGTCTCTTTTACAAACGTTGACGTGCAACTGCCACTGTCAAGCTGCCCTTAAGCTTCTGTTCTTGAACCAGTGATTTTTTTGTTTTATCAATGATTACACTGCCTTTTTTCCTCGTCCGTTAAAGTCTCTTTCCATGCCAACGATCTCGCTATATGGGCCTCCTCCCCAAACCTTGACGTGCAACCACTATTATCAAGCTGCCCTCAAGGTTTTGTTCTTGGGACCAGTCCATTTTCTTTTTTTTTCAATGATCAGCCTGCCCATCTTTCCTCGTCGGTTAAAGTCTCCTTCCATGCTAACGATCTCGCTATATAGGCGTCCTCCCCAAACGTTGACAAGCAACCGCAACCGCCACTGTCAAAATGCCCTCAAGGTTCTGTTCTTGGACAAGTCCTTTTTTTATCAATGATCACCCTGCCTTTTTTTCCTCGTCCGTTAAAGTCTTTTTCCATGCTAACGATCTCGTATATGGGTATAACGATCTCTATATGGGCTTCCTCCACAAACGTTGACGTGTAAACGCCACTGTCAAGCTGCCCTCAAGGTTCTGTTCTTGGACCAGTCTGTTTTTCTTTTTTTTTGACAATGATCACCCAGCCTATTTTTCCTCGTCCGTTACAGTCTTTTTCCGCGAAGTTTTACAGGACTCCGCGAAGTTGATCCGCACCCCCATCCCCAACGGTGGTGGTGGTAATCGGTTGGGTAAACCCATTACCACCACCACCACCTCCTCTTATTTCCTCCCAACGTCTATCCCTTTCAACCAGTTGGATAGACGGCATCCAATCTGTTGTCTTTCAACATCAAATCCCTCCAGTATCTTCTGAGTAGCTTACTCTCCCTCGCTCTGCTCGATGTGCCCTCTCTTGTTTACGCTGCAACGGGCACAGCACTCTTCTTACTACATACCTCCACAGGGTTGGTCGAGCCGAGACTCCTTTGTGGGAAACCTCTTTGTAACCCTAAGTGATTTTGAAGTGAATTTGAAGTGGAAAACCTTTTTCGAAGATATTTTATAATTTCGAAGGAGGTAGCATATAGTTGAAACACTTAAAAAAATTGAGTAATCACCTTGAATTCATTGCGGTTTTCCTAATTTTCGTCTTCAAAAAGAAGTAAATTATAAAAAAAAAGGCTTCAATTCAAATTTGATTCATTCTTAATTTCTGTCCCAAAATTGAAGTGATCTCTAAAAAAGGTCTTCACTTTAATTCTGCCCTAAAAATAGTGTTCTCTAGTTATCTGCAGTAGTCATTGACACACAATTCTATTGTCATGGAGGCCGCGCAAAAAACTCATGGGGCCACAGATTCCCTATCTCTGCCCTTTGTAATAACGTCTTTCCTAGGAAAAAATATAGAGATAAAATGAAAAATGAATAAAAAAACTAAAAAGTTAAATATTAATAAAAATTTTTAAAAACTATTTTTTAGAAATAAGCACATTAAAATAAGCACAAATCTTAGCAACAAGCAGGAAATGGTAACCCTGGTTATAACTTGCTTGTTTTCGATTAGGGCAGTGAAAAAATGTGCGTGCTGTTTTAAACGCTCTTTTTACATCGTCTATACCTGTTTAAAAAATATTCTGTTTAGGACAAAATTGGAAGTGCTACAAGGCAGAACTGGTTTGAAATATGCTCAGTCACTTGCTTCATACCTTTTTGATCATCAGGAAAATAAAAAAAAATCGGCCAAAAGTTTCAAGGATCAATTTAGACGTATTTTTACTGACGTAAAACTGTTAGTGGCAAGCGCAGTTCACCCTCACTTTAAACTTGGAGTTGTTGCTCGCCTTAACAATGAACTCTTACCCGAAGTAAAGTCTCAGCTTCTGAAAGAAATTTCAGAAAACATTCCAGAAGGGCACGCCGTAACGGATGTTAGCGGATACTGAAGATGTCGAAAACTTTTTTAAGGTTTGCAAATATTAAATCTGTCGTGTTCAATGGTAATCTATATTATAATGTAGGTTAGCATTTTGCACTGTTTTTAACATGACAATTGTAATCAGTGTTTTTTTTAAGGCGTTTTGAGGAACCGAAACGGTCTCTCAAAATTGTCCAGCGGTCTCTCAAAATCTGCTTCTACAATAGTGTAAACAAAGATAAGTACGCTCAGAAACAATAGGAAAAAAATTAGCGGTCGTTCAAAATTGCTTAAAGGTTCCTCAAGCCAAACCTTAAAAAAAACACTGATTGTAATGGTAACTGCAAATCAGCATGGGCAAAAATGGTGTTCTTTTCTGTACTAGTCACGGGGTGTCAGTTTTGTTGTTGGTGTTTGATATGATAGGACTCCATATGGTGTTTGCATATTCCAAAATAGGGCGATTGATAGCTTTGAATGTAGATACGATTGGTTCCTTTTGTTTACTCCATTTGGTAGAATTGAGTGCTTTCAAAATGTTAAGCGTTTGTTTTGCGTAAATGATAGTGATGCTTATATATTGTAAAAAATGTCAGTTTTGAGTCGAGAGTGATTCTAAAACTTTATGCTGTTTTGTTGTTGGTAGTGATTAATTTAAGCAAGAATTGTGCCAAATTCAGTTGGGTCTGGTGTAAAAAATGTAGTCGTAGTTTTGCCACGTATGAGGTTTTTAACTCGAGTTTCAAATTCGGTTATATTGGGTTTTATCGATTTTACGTACTCAAAAACGGCTCTAACTGAGTGTCAAAAAATGTGTCGACAGTTGGATTTTATAAGCTTCTCTTGTTTTACAGGACTTGAGAATAACACCGATGGAGGATGGCCAAATATCTTCTCTGGTCAATAAAGCGATAGAAGATTGGATGGTCACAAAGAAAACATGGAAAAGACAAATGCAATTGGAATCTTTTCCCGTGTTCTACCGACGAGCTTGGGTTGAAGTTTTTCTTAAATACAATACTGGCATTCCAAGCCTTGCGGCAATAGACGCGTCTTCTCTGTCAGATCCGACGTAATGGAACCAAAGAGAGCGACCTCAACGTCAGAAAAGTTTGAACGATTAGTATTTATTTGAGAAAACAAAAGGTGTGTGACCTCGCTAAATAATGATAACAATTAATTTTTTTGTGTTGTTATGTTGATCATTTCGCAGCCTTTTGGTTGTTTTTGTAATAGTTTGTCATCGAATGAATAAAAAAGCAAAAACCGTTCAATTATTGCAAACAATTAAAATCGAAGAAAAGCTCTTTTATTGACTTTGCTTTTATTAACACAAGTTTTTGTAAGCTATTGATTATTTCCTCAGAAATAGCAATATTTACTTTTTTTAAGTTTTTTATATGTGACATGATTGAAATTTAGAGCTCGTGTTAGACTGCGCTTATGATTTAGAAAAGAACATTGCGCTTCATATGATTCCAAAATCATGCTGCGCCGCCCGCCTGTGCTTAATACACCATTCCTAGATAATTTTTAAACACATTGCGCTGCGATTAACACAATTTTTTAAAGCGCATTGTGCTTATTGTGCTCCACTAAACATAATTGAAGATACATTGCGCTGCGCTTCACTAATTTTAATTGCGCTATGCTAATTTAGGGAAAAATGCCTCCCACTTTTGCTTACGTTTGATATCTGTACGTTGTAATCTGTAACGTGTTTCTTTCTTTTCAGACTCGAGTTTTTAAGTTTAATTAAAGGCTCATTTCAAGCAAACTAATTAGAATTTTATAGCAACAGGCACTCTCAATCAAGAAAATTTGCATATACAGAAAAATTTTACTGGAAAATTTTGAGAAGGTAAAAAAAAGGTTTTATTTTAAAAAAATTGACCACAGTGTTTTATGCCTTAGCCCGCAAATATTTTTGATAAGCCAAAATAGCTCTTGCCTTAAAAAGGTTAAACACTCCCGTCGTAAGTGGAGAACCTTTTTTTCCTATTTGTCGAATTCACTTTTTATTAAAAAAGATGTTCACTTTTAAACGTAATAGTGAAGACCATTTTTGGTCTTTGCCAAGTTTTCTTGTAAAAATTTTATTTAAAACGCTAAATTTGCCTTTGTGTAAAATGTCTTTTTTTAAATCTTTGCTTTCTTGTCTAATCAAAATTTACGAACTGTTTTTGTATTTGATTTTGGTTTTGGTTGGGGCAAATCTAATACCATGCTTCATTCTTGCTAGTTTCAAAGAAACTATCTGTCTTTTGTACCCGGTGTTTTGAAAGTATTCCACGGAAATACTTTTACACCCTCAAGTTTTTGGTGCTTTTGACTAAAATTTTGTTATGACCATTTAATGTTTGTAATTTTGTTTACCACAATAGACGGTAAACAGAATTAATCCAAAGCAAATCAAAGTATTACTTTAATGCTATTATTAAAGTCTTTTATCAGAAATCTATTACCCTTTTTCCAGTAAAGTTACATTGACGATATTATTTAACTGATTAAATTGCGATGCATGAATTTATTAATAAAATCGTTCAAATTTCAATTTAATATAGAAAATAAAAGTTAAAAATTTAAAACCAACTGTATCATTACGAAAAATCGATTTTGACCTATAAAATTCACCATTAAATTGATGATGACCTTTAAGGTCAAAATCGATTTTTCGTAATGATACAGTTGGTTTTAAATTTTTAATGTAATTAGTGCGAAGTTTGTTTATGAACTTGTTCAGCAAAGCCTTTTACATTTAGCTTCGTCTTGATCACAGCACAGCAACTATTACTGCCTAGGCATATATCAAAGCGATTTACTATTTTCATAGTGGCGAATAGGGGCGCCGCAAACGGGGAAAGGGGAAAATTTACTCTTTTGAAAAAGGAAAGGTACAGGTGGGCAGATACAAAAGTATTGGGTTAGATTTGCTCTTAAAATTTTAGAAACTCGATAAAAGTATTGGATCGCGTGAAGGTAAAAACGTTTGCACTGGTTCTTGTTCATACCTTAAATTTAGGATGAAAAACCAATATTTTGGACGGAATTAAAAGTGATGATCTTTTGTTTTGATATCAACATGATTTTGCGACAAAAATTGAAAATTTGGACGGTGATTGAAAGTGATGGTCCTTTTTCGTTTGTTAATAATCACTTTATTTTTTCGCTGATAACGGTTATAATTACAAAAAGTGTCTTTTAAAGAAAAACATGCTTACCAAAATTTACCTTTGCTGGAAGTGCCTTTTCAAAAAAAATGTGCTCTCTATTTTAAGTTTGACCCCCGGCAAAAAACTCCGTCGGCCTTAGTGGCGAGGACAAAAACTGCATCAACAACAAATGAATGAACAAAAATTTACAAAGGTAAGTCATTCACATTTGAATAAGCATAAAGGAAGTAAGTCTTCTTGCTGAATAATAAATATTTTTTCTAAAGAGACAACTATTTAGCAAGCACATACGTTGCTGCGACGTCCTTAAAACTTCCGATATTGGTCCAAACATCCTCGACCAATATCGTCTTGACAAGACGTTCGAATTGGCAGGAAAACAGGTGATGACATTATCTAATTACAATTTAGCGTCTTCTAACTAATCACGTGACCATAGCCGTATCAGACCAAAACATTATCCGTCTGGAGATGCCCAAATTTCACTCGATATTTTGTGAAAACCTTTCTGTTTTTTACTTGTTTAATTTTATTTCTAATAAATTTTTAAAAGATTTTCCGAAACGTCAATGTAAATCCACTCAAATCGCACTGTTTTTGAGTCGACTATTGGTCAACATCTGTTAGACAATAAAATTTGCTTGGATAAATTTGATACTAACTGGTTCTCTATTTTAGCTGCAGGACGATTATCTTTTCATCTGGAAACGTTTGAAGCCACCTTCATAGAGTCTTTTAAACCCTCTCTTTATTGCCAGAAAGTGTTTGTAATGCCATTCTGCCTTCTCTATTCAATAATAAAGAAACGTTAAACACCAAATTCATGGATTAAATTTGTTAAATATTGCAAAGAATTTGATAAATACTGCTATTATGGTGTTAACGATGGTAGTTGATTTTTTTTTGTTATGCAAAGAGTCACCTAAGTACACTCTCCTAGAAAATATTAAAAGCAGTTTTTATCCATTTTTAAGTAAAAAAGGTTAATTTAAAATTTCAAGCTGCGTACAATTAGTAACTTGAGCCACAGCTTTATTTGATAAATTTTGATATTTTCATGATGAAAATTTATGTTTAATTAGAAATTTATTTTAAAAGTTTTAAAAAAGGGGAAATGTTTTGCCGAAAATAAATCTTTTATAAAATAATTAATACCGAAAAGTTTTAAGCAATGTACAAGTTAATGAATTACACTAGTTTAAAACAATTTTGTTGCTGACTTTTACAGTTGTTTTTCTTTAACTATTATTGTTGCGATACTTAGCAGCACTACCAAACTCATAAAAGTTTATTTTTGGACATTTTATGTTTTTAAGTCCTATTCAAAAAAATTAAACTTAAGATAAAATTAACAAATAATGATAATGGCTTGTAACAATCACAAAGGATGAATGTATGATAAACATTGTTGTGAACAGTTTGCTTCATTTTATTAATTTCATTTGAAAGTGTTTTTGAAAAGGGCGCAATAAGTCAAAAACTTTAGAAATGAAATCGTATAAATTTAGTTGTACTGCTTAGTATCGCAAAAATATGGCTAAAGAAAATTTGTTCCTTGCTAAAATTAAATTCTTTTTTTATCTTAACCTAATATCTAACTTAATATCTTGTTAAATTTCATAAAGAAAATTCCACTGATGTCATGTCTTGAAAGAAGCCAAAGTAAAAAATAGTTTCTTTCAAATACACTCGATGTTCATGCAGCAATTCCCTGATCGGCCGACAATTAAGCGGCCAGCGGAAAAAATTTTCCGATTCCCATTGGGCCAATCCAGCTTTGATGTTAATGTAAACATTTTTTATTAAGATAGTGACTATTTTTTCGACTTTCTTGTCACTTCAATGATTTATGTTTATTTAAAAAACAAAAAATTTGTTAAACTGTGAACAAAAGTTGAAAAATTTTTCCAACTTTCTTTAGAGAAACAAACGATGTTGCCATTTGTAAAATTTTTTTTATTGATTAAAAAAAATTAAAAGCCACATTAAGAATGACCAGCGTTAAACACTTGAAGAAAACGAATTGATCACTTTGACCAGTACTCAGGTCAGCGATCTATTGGACCCTTCAAAGAACAGTTTTTATTTATTTCAATTTTTATTATTATCGGCTGTCAAACTATAATGCAAACACAATTAAAAAATATCAGGGAGAGGAAAAAAAGAAAAACGTTTTCAACTTGTAAAAAAAAGACAAAAATGCGTTTGCATCACAAAAACTTAGAAAAACTATTGTATTAGAAAAGTAAAATTTTTCCTGTCATTTTCCTACCGTAAAATTACGTTTATATTGTAGAAATATATAATAAGCAAAGACGTCTTTTTTAAACAGCTTTTAGTTTTATATTTCAATCAGTCACACTTACTAGAATAATTTTTTTTATTTACTTTATCTATAGAATTCTCATAGACACGTGAAATATTTGATTATTAAATACCGACTACTTCTTCGCTGTCTCCAGGTCAAAAGATGAAAAAAGTTTACAAAATAATCTTGAATACAAGCGGTTTGGTGTTTAATAGTGAACTGTTTAACTTTTTTATGTATTGCACCACAGAAATTAAGTTTATTTTACTTTTGTTTTACAAATAATTGCTTCCACTTGAAAATCTAAAACAATTTTTATTCCTTTTAATTGTATTTTAATTTAATTAAATGAATTGTTTTAGAGAAATAATTATTACGTCACAATTAACCAATCTTTCAAAACAAAACTCACTTTGTTTAATTTTACGGCAATTGTGACGTTTTCAAAATTAGTCATTGTGACGTTTACAAAAATAAAACAAAACAAGCAACTTACCAGACGCGCTATAGCAAACCCCACCCTCTACTGCACATGTCATATTTCCCAGTTTATTACAAACACAAGGGATGGGATAGTATGATGATGAACATTGTTGTAAACAGTTTGCTTCATCATGAGGACTGAGCCAGGGACATTCTATCCATCCACTGCATTCATCACATATGCTACAAAACAATATTGATGTCACAAAGCCAATAACCGGCGTCATAATTCGATACAAAATATAGATTTGCTAGTCAGCAGTAAAGTTTAAATCAGTGTTCCGTGGGTTGAACCAAACAAGTCGATTAGGGGTTAACTTTATTATTTGCTTCATCTGGTTTTTATTCATTCTAAAGTAAGATGTGGTAGTGAAAGTAAGATACGTGTTTTTGTACCTATTTAATTTTATATAATAAATATTAAGAAAGGAATTATTATTTGGATTAACTCTAAAAAAAAAGACAAAAAAAAATTTTTATTAACAATATTTCACGTTTACTAAAAAGATTTGAACTATAATCGACAAAACAATTACTATTTCTTTCTTCAAAGAAAGTCAGTAAATTAAGAAAGTGAAAGCAGCAGCAAGAAGTAACAAATCTTTAAACGAAGTAAATTTGCTCAAAGAAGAAACTGCCAGGTACGTGATTTAACAATAATAAACTTAAACGAGCTAACTTTCAAAGATCTAAGTTTGCAAGAACAAGCATTCAGCAATTCCTATGATTTTCGCATTATTGACTTACTCAAATCAGTTTAGTAACCATAAAAATTAGGTTATCAATTTCAGCCGTATTTGCTTATTATTACGTCATCGATTGATTTTCATTTAATTGTTAACTTAAGCAATAAAAAAATTTTTTATCCCGCTATTTAGAAAGAGGCTGTTGACCAGAAGACCGTATGGTCATTTCGCTACCTTCCAGTGCTTTCGAAAACTTTTTTTACATATAATGGTGTATTTTTTGTTTTGAAGCACAAAACAAATAAATAGATTGATTGATTGATTTATTTTTATTCCGCTCTACAATCAACATTTCAATTTCTGTTTTGTTGAGACCCAACCATAAAAAAACAAGCAAAATATATAAAAAAAAAGTAGTAGATCAGTAAATTTTGTGATAAGAGGGTTGCTAAGCGACCGCGGAATCTAACAAAATTATTAAAATTCTAACAAAGTTTGATGGCAGGCAACAGGAATACAAATATTTTTTAGCATAGGAAATCAATCGAACTCCAATTGTTTTTGTTTTATATTTCATGTTTACAGATTCATTGCCAAAACCTTTGTCAGCTTTAACTTACAAGGACAATGATGTTAAAAAATGTCGTGAAGCAAGTTAGTTGGAAAATTTCTAGCAGATTGAACATCTTTTAAAACAGTAATACATATATTTAGTTATTTTCTGGAGCTATGGTCCCAAAGTACGGCTTGCGGTTCGGACGGAAAATCTGTCAGGCTCGTCAAAATCTGACGCAAAGAAACTAAAATATAAAAAAGTATAAACCAGTGGTCACCAAGCTACACCTGATCAAATGATTCAAAAATGAAACACTTTTTTAAAAAATAAAATCTTTTTCACTCAGTGTCTAGAAAAGTTTCATTAAAAATTAATCATTGATTTTTTAAATTTTTTTTATCTTGCTTCGTTTGCTGTGAACCAAGTAATTGAATAAAATTTGTATAATTTTTATCTTGTCTTTTCTCTACAGACGCGTTTGCGTCTTGAAATAAGAGGGAAAAAATGCTGCGTCAGCAATCTTTCAATTTTTATTATTATTTTAAAATTTATTTTATATCTATATTTATCCTTCTGATTCGCAGGAAAGCGACGGAGGCGCTAATACATAGGCCAAGCAATTACCCCGACCTGCTTCCGGAGATACCTAGATATTGCTGTTCGCTTTAAATTTATAGAGATACGACTTTATTATAGAACTGCTTGCCAAGACCACCAAGCAGGGGAAAATCCCGTAAAGTGTTTTTCCCAATGACACAACAGAATGAAGCGAGTAGGATTTGAACCGAGACCATGTTGATCACAATCGCGGCGCTTTCACCAAGCGACCACGCTGCCGACGCGATGCGATTACACACTGTCGATTTGAAGCGAAGACCTAATTTTGTGTGCATAACTGATTTGTTGAATACTATATTTATTGAATTGAAGTAAAAACTGTTTTTAGATAATTTGTTAGCTTATTGATAAGCTCTCTGCTTCTATTTTGACATCAAAAAATTTTGTTTAATTTTATTTCTGTTAAATTTAAATTTTATTTTAAGTTAACGATTTTAGCTTATCATGGAAGTTTTATGAATAGACTACGGTTAAACTGTTGCAAAAACAGCAATTTACAATTAATTTAGAGCAGGGGTCTCCAAAGTACGGCCCGCGGAGCTCTTTTTAAAAAACATATACAATCACTTTGAACCACAGCTGAATAGAATTATGTCGGAAGTGCCCCAGTTTTATGTTTCTAATAATCAAGATTAACAAATAACTGGTTAAATATATATGTGTATGCAGTACCGGATATTCAAAGTTAGGGGCCCAAGGCAAGGTTTCCCGAAAATTGGTGTTGTCTTTGATCTCGTATTTCCCTTTTTTTTCCCAAAATCATCGTGATCTCTAAAAAAAGGTCTTCACTTAGAATATTTCTGTATTTTTCTCTCAAAGTCATGGTGACCTTTAAAAAGAATCGATCTCGTATTTCCCACTTTTCTCCCCATGACCTTCTAATAGACACGTCCTTGTATTAATAGGCCATGTTTGTCCCAATTTCATAATGATCTCTAAAAAACATATACAGTAAAATGAAACTATAAGCGGTATTTTCAAAGAAGGGCCCGAGGTAACTGCTTTATGATGTGACAAAGCTCCAAAAAATTTTCACTTTAGTGACTTCAGCCGGCACTATTTATTCTAATAAGAATAATTTACATATATTTTACCTTTATTTCGTATTAATAAAATAAAAGTTTTCTGATTATTTTTGTAAAAATATATTTGCTTTACCTTTTTTTTGCAAATTCATACTAGTGTTTTACCAAATAAAAAATTATACGTACATTTAGTGATTAGTGAAATTATTGAAGTTTGGCGACCGCTGGTATAAAGTATGGGTGCGACCTTTCTGAAAAGACTTCACTCTCACAAGGGTTGCAAACTTTCAAAGTATTATTAAAGTATTTTTTATTAGATTTATTTTCAGGTCAGTTCAAAACAGTGTCCACGCCGCAAAAAAGAAACTGATTAGTACCAAAGAACCAAAGATCTTGATCACAGAATCTTTAACTAGACGAAGACTAAATTTCGTAGAAGAGGCAACGAAAGTATTTAACTTTTCAATTATAAAGCCCATGAAAAGTACAGTGTGCTGTGCCTACAAAAGTAAGAAACATTCTATTAAACTTTATCAGATATTTTAAATTTAAAAAATTAAAAATGTGGCGCAAAAATATTGAACAAATTTTTGAAAACTTTTTATTTGTTTTAACATTTATCATATCAAGCAATGTTAAATGACTTGATGAATAAATAGTAGCTCGAGCTCAAATCAACAATTATTCAAACAAGAACCTTTTGTGTTTTTACTATCTCAACGATTAATGGTTTTCCTGACACTGACGCTGAAAATCTTCACTGATAGACTACTATCTGAGCTGAGTACAAAGTTATTGAACCAAGTAATAGCATCAACAAAGGCTTTTCTAAACTTAACGCCTGATAATAATCTACATGTCATTAGGTTTTTATGTCACCGTTTACTTTGTGTATTACTTGATTGCATCTCATTATTGGTAAAAACTGACTGACTGTCAGGAGAAATTTGCAGAAAAAGCAAATAAGCTAAAAATTTCATGTAAACAAAACTTTTGAAGATGTAATTGTACCCATGCGGCCTGTAACAGTGTAAAACTATGCGGCCTGATAAAGATTAAATTGAATTAGCTTTCTTTATTTAAGTTTTAAAAAAAAATTTTTATGGAACTTAATGGCTCTGCTTTTTGTATAAAATTTATGGGAATATGTGTCGATTTCTACATTTTTTCAACTGATTTTGCAATTACTTTTAATATTTTCCCAAAACTAAGTTCTCTATAAAGCTTAAATTGCGACGCGAGAAAGCGATATAAAACTTTTCCGAAAAAGCACAAGTTGGAACTGAAAATCAGAAATACAAGATTGAAATGATTGCAAAAATTTTATTTCTTAACAAACGTTTAAATAATTGTTTACAAAGGACAAAACATAATTCTCTTACCTTTTTACATCTTTCCCACTCAGGCAATCACGTTTTCCATCATTTGCAGAATTAAGTAAAATACATTGATACAGATTCTCATATACATTTCCATCTTCAATGCGACGACTACATTGAAACTCATCCTCGGAACAAGAACATTCTATTTCATCCGAACCATTTTCGCAATCTTTAACTCCGTCGCACATGTATTTTGTAGGAATGCAATTTCTCAATCTTTTTCTGATAAATTTATAATAACCACAATGAATTAAGAAATTTTAAAGTATTTTAAAAGATTTAATTGTTAAACTGTATTTAGAACTCATTTCTATATTTATTGATACAATTCATAATATTATCTATCTTAAGAAAGTTATTTAAAAATATATTTTTTAAGCTATGTTTGCTTTTGGTCTCTAAATTTGTTGACATAATAATTTAAAAATAAATTGATTTGGCTCTATTGATTGATTTAATTGTATTCTTCTCATTTTAAAACAGGAAAATCGTGACCCTAAAAAACCCAAATATTTCCAAGAATAAACATGAAGAAACTAAAAAAACGTTAAACATAAATAACATACTATGATGTCACAGGTGGCTAAAATATTTCCACATTTTTAATATCAACATGCCAAAAAAGGATATTTTTCAACCTTCAGTGAAATCAACGTTTGCTTCATTTAGAGCCACAGTGGACAACTGGTGATCCTAAATAATATTTTATGTGCCTGTAATCAGTCATCCATTCAACTAATTTAACCGAATAAGATTCTCTCTTTATTGCAGCCTTGTTTTGAAACGAGGCAATACAACTAATAGGACTACAAATTGTGGAATATAGCTTTTAAACAAACAAAAACGTTTTCAAGTGCAAAAAAAATAAAAAATAAAAAAAAGAATTAACTTGCGATTAAAAGCCAGTAAGCCACGTTCAATATTTATTTTGCAGGTATTTCGTGTCCTTCACCTGGTTTTTTAGGCTTTAGTCAAAACTAATTTTGTAAAGTGACCGGCAACACAAAAAAGTTTGTGCGTCACTGGTTTAGAGAATGAACTTTGCATTAAAATCACCGGTAGCGATGAAATACGTTTATGACAATAATGAAAAATAATGTTCAATAACGTAGTTTAGTTTGTCTCGTAAGTTATTTTAACTTTTAGGCTCTACTTCATAGTTATTTTAATTGTCCGCATTTTCAGCAGCGTGCTCAAGTGATCAAGAGCAAGCTTGTGGGGTCTGAAGGATTTTTTCCGACGCCAACTCCGAATCCAAAACGTTTAAAAAACAACTCTGACTTTACTCTAAAATGTGCGACTCCGGCGACTCCGACTCCAAATCCAAAAACTATAAAGGCCTAATTTAGCGTAAACAAAACCTCCAAAAACAAAAACGACTCCGACTCCGCCTAATCTTAAAAACGACTCCAACTCGGATAAATTTTAAAAACAACTCGAACTCCGATTTCTCCTTAAATGCAACTCTGGCGACTCCGTCTGAACAACCCTGGTTAAGAGCGCTATGATTGTGATCGACGTGGTTACGGTTCGAAAACTACTTGTGTCATTCTGTTGTGTTCTTAGAAAAGACACTTTAAGGCAACTTTCCCTGCTTAGCGGTCCAACCAACCAGTTCTAAATTTCATTCATATCTTTATAAGACTAAAAAACATAATGAAAAATTTCAACAAGACAGCAATATCTTGTTATCTCCGGAAGCAGGGTGGGATAATTGCTTGCCCTATGCATAGCGCCTCTGTCGCTTTCCTACGAGTTAAAAAAGATAAAAATAGAGATGAAATGAAATGAAAAAAATCAAAGTATCTTTAAACTTAAAGTTAGATTATTTTTAATAAGCGAGATCTAATCGAAAAAATAGTCACGGAATTTTGAGGCTTTCCATTAAGAAGGATCTATTTTTTAATTTTTCCAAGATTAGTTAAAGACCTCTTTAAAAAAACGTTAATTTCATTGATCAAATAAACTTTGTAGCTAAATCAACTTCTACAAATCGTTCTTACTGCTTTAAAGATGTTGATTTTATAAATTGTCATATAAAATTTTATTTCTTTGCTACATTTTGTGTTTCATTCTTTGCTGGCAAGTTTTCAAACCTTTAGTTTTCAAATGTTATTTCCTTCTTTCATTTGTGTTGGTCGGTCGTAAAATTCAATTTGTGGCGCTTTTATTGCTACAATTAGCGCACAATCTTATTCAAAAACTGCCGATCGTTTAGAATTCTAATGATTTTACTTTAACAAAATAATACCGCAATCATCCAATAAAAAATCGCTTGTTTAAATCTGGAATTGAATAATAATCAGACTTTCTGACACAGGGGCCAGACGTAGAATGAAACTTGAGAGTCTGGATGGAATTATGGAACAGAGCGAAAACAAACTTGGGAAGATCATCCGTGAACGGTCAGTATAAAGTTTTGTTTTGTCCAGTAAAGTTGTTGCGGTTAACTTTATGTGATTTGCAACTATACCAAGATTTGTCAATGCTTGAAAAAATACTTTTTGCTCGATCAGGTTTGCCTAAATATTTAATATCTGATCAGAGTTTTGTTTCCAATTTATAAATGAATTAATTAATCTTCCGCAAAGATTAGGATGCATCATTATAAAAGTGATGATTTTACTTGCACTGCTATCTGTTCGAAATAGCAGATCATCAATTCTTTATTGAACCATAAATATGAGTCATGAAAAACTTGAGATCAGTCTTAGTTTTGATAATTTATGGCCTTGATCTTAAAATTGTGATGGTGGTCTCGAGTTCATGTGATCTCGGTCTGGCATTTTAAAAATTGGTCTCGAAACTGGAATTTAAAAAAAATTTTTTACTTGATGTGATAATAAATTTTTTCAAATTGATTTAAAATGAAACTCAATTGACCAGTTTTGTTTTAATTTTCAGTTGCAAAGGAAGCTGTGTCCGAACTTCTTTAATTTCGTAGTTTTGCTACTTTCTCACGTCTAATCTGATAAAGACTTTTATTGTGATTTGCTCCATCTGTACATGAACTGGACACCTGCAGAGGTCAATATTTTGCATTTGAACCCGTCTGTACTTGTCGGTACTTTCGTATATGCCGATTCTACCCAGCTCATAACTTTTCGTTTTTGCATACCTTCATCATCAATGATTAAAAGTTTTAGTACAATACAACAGCCTGGGATAGTAAAAGGATAAACCATCGGCTCTTGTTTGTGTCTGACCGAAGTGTCCCTTAAAACAATGACAACGACGACGACAAAAGTATGAAAATATAAAATTCAATTTTTTATACAAGATAATTATTGATGCAAACTCAAGATTAAAAATTTGCACTGTATAGTTACATTTATTTTTTTCAAAATTGTTTTGGCCCGTCTGTACTTGCCAGCTTGGGCCAGCAACCGAATAAAATAATAATAAGTAAAAAATTAAAGTTTCGCTCTGACATCAGCCAAAACAAAAAATGTGCAATATGGTAGATCCTCTTTAACTGCTGCCGTTGAATAAGCAATTAAGATTTAAGTTCATTAAAACAGTTAAATTAAATTATTAAATAAATTAAATTAAAACTAAATAATGCAAAAGAACTAGACCTACATTAACAAGATAGATTGTGTATATTTTCATTTGAATGAAGCGGTAGGCAGAGCGGACATGGATTTATAAAGTTTAACTGCAGCACTTAACTTACGGTTACTATGAAGCTTAAAAATAAATTAAAATCCTTGTTTTGGATCTTGATTTGAATATATGACGTCATAAACAATATGTTTCCTATTAAAAATGATTAACTTTGCTTTAAAAAAAATCTTTAAAGTTATTTGATAACTTGGAGCTAGATGTTTTTAATATCGAGTTTTAAAACTTTTTCAAATAAAATTTATTTCTGACTCCAATAGTAATATCCGTTATGTTAAGGATAAAATTTCCGAGAAATTTTTTAAGAAAGACACAAGTTTAAGAAATCAGCCACAAATTTACATGAATAACACCAATGGTTCCTTTTTTACAGGCTGCTATTTCTACGAATAGTTTAAGAGTTTTTTAACTACTGTGTTTTTGAGTACCACATAAACGCAAAACAAATTTCATTTATTCTCATTATTTTTTGTTTAAAAGTTAAGTCAAAATAAAGTTATAAGTGATTCATCAGGTAACTTCGTTTTATAAGCGTAAAAACTACTTTTCTTTATAAATCTATAAATTTTGCACTGGTAGACTAAAATTAATTTAAGTTAGGTTTCGCTAATAAAGTAGTAGAATAAGCTTTGTAGGCTTTGCTTTTATGTATATAACTGTATATTAAACTTACTCTATTTGTGTGAGAGAGAGAGAGAGAGAGAGAGAGAGAGAAAAGATTGTTTTGGTCAAGGATAATAAGGCACTTAAAAAAAACAAATAAAGTAATTGAATTTGAGCAGGGCCAGGCAACATCAATGTTGAAGACCAAATTTTGTGGTCTCGTTATTGGTTGTGGTCTCGGAGTAATGCGGTCTTGGTGTTGAGTTTTCGAAATTGGATTCAAGTCAGGACATTTTTTGATATTTTTGTAACTTGCTGTGATTGTGATTATTTTAGAAATTTTATTAACCCTCTAACGTCCGAATTTTTTTTTTCGTAAAAAAAAAATTAATAAGTGTGTTTTCTGGTTTGAATAGGTATTGTTATTACTAAAAAATTTTGTTTTCAAAAAAATTGTTTTATCTCCCTATTTTTTAAACGTCACAGATTTGTCCATTTGGTCCACTAATCCAAAAGCATTAGCAACTTAAGTATGAAGTAGCATGTTTATTTACAAAAGCAGAAAACGTAAACAACTTTACAAAAAGAAATGTAAAGAAGAAAAATAATTGTCAGAACACAACACATACAAAAAAAAACGTTTATTTATTTCTTATGAAAATTCCAAAAGCAATTTTTATTCTTATCTATGCAGAGATAGACTTTGCATTTGTGGCAAAAGAAGTGAGGAGAACTTTTGCAACCGGGTAGTTTACATCTTGCCCTCTTTTCTTTATAAATCGGAAAATGATCAGTGTTGTCTTGCCGAATACTTTGCTGAGGGATTGCGTTAGAGTTGTGCCCTCTCGATTTTTTAGCCTCATATGTTGTTTCGACAGAGGTGGATGGTTTTCCACGCTTTGCAGGACCAACAGCCTTATTCTGTTTATGTAGAGCTTCTGCTACTTCATACTTGAACTTCAACAAAGGAAGCTGATTCCTTTGAGGCACACCCAATTTGTCACAGTCTCGCCGATACAGCAAACAGCTTGTGACCACAGTCATATCTAAAAAATGAAAAAACAGCCGATGATAATACTTTTTAGATCGCAGCTTGATACGGTACAGAGCAATTAGAGAGTCAAGAAGATCTACACCTCCCATATGTGCATTGTATGTCACAACTGCATTGGGACAAGAAATATCAATCCTTTTCTTGCTCTTGGTTTCGTAGCGTTTTACAAAAGTCAGCGGCTGAGCAGAATCAAAACTTGTCAGCAGCGTAACTGCTTTCGTGTCCATCCATCTTATTGTCCTTAGCTTTATGTTGTCTATAGTGCATTCTTTTTCCAAATATGCTCCACTTCCCAGTTTTTTCATATCTTTGTCAGATGAAAGAGTGCAGCCACGCAGCCTATTGCTTCTAACAGTCCCCAAGCATTAAACCTTTGACTTTGCAAGATGACAAATCAGAGGCACAGAAGTAAACCAATTGTCAAAAAACAACAACTGATTTTTATCGGCAGGAATGATTTTTGACAACCTCACCACTATACTGGCACCTAAGTCAGGTTCTCCAGCAGGAGGTTTGATTTTCCCAGTGTATACCTCAAAGTTGTGAATTATCCCTTTATTGCTGCATAGTATAAAAACTTTGTATCCATATTTGTGTGGCTTGCTGGGAATATACTGCTTTAGGGCGGACTTTCCTTTGAATGGTAACATTTGTTCATCTATTCATAGGGTTTGTGGCATAGTAATTGAATTGTATTTTTCCCGAAGATGATCCAGCAAAGGCCTCACCTTGAAAAGCCTATCAAAATTATCATCACCAGAAGGAGCCATTCTGCTATTGTTATTGAAATGAATAAATTGTTTGATTTCTTCGAATCGTCGCCTAGATAATATATCGCTAACTTGAAGAATTCGAAGACCCAGAGACCAAAAGTGCCTTGAGTTTGAAAGAGGAATCAAGGACATAAACATGACAACAGCCAAAGGTTTTTCGAGCTCATCGATAGAAAGTCCCAACGGTCTTGATGGATCAATCGTAGCAGAATAAAGTTTCGATTCGTATACTATGTAATCCATAATTGTGGTGTCAAAAAAATAACGAAAGTACTCAATTGGTGCTTGAATAGAATCGGTCTGGTAATCACTTCCAAGCCATTGTGGTGGTGTACGAGAAGTGGATGATGATCCATTCACTTCTTTCCACTGTGGTACTTGTTGAGAACCTAAAGGTCTTTGCTCTGAATTATTTGAAGAACATCCAGCATTATCCATTTGATTACTATCAACATCATTATCTTCATCATCTGAAAAAGAAAATTAGAAGTCTAGAGATATTGCAGCAAAAATGTATTCTAAGTGATACATGATTGCAAGTTAAAGTGACTGATACCAAGCAAGGTCCAAGCATATAGTACCATTACAAATCACAATTTCTTATCTATTTTCGTATATATATATACTGTATAATACAAGCATATACTAGTACCAAGCAAATAAAACTTACCCGAATCACTTTCAAAAAAACTTTCATGTAAGTTGTTTTGTTGAGGCTCAGGTAAATACTCTTCATCAGAATCTGACAAATTTTCGTCATCACTTTCACCTGCATTTCCCCCAAGAATTGCTATTGCATGCAATGGAATTCTTGGTCTACGCTTACCAATACCATAAAATTATTGACTATCCATACTTACACCCACTACCTATATCAGTACAACTGAAAATGAAGAAACAAAAATATTTCTGATTTCATAAAATGTTGTATATATTAGCAGTAGCCCACAGTTAGAAACCTGAAGTATATAACATTTGAGCTCACATTACAACATATCAACAGTCTTTACTGCACTGTTTGCTTTCTTGATATGTATTAGTGCTAACAAAACAATAATAATAACAAGCCTACCGGTAATTGATAATTTTAATAATTCAATATGGTATTGCCTTTTGTGTCTACTTTACTAGTACATAGTCCTGTAGAGAGATTACTGGTTAGGATTATCAGCACCATCAGTCTACAGGTCTACTAGACCTACTGGTAAGAAAATTTAAAAGTAGTTTAGTGCAACATTGCTATGTCTTTTTTGTAGAAACTCAAAGCTCCCAACTGTCTAGGCACCAGTAGCAGTAAGCCTACTGATAGGTATGCCGTCACGGCAGCCTACCCATACCTAATTTTATTTTTAGCTCACAGTATTATTTGCAAGCATCAATACTATGTAAAGTCGAAACTTAACAGTAAAACCATTTTTAAGTGGCCTCTGTGAAAAAACTAACAAGCTAAATCAAACTTGCAGTAAAATTATCAACTTACTAGGTTTCATACATAATAAATGATCAGACGACCACATCGACAAATTTGTAACGTTTAGAATCAACTCGACTATGTTCTATCCAAAGTACGCTTTCAAAATCTGTCTTGCCTATTCAAACTTATACCTAAATTGATTATTTGTAAGATTTTCCCCACTTTTGTACTTTTTTTATACACGTGTCAAATTCTATGCTCAAATACGAGTATTGCTGCTCATCAAATTACATCACGAAAAATAAAATTGCGCAATACTGCGAAACAAGCGATTGATAAAATTTCGGGTTGCCAATAAAAATTTATTGTTTGAAATATGACTAATTTGTCGATATGGACGGTTGAGTGAAATTTTGCTCCATTAAGCTATAAAAGACGTAATAGTTAAACGTGACAAATTTGATGACTTTGGCGGTAGAGGGTTAAGAATTATAATCAATTAATCAGTATTTTTTAAAATTTGAAGTGATAAAAAACTAAGAGTCTAAACTTCTTTAATTTCTTAGTTTCGCAGTTTTGGGAAGTTTAATCCGATAAGTTTTTTTACTGTGAACTGGAAAGACCATCTGCAAGAAGCTTATTTAATTACAAAACAACTTTATTTTTATTGTTCCTTTCGACAACAAAAAAACTGGTAATGTTTTTTTAATTTAATGCGTTAAAAGTGTTTGTTCACCCACGCTGTCAATTGTTTACATTTGGTTAAACCGATGGTGAAGAAATAAAGTTATCCGGTTAGGTAAGCATTTGGTCCAGTTTGAAAAAAAGTCGTATAAAATAACGAAGGATATAATGCAAAACAAAGAGACCTACAGCAGGAAAATAGATTGTGCTATTTAACTTAAATGAAATTAAAAGTCATAAGCCTTAAACAATTTAAAGCGTGGGTGTGTCGATCAGGTTTGCCATCAATTACGGTGCTCTTTAACCACTTGACCACGCTACCGACAACACTGTCACACTTCATTACTAATAATTTTAATCATAACGATGTAGTTTATCACCGTTAAAAGTAATTCGTAATTTTATTATAAGATAATAATCGCGTCTCTTTAAACGCTGCTTTATACAGTATTATACGATATAACGTCCGATTCGTTTTTATTGCTCGATACATGTATCTTCTTTTCTCTTTTGCTCGACGGTATTGACGTAATATGTTTTTGATCAACGTCATTGTAGTAGAATGTTTGCGTATATACTAGGTGGTTCTAGCATAAGCGTATTCTCTAGAAAGTTGTAGAATTGTCTACCATTTATGAGCAAATTTGCGTCACGTGATCTTTTTCTATATAAAGGCAATGCGTAGCGAGACTTTATTATTATGATTAGGTAATTTGAGACTCGAGAGACGGCTCGAGGAAAGTGATTTTGTTTGGGCACAGAAGGTAGCCCGTTAGATTTTGTATCGGTTGACAATTGTTGTATTTAATTTGCGCCAGTGGTTGGGAGTTGTGTTCTATAGAGGTAGAATTATTTGTGTTGATTGAATCAAGTTATAGTGTTGATTTTGCTTTGCAGTTTGGCAAAGCGTGGAATAGAATTTTGTCGGTCGTGATTTTTATAATACATTCGTTCTTATTAGAAACAGTGATCTCTGTTTGTTGTGAAGAAGAATCTCTAGCGAAACCAATCCGAGCTTTTGTTAAACCAACTGTACAAAAGCTTCAGGCTCATAGCAAGACTACTTCTTGAGCCGGAATAAAATAAAATTTAGATACAGCTTTGTTTCAGCGCGGGTATTCGGGTTACCTAGCTCAACTGGTCCTTTAGAATTCCCAAACAAAGTCTGTGACAAACACACTTTCAAATTTAACACAATAAAACCATAAAACTGTGAGACCACAACCCTACCGTTTGTTTCATTTTGTCGGTTTATCAGGGGATCTTATTTAAATGGAATAGTTTATAATCTCATAAGGTGATCTAACTTTAAAGTAAAACTGCGATTATTATTTAAATTTTTCAACCCTATGTTTTTCCACTTGATTCTTAGGAAAACATCGGAGGCGCTATGTGAAGCGATTAACGCAACCTGCTTTCTGAGATATCAAGATAGTGCTGCCCAGGAAATTTTTCATTTTGGTTTTTTATCTTTTTTTATTTAGAATTATGACTAAAATTCGCTAAGACCATCCAGCAGAAAAATGTGCCGTAAAACGTCTTTTCCAAAAGCACAACAGAATACGAGAGTAGGTTTTAACCCGAGAATGTATCAATTGCATCAATTATAATGCGAAGACATGTAGCCTATTATGATGTCATAAAGCAATTACAACAAGGAAAAGTATTGTGATAGTCACGGGTCAAAATTTCAAATTTTGTTTATAAATGTGAAATGCATGCGTTTACATAAAAATAACCCATTGATTTCTTAAAACACATTGTCGGCAGCGTGGTCGAGTGGTTAAAGCGCCAGACTCGTAAACAACACGGTCTCAGTTCAAAACCCACTCGCGCCATTCTGTTGTGTCCTTGGGAAAGACACTTTACGGCACATTCCCCTGCTTGGTGGTCTTGGCAAGCAGTTTTAAATTTAAGTCATATCTCTATTAAATTACAAGCCGACAGCAATATCTTGGCATCTCCAGAAGCAGGTCGAGATAATTGCCTACCCTAAGTATTAGCGCCTTCATCGCTTTCTTGCGAGTCAAGAGGATAAATATAGAGAAAAAATAAAATAAAAAAACACTTTATGCGGTGTTCAGTCTTGTAATAAAGATTGCTATGACTCGATTCAATTGTTATTAATTGTGAGTTTTTTAAAAAAGCCTTGACGTTAAGTCCTCTAATCTCACAAGTACAGTAAAAATAGCGTATGTCTACTTAAAAATCATCCAATAATTACAACGCCAAGGAACTTCGTCTACACTGCTTCAATGTCTCAGCCTGCACTCGAGACATAAAGATCCGAGTCCAGTTCGAGACGAGACTTTGTGGTTACAACACTGAGACTTCAAAACGCGTATCTCGGACACGTCTCGAGACATCAGCTTCTTATTAACCATTTTTTATATCCGAGCCACTTCTAAGTCCCATTAAATCTATTCTGCTGTTAATACAACAAAAACTTGGCAAATATTGAAGAGGTTGAAATGCTTGCAAAGATTACGAATGATTACTCGAGAAATTATTGATTATATTATTCTGTTGCTAAACAGTTATTAAATTACTTTTTTTCAATTTACCTGTTTCATGTAAACATTTTTCATTTAAGTGTTACGTAATTCAGAAAAAATATTTGCTTGATTTCTTAAAAATGCTTTATTTTGGCCACAGCAAATATTGATTATTTTAATTAAAATTAACACTGGCGAAATCACGGAAATAAAAACAAAGCTAAAACCCAACAGACTGTTTCACCCATAAAAGGGATCATCAGGGGTATCTAAAAAGTAAAATATAATAAAATAAAGTTAAGATAAAACTGCCAGAAAGAATTGAAAACACTTGAAAAACTGAAAAAACTTAAAAACTTTAAACGCTTATTAGGGTTGGAACATCCCATCACGGACTCTGCTAAACTAAACTAAATTGATAGAGAAAACACGAGAAGAAGAAAAGCGCGCGAAAAAAATACAATACAAATATTATTTTAAAATTTTAAAATTTTAAAAAGGGTTTAAGGTAGGACGTTGCACACGGCGAAAAAAATAAAAAAAAATGAAAGAAAATCACAGTTTAAGTTTGGCGTTGATCAATTTATATTTATTTTTATGCCGACACTTATTGACCAATTCGGTTTGTTTGTTCAACAGAGCGTCATCATTAGCAGTTGAGATTGCATATTTTTCTGCCAGACAGAGGTTGCATATTTTGCCCCCGTGTTGATAAGGTGTTGCGTGGCAAACTATTTTCCAAAATATAATAGGATTTAAACCAGAGTCTTTGCAGGACCAAATGAATTTGGAAAGTTCGGTTGCATTTCTTTGGAATCCGAATTGAAGGTATGGTTGTGGTTCTAGAATCTTGCTTTAAATTCAGTTTCGCACAGTCCGATATAGTTCTTATAATATGAATATAGTTTTTATAATAGGACCTGTATAATATGGTTAAGAATAGTAAGTTTAGAAATGTGCGTAGTAACTTTCAGTCTTTCTTAACTAACAATGTAACCAAAATTAATAAATCTCCTAATCTGTTTGTACCAGCCGACAAAACGAATAATTTGTACAAACTTAGCGTGGATAGCTACAAAAAACTATTAAAAAAAAATGTTACAGCTTCATATCAAAAAACCGCTACTTCAACCTAGGACAGAATCAACGCAGAGGCAAATTCTATAGTTGATAATCTGAAATTAGAGACCGCATTGAAAGTTTCCGTCCACGTAACGCTTTTATCACGTTAAAGGATCACAAAGAAAACTTTTGCAATCACCCAAAATGTAAATTGATTAATCCGGCCAAATCAGAAATAGGCAAGATTAGTAAACACCTTTTGGATACAATCAACGTTTCCCTGCATAAACAATTTGGGTTAAACCAATGGCATAACACCGCCTCTACCCTTAATTGGTTCAACGCTATTTCAGATAAGCCCAATTGCAAATTTCTTAAGTTTGACGTTGTGGAATTTTACCTCCCGATTACCGAAAAGCTTCTTACCGATGCCATCAACTTTGCTAACAATTATGCTAACATTAATGATAAAGGCATTAGCACCATCGTGCACTCTCGCAAATCAATCCTTTTTTGCGACGGCGATTTATGGGTGAAAAAGTCGGGAGCCGAGTTTGATGTTACAATGGGATCGTTTGACGGTGCAGAGGTATGCGAGCTGGTCGGCCTGTATTTTTTACATCACCTTGCTAGGATTTTTGGAAAAGAGGCTGTTGGCCTGTATCGAGATGACGGCCTTGTTATTCTCGGTAACGTTTCGGGCCCAGACGCCGAAAGAGTGATGAAGAAAGTGACACAATTTTTTCAATGCCATCAGCTTAAAGTCACTGTTGATACCAACCTTATACAAACAGACTTCCTCGACGTACCCTGAACATTAGCACAGGCAGAAACTGGCCGTATCGAAAACCAAACGACCAGCCCCTTTACATCAATGTGCAGTCCAACCACCCACCATTGATTACTAAGAAGCTGCCTTGTATTATTGTCAAACGCATTTCTGATATTTCATGCGACGTCGACGTCTTTAACCGTTCGTTACCCGTGTATGAAGAGGCGCTTAAGCAAAGCGGACACAAGATTCAGCCTCTCCCTTTTGAACGTGCAGCAGGAAGGAAAAAACTTCTACAGAGAAGAAGAAAAGTTATATGGTTAAATCCCCCATATAACAACCGGGTTTCCACCAACATCGGGAAAGCCTTCTTCCACCTTCTGTGGAAACACTTCCCTCCATCAAACAGGTTGCATAAAATTTGCAACAAAAATGTCGTCAAACTCAGCTACAGCTGTACCCCCAATATGGCAAACATCCTCGCAACTCACAACAAGAGGCTTCTTAAGTCCCACAATGGCAAATCAGAATTTAAACCCTGTAATTGCAGATATAAGCCGTCATTCCAATTGAATGACAACTGCCGAGATTTAGCAATTGTTTATCAAGCAACTGTGCAAACCACGGATCAATCTAAGAACTATATCGAACTGTGCGAAACTGAATTTAAAGCAAGATTCTAGAACCACAACGATTCCTTCAATTCGGATTCCAAAGAAATGCAACCGAACTTTCCAAATTCATTTGGTCCTGCAAAGACTCTGGTTTAAATCCTATTATATTTTGGAAAATAGTTTGCCACGCAACACCTTATCAACACGGGGGCAAAGTATGCAACCTCTGTCTGGCAGAAAAATATGCAATCTCAACTGCTAATGATGACGCTCTGTTGAACAAACGAACCGAATTGGTCAATAAGTGTCGGCATAAAAATAAATATAAATTGATCAACGCCAAACTTAAACTGTGATTTTCTTTCATTTTTTTTTATTTTTTTCGCCGTGTGCAACGGCGAAAATATGAAAAAAAATTCTTACCTTAGCCGATACTTAAACCCTTTTTAAAATTTTAAAATTTTAAAATAATATTTGTATTGTATTTTTTTCGCGCGCTTTTCTTCTTCTCGTGTTTTCTCTATCAATTTAGTTTAGTTTAGCAGAGTCCGTGATGGGATGTTCCAACCCTAATAAGCGTTTAAAGTTTTTAAGTTTTTTCAGTTTTTTCAAGTGTTTTCAATTCTTTCTGGCAGTTTTATCTTAACTTTATTTTATTATATTTTACTTTTTAGATACCCCTGATGATCCCTTTTATGGGTGAAACAGTCTGTTGGGTTTTAGCTTTATTTATTTTGCCAGTGTTAATTTGATTTAAACGTGATTTTGCCAGTGTTAATTTTAATTCAAGCTTTAACTTTGTTATCGAGCACTTTAGAAGAACTGATTTTCCAACATTGTGATTATTTTAATTATATTTTTTTAGATAACTGTGTGGTTCTTGGAAAACAGGTTTTTCTGGAATGCAGCCCTTGCTTTGAAAAGTATTCCTTCATGAATTTGTAAAAGTTGGTTAGAAAGAAATTAAAATGTTTGTATTGGATCTTGATTTATAATATGAGGTCATAGGCAATAAGTTTTATATTTATTGGAAAATATTTAAATATTTTAATTTATATTTATTGGAAAATATTTAAATATTTACTAATTCAAAATATTTAAAAGATTAAATGTGATGGAGAAATGATTAAAGTTCTTTGAAGTTAAAGGTTTTTGAATATCAAGTTAAAACTTATTTTAAGTAAAGTTAAGTATAGATTTGAGTAGTGTAATGATATTTACACTTCACATGTGTTTGCGTTTAATTAACTAAAAGATTACGGGCATCTAAATAAAACACAACATAAACAAATAGATTAAATTAAACTTCAACAGAAAACTATTATTTATCACAACTCAAAACTCAGCAACTATCTGTACATAGCTGCAAAACCTCTGAACTGAAAACTTAACAACAGTCACGCGTTGATAAGGTTGTCAAGAAAAGCGTCAATGGCTTACAACAAAAGCGCTTCATAAAACTTAATTCAAGGTTTTATTACAAGTAGTAATAACCTTATGCTTAGAATGAAATTGCTGAGAAACTTATTTACGGAGATACAACACAATCCGGATTGTACAATTAAGTTTGTGAATTTGGCATATTAACAATCGCTTATCGCATAACGCCGTCAAATCACGTGACCAAAAAAGTCAATTTACCCTCGTTTTACTTGCTTTAAGGAAAACAGCTTTAAATTTTTCGGTCTCGATCTCGGTCTCGGTCTCGACGTTTGTGGTCTCGACTACATCACTGTCAGATAAAGTCTGTTTTTGTAATTTTGTTAATTCGCTTTAAGTTACTATTTCCATTTCTTGTTACTACATGGTTTTTTATTATGACAAGACTATTTACATGGTTATTACATTGTGGTCAGCAAGTTAGTAATGTTTTTTCTAATCAAAGACAACAAAAGATTTTTGGAGAGAGCGGAAACATTTTTTATATGGTATTTTTTAAGTTGAAAAAGCATTCTCAACAAACGCAAACTTTTGCTAATTGGAAAGACTTTTTACTTGAAAATTACGTGAAGACAAAAAATTTTTTCATTGGTATAATTCGGCCGTGGCCGTTGTATTTTATTCACTTGGCCCCCGAATATTTTTGATAAACCAAAATGGTTAGTCAATCAAAAAAGTTGAACACCCCTGTCGTAATTGAAAATTTTTATTGGTATTCGCTTTGCATTAACAAAGATTTTTAAGTAAAATCATTTTTTTGTTGTTCAACAAGTGTTATTGTTTAATTTTCTTCAATACACTAAAATTTGCGTTTGTTAAAGGCGCTTTTTCAACAAAAAAAACTGACTTTTTTAAATGTTGTCCTCCATATTAAATTTGTTCCTGCTATTTGCAATATGACTTTTAAAAAAAATCTTTGGTAACCACCTGGTTGTCTAAATCAAAATTTTATAAACTTTAAAAAGTTTATTTTTGTTCGAGATTATATAATCAAAGAGACGGATCTGACGCAATGCATTTGTCCACCAAAATCTGAAAGTCAGCTATTTTCTTTTTGGTCTGCAGAGTTTTAAAAAAGTTTTTGGGCAAGAGAACGCCTTTTCCCATTTTTTTCCTTTTTTCGGTTTTGGAACCCCTGTTTGTAATATCGCTTTTTAAGCGCTTACTATTCAATAGCTGCCATAGGTTTGCGGACTATCAATTTGACATCAACAGTTTCAAGACTTCAGTGACTTGAATTAAAATTACTACGTAAACTTTATTTTTCATTTCAAACTAAAAGCGAAAATTCTTTCTATAGCATTAACTGTAAACTTTTTGAAATTCTGTATTGAATTTATAAAAAGTCGAATTTTACATTCTGACCGGGAGAAAAGTTGACAGAGACGAGCATTGGTTCGCGGACCGGCAATTTAGAAACACTGATCTAACCCCTCACATTATATTTTGTTCATCAAAACTTATTTACAGTAAGCTACACAACTTTGTGACGGCATTTTGACTTGATCTTAAACCTGTGTTATTAAATCATACAGTAAATGTTGTATGAGAGAGATTTCAAGTTGATCGAAGCTTACTTTAAATCAGAGCTTCTCAACCATTTTAACAATGTGCCCCATTTGTGGCTCATTTTTTATTGAGACTTTATTATACGACCCACAATAAGATATGTGGCAAAGAAAGAAAAAGAACACAAGAAATTTACTTTTTATGCAGAACTTGAGCTTGGTTGTTTGGCAATCAAGTCGAGGTTTGATAGGAAACAAACTTACACGCAAAGTAACATTCAGATTATCAGTTTTAAGATTGTCTTGTTCATTGTAATTCTTGTTGAGAAACCCGATTCACACATATTACGTATTATCACCAAAATATTTTCTTGTATAACATCATAACAATTCTATAAATTAATTTATTCAATTTAGGAATTTAGTCGCTTTAATTTGAAATTAGACAAGTTAGTTGCGAGTATATTCTGTGTTATTAAAACAATCACGTGCTTACGTATTGAGATTTAAAATTAAAAAAAAAATGACTGCAGTTGAAGTTAACGTTGCTAACCCAATGAGGACTTGCGTAAGAGCAAAACGTTATTTTTTATTGTAATTTTATATCAAGACTTCCAAATTCAAGCCCACAACAAAATATCAAAATTAGTTGCTCAACTTATCTTAGCAACTTTGCTGAACTTTTAGGTACAGTTATTTCAAAGTTTTTTGAACAAAGCGAAAATCGTAAACACACTGATAAAAATCTACGCTCGAAGTTAACAAACAGCTTTTAGATAAATAGAAACTCAACTACAGCATGATCTATTTTCTATAGAAAGAAGAGAAGTCTTCAATAGTAAAATCTATTCTTGAACCTAACCAGGCTATAGCAGTTGCGTGCTCAACAATGGAGATATAAAGAGGACGAAGAAATCTACTTATTTTTTTAATCTAATTCTATGTTTAAGCTTGGATTAGCAAACATAGCAAAACATTGGGTATAGTTATAATTGACAACATTCTTTCTGTTATTTACGTTATGGTCAGCAGGTAAGTAGTCTTCTTTGTAATAAAGGGCGTTTGAAAAAATTTTAGCTAGAGGAAAAACAATTAAAAAGAAACCACAGCAAACGTAAAATTTATCGTAATGGGAAAAATGTTTATTAGAAAATTGGTAAAGACAGAAAAAAGTTCTTCGCTTGTAAAATTTGGCCGCAGTGTTTTGTTCACTTGGCTCGCGAATATTTTTGATAAACCAAAAAGGTTTTGTCTCAAAACCAATTGAACGTCGCTGTCGTAAGTGAAATTTTTTTATTGGTTTTCAATTTGTATTAAAGATTTTCAATTTGTAACTCAAGTGAAAAATTTTTTTGTTTTGAGGAGTTTTCTGCCAAAAATTCTATCAAATGCGCTAAAATTAGCGTTTTTTGGGGGTGCTTTTCAACAAAAAAAGTGATTTTTTATGATGTTGTCCTCTATATTAAATTTGTCTCTTATATTTGCTACGTGGCTCTTTAGAAAAAAACGTTTGGAGACTTCTGGTCTAAATTGAAATTTATAAATTTGTTTAATTTAATTTTGATCGAGATTATATGACCATAGAGACGCATTTAACTCAATGCTTCTGTTGGGCGAATTTAAAAGACCTTCTCCCCGGTCTACTGTGTTTTAAAAAAATTACTGATAATTGGACAATTGTTTCTCCCACTTCGGGTTCTGGCACCCCTAATCGTAACATTGCTTTTTCATGTCGAGTGTTAAGGGCGCTGGGTTTGTAATTAACATGGTCTCGGTTCAAACTTTATGGTTTTTAATCACCTTTTTGGGTCTTCAACTAAATTTGAGCAAAAAAATTTAATTTTTAGTAATTATTAATAATTTATATTAGTAATTGAGTAATAAATTTATTAATGAATTTAGTAATTTATATTAAGCAAAAATATTAAATTTTAGTTTTAACTTATTAAACAAAATTTAAAATTAAGCAAAAAAATTTGTGTATGCCAGTGCTCAGAAAAGTAAAGACCTAAAAAAGGCTTTATTCTTTGTTTCTAGGAAAAATTTTTGCTTGTTTCTGAATGGGGGTCTACTTACTTATATTTTAATCAAAATTAACCTTTTTCTTACCAGTGTTCCATAAATGGAACAAAATTTAAAGAGGCTTGCAAACTATTCTATTGGATACATTTAAGCTGGGTTTTGGTTTTACTGTACTATTTAGAAGTTGTTCTTTCTTGCAAGATATAATTATTGCTAATTACTTGCTTAGTGAGCGAATTATAAGAACGTTTATTTCGTGAAAAATTACGTTTTGGGGTGAGTGCAATACTAAGCAGTAACGAACGTACTTCCTGTTATTTAAAAGTATCCAAAGATTGATACATTTTAGATTACTGATATCAAAGTATTTTTACCGCAGAATAAGTAAAATTTTCGGCCAATAACTTGTCATAAATTTATTGCAAAGTTTTATGTGCCATTAATGGAACAATGCGGGTTACTGTACAACTGCATTAGAAGTCGAGCAAGTGTTAGTTTTGAGCTCAGATTTTTATTGTGTTTATTCACGCGTAACAATTACTTATTTGTAAACATAAGAATTATTGCATTTAAACTTTTTTTCGTTTCATTGACTATCAGTTGTTTGTCAGAAAGCAAGCGAGATAAGAAAACATGGAACCCAAAGTTTTTTATGGAATAAGAAAAACGACAAGATTAGCAACTATTTCAGAAGCGCATGAAGCTATTGAAGGTGCAAGAAATGTTGTCAATGTTGTTTTGCTTCCTCCGAATGCCGGTGACTTCGGTAATCAGGAAAGCGATACAGAAGAAGTTTTGCTGAAAGTATGGAAGAAATATACGAACCAGCCGGAGAGCTTGAGTTTGAAGAAAATCTTGAAAGTGACGACGAAGTTGAACCACTTTTGCCAATTTGCAGCAAATGAAGACGACAAGAACTGCCTAGATGGAAAAGAACCTCTGGTTTTGCAAAAGATTTTCAACAGGTAGAACCTAATTTTAGGGAAAATTTGTCAAATTTGGAGGGACATTCATGTTATCAAGTGTGGAAAAATTTGTTTTCAGAGGACATACTGGAGCACATTGTTCTTCAAAGTAACTTTTATAGAAATCGAGATCAAAACAATCCACATTTTATGGTATCAACTAAAGAAATGCGGTCATTTTTTGGAGTGAAGAAAAACATCACTACTGGTCAACGCAGCCTGATTTGGAAGTTCCAACAGTGTATAATACAATCAGTAAAACCAAGTATCACGAAATTAAAAGATATCTACATTTTGCTGACAACCAAAGGCTCACAGAAGGAGATAAAATGAGCAAAATATCTCCTTTGTATAATATGTTGAATTGCAATTTGGTTCAGTTCGGTATTTTTCTTGAAGTATTGAGTGTAGATGAGTCAATGATGCCATACTTTGGACGCCACAGCGCCTAAATGTTTATCAAAGGGAAGCTAATTCGTTTTGGTTACAAAATTTGGTGTCTCTGTGGAAGTGATGGTTATCGGTATCACATGCAGATATATCAGGGAAAGCAGTCAAACGCGAACGACCAGCCCTTAGGAACACGTGTCATCAATAATATGGTTTCTATCATCTCCAGTATTTCCAATGTTCTTTATCACCAACTTTATTTTGATAACTTCTTGTCTAGCTACCATCTGATGAACGAACTAGCTGAAAAAAGCATGCTAGCTACAGGAACCATACGAGAAAATAGAACAGAAGGTGCAAATAAATAACTTATTCAAATCAAAGAGCTTCAGAAGCAAGAAAGAGGCACATACGATTACTGCAGTGATGGAAAAGTATTCATTGTTAAATGGTATGACAACTCGGTTGTAAATATCGCAAGTAACTGGGAAAATCATGAACCTGTGCGCAAACTAAAGCGGAGGATAAAAAGAGGAGCTAAAGAAGCCGCACACCCGAATCTCATTGGTTCGTATAACAAAGGTATGGGCGGTATTGATCTGATAGAACTTCCACAGGACGTGAGATTTGATAAAACAAACCACTTCCAAGGACCAACTTTTCAAGGACGTTGTAAAATGTGCAAAAAAAAGAACAAAACTACGTGTATGTGTAAAAAAATGCAATTTACGCCTGCATGCAGAACTTGGCAAGCTTTGTTTTGAAAGGTACCATAATAAATAATACAATACAATTGAATAATACAATTGAGTTTACAAAATATTAAGTAAAAAGCAAAACGCTTTCATCGAAACAACAAATTAATAAAGTGCGATTTTGTGTACGGTAACCCGCCAGTGTTCCATAAATGGAACATAACGTAATGCACTTCCAGAAGAAGGTATGAACATAAAAATTTATATGTAAGTTATTTACTACCTAAGAAACACATACATACAAAAAGAAAACAGATTTAAACATAAGAATTTTACTCGGTAAGATAAAGGTTAAGCAAAAAAAGATCCATGGGTTAAGAAAGAGTGGGAATTCCTGACTTACCTTAGAAGAAAATCTTACTAAAATTGTTTTATGCTTTAGCCGTCTTAGGGATTCTATGATAAATTTAGTAATCTTGCTTTTTTTTGCGGACAAACAAGTGTGGGGAAACAGTAAATTAAGCGAATAAAGCAGTCGCCATTGCCTATCTGTTTTTATATTGTCTTTTGTTTTATTTCGCAGCACTTAATAATATTCAAAATAGCTTCTCACAAACTTTCAAAGGTCGGGGCTTCTTGGCACTTATTATCTTTTTATATCATGTTATATTTTATATAATGGGGTCTCGCTCCTTCACCGAATTGCGAGTGTGGCGCCTCAGAGAAAACCACAGACCATGTACTAACAATGTGCCCCATACATCGGGCACCACATGGAGCACGAGGTCTGACGGTTTTGGATGACGAAACTCGATGCTGGCTTAATAACATCGCTGCCAGCATCTGATCCAGGCAGTGCAGCAGTCTGGGGTAGTAAAAGGATAAACCCTCGGCCCCAGTTCTGTTTGTGTCTGGCCTGGAGTGGATGCCCTTCAAACGATGACGACGACGACGATGTTACATTTATCTCCCTAACTTGCAAAAAAGCGACAGAGGCGCTATAAATAAAGCAACCAATTATCCCGACCTGCTTCCGAAGACCCCAATAATTTTTTACTTTGGTTATTTAGTTTTTATAAAGATATGACCAAAATTTAAAACTGCGTGCTAAGATCGTAAGTAGGAGAAAGTGCCGTAGGTTTTTTTAAAGACACAAAAGAATAGCGCGGGTAGGTTATGAATTGAAGCCATGTTGATCACAATCACGGCGCCTCTAACCACTGAATCACGCTGCCGAAATAAAATTTATATAGACCCCGATAAATAGGAAATGGACACTATAAAAGAAATAGGATTTTTATGGAGCCCTCAGCAGGGACGTATACGCCATGCATGCGAGATGTGGGGTGCACACCCTGTAATTTTCCCCAGCAAAGTTTAAAGATACTTTCTTAAATTTGAAATCAATTATAATAATATTTTTTTCAACACAAAATGTATTTTATTTTACTCTAAAACAAAAACTTATGACGTAACAATAAATTTTTATTGAAATTTCAAACATTACCCCTGTGTGTGCATTTTCTCGATCAATTGAATATATTGCAGGCCAAATGTGATTTTGGTTATATTCATTAAAGCAGTGGCAGAGTTAGGAGTGATTCCCTATACTCATCTTTTTATAGTAAATTTCTTGCTTGCCATAAAACCAAAGATCTTTAAAATTCACATACAGTGTCACTTTGAAACTGTATATAAAGGGCGGTGAAGGTGTTATGCTTGATAACTTGTCAATAATCCAATTTTATGGCTTTCTTAGTCATTTCTTAATAGTTTATTTCTTTTTGAAGTTTTCTAGTCATTATTTAATAGTTAGTCTCTTTCGAAGTTTTCCAGAAGCTCCCCGTATTATCATTTTTAGTTTAATAGGTTCCATTTTCAAGAATCTTTTCAAATAACATCAAAATATTTTAGGACAAATTTGTTGATATTTTGATGTAGGCTACATAGGCGACGTCATTCAGTTACTTCGCTGGCGTCCGAAATTCTTCTAATTAATTCTGGCTTTTGATTTCGATAGTTAGAATTCCAAATTTCCAAAAGAGTTGCAAAGGAGTTCTCTTAGTGCTTTAATATTCTTGTCAATTCTTTGGCATTTTATTACTTTTGGTTTTATATTATTCGGATTTTCTATTTAATTTTAGCTCTTGACTTTGATGTTAGGATTCCAATTTACGAAAGACTTCTCTCGGTGCTTTAATTTTTTTTGAATTTTGACATTCTGTAAAAATCAAATTGTCACTTCAGTCATTTTGCCTTTCAGTTATTTTTTATTTTTTTTTTAACATTTGCAAAAATCAAACCGTCACTGACGAGACTTCAATAGTCGAAACAGCTGTCTGGCGGAGGATTTTGCTACCCAATAGTATTTTCTGTTCTTAATTAGGCTATATGCACTAAGCTTTATGACAAGATTACCTTTTCTCTTTTACAAATTGAGGCCCCCAAACTATGCTTTCAATCTTCTAATATTTGTGTCTAGATAAAATTTTTTTTTTTTTCCCAAATTAGCTAGCTTGATTATTGTTTGCATTTTACCAAGTCAATTTTCACCAGTAATTGTCCTGGCTGTTGAAAATTAGCGCAATGCGGTCGTAAACAGCGAAGTACCAATGTGATATTGGTCGAAATCGAATGAGTCTTTACTTTTGCACAGTAATGTGTCATTTGCCTCGATGGTAAGAGGTCAAATTACCCCTGTGTGTGCATTTTCTCGATCAATTGAATATATTGCAGGCCAAAAGTGATTTTGGTTATATTCATTAAAGCAGTGGCAGAGTTAGGAGTGATTCCCTATACTCATCTTTTTATAGTAAATTTCTTGCTTGCCATAAAACCAAAGGTTTTTCTTTTGTATAAGAAGAAAGTCAATTTCAATTTAATGTTTGTTGTGTTTGTGCTTCTAAAGCAGTGGTTCTTAAACGGGGTGGAGCTCCTCTCCAGGGAGGAATTTCATGATTTTAGAAAGGGAATTTATGTATTTAATACTTTTGCGTTACGTCAACTAAATTTGGTTTAACCTTATACGGCATAAATTAGTGTTTTGCAAAATAAAAATTATTTTGGTAGTTATGTGGCGTCTATACGCGTATGACTTATGAGGTGCGCCTTGAGCTGCAAATCCGATAACTACTTATAGCTGCTTTGAGTCCATTTGTTGTATGGCTTGTGTGGTCTAGTAGTGATGTTTCCTGCCTGGAAGACCACAGTTGATTCGCAGTGAGATAAGCATCACTGACGAGCTCTAACAAGAGCGAAACTCGAGTCTGGTGCTTTTCGTTTTTAAAGCAGCTCGATTTTTAAATAAGATAGTTTAAAAAAAAATTAATAATGGTATGAATATTAACAACTTTACCGGAAGTGAACTAATTAGTTCAGTTGAGATTACAAGCTTGCAATCGGTAACATTTCTGATCCTCTCAATACAAAAAAAGGTTATTGAAAGCAATCAAAAAAGCTAATATTTACGGTTTTTGTTAATTTTATTATTCTAATACCTTATATAAATTGACATAATACAATATAAGTTCTTCTGGGCATAAGAACTTTTACCAAAATGCGTAAAAAGTACTATATATCCGTGTATGAACAAAGTAAATGACAAACTCACTAGAAATAGTTGAAAGATATACATATCTATTAAATTACAAGCGGACAGCAATATCTTGGCATCTTTGGAAGCAGGTCGGGATAATTGTTTACCCTTTGTATTAGTACCTCCGTTGCTTTCCTGCGAGTAAGAAGAATAAATATAAGGACAAAAAAAAATATCACGGCTTCTCAAAGTTTTTTGTTCTGCGACACCATTTTAAAAAATAAATTTTTGTGCAAACCCATCATGTGTAGGCTAATTTTACGTTAATTTTTTCCTGTGGAAAACCACGCGTGTGCATAAAAAATCATGTAATAACGAGAAATGAAAATAGTAACTTAAAGCGAATTAACAAAATTACAAAAACAGACTTTATCTTATGAACATTATCAAGTACATTTAATAGGATGCAAAAATTACTCTAGGGGAAAGTTGGGTATCATGGACCTCTGAAGCGAAAATCCCCGTAAAAATTTTTTTTTGATTTTTCGAACACAAAATGTCTTCAGACTTTGAATTAAAATAATTTTGTGTTCAAAAAATCAAAAAAAAATGTCCTTTGACTAACCCAGCCTCTAAGGTTGTTCAAATCAGAGCAGCTTTGGTGCCGATCCCAAGCCCGGATAAATGGGGAGGGTTGCGAAAGGAAGGGCATCCGGCGTAAAACACAGCCAAATGTTTTTTAATGCGCGTTGTAAAATCTGACTTCATACCGGCTCGGTCGAGGAGAGCAACAACCGTTACAAGTGACTGGGCAGCAAGGGTCACTGGTAGACATGCTACTTGGATGCAAAGAAGAGGTGGAAAGCAGTGGAGAAGAAAGAAGGAGAGAAATGAAGAGAGGAAGAAAGCTAAGAAGATCAAGCTGAGGGTTGCTACATTAAATATTGGAACCATGACTTGTAAGGGAAGAGAAGTGGAGGATCTTATGGAACAAAGAGAAGTGGACATACTGTGTGTGCAGGAAACTTGCTGGAAGGGGGAGAGAGTAAGATGCATAGGTGGAGGATATAAAATGTGGTACTGTGGAAGTGAAAACAAAAAGAATGGTGTAGGAATCATATTATAAAAGGAGCATGTGGCAGGATAATGGAAATATGGAGGGTAACAGATAGGATAATATGCTTGAAGATGGAGTTTGATGGTGTTATGTTGAATATCATCAGTGCATATGCGCCACAGGTGGGGTGCATACGTGAAGAAAAAGAAACATTCTGGCTGGACCTAGATGAGACAGTGGAAAAGATACCAAGGAATGAAAGAATTGTGATGGGAGCAGACCTGAATGGGAACGTAGGAGAAAGGAATAACGGTGATGAAGAATGCATGGGCAGACACGGATTAGGGAAAAGAAATAACAAAGAACAAGCAGTGGTGGATTTTGCTAAAAGAAGGAAACTAGCAATCACCAAGACATATTTTTTAAAGAAACCAGCACATAGAGTCACCTACAGCAGTGGCGGATGCAGTTTGCAGGTGGATTACATCATGGTGAGAAGACAAAGGAACAAGGAGGTGGTGGATACAAAAGTTGTTGTTGGTGAAAGTGTAGCAAAACAGCACAGAATAGTGCAATAATCATCTGGACAAAGAGGAGGAAAACACCAAAATTAGTGAAGAGAATAAAATGGTGGAAACTAAAGGACTCGAAAGTAAACAATAAATTCAAAATAGATGTGATTGAAAGCGAAATACTTAGTGGACAGGAAGGCTGGCAATGAATAGCTGAAATGATACGGAGCATTGCCAGAAAGGAACTGGGTGAAGCATCGGAAAAAGTTAGCACGGCTGGTGGACGAGAAACGTGGTGGTGGAACCAGGAAGGACAGAAGAAGCTGAAGGATAAGAAAAAAGCTAAAAATGCATGGGATACCATCAGAGATGATGCAAGCAAGTTGACTTATAAAACTGCAAGAAAGCAAGCTAAGAGAGAAATGGCAAAGGCAAGAAACAAGGCATATGAGGAATTGTACGAGAAACTGGAAACAAAGGAGGGGGAAAATAAGGTGTTCAAAATAGAAAAGCAGAGAAACAGACAAAGCAAGGATGTTTAACAAGTAAGAGTAATCGAGAGTAAAACTGGGGAGATTCTGATGGAAGAAGAGAAAGTGAAACAGAGATGGAAGGAGTATTTCGACAACTTACTCAACCATGAAAACCCTAGAGAAAGAAGAGAAACGAGAACAGAACGGAGAGAAAGAAACGTGGAAGATATCTCTGAGAAGAAGTCATGACTGGAATGAGGAAGATGAAGAAGTGAAAGGCTCAAGGACCTGATGACATACCAGTGGAAGCATGGATTGCTCAAGGAAATAAAGTTGTGGAGTTTTTAGTAAAGTTTTTCAACAGACTCTTGCGAGGAGAGAAGATGCCAGATGAATGGAGGAGGAACGTGCTTGTACTGTACCTTTGTACAAAGGTAAAGGAGACATCAAGCAATGTGGAAACTACCGTGGGATCAAATTGATGAGCCACACTATGAAATTGTGGGAGAGGATAATAGAAGCAAGGATAAGGAAATAGGTGACAATCGCTGTGTAACAATTTGGGTTCATACCAGGAAGGAGTACCTCCGATGCAATCTTTTGTCTAAGGATGCTGTTGGAAAAGTGGACTGAAGGGCAGAAGGCAGTGCACTGTGTCTTTATTGACCTGGAGAAAGCATACAACAGGGTACCCAGAGAGGAACTGTGGGAATGCTTGCGGTTAGCTAAAACATCAGAGTGCTATATAAAGATTATCCAGAATATGTTTGACGGAGCGACAACAACTATGAGAAGTGCAGCAGGGTTGACTGAAGAATTCAAGGTAGGTGTTGGACTCCACCAAGGTTCAGCAGTCAGCCCATTTCTTTTTGCCATCATCATAAACAGGCTGACGGAGGACATCAGGAAGGACGCACCATGGGATATGCTGTTGGCAAATGACATAGTTTTGTGTAGACAAAATCATAGGGAGCTAGCGAAGGATCTGGAGATTTGGAGAAATGCACTGGAGAGAAGAGTCCTGAAAGTGAGCCGGAGCAAGACCGAATATTTGAGGGTTGGGGGTGTGGATGATGGAGAAGAGTTGAAGTTGCAAGAAGAAAAGGTAAAGAGAGCCAAAAACTTCAAATACCTGGGGTCAACAGTTAGTAATGATGGAAGATGTGAAGAAGAAGTAAGGAGAAGGATCCAAGCAGGATGGATGAGTTGGAGGAAAGTATCTGGAGTTCTGTGCGACAGAAAGTTATCAGCAAAGGTTAAGGGTAAAATGTAAAAAAGTGTTGTTAGACCAACCATGCTTTATGGAATGGAAACGGTGGCAGTGACGGAAAGATAGATGAGAAAATGGAAGTTGAAGAGTTGAAAATGGTGAGATGGGTACTGGAAGTGACAAGAAAGGACAAGATAAGAAACCAATACGTGAGAGGGACTGCGAAAATTGCAAAGCTGGGAGACAAACTTTGGAATGCGAGGCTACGTTGGTATGGACACGTAAAAAGGAGAGAAGAAGACTACGTGGGGAAAAGGATGTCGGAGATGGCGGTGCCAGGCAGAAGGAAAAGAGGAAGGCCAAGGAGAAGGTGGATGGATTTGGTGAGAGAAGACATGGAAAGGGTTGGATCTAGGGAAGGAGACGAAGTAGACAAAGTAGATGTGAAGTAGGAGTGAAATGGAGATTACTGTCGCGCTGTGGCGACCCCGAGTAGGGAGAAGCCGAAAGAAGAAGAAGGATAAGTCCTCATACTATACTTTCTTCTACACAAATACCAGCTCGTAAATTGTTTTATGTAAGTTTTGATGACCCTTCAAACTTTTTAGATAAAAGGGTCAATATTAGAAGCTGTGCATGTAATGTGGACCGCTACCGAAAGTGATGTATTTAAAAATATTTTAGAAACTTTAAAATTTTATTGTACTTTTTTTATAATGCAAGAATTTATTTATTAAAAAGAAAAAAAAATAATATCAAATCGAACAACAAAAAAAGTGACGCTAAAATACAAAATTTGATTCATTGGCATCAATCTAGTTAAAAAATAAGATCAAATAAAAAAAAAATATTATTTTCGGAAAATGCAAAAAAATAAAGAAAAAATTTAATTTTGCTAAAACCTTCTTTTTATTACTTTTTTACCTAGTTTTCAATAATGTAAATTGTTTTTTCTAAAATTTTTCATATTCGAGAAATCAGAAGGGGTTTATATTATCTCTGGATTTGTATTACACGACTTTCTCCTATATTTTTTCACTGCTACCTTATCAAGACAAATAAATACGTATTTTATTTTTTTTACATTCATCTATAAAAATCAATCTTGGTCTTAGACTTAGTAGGTAATTTTTTACTTTTGTTTCTTGCTTTTCTCTTGATTACGCCACACGTCTCGCCTTCTGATCAAGCCACCTTACTACTTTATGACGCAACAATGGTGTAATGACATTTGACCTTTTCTAGTTTTTGATTGTCAATGAATATTATTGTAAAAAAAAACAATTTCAAAAGCACAAAAAGCAAATTTGTTTTGAGAACCCAAATTTTTTTTACGCAACCCCAAATGGGGTTGCTATCCACAGTTTGAGAAGCCCTGATCTATATCACTCATTACTGGAAAATAACCCAATACAAAATATTTTACTTATAGTGCTAAGCACACGATAGGTCGCAAAATGGCACTATACACAAATATCAGTTAACATCAACTTTTATTTCATTATTATGTTGAAATAATGACTGAACGAATTTGTACACAATAAATGAGCAACATTTTAAATTCAAGTGAACTATGTAATTAGTTCAGTATATATTTTGGCTTATATAAAATAAATATTACAATTGCGGCTGTAATCGTCACACATTAATCTTAATATATTTACAACATATGTATATTTTTTATATTGCAATTTTTGTTTTGGTCTATAGTGCTGATAATGCAACACTTTAGAGAAAGCACAGCTGTCAACTTTACGTGACAAAAATTATCGACTAAGTGGCGTGGAATATAAGAATTAGTTAATTGGCGACATTCGGCATCAACGCGAAAGCTGTACGGATACATTTATTTGTAGTCTGAAACTTGTACTTTGTATTTTTTTCTCGTAATTCACATTTATTTTCACTGAACTAATTAGTTCACATGTGCCATATCGCATAGGTGGGCAATTGTTTTCGCTTGCGGGCCACAGTGCGGCCATGGAAGCTAACTGAGGGCCGCATTTGGATGCTGAATTTGTTCGCGGGTCGCAAATTACGCTATTTTTCTCCCGAAATTGTAGGATACATAAAAAAAAAAAAAGGGTCTTTTCTTTTATTTGATCTGAAATTTCGCTATTTTTCTCCCAAAATCGTAGTGATCTCTAAAAAAAAGGTCTTCACTTACATTCGATTTGTAATTCACTATTTCTCTCCCAAAATCTTGGTGTGTTCTCTAAAAGCATTAAAACATCAGAAACTGAAACTGGGATATTCCCGACATAATTCTATGCAACTGTGGCTCAAAGTGAGGGTATGTATTTTTTAAAAAGAGCTCCGTGGGCCGCACAAAACGTCGTCAGGGGCCGCAGTTTGCCCACCCCTGCCATATAGGGTTAACCCTTTCGCTGGAGCTACTTTTGAAATTTTCAATTGTTGTTATTCCTCATTCTTACGTAACAGTAACACATAGACACCCCGAGGCCGAGTCGCGAATTTTTATACTGTGTAGTAGTTCTATTTTCAAATTCCTATGTGTGCTTAAAAATGAAATAATACTGAATTGTATGAAATAAACTTGTCTGTTCTGTTCTGTTGTTCGCTTTATTTAGGAAAAATATACGTGCTCGTGAGATCAAGATAATGACGTTTTTTGCTTTGTGTCCAACTTCACATGGAAGAGAATTCAAAATAATCGTTAAAATTAAAGCGAAAAAAATAGTTTCGTTACTTTGATTGTTATACCGATAGCAACCCAGGGTATACTAGTGGAAAAAAGATGTGGTTTCCGGCGTGTAAAAGGTTGGGCACCCTTGATGTAATCTAACTGTTGCGTTTTAAAAATTGTGTGACCTTAACTGCAAACCTACCATATTAATATCTTATTACGACGAAAAAGAATTGGGAATCAAAAATTTTATTCAGATTTGTCGCGAGCCATGTTCTAAGCATTAGCTGCTATCATAGCTGTACACCCAGTGATGGATATTCAAAATTAGAGGCCTGAGGTAGAATCCCAATCAGGATACGCAAAAATTGGTGTTCTCCAAAAAAAAGGCCTTTAATCTATTATTTCTCTATTTTTCTCCCAAAATCATCGTGATCTCTAAAAAAAAAAGAAAAGAAAAAATCTTTACTTTGAATCGATCTCGTATTTCCTACTTTTCGTCCCAACTTCATAGTGATCTCTAAAAAAAAGGTTCTCAGATGAGTTTGTTCTGAGATTTCCCACTTTTCGTAACAATTTTATAATGATCTTTGAAAAAAATGTACAACAAAATGAAACTATATGCGGTATTTTCAAAAAAGGGGCCCGAGGCAACTGCCTCACGAAATTTCCACCCTTGAACACACCAAACAATTTTGGGGGCAATATATCTTTGCCCATTTTTTTTTTGATAATTGTCCAAATCATGATCTCGCATCATATCACGGAGATGCTGATGTCACTCAGATTTAATTTAAAAAAATTTTTTTTTAATACCATTTTAAATGATATTTTAGTAAATCAAATTTTAGCAAATTTATCGTCAATATAGTATTATCAGAACTCAATTTATTTGAAGAAGTTTTTAAATCGGATATTTATCTAGAAACTTTTAGCTTCCAGTTTAGCGTTAAAGTTTTTAACAACTGTAATAAAAACATATTGTTTATGACGTCATACATTTAAATCAAGGTTTGAAACAAGCATTTTAATTTCTTTTGAAAGCAACTTTTGGCAGGTGCTAAATTTTAATGTATTTGTAGACTAACTAAAACAGACAATATTTAAAAATCTATGTTGGCTTTCTCTGGCTACTGCTTGATTTAGGCTAAACTAAAATTATACTGTTTAATCTATCTTGAAGCTGTAGATCTCGTTTTTTTGTATTATTTCTTTGGTTTTTTTGTTAAAACTTGTTTATCAACCAATAAAAGCTAGCTTTAAAAAATATTTTCGTAATCGAGTTACTTAATTTCTTGAAATTGAATTAATTTAGTATGAATGCTTTAAGAGTAAGAGTAAAAAGTTTTGTTGAGTGTCATTCTTAAGCAAATTGCAAAATTCGTAACAATAACATCAAGTAACAAAAATATCAAAAATATCATCTCAATACAAATTTAAAAAACACGAGACCAGGAACAAGACCGAGCCATCAGCACAAGGTCAAGACCGAGACGAGCGCAAGATTACAAAAAATCGGTACACAAAAAATCGGTACCAATCCACAAAAAATTGGTACTAAGACCAAAAGCAGTCTCGAGACCTTTATCACTGATATCTGCACAATGTCTTGATGCTGAAGTGTTAAAGGTGCTGATGTCCGTATAGCAGGTAATTGTAGATAATTTAGAGCAGCATATCAGTAACAGGTGAACTAGGCTAAATAAAACTGTTTTAGACTGAATGCAGTCGCGAAAAGCCTATTTTTCAAACTAATAGCTAAAAATTATGCTTTACGCTTGCTTTTTTCGCAAGCTCTTTAAAGCGTTTGAAGTATTTCAACTTTATTATCTTTCCGCTTAACTCAAAAATTTGCGCTTTAGCGATTTTTTTCCGCTTTCCGCTTTTAGTCTGATCAATTTTTCGCTTTGTCCTTTTTTGCCCTTTCCGCCAAATGCTTTGCTTTTTCCGGGACCATGTTCCAAATTAACCTTAGAACCACTAAAAATTTTAAATAATTAGCAAGTATTAAATAGTGTGAATTAGTTAATCAACTCAAGGAAAAATACTTTTTTTAATTACTTTGTACAACTTTGTTAACAAGAAAAACTACTTTGTTTCAATTTATAGCACATCTGCAAATCGGAAATAGTAAAGAAAACGTTTTAAAACTGCTTTTGTAAATTGAGACCTCTAGTAATATTGATTTGAACATTATTTAAGTTTCCGATAATTAACATCATAAAAAAAACACACGTTTTTTTTACCAAAGCACTAGTTCCTTTATTTTTTGCATTTCTTTTCTGAATCGGAAGCATATGAATTTTTATTTCGCAATAAAAAGCTTCTTCTGCCGTAAATCTAAACAAAACCTATCAGCAGACATATGAGTGGATACCTGCGCCCTGCACCAACAGACAACTTATTTGTCTTGGCAGGTATCCTTTTAACTGAGCTTCGCCGCAAAAGTATCATTTTTGGTTCGACGTCAACAGTTTAAATCGAGACACCGATTTGTGACTGCTGCACTGAACTTTTAAAGGACTTTTTTAAGTCGGATACTAGTAAGGCATTTTGAGCGGAAACCAAATAGAATACAGAATGGCAAAGCAATATCTCCCACCTACGTACTTTCATCCCCAACGTCAACCACAAACCATTGGGAATGTATCTACCCAGATCATCCTGGGTCAGGTTTAATCATATCCGCACTGGCGTTAGTTTATTCCGTTCCACAGTTCATAGATGGAGTATGGCCCCTACAACAGCTTGTGAGTGCAGCGCCGAGAAGCAAGCCACTGACAACATCTTAACCCTAATTTACCTAAGGGGGGTCCTCAAAGGACCCCCCCTTATAAAAAAAAGATATAACTCGTAAAGTTTAGATGATAAAAACCTAAAATTTTATAAATTTTCCTAAAATTTATTCCTGAATATTTTGATATTTTACTTGAGCAAATCCGATGGGTAATTTTTTGTGTAGCAGGCTATTTTTTTGACTTACCTCTTGATTTTCGTATACTTTTTGTGTGCAAAAATCATGAAATAAGTCAAAAAACGTTTTGAACGTCTTGCTGTGTTTGTCAAGATTACTGCCTCACGTAGTAATTATTCATTTTTGCAGCACACTGTGACTAATCGGACTATGTCGCAAAACAAAGCAATCAACGAACATTTGAGGACCTTCAGCTTTATGCAAAATAAGAAAAGACTAATAGCAAATATATTAAAAGTAAAGACATTTAATTAAACTAGAATAAAATTTCTCCAACACATCAAAAAATCAACTGCCCAGCTATTGTCTGTTAAGAGTATTAGACATGTAAACTTAGGGTCCTCCGAGGACCCCCCTTAGGTAGTTAACAGAAAAAAACAGCCTAGGTAAATAAGGGTTAACATCCTGCCCCAATTTCCATCATCCAAGAAGGGGGTTGATCTGGAATCAATTGATAAGGAGACAGTGGCCTGGTTAAACAATATCTGGCCTAGTATATAAAGAGTTTTTCAAAGTCTAAAGTTATCTAAAGTCGACAAAGATCGTGGGGATCCAAAGGGTTATCTCTGCTCTGTTCTGTGTTTTCTATAAGATCCTCGAGAAGCTTATCTACATCCGCATCAAATCAATTAGTGATCTATTGCTCCCTAAAAAGCAGACTGGGTTTCCACACAGAAAGTCAATCTTGGATCAAGTCATTCAATTGACAGAAAACATCGAAGATTTTTTTGTCAAATAAGTCGATTTCACGGCGGCATGACTCTGCCTGGGACCATGGCCTTACATGCAAGTTGTTGAGACTTCTGCCAGGGTAAGCACGTAGTCAGAATGATCATGGAGCTTGTCTAACAGGGACAGCAAGCCAAAAAAGATTTTGATTTTAAAAAACGGCGTTTCTTAGGGATTTTTTTTGGCTTATTTCCTTTTCAGCCTCTATATATTTACGTATATATCCGTCCTCCACAATTGCCAGAAAGTTACCGAGCATTGTTGCACTCCTCTAAAAACTGAAAGAACCTTTGAGAAAACTTTAAGTAAAAATATTACTGCACTTTTAGTGTATCATTAAACTTGGAAGCTGAAGCTTAGTCACACTAAGACGGTGACAGCAGCCGTTAATTTAAACAACGAAAAGGCTAAACTTGAGCTAAATGTTTACAACAGCATCAGACTTTTATCATTTTTTCCAACTCTACTTATTTCGTGGTAAAACCAGACAAATTACTTATGTTTCATCACCATTTTGAAGCATTGTATAGAAAACTATATTAGCGCGTCGCACTATTGAGGCAACTTGCAGGCTCAGGATGGGGTGCTGATGCTAAACAACTGTGCGCAGCTGCTTTATCTCTGGTCTACTCAACAGCTGAGTATGGAGCACAAGTCTGGTCTCGCAGCGCTTAAAAAAACGTAACGTCCAAAAAACAAACAACTTTATGCAAATAAGCCTCTTTTCTTTTACAATTTTACTGAAGCAGTCCATATTCAAAATTTTTAGCAATAGGTCTACTAAAACTATATAAAACACATAAGTCATCTGTAGACCAAGACTCTAAGGCTTTCTGTCAAAACACGAAAATTTCGCGGCACATTTTAATCCCTTTCACGGCACAAAGTTTAGGAAACCCTGTTCTAGAAGATGGAGTTGGCATTCTAGAAATTCTAGAAATCGGAGTCAGATCTTAAATCGTTTGACTCCGTAACCCTGATAAAGATTGCCGTAATTCTTTTTTACTGTGACTAATGCAAATTAAAAAGAACCATAATGTTCGAATGACTAAAAAACGTACAAATAATCTATTTTTACTAAAAATCATGACATACGTATTTACAACACCTATAAGCTTTGTCGACATTGCTGCAATATCTCGACCTGGATTCGAGACACAGTAATCCAAGACCGAGACGAGACTTTGGGATTACGAGACCGAGACTTCCAAAAACGTGTTTCGAGGTATCCAGCTCTGTAATTTACTAAGTAACGATTCAATGAGACCAGAAAAACTTAGCAGCATTTAAATAATGTTTAATCGCAAAACAAAGATAAAGGCAAAACCAATTTTTAAGGACACAGCATAGCTTTGAAGAAGATGAGACTGAATGCTTCAGGACAATTTTTAGAAGAGATTGCAAGATTGTTAAAGCTTTATGTGTAGTGGTCTTAAATTGCAAATTAGAAAAAGCCCCACACCATTACCGAAATAGTAATTAAGCCTTATTCTAATTCGTTCTAAAAATGGTTGATAATACTGAAAAAACATTCCGAAAAAGCTGGCATTAGTTTCACTTTCCCATAACACAACCTTAAGATTAATCAAAGGTTTGTCTTATGACATCAAATTCCTGGTCGTAGATCAAATCAAAACTGCTTCTTTTGGTCTATTTGCAATTCTAATTGACAAATCAACAGACATCGTTTAGAGTTCATTAACCATTTTACTGCATGGAAAGTATACCAAGAAAATTGTCTGCTACAATTCTGGGTTGTTGAAGGGTCTTACCCAAAACAACAAAAAAACTCATTCTTACACATTTTGTGTTGACCAATCTGTGCAAGTCAAGATTTTTTCACTGCTGCAAATTAAAAGCAATACAAAAATAAACTAGACGTTAAAAATGACTTGCCATGTGCACTCTCTCAGACTGCACCCCATATTCGACTGCTTTCAAATAAGCAAGGACAAGTATCGCATAAGAAATTTGTTGTCTTTCCTCATTTTGCTAGTGATTCTAGTAGTATGTACTACGCTTGGGGGAATGAAAAAATTCAGAATCAGCAAGGGAAGGCATGCAATAAAAAGGTTGAGAACCACTGCTCTAAAGCCTAAACGTAAAATGTGATTTGAAGCAGTTGGGTTAAACGTCGCAAACCACAATAATTCATTAAAATCCGATTAAATTTTAATAACTTGCCTTTCGTTCTCACATTTCTTCATTATAATAATTAAGCGAAATAATTAAAGTAATTTAATGAAAAATAGCGTTGAAAATATTAAAAAAACATTTTCAAAAAGCTACAGCGAAAAATAAAAATAATAACTGCTAGACAAACCTAAGCAAAAATTAAATTTGACAACCAATTATAAAAGCAAGAAAGAAAATTTTTGCAACATTTTATGACTCTTTCTCTTTTTTCGTTTTGGGGATATGGACGGGAGCTGGATGGTCTACGAAATGCCCGGATATGTTTCCATCAGCCAGGTCACCAGGTTCTTATTGACGTTTAAGAGGGCACGGGCTCCATTTGGATAGTGATAAATGGGGCAATATGTTATTACGTGCTCAGCTGTCTGCTCCTTGCGACTCACTCACAGGCCGCCGTAGAAGCCATACCTCATTTGTGCGTTTCTGAGCGAAATAGATCAATGTCAGTTTGAAAAAACGGTTCGCCCATCGTGCTACACGGATGCCTGTCTGGGCAAGGTTGTTCAGCAGTTCCAATGTAGCAGGCACAAATAGGTGTCTTGATTTAAGTTTTCCGCAGCTTTTCACGAAATGGAGACACCACCCTTTCATATAGAAGGTGTTCTGGCTCCTGAGCGCGGCAATTTGAATGCTTTATTTTTAATGATTTTTAAAGACTGATGATGGTTTTAAACTTAAATCGGCTTTATTATTTTATATGATTTAATTTTTAATGAAATTGATTTGAAAAAATTTGCTGTGGTGGCTTTCGTGAGATACACGAATTTTTTTGTTTTGATTCAGGTAGAGAGCTTTCTTACTTTAATTTTCAACTGTAGGTCGATAAAACTTTTTTTTATATTTAATATCAAGGAAATCTGCTGTGCATAATGTGTCAGGAAACAGCAATTAGACCTATTTTATTTTATTTTATTATTTATTTCATCTGTATATTTTTTCTTCAAAGACAAGAAAACTTGACTTCATAGTCTAGGCAACCGTCAAGCGATTGCTTCAATCTAACGTTGAAGACGCCAAGATACTGTTGTCCCGTTAAAAGTTTTTTATTTGTTTTTTAATTTTTATTGAAAAATATGACTGAAATTTAGAACTGCTTGTCAAAACCGTCAAACGGTGGAAAGTGCCCAAAAGTGTCTTTTTCAGGACGCAACAAAATAACGAGTATAGGTTTTGAACCGAAGCTGTGTCAATTGCTTGAGTTATTAATACGGATCTTCTGTACTAGACCACGCTCTCGGCATTTGTGATGAAAGAATGAAATGCTGCTATTTGTCCTTTATAGCAATTGCAGCCCGAAAAAAACTCGAAGAAAAATTTTGGTCCACAATACGTAAAAAGTTGGGCAGCCATGTTCTAAATGTTTGTTAAACAGAATAAAAAATGTAAAACCCGCTCTGGCTGCTGTTCACTATGGTTACATTACAAATCAGTAAGTTTTAGTCCAGCCATCTAGCAGTGTTGCTATGGCCAGCAAGCTTTGTCTTTATTTGTCTTATATTAGGTTTTCACCGCCAAATTTTTTTTTTTATTTCTATATTTATCCTCCTGACTTGCAGGAAAGCGACGGAGGCGCTAATACATAGGGTAGGCAATTACCCCAACCTGCTTCCGGAGGTACCAAGATACTGCTGTCCGCTTGTAATTTAATAGAAATATGACTATAATTTAGAACTGCTTTTCAGGACACCAAGCAGAAGAATATGCCGAAAATGTCTTTCCCAAGGACACAACAGAATGGCGCGAGTGAGTTTCGAACCGAGACCGTGTTGGTTACGAGCCCGGCGCTTTAACCACTCGACCACGCTGCCGACTATTCGCTATCATTTCATGATATGCTGAAATCATGAAATGATAGCTTATTTTGATGATTTGGATTTGAGTTGACTCCATAAATTAATTTAAATTTTACAATCTGTTAGCAAAGTATTGAATTTTTTGCTTACTAGGCTAGACTTTGCTTGTAGTCAGACATGGTAGTTATTTAAAAAATTTTTCTGAACAACTTCTACACCGTAGGTCGCGGTAGTTTTGCTTTTTAAATTTGTAAAATTCAATGTTACATAGCTTAAGTTAAAATCAAATCTAAGTTGACAATGCAACTATTTTGTAACTGTATTTTATGGTAAGTATATTTTGTTACTTTGTTTTATAAATATTAATCATTCATGTTTGTGTCAACATTTTTTGTAGAAATGAATAAAACAACTACAATTCTTGTTTTAAATAATATACAGTAGTATTTTGGTTGGTTCTTGCGCATATGTGTACTCCTGTAACTTTTTGTATCTCCAATTCTATTGCAGTCAAATTACACGACATAATGACTTTTAGTTAATTTTTGTTAATACGTTGAAACAATTGTTTAAAGACACGCGTCACCACGCCACTATTTTGCTGGTGGTAACGAAATTACAAAATTGTAAAAGTTACTTACTTCCTCCAATCTGGATCCTCGCATTTGCAATTAAACTCGCCGGAGCAATACCCATAGTGGCATTTACCTACAAAAAGAATTTCAAACCATTTCCCAAGTAAAATTAAAACTAAAATTTTTCAATCACAAAATATACGTTCAACAAAAAGTAAGTAATAAAAAAATTGTGATAAAAGTAACGAAATATTAAAACATATATAAATGCCATGTAATAAATAATATATTCAGAAAATTCTGAAAATAAAAAGAAAATAAAAACAGCGAAGTCACGAGCACGCAGTGTACGCGGTGCGAGTCGCGAGCACGCGGTGCATACCAGAGCCATCCGGCCATTCCGACCGCATCGTGTCCATGCGCCTCCCTCTGAAGAACAAGCAATATGCAACGCTTTTTTGTGTATACTCGTATGTTCCGACTCTTCAAGCTGAGCCAGCAGAAAAAGATAAGTTTTACTCAGAACTCCGCAGCCTCCCCCGAGGCAACCCTGCAGACGACAAGCTGTTAATTTTTGGCGACTTCAATGCTAGAGTGGGCCAAGACGCAGTTACCTGGAAAGAAATACTTGGCAGACACGGCGTTGGAAACTGCAACAACAACGGGCGCTTACTGCTGGAGTTCTGCACGGAGCAACTACTCGTCATCATCAACACCATCTTTAGAACTGCTTTGGCCCAAATGGTAGGTGCTTTCACGCAGCCTGGGCCGTGAGTAAGTCTGCTCATTGATTTTAAAATGACAGACCGAAACCGAACCTACCAAAACGGAAGGGTATCCACCCATTCCGATGTTCAGTGTGGGTCTGTTAATGGGCAAACGTCCTTTTCAGGACGGGGCAATGTCAGGATAAAACTGCCCTTTTCAGGGCACATTGCCAACAAGTTCCGAAGACCCACTATTCTTCAGCTGAACATCGAAGGCCTCACTGCAAGCAAAATGAATGTTCTTCATCACCTCGCTATGCAGTCTGAGGCACTCGTCATCCTACTGCAGGAGACCCACTGCACTGATGCAGAGAAGTTGGTGCTACCACACTACCAACTCGCTGGGTCTTCTTTAAGCAGGAAGCATGGCCTTGCCACGTTTGTTCACGAGCGACTGAGATACACGCTTTTGGACCAATCTCCACCGACATCGGAGATCGAGTGGCTGTGTGTGGACGTTGATGGCTATAAAATAGTCAACGTCTACAAACCACCGCCAACGCGATTGCGAACCCTGGATCTCCCAGTGTTTCCTCACCCCTGTCTGTACGCTGGCGATTCTAACTGTCGTCATGCTGACTGGGGTTATGATGACAACAGTCCAGATGGTGAGTGCTTGGCTGGATGGGCAAGTATTAATTGTCTTGCCCTCCTATATAATGCCAAGGACGCTGCCAGTTTTTATTCCGGCCGCTGGAACACTGGCACCAATCCAGACCTAGCTTTCGCTAGCGTAGGTCCAAACAGTCGCTTACCGGATAGACGTGTCCTTGAGAAGTTTCCCAGGTAACAACATCGACCCTCGCTTATTACACCACCAAGGTTTGCTATGGCAGTGCCAAGCATGCCTGTTAAGCGATGGAACTTCCGCAAGGCCAATTGGAGTCACTACATTGCTTTGACGAATAAATTCTCAAAGACTTTGTTGCGGCCTGATTCACTTGATGTGGATGCGGCTTACCAGGACTTCTGTAATACCATTAAGAAAGCAGCCAAATAGACTATCCCACGCGGGTATAAAAATAACTATATTCCGTGTTGGGATGCAGAGTGTGAATCCCTCTATAAAACCTTTCTGCAGTCTCCTCAGGGAGACGACTCAAGTTTGGCTGCTACAGCTCTGCTTGCCAAGCTTGACAGAAAACGGAGGGATTGATGGTCCGAAGCAGTTCGGAGCATTGACTTCTCACACTCTAGTCGAAAAGCGTGGAGTATTTTGAACAACCTTACTGGTAGGTCACGACACTCTCCTCGTCACTGTCCCGTTTCAGCCGATGCTATTGCATCTCAGCTGGATAGAAATGGGAAATACGAGGCTGTTGATCGCAAGTCATCTCGACTTGTCTTTCAAGAAGTGTCTGACCTTTGGAGGGCCACAACACCAGACGCAGTAAATATCTCTGACAATTTTTCACAGAGAGAATTTGCTGCTGCCCTTCAACACTTAAAACCAGGTAAAGCTCCGGGTCCTGATTCCATCTGCCCTGAGCTTATACTCCATGCTGGAGCTGCTTTGAAGTCCTGGTTACGTGACTTCCTTTCTTCCTGTTTGCGCCGACTCAAAATTCCCAAGATCTGGAGAAGAGCGCTTGTGGTCGCGATCCCAAAACCAGCAAAGCCCGTGGGGGACCCAAAGAGTTATCGACCGATATCTCTGCTCTGTGTCCCCTGCAAGATCCTCGAGAGGCTTATCTACGCCCGCGTTGAACCATTAATCGATCCACTGCTCCCTAAAGAGCAGGCTGGGTTCCGACGCGGGAAGTCAACCGTAGATCAAGTTGTTCTGCTAACCCAGAACATCGAGGATACTTTCGAGGCTAAAAAGAAAGCCGGTGCCGTATTTATCGATCTGACAGCTGCTTATGACACTGTCTGGCACCGTTGCCTTACCTGCAAGCTGCTGAGACTACTTCCGGATAAGCAAATGGTCAAAATGATCATGGAGCTTGTCCGAAATCGAAGTTTCACCCTTACCACCGGTGACAGCAAGCAAAGCAGGCTACGCCGTCTTAAAAACGGCGTTCCTCAGGGATCGGTCTTGGCTCCCCTCCTATTTAACATCTATACGTACGATCTTCCTTCCATGATTTCCAGAAAGTTTGCTTATGCTGATGATTTAGCATTGTTGCACTCTTCTGGAAACTGGAAGGACTTGGAGGGGACATTAAGCCAAGACATGTCCACACTGTCAGCGTATCTCCAGACTTGGAGGTTGAAGCTCAGTCACACTAAGACGGTGACGACAGCCTTTCACTTAAACAACCGAGAGGCCAAACGTGAGCTAAAAATCTACAACAATAGTAGACTTTTACCGTTCTGTCCAACCCCTACATACCTTGGGGTAAAACTGGACAGATCGCTCACGTTTCGTCACCATTTAGTGGCATTGCGCAAAAAACTATCATCGCGCGTCACACTGTTGAGGCGACTCGTGGGCTCGGGATGGGGTGCTGGTGCTAAAACACTACACATAACCACCTTGTCTCTAGTCTACTCAACAGCTGAGTACTGTGCGCCAGTCTGGTGTCGCAGTGCTCACACTCGCCTCATTGACAGTGTCTTGAATGACGCCTTGCGCATAGTTACTGGATGCCTGCGTCCCACTCCAACGGACCACCTACCTGTACTCTCAGGCATCCAGCCAGCTGAGCTTCGCCGACTGGGAGCGACACTCTCCTTGGCTTACCGTGGATCTCTGGACCCCGATCATATTTTGCATGGTCTGTTAAATGGGTCCTCAGATACTGGCCAAGTGAGACTAAGATCCAGACGCCCGTTTGTGCCAGGTGCGCGGAATCTCTTGGACAATCTTGCCAGACTTGGCATCAGCGCCTCTGAATGGACAAATCACAAATGGAACGCGGAGTACTGTGAAAGTGCTTCCAGGCTCCGTGCTTTAGTGCCCGGGACCAGTGTCAGGCCTGTTTGGATGGGCTTACCCCGAGCAGCTTGGGTTAAGCTCAACCGCCTGCGGACTGGTGTTGGGCGATTCCATTCGTCCATGCACAAATGGGGTCTCGCTCCTTCACCGAATTGCGAGTGTGGCGCCTCAGAGCAAACCGCAGACCATGTACTAACAATGTGCCCCATACATCGGGCACCACATGGAGCACGAGGTCTGACGGTTTTGGATGACGAAACTTGATGCTGGCTTAATAACATCACTGCCAGCATCTGATCCAGGCAGTGCAGCAGTCTGGGGTAGTAAAAGGATAAACCCTCGGCCCCAGTTCTGTTTTTGTCTGGCCTGGAGTGGATGCCCTTCAAACGACGACGACGACGACGAACACCATCTTTGAACAAAAGGACAGTCTGAAGACAACCTGGATGCATCCCCGGTTTAAACACTGGCATTTAATTGACTATGTCCTAGCGCAACAAAGAGACCTCAAAGACATCCTGAACACCAGAGTGATGCCCAGCGCAGAATGTCATACTGATCATCGCCTAGTGCGCTGTAAACTCAAGTTGCACTTCAAACCTAAGCCAAGGAAGGGAGGGCCTCAAGAAAAAGTTTAACCTCATCAAGCTACAGTCAGCTGAAGTGAAAGCTGACTTTCACGCAGACTTACGGGCCAAACTTGAAAACAACAGCTGCCCAGAAAATACCTCTCCCGAAACCCTCTGGGACAAACTGAAAACCGCCATTCTGCAAACATCTGAAGAAGTTCTTGGGTTTACCATTAAAAGGAATAAAGACTGGTTTGACGAAAACAACGAAGAGACTCAGAAATTGCTGGCGGAGAAGAGATCAGCCCATCAGGCCCACCTGGCGCACCCGTCCAGTCCTGTGAAGAAGGATGCTTTTTGCCACATTTGCAACAACCTCCTGTTCAAGCTTCGAGTGATGCAAAACAAAGTTGGACCAACCTCGTAGTTAGAACTCAGCAGTACGCAGATGCTGGTGATTTAAGAGGTTTTTATGAAGCTCTCAAGGCAGTGTATGGCCCGACACACCAGGCGCAATGCGGATGGACGGGCACTCCTCAAAGACAAGACATCTATTCTGAGCCGTTGGTTTGACCACTTCCAGGAGTTCTTCAGCGCTGATTAAGTTGTCCAGGACTCAGCGCTCCTCCGCTCCCAGATACCAGTCAAAGTGGAACTGGACGAACTGCCCTCTATACAAGAACTTATTAAAGCCATAGAGCAGATGAAGAGTGGCAAGGCAGCAGGAGTTGACGGAATTATATTTGAGATTTGGAAAAGTGGAGGCCCAGCGTTGAACAGCAAGCTCCATGAACTCCTTGTCTGTTGTTGGGAGCAGGGCAAACTACCAAGAGACCTTCGTGATGCAGTCATTGTTACTTTGCTGAGTTGCAGGAAAAACCTTTGCTCGACTGCTCCTGAACAGAAGTGTCGAGAGCAGAACAAAGGGTTGTATGTAACGTTTCAGTATGTATGATGCTTAATATGATGCTCAAGCAGGCGATGGAAGGCCTTGATGATGACAATGCTGTCTACATCCGCTATCGCCTCGACGGCAGTCTGTTCAACCTCAGGAGACTGCAGGCCCACACAAAGACTCTTGAGCAGCTGTTTCGAGACCTTCTCTTTGCCGACAACGCTGCCCTTGTTATCCATAACGAAAATGCCTTGCAGCGCCTGACATCATGCTTTGCAGAAGCTGCCCAACTCTTCGGAGTCGAGGTCAGCTTGAAAAAGACGGAAGTCCTCTACCAGCCTGCACCCCGGGAAGAGTACTGCCTTCCTCACATCACCATTGGCGAGACTGTGTTGAAGACCGTTTACCAGTTCACCTACCTAGGTGTACAATCACATCAGACGCCAAGATCGACACGGAAATGGACAACAGACTGGCCAAGTAAAACAGCGCTTTCTTCAGACTATCCAACAGAGTATGGAAAAACAAGCATCTGAATAAGGTCACCAAGATCAGCGTGTACAGAGCCGTCGTACTCACCACCCTACTGTACGGTTCTGAGTCGTGGGTAACTTACCGTTACCACCTGCGACTCCTGGAGCGTTTCCATCAGCGCTGTCTCCGTATTATTTTCAACTATCACTGGAGCGACTGCATCTCAAATGTTGCGGTCCTTGAACAGGCGGAGATCACCAGCATCGAGGCCATACTGCTGAAGTCACAGTTACGTTGGGCAGGGCACGTCTCTAGAATGGACGATCATCGACTACCCAAGATAGCCCTGTATGGCGAACTTTCTACTGGCCACCGTAACAGAGGGGCACCAAAGAAGCAATACAAGGACTTCCTAAAGAAGTCCCTTGGTGCCTGCCACATTGACCATCGCCAGTGGTTTACTCTGGCTGCTGACTGCGTCACCTGGCGCCACATTATCCACCAGGCTGTCTCCTCCTTCGAGAATTTCCGCATAAACAACCTGAGAGAGAAACGCCGCAGAAGGAAAAACCACAAAGCCTCAACAACAACCGTACCCGGTGTGACCTTTGATTGTAGCCACTGTGGCCGCACTTGCCTATCTCGCATTGGCCTTGTCAGCCAAGAGCGTGCCTGCAGTCGACGTGGACAACCCCCATCATGAAATCTTTGTTCGCGAAGCCAAGCCACGATTCAGAAAATTAATGTGAATATTAACGTTTCAAACAGCGAAGCGTGTGACGAGTACGCGGTGTCGATCTCCTCAACATTGTGTCTGAGTAGAACAGTCACTCACACGTCACAATTAGGATAACAATCACTACACAATTGGTTCCCCAACCAGAGTGCCGTGGCTACTTGGTAGGCCGAATTTATGTGCTGTGGTTCTTTGAATAGTTAGATTTTCTTTTGTTTTGAGTTTCAAAAATTTTGTAAAAATTTTCATTTTTATTTGCAAATAAAAGTTGAAAATAAAAATTTTGAAAATAAAAGTAGTTAAAAAATTGTTTCGTGGCGCCGTTAAATGTTTGTTTTTTACATCGGGTGTTATAAATGAAAAGGTTGGAAAACACCGCTTTACAATAACAGTGAATTAGAACTGAAAAACAAACGCAATAATTCAATAAACTCGAGAAGTGTGGTGATGCAAGTAAAAAGTTTTCAACTGCCACTGGGGTGCGCCACATCATACATCTTGAGTAAAAACTAGAAAAATTTACTTTTTTGCAGACCTTTTATGTCTTGAGAAATAGTTTTATGATTATACTAAAAAATAGTCGACGACTATGGGTGGTTTTAAATTTGGTTAACAGGAAAATTTTCAAAGATTTGGCATAAACAATAAAGATTTTTGCTTCTGAAACCAACTACCGGTATTTTATTAAAACAGTAAAATTCGCTATAAAATGTAGTTCAGATAATTTGTGCTTTTTTGTAAATTACAACTTTCATCTAATATTTTACCTAAAAAAAATTTACTAAAAGCTGCAGAATGCCACACTTTGATTGTCAAAGTTTTTACACATTATTTTTAAGAACTTGAGCACAAATGTCAGTGTGAAAAATGTGCTAATTTATATTCATCAATCAATTTTCAATTTATTTTACACGGTCACTGTCAAAACATTTTTTAAAAAAGAATCATAACACTTTCAACAATTTTGCCTTAATTAGAAACATATTGTTCAAAATCCTGTTTATTGGTGCATTACTTAGATGTTTTCACCCGAAGCATGTCTTTGAAAGTTAATTTTTGGAAAAAATTGATTATTGCATATTGTTTATCTGTATGAAGTTGAAGCTGCTTTTTTTTTTGTTGTCAGATTGCAAACCAGCAGGAAAGACAAAAAGATAGAATTAATTTTAACGTTATTAAAGAATTGAACCCGATTTTTCTCAAAAAAACCACCATTGAGTTTGGAAGGGATGACTGATAATGGGTTTTTGCGCGGTTGACAATTACCTGTATGGAAATCATCTTTATTGTGACACAAAAAAGAATAAGCTTTTAAAAAGCCTAAATAAACAAAGCTGTAACAGATTTTTTAACAAATTTTAAATAAACAAAATTGTAATCAGATTGCTGTTGACCGTCTTAAAACTATTGAATTAAAAAAATGCCTGAACAATTCAGTTGAAAGAAACAAAATGAAAAATGATGTGATTTATAATAAAGTTAATAATTACAACTAGATTTTCTTGAAATCAAAAACTATAAAACAGACACCAGATTGTCTTTTCCATTAGAAGAAACAAAAATATTGATAAAACAAAATCCGATTTAAGGCTTTAATATTGAAAAAAACTATTTAAAAAAATTAATGAAATAGTAAAGCTGTCCTTACACTTGATTTCAGCTGCTTTACAAAGAAGACAATGTCTAGCATGAAAATCCTTACACAGATAAACGCAACTTCGTTGTTCAGCATAGGGAGGCATCTTGTTTTTTTTTGTGTGTGACGTCATAGATTGCACTCATTCCTGTAACTGGTTTCTGGACAGCTTTTTTAATTTAAGTATAAAGACGTCTTATTTTTTGCAATATGTCATGAATTGCATAATGTTTTTTGTATTGGAAAGACATCCAAACATTTAAAATCTCTGAGCAGATTACTGATCTTTGCATTAGACGAATATTGTTAAAATTCTTGACCAGATAACTGATCTTTATAATAGAAAAGCATTGTTAAAATCTCTATTCAGATTTAAAACCAGTGTTTTTCAACCTTTTTTCGGCTGCTGCACATTTTTTACTTTAGAAAAATGTCAGGGCACATTACTAACATAAAGTTAAAACAACAACAACTTACAAAATAAAATGTTAATTTTGAATTTATGTTTCAACATAATTCAATCAGTGTGAACATTGGACTTGCTTGGATAAACACAAATTGTATATTCTGGCAGGAATAGAGAAAAGGCACACGCGGAGCTCTTGTTCGACAGCTGTCAATCTTTCTCTGTATTTTGTTTTTATAGCAGTCAGGTTTTGAGGAAGCTAAGCTTACACAAATATGTTTTTGAAAACGGGAGCAACTTTAAACAGCTTTGTTTGACAGAACGGAAAATTCCTTCGAGGCAGTTATCCAGAAACTGTCCAAAGGTACTTCTGCGAAGCATAGTTTCAAACTACGATCTTGCCTCAGTTCAGTTAATTCCTCTTGCTCTTGCAATGTCATGTCAAGTCCAACAACTGCGGATCAACTGTATAGGTTCCTCACCCAGTCAAAACTTTCCGTGCAAGCTGACGAAAAATAAAACGACAGTCTGTCCCCGAGAGTTTTCAAGTGTTTGCTTATTGTCTCACAAAGGGCAGCATTATTGGCGTTTTGCTGTTTTAGGGTTAGTGGTAATATTTCAAGATTGCCAATTTCCACGCGGTGTTGCCAGAGGTGCAACTTTGACCAAAACCCATTAATTTTATTGGTACTTGTAAGCAGATTTTCATATCGGCCTTGCATTCGTGTATTAATTCATTTATTTGGTAAAATATATCTGCCAAATATACCAACTTTGCACACCATTCATCACTTGCAAGCAGCTGTGCGTAATTTGACCTTTTGTTAGTTAAAAACTCTTTAAGTTCTTCCTGCAACTCATACATACAGGCCAGCACTTTGCCCCGCGACAACCAGCTCACCTCTGTATGAAGCAGTAATATTGCATGCTCCTTTCCCATTTCAAAATACAACAGAACAAACGAGCAACTTTTTACAGGTCTCATCTTTACAAAGTTTACCATACTCACCACATCATTTAAGACAAGAACTAGATCTGCTGGTAAAGTTTTGAAAACAAGTGTCTCGCAGTGCAAAAAGTTGTGTGTAAAGATAACATTTTGATTTCTTTCCTTCACTCTATTGACAAAACCTTTATTTTGTTAGACCATAGCTGCGGCCCCGTTCAGTACAAATACAAAATTTTCCCACTAAAGATTTCCATTTTCAAGATGTTCTGTTGTAATACAAAAAATTTCTTCTCTAGTTGTTTTTACTAGTGTTTTGCAAAATAAGAAGTTTTCCCTGATGGTATCTCCATCCACAAAACGCAAGTTGGCCAATCATTGAACATTTTTGCTTATATCTTTACACTCGTCCAATTGCAGAGAAAAATGTTTGGCAATGCGAATCTTTTCCAAAACAATAGTTTCGATATCTACAGACATGTCATCAATACGTCTGCTAATTGTGTTGTCTGAGGGAAGGACTTTAGTTACTTCTTGAACCATGTCAGAACCGAGCATTTCTTTTACACGGCTTTGCAGGCAGGTATGCAGGCAGTTTTAAGAGCGATGGCTTTGCAGGCAGCTTTGAGAGCTTTCTCATTTATTTTTACGGCTTTATTCTTAAAGCTGATCTGTTTCTCTGTGTGTTTGATTAAGCGAAAAAAATAGTCTGCCGGCTTGTTTTCGATCGACGGGTGTTTTAATTGCACATGGCGTTTAAGTTTGCTTGGCACCATAGCACTGTTGGATAGCTTTTCGCCACCTACTACGAGCAACGGAATAGGTTTTATGGCATTCGCAGTGAAAATAAATTCGAACAAAAGATAACTTTTGTGGTATTTTCTTCACATCACTGTTTTTGCTTTTTTTTTACCACTGCTCGTACTAGAAATTTTTTCCGGGAAAGCATTATTTTGGTTAGGTTCAAGTTCGGCTTCTTGACTTTTATTCAAAAATTTATTTATTACTTTTACTACCGTACTACATGTCTTAACACAGTTCTGCCAAAAATTTTAGCCAAAATAACAAAAAATTTTTTCGTTAAAATTAATTCCTCTTTAATTCTTTACTTTATCTAGGCTCGATAATTTAATCGAACACCTTTTAATTCTTTAAGAAATTTTAAGACTGTCCTCAAAAGGGGGATTTCTTTCAATGGGGAGTCGAGTATAAATTTAATAATAAAATTACCACGTGCAATAATTCCCAGATAAAGATCCTTTGTTTTTTGAATTTTTACACCTTTTTAACTAACTGTTTAAATATTAAAAGCGACACTCCAAATGACGTAATAGTCCAACAAAATGCTTCTCAGCGAGAAAAAAAGGGTGACAAATTGAGAGAATTGACAATTTAGACCATGGCGAATTAAACGAACTAAAATGTATGCAAAAGATAGAAATTCTGCCAGGACTGGAAAAAAAGTGACAACTTGAGCGAATTGGCGAATTAAAATGATGACAAATAAGACAAGTTCTACCGTAGATGAAACTTGACAATTTTCTGCAGAACACCTGGCACGGTCTCGTGGCACACTAATGTGCAGCACAGCGGTTAAAAAACATTATTTTAAACACAGCTTCGTTGCTCAGCATAGATTGTGTTTAGACGCGATTGAGTCGCTCTGAGTAAAAATTAAACTCGCATATAAACACAACTTTGTTGCTCAGCTTAAAAACGAACCTGTGGTTAGACTCGACTTCGTCACTCTGAATGAGAATCAAACCCATGGTTGGTCGCAACTTCGTTGTTCAGCTTAAAGAAAGAGTCTGTGGTTAAACAAAACTTCGTTGCTCTTGGTGGTTAGTCTTGGTTGGTCGAAACTTTGTTGCTCAGCATAGGTTGTGCTTAGACGCGACTGCCTCACTCTGAGTAAAAATCAAACTCGCAGATAAACGCAACTTTGTTGTTCTGGGTGGGAATTAAACTCACATAAAAACTCAACTTTGTTGCTCAGCTTAAAAACGAACCTGTGGTTGGACGCAAATTCGTTGTTCTGGGTATAAATCGAACTTGTGTCTAGACGCGACTTAGATAGCCGACGATTAGACGCGGCTGCGTCGCTATGCCTGGAAATCAAATTCGTGATTCCAGTTAGAGCTAAGGTTAGGGTTACGGTTATGGTTAGGGTTAGAATCCCCTGCCAGATCCGTTGCTTATCCGATGCTTAATCCGACACACATCCGACGCAATTCACGTCAAAAGTTTCCTTTTAAACTACTCACGATTCTCAACTTCAACATTATCCTTCGTCTTGGCCACCGTCGCCACGATCTCCGAATCATTTCTGCGTCTCTTGCAGTCTCTATCTCCGGCCCTTTATCTCAGTGACCCAGTATCTCTGTTTTCTTATGAATGCCAAAAGGTGCAGCAAAATATGCATATACGTTCCCGGCGGGTGACGTTGGCGGACGAACAATGCAAAAAAATAAGTGAAAAAAATTTAAGCTGAACCTCAATGTTGCAAAAACCAGAACAAGACACAAAGTAAAACAGCAAATTTATTTGCATAGTCATACCATGCAATTAACCTTTATTTCGCGACGCTTAGAATTCTTCTTCTTCTTCTTTCGGCTTCTCCCTACTCGGGGTCGCCACAACGCGACAGTAATCTCCATTTCACTCGATCTACTTCGTCTCCTTCCCTAGCTCCAACTCTTTCCATGTCTTCTCTCACCAAATCCATCCACCTTCTCCTTGGCCTTCCTCTTTTCCTTCTGCCTGGCACCGCCATCTCCATCATCCTTTTCCCCACGTAGTCTTCTTCTCTCCTTTTTACGTGTCCATACCAACGTAGCCTTGCATTCCGAAGTTTGTCTCCCAGCTTTGCAATTTTCGCAGTCCCTCTCACGTATTCGTTTCTTATCTTGTCCTTTCTTGTCACTCCCAGTACCCATCTCACCATTTTCAACTCTTCAACTTCCATTTTCTCATCTATCTTTCCGTCACTGCCACCGTTTCCATTCCATAAAGCATGGTTGGTCTAACAACACTTTTTTACATTTTACCCTTAACCTTTGCTGATAACTTCCTGTCGCACAGAACTCCAGATACCTTCCTCCAACTCATCCATCCTGCTTGGATCCTTCTCCTTACTTCTTCTTCACATCTTCCATCATTACTAACTGTTGACCCCAGGTATTTGAAGTTTTTGGCTCTCTTTACCTTTTCTTCTTGCAACTTCAACTCTTCTCCATCATCCACACCCCCAACCCTCAAATATTCGGTCTTTCTCCGGCTCACTTTCAGGACTCTTCTCTCCAGTGCATTTCTCCAAATCTCCAGATCCTTTGCTAGCTCCCTATGATTTTGTTTACACAGAACTATGTCATTTGCCAACAACCTATTCCATGGTGCGTCCTTCCTGATGTCCTCCGTCAGCCTGTTTATGATGATGGCAAAAAGAAATGGGCTGATTGCTGAACCTTGGTGGAGTCCAACACCTACCTTGAATTCTTCAGTCAACCCTGCTGCACTTCTCACAGTTGTCGCACCGTCAATCATATCCTGGATAATCTTTATATAGCACTCTGATGTTTCAGCTAACCGCAAGCATTTCCACAGTTCCTCTCTGGGTACCCTGTTGTATGCTTTCTCCAGGTCAATAAAGACACAGTGCACTGCCTTCTGCCCTTCAGTCCACTTTTCCAACAGCATCCTTAGACAAAAGATTGCATCGGAGGTACTCCTTTCTGGCATGAACCCAAATTGTTGCTCAGCGATTGTCACCTATTTCCTTATCCTTGCTTCTATTATCCTCTCCCACAATTTCATAATGTGGCTCATCAACTTGATCCCACGGTAGTTTCCACATTGCTTGATGTCTCCTTTACCTTTGTACAAAGGTATAAGCACGCTCCTCCTTCATTCATCTGGCATCTTCTCTCCTCGCAAGACTCTGTTGAAAAACTTTACTAAAAACTCCACACCTTTATTGCCTTGAGCAATCCATGCATCAACTGGTATGTCATCAGGTCCTTGAGCCTTTCCCTTTTTCATTTTCCTCAACTCAGTCCTGACTTCTTCTCCAGAGATATCTTCCACGTTTCTTTCTCTCTGTTCTGTTCTCGTTTCTCTTCTTTCTCTAGGGTTTTCATGGTTGAGTAAGTTGTCGAAATACTCCTTCCATCTCTGTTTCACTTTCTCTTCTTCCATCAGAATCTCCCCAGTTTTACTCTCGATTACTCTTACTTGTTGAACATCCTTGCTTTGTCTGTTTCTCTGCTTTTCTATTTTGAACACCTTATTTTCCCCCTCCTTTGTTTCCAGTTTCTCGTACAATTCCTCATATGCCTTGTTTCTTGCCTTTGCCATTTCTCTCTTAGCTTGCTTTCTTGCAGTTTTACAGGCCAACTTGATTGCATCATCTCTGATGGTATCCCATGCCTTGTTTCCACTTCCACAGTACCACATTTTATATCCACCACCTATGCATCTTGCTCTCTCCCCCTTTCAGCGAGTTTCCTGCACACACAGTATGTCCACCCCTCTTCGTTTCATAAGATCCGCCACTTCTCTTCCTTTACCAGCCTCTAAGGTTGTTCAAATCAGAACAGCCTTGGTGCCGGTCCCAAGGCCGGATAAATGGGGAGGGTTGCGACAGGAAGGGCATCCGGCGTAAAACACAGCCAAATTTTGTGTTGCTTAGAATAATTATGAAAAATGGTGCTCAGAGTTTGCGACAATGAATTGAGTTAATTATAACCTACTAAAGTACAATGAATAAGAATGGAAGCAAAACGTCTAAGCAAATGCAAGAATGGAAGTCGAGAAACTGAAATAAAAGAGCTCGAACTAAATTTTTTAAAGCAATTAATTAAGATTCGAAATCGTAAATTGCTAGCTTTATTTCAGCTTTATAATAAGAAAAATAACCAATATTAAACTCTCTTTTTTTCAAAACAATTAAAACTTGAAACGTAAGAAAACAAAGGGGCGCACCTAAATCCAGAAAATGAGGTTAATCCCGACCTCGCATATTTCAATAAGCCACTAACACTGCACAGATAGACATTAATTATGCACAAAACACAACTAAGATTAATATTTTGAACGACCAAATTAATAATCTTTGTAAAAACTCTGCATTTCATTCAATGAACTGAATTTGTAATTGAAGCCGTTTATTGCAAAAATTAATTTAAAGAACTAACCGGTGTTTCTAATTCATTGCTTCAGTAAACACTTCTCAGTTTAAGTCTTTTCAACTGATCATTTCATAAAGCAGCAAAATTGCTTTGTGACGTAATAAACCAATGCAATGACGTCTCACAGCATTAATAATATTTACAAGTTTACTTACCCAAACCCCAATATTTCAATCCTCGACTCGAAGCAGAACTCACAAATAACAACGCAATTAACTTTAACAACTTCATTATAACCAAACAATAACTTTCAAAACTTTATAATTTCTCTGACAAATATTAACAAGTTTTATTCAATCGATGAAACAATTTTGTTGATTTAAGTTTTGCAGAAAATTAATTTGTTAATATAACTTTCTAACTTGCAGAAAATTAATTAAAAATTAATATAACCTTCTACGAGTAAATTAATTTAAAATTAGACATAAAATAACTGAGTCGTATTTATAGAAAGACCAGAGTCTTCACACCCCTGTAAAAGTAGAAAACTTTTTTAATCAAAAGATTATTTTAACATTATTTATAAATTATCTTTTAAAAATTTTACTTTAAATGTTATAAAAAAGTGACGTAGCCGCTGTTATAACGTAAAATAATATTAAAGCAGAATTTGATTAAATTGAATAGATTTAAATAGAATTTATTGAAATATTAGATTGAAATAAAATTGCTTGAGGTTGTCACGCTTTTGTATCAGAATTGTGGAGTCGGAGTCGCACGAGTTGTATGTTTTCAGGCTGTGTCAAAGCTTTTTTTTAGATAAACTGAAGTCGGAGTCGTTATTATTTTTGGTGACTCTAATTTTCTAATTTTTGGTAAATTACTTGTAAATTATAGTCAGATTTACCATCTCAAATGACTAGATAATAATCACGTTCAAATACGGTGAATATATTTTTGAGAACTGGGCCGCTTTTTGGCCTTCAATTTAAAGTGAAGACAAAAAAACGGTTTTTGCTTGAAAATGATTTTCAATGCAAAAAAGTAAACTCAACTTCGGTTCGGGATTTGTTTTGTAAAATTTAACAAAAAATTAAGAAAGAAAAGTAAAAAAAGTTGGTCAAAATTGTAGTTTTCGTCTTTAAAAGTCAAGTTACGACAAAAAAGTCTTCACCTTTTACTCAAAAATCAAGCTTTTTAAAAACTTGTGAATCTTGAAGAATCAAGGTCCTTATCTGAAGCTACCGGCTCGACTTAATTTCGCTGTCAAATACCGAAAGTATGACGTAACTATAAACTCTTGACTAGATTTTGAAATTTTGAACCTTGCTTCGGCGCGAGCAGACAGCCTATATTCTACTATGAATTTTAAAAGCAGACTTTAAACCAGACATGGGCATTTTACGGCCGTGGGCCGCGGGCGCATGCGGTTCTTTATTTGACTCTGATTAGCTCGTAAAAGAATCATAAGAAATTGCAAAATAAACAGATTTTTATTCTAGTGATGCCTGGATTGAATGTGAATTGCTTTGATTTTGAATTGTTTTATTTACATCGCGCATGCGTGTTATTTAGTTGACGTAGTTGAAAGCAAATTGCAAGTATCGAGACAACTTTTATCGCCACAATGTTGACTAAAAAAAGAAAGGTAATCAGGGGCGTATAGTCCATACGTGCGGAGTGTGGGGCGCACACCTTGTAATTTTTTACAGCAAAGTGTAAGAAGTATTTTTTTAAATTTTAAATCAAATATAATAATATTTTTATCAACGCAATAAATATATTCGTGTCAATCTTAAACGAAAAATTTATGACGTAATAATAAACTCTTTATGATATTTTGAAATTTTGAGCTTCAATTTGGCGCACGCAGACAAGCCAATTTTTTACTTTGTATTTTCAAAGCAACCTATAGCGGAAACTGGCTTTTCTTGTTTTAGGAAAACGCTTTTAATTCATATAGACTCTTGGTGTCCTGAAAAGTTTAACATAGTGTTTATTTAACATTTTAAATTTTATTTCTTATTAATTAAATCTTAAATTAACATTTAACATTTTAAATGGCTGTTTGTTTGCTGTAACACTTGAACGTAAAGTATGAGCTAAAAAATCTAAATCAAGCGTTATTATCATTTTTTTTTGAGAAAGAATAAAAATAATTTATAGCGTTACAGTTACTTGCTGCATTGCTATTTGCTAGATTGAAATCCGTTTTATTTGGCTTTTATTAAATATTTAGGCAGTTTTTGTTCGAAATCTAAAAATTTATAAATTTTACATATGTCAATCGTTCTTGAATTTCATGGAATTTATGCTAAAGTTTACGCTGACGCTAACACCTTTAAATTTTGTTGGCGCAAACGCTTTAGCTTGACGCCATTAATTTTGAGGAGTTGAAGTTGACGCTGGCGCCTTCAATATGTTTTGTTGACACGCACAACACCGTGTGCTTGCATTGCATGCTTACAATGCGCTCGTAATTGGCATGTCTTTCAAGAAAGAAGAAATTTTTTGTCCCAGAAAATTTTGGCCATTATCACTTTGCTTAATCAAATAAATATTTTTATTCCTATGCAATTAGCTTTATTCCTATCCAATTAAAAGGATTATGCCATAAATTGGTACGCAATTAACCTTAATTTTTGTCATGCTGTAAATATTGAGACAAATTGTTATTCTTTTAAACAAAGTAAAGAACATCATACATTTAGCTTTCAACATATTGCAAAAAATTTCCATAAGCATGAAACATGAAAAAAACTGATTAAAGAAAACTATGGGCTATAAATTGTGAAAAAAATTCAAAAGGTGTCTTCAGTGTTAGGAATATATGCAATTGAGAGTTAATTTTGTTAATAATTGTTTGTTATTGTTTTTCGGACAGATTAACCCAGTATTACCAAATGTAGTTTATATATTCATAGACCAAGCTGTGAATTTTACTCAAATGAAACAAAAGTTAAATAAAATTTGCATTAATTTTTGCTGCGATTTTGACAGTTTCAAACTTTTATTTTATTTTTTCTGATTTTGCAAATTTTTAATTAAATCCGTGCAGCAGCAAGATATTTCCCAACTGCAAGTTGTTATCGTGTGAAGAGGCTTATTTTCGTGGAATGCAAGCTTGTGTTCGAAACAGCTGCGAATTCAAACCAAGAATGCAACAGTTGTTACAATTACTGATTTTAAAGACAGTTTTGATAGACGTCGCCCTAAAAATTACAAAATGAAACTGATTTCTGCTCAACGTTGCAGTTTTTTTTTATATTTTTTACTCGATTGCATTCAGTTTTTCAGTAATAATTTGCTTTATTTTATTCAAGGAGAAATTTGAAAATGTAGTATAAAATATTGGACGTTTGATGCTAAAAATGAATAAAGAGTTTATGGCGAAACTTGCTTTGTAAATTAAAAAAAATCAGTGGCATAAGCGCCTGCGCAACCAAAAAATTGTCGCCGACAAATGACGCCGTTAACGCACAACATTGGTCTTTAAGGTGATTGAAAAACTGAAAACATGTAATTTTACGTATATTATTACGCAGTCTTGGTATTCAAGCATTTGCTCTTTAAAATTTGCGGTTTTCATTTAGCGAAGTTTGTACTTCACAAAATCTTATTGAATTTTTGAAGGTCTTGACATGGACACATTTTTTGTTTAAAAATCTAGTACAAAAAAGAACCAGCAAAACAAACAACAATTGCGCAGTATTTTGAGCAATAAAACAAGGCTTTGCCTTATTCCCTGCTTTGTTTACACGTTTTTTTACTAATTTAAAATAGATGCATTATTTGCTTAATTGCATAAAAAAACTACACAAATTTATTATGCGATTATTTGGGTTTGTCAATAATATATTCTGAAGATTAAGATTTCGCGCATTACGTGTCTGTACGCAAGCATTTTTGTGTGTATGTTTTGCATTTGTTTTCATAATTGTAGTAATTTGATTTTTATGCCAATTTATCAATTTTTTTAATTATTTGCTTGGGCTTTTGCGGGCCGTAGGTTGCCCACCTCAATATAATTTGTTGTAGTCCTACGAAAATATTATTAGAAAGCCAGAGTGAAATGTATTAAAATTTGATACTCATCTATTTCCCATTGATGTTATTATCTTTACATTTATTTTCCTGACTCACAGGAAAATGTTGTAGATGTTGTACTTAGGGCACCAATTAAGCGGTTATCCCGAGTTTCCTGCTTCAAAGATGCCAAGACATTGCTGCCCGGTCGGAAGTTTTCATTTGGTTTTTATTTTTTATTTAGACCAGTGAGTGATTCTCAACCTTTTCGCGCTTGCGGCACACTTTGAGATCTTTTCAAAATTCACGGCACACTTGGATCAGAGTGCAAATCTTAATTTTCTAATGTAAATGTTCTCTAAAAGTAATGTTTTAAAAAAAAAGTCTTCACTTTGAATTTATCTCGGATTTTTTGGTTTTCATTTCTAGAAAGTAGTGTTTACCAAAAAAAAAGTTGCCCAGTAATGAACTAATGTTTTTTTTAAATCTTTCATGGCACACATGTAAATCTCGGCGGCACACAGGTTGAAAATCACTGATTTAGATACAAATAAAATATGGATCTGCTTACTAAAACCGCCAAGCAAAAGAAAGTGTTGTCAAGTGTCATTCCCAAGGACACAACAGAATCACCCGTGTGAGGTTTGAACCACAACAGTGTCGATCACTATTGCCATCAATACAGCGCTTCTACCAAGTCGACCACGCTACCAACGCAATAAATCATAATAAGGTTCATCGTGATTATCGAACGCGCATTGCAAGCTTCTATTAACTATTGATGTTATTATTTTGATATCAACTTTTAGTTTTTTAGTTTTATTTGGTGACGAGACTGAAATATGGTGATGCTTACTGAGAGCCCAAGTTTGCTAGACTGCCAAGCACAAAACAAACAAATGTAAAAGTCATATGTGTTGACTCGCCTCCGACACTTTCCAACAAGTTAGAAGGATGAATATACAGATGAAATAAAAAGAATGAACTTTACTTCAGCCATAATTAATATCAAGCTTAATCATAACCTAAAGCTCATCAGGACAATTTTTAAACTAAAAAAAATACATAAGATTGTATATAGGCTTACAAACTTTTATAAAGCATAACTTTCTTACATTTATTCTCTGGAATGCGACTAGCATTTGTTAAAGTAAAACAAGTGCAAATGATTTTTAAAGCTTTTTTAAAGCTTTAAGCCAAAAGTTTATAAAGTTTATTTTTTATGTTCGTTATGTTAGGCAAAGTTTCGTTTGGTTTGGTTTTGAGTTTTGAATAAAAACGTAAGAAACTGGTCTCGAAATCTCCCGAGTTGATTCGAAGTGAAAGTTTGAGTTATTAAAAAAAACAAACACATTCAACTTATAAAAAATCAATTTTAATACACAAAAAAATAAAAAAAGTTAGATTTTTTAGCAAGAAAAAAAATCAATATAATTAAAAGTAAGCAGAGAATTATTGCTTAAAGTTTCACTCTAAAAGGTAAGCAAAAATATGGCAAATGTTTAAACTAGCTTTATCTCGAGGTATACTTAGCGTCATCTTGCAGCACAACTCTTTGCCGCGGCTCACCGGTTGCGGAGCACTATCTTATTCAGTGCTTTGTTTGTAAGTTTTTTTTATTAATTTCATGTAAATACATAATTTACTTAATCGCATAAAAAAGCCTGGAAATTGACTATGTGATTAACTAAATGCGTCAGTAAAATATTTTTAAATATTAAGGTTTTGCACATTACGTGTCTGTGTGCCCTATGTAAGCAAGTACTTGTATGAACGTTTCGCATTTGTTTACACAGTTATAATAATTTCATTTTTTATGCCAATTTGGTATTTTTTTATTATTTGCTTATGGTTTTACGGACTGCACAGAAATTTGTCGTAGATCGTAGTTTACTTAACCCTTCAGTAGAAGAACAACTTGTTCAAAGATTCGAAAAATCTGTCGGTTGTTTTGCATTGCTGCAATCTTTAGATAGAAGCTTAGTTTAGTAACCTACAAAGTATTTTTTAATTTTCTTTCTTATCACATAAACTTTTGCTTCATACCCTAAAGAAAAACGGCATTTTTTGCAAATTAAAATGACTTTGATTTGCGTAAAATTGCTAACTCGGCACAAAAGAGTGAAAATGTTTCACTTACTTTTTTTGCAATAATAATGTCTTAGAAATACAGTGGTTTATCATTTTTTGCTTGATTTTTACTGTCAAATAATAATTTTTAGTATTACTTTGTTTGTTCTTCAACATTCTAGGGCGGTGCTTTTCAACTTTTTTTCGAGCGACACAAATCTTAAGTGAAAATAGAGAGCAAAGATTTTGTAACCTAATCTTTTTTACAGACTTTATTGCAAGTATAAAAATAAATTAAACACAAGACAATTTAATATTTTCATTTCATTTCATCTTTATATCTATCTTCCTGACTCGCTGAAAAGTATTGGAGGCGCTTTACACGGGGAAAGCAATCACTCCGACCTGCTTCCGGAGATACCATAATGTTACTGTCTGGTTGAAAATTGTTATTTTATGTTTTTTACTTCTTATAAATATATGAGTGAATTTTAGAACTGCTTGCTAAAACCGCTAAGCAGGAGAAAGTGCGTAAAGTGTTTTTCTCCAGGATGCAACAGAATGGCCCAAGTGGGTTTTGAACCGAGACCATGTTGATCACAATCACGGTCCTCTTAATCAATGGACCTGGCTGACGAGATAAATACCTCGACCACGCAACATAGGGCTTAACCATAATGTTCTAAAAGAATGGACTTCAAAGGACCGCTCAAAGGAAAGAACCCATATATGTTAGTAATTATTGACGAATTCAGCCGACTTCCGTTTGCTTACCCACTGCCGCGTATTGATTCGCTTGTAAATTAAATAGCCAACGGTCGATTCTATAGTTCAATCGACCTTCGAGCTGCTTATCATCAAGTTCCCCTTCAGGAATCAGAAAGAGTCTTCACCAGTTTTGAAGCATGTGGTAAGTTGTATCACTATAAGCGATTACCATTTGGTCTGACAAACGGGGTTTCCGCTTTTCAACGAGTAATAGACAATTTTATCAAACGACATAATCTTAAAAAGGTTTACGCTTATCTTGATGACATAACGGTCACGGGTACCACTGAAGAAGAACACGATCAAAATTTAGAGCGTTTGCTAAAAGCAGCGCTATCAGACAATTTAACATTAAATAAAGATAAATCTAAGTTTAAAGTTACATCTTTGAACTTATTAGGTTATAATATTTTGTATGGCGAAATTAAGCCTGATCAAAATCGACTTCAAGCGTTGCTAGACCTATCGCCCCCTACTAATGCAAACGAGTTAAAACGTGTTGTTGGACTTTTTGCGTACTATGCACGGTGGATAGAAAATTTCTCAAAAAAAGCTGCACCCCTAATGAACTGTAAAACTTGCCCTTTAACAGACGAAGGTCTTAAATCATTTATTCAACTAAAAAAGGACCTTGCTAACGCCAGTCTAGGAACTATTAGAGACGATTTACCTTTTGAAGTTGAGACCAATGCCTCTGATTATGTGATTGCCGGTATCCTATCACAGAATGGAAGACCTGTAGCTTATTTCTCTAGACGATTAAATGCAACTGAAAGAAATTATCCCGCAGTAGAAAAAGAAGCTACTGCCTGTGTAGAGGCGATTCGAAAATGGTCTTGCTTTTTAAGAGGAAAGCATTTTTCACTTTACACAGATCAACGCTCTGTCTCTTTTATGTTCGACCGAAGGAGTCGAAGCAAAATTAAAAATAATAAAATTCTTTGTTGGAGAATCGAACTGAGTCAATATTCTTACGATATAAAGCACAAACCTGGAAACAGCAACGTGGCGCCGGACGCCCTCTCAAGAATAATATGTTCTACTATTCTTTCCAAGAACAGACTGTTGGCTTTGCACAACAGTTTTGGTCATCCTGGGTTTGCTCGTATGTACCATTTCGTAAAATGTCGAAATTTAACTTTCACAAGCGAAGAAACTAAAGAAGTTTGTCGTCAATGCCAAACGTGTGCAGAAATCAAGCCTCGTTTCTTTAAGCCTCCTCAAGGTCAACTTATAAAGGCCACTCAAACTTTTGAAAGGATTAGTATGGACTTCAAAGGACCGCTCAAAGGAAAAAACCCATATATGTTAGTAATTATTGACGAATTCAGCCGATTTCTGTTTGCTTTTTCATGCCGGAATATTAGTACAAAAACTGTAATGTGCTATTTAGACAAACTTTTTTGCGTGTTTGGATTTCCATCTTATGTACACAGTGATCGCGGTAGCTCGTTCATGAGCCATGAACTGAAATCGTATTTAAGAGCACGCGGTATCGCTTCAAGTCGTTCTACGCCATACCATCCATGTTCAAACGGACAATGCGAACGCTGCGTTCAAACCGTGTGGCGTACCGTAAAGCTTAAATTACACGAACGCTCGTTGTCTGAGGAAAGATGGGAAGACGTACTTCCCGAATCGCTCCACGCGATACGATCTCTTGTGTGCTTGGCAACTAATGAAACTCCGCATGATCGTATGTTTAAGTTTAATCGCAGATCTATGACTGGTGTTTCTATGCCCGCCTGGTTGTTAAAAGAAGGACCTGTGTACTTACGCAAATTCATTAGAAACAAAAGTGATCCGTTGTGTGAACGTGTTTATTTATTAGATGCAAATCCTTCGTATGCACATGTTCGTTTATCCAATGGGAACAAGACTACCGTTTCCACGAGTGATTTAGCACCAGTACCAGAAAATGCGAATTTTGAAAATGAAAACAATTCGTTAATAAGTTCCCCTGACGCCACTCCACCGGCCTTGCTAACGAATGGCGAAACGTCTAATATGTCATCAGTTGTGTTAGACCAGACCGATGGGACGCTGCTAACTGCTGAAGCCGACCTTAACAACTTACCCACTCCGTCTGCTGATAAAACCTTTGATGTAGATGCAGTGCAGCCATCGGTAGTAATACCCCGGCGCTCTGAAAGAATAAGGCGTCACCCAGAAAGACTTCAAGTAGAAAAACTTGGGGAGTGGGTCAGATAACTATATAGGTCAAACAGTTTACAATGTACATTCGCTCTCACACTCCTTTGACGTAATCTAATTTAATTTGTGTGTACTTGTGCTTGCATTTATTTATTTCTACATCTACGACTTAAATTGATTTACTGTCTGTGTTAGTGCTTGCATAATTTCTTAAAGTGGGGGTGAATGTGAAGATTTTAGTTGCGTTTTCCTGTTCATTCTACTTCGCAGTAATTGTTTTGTTTCTTTGCAGTAATTGTACGCGTTTCCCCAGGCCATCGCGGTTGCTTTGCGCGCCGATTTGGGTTTTGTTGTCTGCGTGGTTGCGTGTAGTTTGAGACAATTGAAACTTTAGTTTGTCTAGATCATTCGTGTAAAGTGGTTACTAGTTTAATGTTATTTCCTTATTTGATTGAAGAATATGTTTATTTTTAAGTTTATTAAAACCTTAAGTATTTACTAACTTGTAAACTAGCGAGGTTTCCACAACTATGACGCAATAAAGAAAGAAATTAAACCATTGTCAAAACACATCAAACATGATTTAATTTTTACACAACAACGACCCACGTTTGGAAGCAACCAAAAGGTTGAGAAACACTACTCTAGAGGAAAAAAGACATTTTTACCTCAAGCCAATTACAATACTTTCAGTCTTAAATAAAAAAAATAAAAAATGCTCTATGTTTAAATTTATATTTTGAAAAAATTTTATTCCGTTACACCTAGCTCGCAAAAGCTCGTGCTAATAAAAACAAATCTACTAAAGTTCTTTTTTTAGAATATTTTTGACTGATTTCAATAGCTGACACGGCTTTTCCATGTTTATTCATTCGGCTATAGACTTTCACAAAAACAACCACAACGCGGCGAAATAATAAACTTAACCATCGACCAACATATAAAAAACAATGTTGACTACAACCATTCTGTTGAGCAAAACCAAATGCGAGACCCCAGGCTTTTCATTTTCTCTAATAAAAACAATTCCTTCGAGGATTTTTGACTATAATTTTGCTTTCTTCGATTTTATTATATCTGATTCTATTTTATTTATTTATTTTTTTTTATTTATTTCTATCTTTATATTTATCCTCCTGACTCGCAGGAAACGACAGAGGCGCTATACATAGGGTAAGCAATTACACCGATCTGCTTCCGGAGATGCCAAGATATTGCTGTCCGCTAGTAATTTAGTAGAGATATTACTGTAATTTAGAACTGCTTGCCAAGAGTACCAAGCAGGGGAAGGTGCCTTAAATTGTCTTTCCCAAGGACACAACAGAATGGCGCAAGCGGGTTTTGAACCGATATCATGTTGATCATCAGTCCGGTGCCTTAACCATTCGACCACGCTGCCAACCTATCCGAAAAGATACACGTTCTTTCAATGCAGAGTTTGGGATGCTGATATTGCACTTGGAAAACTTCAGCCCAAGTTCAAAGGTGTCACACAAAAAAAAATTCCAACCGAATCCGTGTCTTCCACGTTGGCTTGGCAATTATCTAATCGCCTATGCACTTTAGGTTTATTGACAAAAAATTGACCATTTTTTAAATAGGAAGTGGTACTTTAATAGTTTAAAGTAATATTGCTTAACACAGCATATTTTTTGACCCCATTTGTGCATGGATGAATGGAATCGCCCAACACCAGTCCGCAGGCGGTTTAGTTTAACCCAAGCTGCTAGGGACAGGCCCATCCCAACAGGCCTGGCACCGGTCCTGGGAACAAAAATACGGAGCCTGGAAGCATTTTCACAGTACTTCGCATTCCATTTATGGTTTGTCCACTTAGAAGCATGGATGCCAAGTCCAGCAAGGTTGTCCAAAAGACTCTGCGCATCTGGCACAAATGGGTGTCTGGATCTTAGTCTCAACTGGCGAGTATTTGAGGACCCACTTAAAATACCATATAAGATAGGATCAGGATCCAGAGATCCACGGTGGGCCAAGGAGAATGTCGCTTTCATTCGGCGAAGCTCAGCTGGCTAGATGCCTGAAAGTATGGGTAAGTGGTCCGTTGGAGTAGGACACACAGGCATCCAGTGACTATGCGCAAGGCGTTGTTCAGGACACTGACTATAAGACGAGTGTGAGCATTGCGACACCAGACTGGCGCACAGTACTCAGCTGCTGAGTAGACTAGAGATAAGGTGGCTATGCGTAGTGTTTTAGCACCAGCATCCCATCCCGAGCCCACGAATCGCCTCAACAATGTGACGGGTCAGGATAGTTTTTTGCGCAATGCCACTAGATAATGACAAAGCGTGAGTGATCTGTCCAGTTTTACCCCAAGATAAGTAGGGGTTGGACAGAACGGTAAAAGTCTACCGTTGTTGTAGACTTTTAGCTCACGCTTGGTCTCTTGGTTATTTAAATAAAAGGCTGCCGTCACCGTCTTAATGTGACTGAGCTTCAACCTCCAAGTCTGGAGATATGCTAAAAGTGTAGACATGTCTTGACTTAAAGTCCCATCCAAGTCCTTCCAGTTTCCAGAAGAGTGTAACAATGGTAAATCATCAGCATAAGCAAACTTTCTGGAAATCATAAAAGAAAGATCGTACGTATAGATGTTAAATAGGAGGGGACCAAGACCGATATCTGAGGAACGCCGTTTTTAAGACGGCGTAGCCTGCTTTGCTTGCTGTCACCGGTGGTAAGGGTGAAACGTCAATTTCGGACAAGCTCCATGATCATTTTGACCACATGCGTATCTGGCAGAAGTCTCAGCAGCTTGCTGGTAAGGCCACGGTGATAGACAGTGTCATAAGCAGCTGTCAAATCAACAAATACGACACCAGCCTTCTTCTTAGCCTCAAAAGAATCCTCGATGTTATGGGTTAGCAGAACAACTTAATCTACGGTTGACTTCCCGCTCAAAACCCAGCCTGCTCTTTAGGGAGCAGTGGATTGATTAATGGTTCAACACGGGCTTAGACAAGCTCTACAAGAATCTTGTAGGGGACACAGAGCAGCGATATCCGTCGGTAACTCTTTGAATTTCCTACGGGCTTGATTGGTTTTGGGATCGCGACCACAAGCGTTCTTCTCCAGATCTTGGAAATTTTGAGTCGGCGCAAACAGGAAGAAAGGAAGTCACGTAACCAGGACTTCAAAGCAGCTCCAGCATGGAGTATAAGCTCTGAGCAGATGGAATCAGGACCCGGAGTTTTACCTGGTTTTAAGTGTTGGAGGGAAGCAGTAAATTCTCTCTGTGAAAAAATATCAGAGATATTTACTGCGTCTGTAGCCCTCCAAAGGTCAGACACTTCTTGAAAGACAAGTTGAGATGACTTGCAGTCAGCAGCCTCGTATTTCCCATTTTTAACCAGCTGATATGTAATAGCATTGGTTGAAACGAGACAATGACAAAAAGAGTGTCGTGACCTACCAGTAAGGTTGTTCAAAATACTCCACGCTTTTCGACTAGAGTCTGGGAAGTCAATGCTCCGAACTGCTTCGGACCATCGATCACTCCGCTTTCTGTCAAGCTTGGCAAGCAGAGTTGTAGCAGCCAAACATGAGTCGTCTCCCTGAGGAGACTGCAGAAAGGTTTTATAGAGGGATTCACACTCTGCATCCCAACACGGAATATAGTTATTTCGATAACCGCGTGGTATAGTTTGTTTGGCTGCTTTCTTAATGGTATTGCAGAAGTCCTGGTAAACCGCATAAACATCAAGTGAATCAGGCGGCAACAAAGTCTTTGCGAATTTATTCGTCAAAGCAATGTATTGACTCCATTTGGCCTTGCGGAAGTTCCATCGCTTAACAGGCATGCTTGGCACTGCCATAGCAAACCTTGGTGGTGTAATAAACGAAGGTCGATGTTGTGACCGGGGGAATTTTTTATGAACACGTCTATCCGGTAGGCAACTGTTTGGACCTACGCTGGCAAAAGTTAAATCTGGATTGGTGCCAGTGTTCCAGCGGCCGGAATAAAAACTGGCAGCGTCCTTGGCATTATATAGAAGGGCAAGACAATTAATGCTTGCCCAGCCAGCTAAGCACTCACCATTTAGACTGTTATCATTGTAACTCCAGTCAGCATGACGACAGTTAAAATCGCCAGCATAAAAACAGAGGTAAGAAAACATTGGGAGATCCAGAGATCGCAAACGTGTTGGTGGTGGTTTGTAGACGTTGACAATTTTATAACCATCAACGTCCACGTATAACCACTCCATTTCCGATGTCGGTGGAGATTGGTTCAAAAGCGTGTATCTCAGTCGCTCGTGGACAAACGTGGCAAGGCCATGCTTCCTGCTTAAAGAAGATCCAGCTAGTTTATAGCTTGGAAGTACCAACTTCTCTGCATCAGTGCAATGGGTCACCTGTAGAAGGATGACGAGTGCCTCAGACTGCAGAGAAGATAATGAAGAACGTTTATCTTGCTTGTAGTAAAGCCTTCGATGTTCATCTGAAGAATAGTGTGTCTTTGGAAGTTGTTGGCAATGTGCCCCGAAAAGAGCAGTTTTTCCAGGCATTGCCCCGTCCTTAAAAGGACGTTTGGCGATTAGCAGACCCATACTGAACATCGGAATAGGTGGATACCCTTCGGTTTTGGCAGGTTTAATTTCGATCTGTCATGTTTAACACCAATGAACAGACTTACTCACAGCCCAGGCTATAAGAAAGCACCTGCCATATAGGCCACCGTCCACAAACTGTAAAAAATCAGTCCATAAACTGTAAACAAGTTTTGTAAATGTAGACTTTATAGTTGTTTAGAAATATGGATATTGCATACAAATTTTTTACATATTTTCTTGTCGGCGCTCATCGAAAAAACCTTTAATGACGGTTACGACGGAGTAATTTTAATTAATCTAAATTCTCAGACCAAAAAATTTTTTATGGTTCAGACCACAAATGTTTGTCTTAACAGTGTGTTAGGACTGTTAGGCTTGTTAGGGGGATTGACAAGAACAGAAGAATAAGTTTGAGTCACAAAAGAATTTAGGTTTGTTGTTTCATGTTACGGCACGCAAGTTACAATGACAAATGTAAATAATAACACCATTTCCCAGCTCCATAAAATTAACTACATACCACAACTTTGCTAAGTTTTCCACTGATTCAACTTTTGCTGTTTTCCAAATAAAGAAACCAGTCAATTATTTGTGTTTAAATTGTTACGTACGATACTTTGCATTTAATTTGTTGAAAACTATCTTTAGTAAAAGATTATTGTCTACATCAGCTGGAAATTATTCTTTGAAAGCGCAAGCTATCAATTGCGTCCCCCCATGTAGTTTTTGACCAATTCGGGTGTTGCCGTTTTTCAAATAAACTCGCTAATCTATTTTTTTAAATGAGTAAAGATTCAGTACGCCTACATTGAAAAGCAACCAAATTAGATAGCACTTTTGCAAAACAGATCTATATAAAGCTCACGTAGACTTTTTACTCTTCGGTGCGCAGCGCAATAACGGGTAACTTAAAACTCTTTAATCATCATTAGCGCAGCGCAAAGTGCACAAAGCTGCTCAAAAATATGTTTGCCCGTATGTACACACGCATTAATATTTTGCACATTGCGTGTGTGTGCTTGTACGTAGACACGCATTTATGTGTTCGTTTCGCATCAATTTACAAAATTGTAATAATATGATTTTTTACGTGAATTTAATAATTTTTTAAAATTATTTGCTATAGGGTTTCGCGGGCCGCACAGAATTTTGTCGCGAGCCTTTGTTTGCTTCTCCTGTTGTAAAGAAACCACTTGTTCATAAACTTAAAAAAGCAATCGGTTGTTTTGTATTGACGCAATTTTTAGATAGAAGCTTAGTTTAGTGACCTACAAATATTTGTTAAAAATATTTTTCTTTGTGGCATGAACTTCCGTTTCATACGCTGGTAGAAAAACGGAATTTTTTGCAAATCGAAATGATTTTGATCTGCGTAAAAATGCTGACTCGGCACAAAAAAGTGTAAATGTTTTTTTCACTTTTTTTATAATAATTAATCGCTTAAAAATGCAGCGGTTTATTTTTTTTGCTTGATTTTTACTGTCAAATAATAATTTTTTAATTTTACTTTTTTATTTTTCAAAAACTCGATCAGTGCTTCTCAACTTTTTTTATGGCAACTTAAAGTGGAAATAGAGAGCAAAGCTTTAGCAACCTAATCTTTTATACAGACTTTATTACAAACATAAAAGTAAACTGAACACAAGATAATTTAACAAAATAATTTTTATTTCATTTCATCTTTATATTTATCCTCCTGACGTGCAGGAAAGCGACGGAGGCGTTAATACATGGAGCAAGCAATTAGCCCGACCTGTTTCCTGAGATGCCAAGCTATTGCTGTCCGGTTGAAATTGTACATTTTAATTTTATAGTTATATAAAAATCTGATTGAAACTTAGAACTGCTTGCCAAGACCGCCGAGCAGGAAAAATGCCGAAAGTGTCTTTCCCCTGGACAGAATGGCTCAAATGGGTTTTGAACCGAGGCCATGTCGATCACAATCGCGGCGCTACTAATGACTCATCCAACCCGACGACATTCATACGTCGACCACACAGCATAGACCTAACCATACTGTTTCACAAGAATAAGGAAGTATGACGCAATAAAGAAATCAATCAAACCTTTGTCGAATCACATAAAAATTAATTTAATTTTTACACAACTACAGTCGTCGGCGACTCATTTTTGGGTCGCGACCGAGGGGATAGAGAAGCACTGCTCTAGAGCAACATAGCGTTGCTAAGTAACCAAAAAATTTTTTATATTTTTCTATTTCATCAAGGATAAACCATAAACCAAAAAAGAACAATAATAAGTTACATGAAAAAGGAAGTTCTCGTTTTCTTTAAAATTTTTTTGTACTTTATTACGTCACAGTTTCTCATTAAATTACGTATAATGCCATTGGTTTTGTTTTGGGTTTTATTTTTATCTTTATTCCATTAAACCTGACTAAGTGACCAATAATTCACGAAAGCTTTAGCAATTAATCAAAACTCTGTCAACTTCTGTTCGCATTTTTTTCGTCCCATCCTCCCATGAGATTTGTGTGTTGCCATAGGAACTTGGCATGACGTCACTCCAACGTTTTGTTTTGTTTCAATTCTACTTTCGCCGTACCTGTCGGGGGGGCAAGGGGCGGCTGGTACGGCTACAGATTTTGCTGTAACTTTCAATGAAATGAAGGAAACAAAACCAAGAAGCGTCAAAATTGACACAGTTTTCCTGTCCCTGGTTTGATTCCCACTGACGTTTTGCAATGATTTGATTCCCTTGTCAAGAGTTTATTGCAGTGGTTTGCCCAACTATTACTATTTTTACAACACTTTTTCTTTGACTATGTTGAAATTTATTCTTCCCTATATAAGATACCATGATTTTAATCAATCAATTTTTTCTTTACATTGTAATTCAAACTCAGTTCGTTTAACAAAAACTAATAGAAATATATTCGGAGTCAAAAAAAGTACCAAACTATGCGGAGAACAACGTATAAAAATAAATTTTTAGTCGTTCCAAGTTTGCAAAACTCTATTCAGAAACTTAATTGAAAACATTAATGACCGAATAATCTGGACTCTCATATCAGCATTACTGATTAGATTGTGAATCTACAATTTTACTGTTACGTTTTTCTCCTTAATTACTATTCTAAGCTTTAACTATTGTTTATTTTTTTTTAAACAAATCAAGGAAATAGATTCATTTAATTTTTTAATTTAAATTTTTTATTCATTACTGCTTTCTTTTCCTGGATTTTAAGCTTTTTTAAATTATTAAACGTTTATAAAAATATTCTTAAAATAGAGCTTAAAATACAATCTCAAACTGCTGCAACTGAATATTCTGCAGCATAGAGCAGCAAATTCTATGGTTATAAAATATAAAATAGATATTGAAATTGAATGAAAAAATTTTTTTTAAATAGAGCAAAAATATCAATTGTTTATTTCCATCATGCTGCTGGATTCATACAATGGACCGCAAATGGGTTTTGAACAGGATATAGAAGTAAATCCTATTATTATAAAATGAATAGGTTATTTTTCATCAAGCCATTTATTAGACCACAGACGGATATTCAAAAACATATAAAATCACTTTTATCATTATAACAAGAAGCTTGAAATTAGATAAAAAATTAATTTCTTAATAGAAAGCTCAAAATAGGGTTACATTATTTTCGTCACAAAAAAGGAAAACACATTTAACTATTAAATTATGTTATATATGTAAGATACCTCAATATTGTTTTGTGTATTTGAAACTAATAAAATTGACTAAAAAAACTTAAAAGCAAAAATCATTTTCTTAGATAATGACGCATATATCTTGAGTTTGTTGGTTCTCTTTCAAAGATTGCTTAATGACTTCAGTTGTCAGAGCGATTATCCACAATTATCAGAACACAAATTCTTGAAAATGCATTTTATTAAAACTGCCCCAACAGACTGTTTCGCTTGTGAGACTTATTAGGAGACAGAACATTTAAAAAGATAACAGCAAACACATTGAAACATAAACAAAAAAATTAAGAATTAAAAATTACAAAATGTCCTATCTAAATGACATTAAAATTTATTAGTATTTTTTATAAAGTGATAGGCGTATATTTTAAATAAACTAAATAGTGGTAAATGTAATCACTTGTTATGCAAAATATAATTAAGATTTCAATCAGTTAACTATAAACAGTTTTTCTTGTAGTTTGTCAGTAAAAATTATAAATCAAAAAGTATGATAGTTTAGTTCAGTCGTTTTTTATTTCGGTCGCTAGTCGAAGAAAATACTTACATCAACGTAATTACACTACGGAAAAAGGGACGTGCAACAAAATGAAGCAACGTTGAAACATGCAAATACTCCATAAACTACACTAGCTAAGGTAACGGCTTGCATGGTTGCATCACCTAGATAAAAATATATATACGAGTATAAAAAATAAAAATGCCTAAAACAAAAAAAAGGATAAAAGAATGCATAAAAACAACAAAAATTAAGACAGCCTTGTTTATTATTATATTATTTGCTGGCATGTAAACCCAGCACAGGGAGAATTTTAGGTACTACACCTTACCCAAGGGTGACCTGGAGGAAATTGTAATTGGGTATCCTCATTCATCCCGACTTATCAGTTGATAAGCTTACAACCGGATGCAGTTTACACTCATATCCAAGAGAAACATATTCATAGACAAGACTTGTTTTTGTAACACATTTATTTTCGTTTAAAATTCTTTAAACATATTATTTAAAGTTCTAATATGAGTTTATTTTAAGACTCTGCTGACATTAAACTTTTTTAGTTGGTCAATTTTTAAGAAAAAAAAAAAAAAAAAGTTTGTCGAGTTTCAAGACTAGTTTAATACAATTTGGGATTAAACGATTGTTCCAGGTGCATATAGAGTTGAATTCTTGAATTGATATCGACGATGATCTGAAATATAAAAAGAAAACAGCAGCAGGCAGGAAAAAAAACTTTTTCTATGTTGCAGGTACATGCAGCAATGTTGCATGCAATGCATCATCTGAAAGATACCTCAAAACAATGGGTGGTATTTGATCAAATCCAGTACTTAACTTTGATTTAATTTCTGCTATTAGTCTTTTTAATTCAAGGAAACTTGTTGGAAATATGATGATATGCTAAGCCTGTTACAACAAATCCTATTAACGTTTTAACTTTTGCTGTTGACCACAATGGCATTTTCGACCAAAAACTTCCTGAAATCTTGCTGGAAAATAAAACCTCGCTCTATTCCTAGCAATATTGCAGCAAGGACATGTGATTTTTCTTGAAAAGCGCTTTTACACGAGACAAGATTTTTGTTAAGCAATATTGCCAGCAATCTTACTCAATGATCTTGCGGGGTACTTTACACACAAATAGAATACTGAGGCAAGAATCTTTCTGCAAGAAACTTAATCGTGTAAAGCCAGCCATATAAATAATCTACAGATTCAAAATAGTGATATTGAAGTTGCTTTCTTTTCCCAACATTGCGGTTAATACTTTTTCAATTGCCAGAATCTTTGACAAGCTTTAAAATTATTGTTGTCGCGCACAATTCTACCACATCGTATGATTAAAGTAGGAAAATAACAGTAGATTTGATTGAAAACACTCTTGATTGTGACGTAAGAATGACGTAAGAATTTTAGATTCTTACTTTTTTTTAGCGTTTCTCAAACTGTGTTTCGCGAGCTTACTAAAAGTGTTCCGCTGATAATTAATGAACAGGATGGTTTGCAAATACGTCAAAAAGAGTTTGCATAACCGTTACATCTTTTTTTTTCATAATTACGTTCTGTTTTGACAGTAACTTAAACAACTCTTGTTTTTTTGACGTGCAAAATTGAAGTCAAGTTATATTTTTGATGAATATACAAATGATAATTTTTTGGCCAAGTCTTCCATGAAAAAAAAGTTTAACATCACAATAATAATTTTTTATCACTTTTTAATTTATACAAATCATCAGTCAAAATAAATTGGCCTTAATTATTTCTACAAAATTTTAAGCATTCGTGTTCTCAAGCTCAAGAAATATGAAAAAAATCACCTGAGCAATGATTTATTGATAAAAGCCAAAACGTTTATAGTATCTTTAAATTATTCTGAAAATATGTGCAAATAATGTGCAAATTAAACGTATTAAAATTGCAAAATATTAATTTTATCTTTAGGAAGAATGCTGCAATTACCATAAAATAATTCATTGTCATAACTTTTACAGCTTTGAAGATACAAACGTTCCTAGTTTGTGCAACATGAAGCTTCTTGCAAGCCGTAGAGCTCACTCTAATTTACGGTTAAAGTAAGATAAAGTGACTTTTACACCCGTTAATTGTTTGTTAAAAGTAGTTTTGCTTGCGCAATAAGTTTAAAGTGCGAGAAAAACTTGGTATTGCCTCTTTACACCAAAAATACTTAATGCAATTTAGGGAGAGAGCATAATGTTTTCTTCATCCATACCACGACCACATATAACAGCATAAATACATTCATCCTAACATAAAATTACTAACAAAATATAAAAAAAACAAAAAAACAAAAGAAACCATAATGAACGTTTTCGGCTTGCGTCAGCCCTCTTCAGATGAATAAAATGATTTGAAGAAATAAATACTATAATTTAAACAAAAACGAAGTCAATGATCTGAATTACGCAATTGTTCAACAAATCTTTTTTCTCGCACGTGTTTTTTTTTTTCTCTTAAAGGGAATTAATTTAAATTTAAAATGCAACCGCCAAAATGACAACAACAACGCCGATACACCGAGCAAATCCAACTGACACAAAATAATAATCTAAAATATATTTAATGAAAATGATGACCCATTTGCAAATAATTGTCGGTTGAGTTTGGGGTTATGCTTTTTTATCAATAAAGTTTCATAAATTTTGGTTTCAAAATTGGAATTATATTTTTTAATTATTTTAAACGAATTTACGTTGAATTTAGTATTGGAGCAAATAGCACACGACATGATATGTTCCTTGACGGAGCTCTCAGTCTTCAACTGGAAACCTAAGTGTTCACCCACCCTAGTGCTTAAATGACGGGTTGACATACCGATGTACGTCAGGTACGAATCACACGAACACGAAAACTGATAAACAATGTTTGAACACAGCGCGGGGGGAACACGAGTCTTCCATTGAAAATAATGCAAAACTTTAAACGTTTTATAAATAGGATTTATTTTCAAAGTTATTTTAACTTTAGATTTGATAATGTTTTTTAGTTTAATTAAAAAATGTCGGGAGTCATGGCCAAAATATGGAATATTAAGGTTGTAAACATAATCAGGAGACGAAGAATGGGAATGCACAAGTTTTTCATTAAACTTTTTTAAACATTTTTCAAAAAACCAAATTGGGTAACCATTAGACGCAAACATATTTCTAAGCAAACCAACTTCATTAAGGAATAAAAAATTGTTAGAACATATTTATTTAGCTCTATACGTATAATAAACAAGATATTAATCCGGATTTCCATTTTTAGGGCAATTTGCATTGTAATTTAAAAGTAAACCAGTGTGTGTAGGTTTGCGCCATATCCATTGTCTCAATATTGTTATTATTAACTTTAATGCAAACATCTAAAAACAAAATACACTGTACTGCAGATTCCATAGTAAATTTTATGTTATGATGTTGGGAACTAAGCAAATTTAAAAAATTTAAGGAAGAACTGTCATTATTAAAAACTGCAAAACAATCATCAACAAATTGTAAGTAAAATATGGGTGGACACACATAAAAATCTAATAATTTTGTTTTAATATGAGCCAAAAAGAAATTAGCTAAAGTTGGTCCTAATGGAGACCCCATAGGGACACCACAAATTTGCTTATATAAACAATCTTTATAGAAAAACAATCCTTCACAAGCTAACCGTAACAATTTTACAAAAATATTTTTTCCATTAATGGTTTTGGATATTTTCATCTGAAAAAACAAAATCAGCAATAATATTGATCGTTTCATTTAGCGGTATATTGGTGAAATGAGACACGACATCAAAACTAACCAATTTGTCATCGGAAGAAATATTAGAATTATTTAACTTCATTAAAAAATCATCAGTAGAACGCAACATGCATTTATTGGGAACAAGTGGTTTAATCAAGGAGTCCATAAATTTTGCAAGTTCATACTCAGGCGAATCAATCATCGATAGTACCGGGCGGAGAGAATAGTGTTACGAAACTATAACACGTAAAATTGCCTAAGTTAAGGTTTAATAAACTAAACACGAGGCACATCTACACACAATAGAATTAATAACATAAGACTCTAAGATAACCGATAACATAACAAACGTAAACCACTACAACATAACTGCAACTGTATAAAGAAAGAAAACGGAAAGCCGCTGCAGCATGAAGTAATCAAGGCGCGACAAAAGAGGCACGCTATTATTAATTAGTGCAATTGGTAATGGCAAATTCGACTACCAATCATATCAGATAGTTATTCTTATGAACTTTTACTAAACCATATATTCTTCCGGGTTTGCTGCCAGATGGTATTAATTTTCAAATTACTTCAAAATCATAATTTTTTAAATATTTACGTATATAATAAGTAACAGATTTTTCTTTTGAAATTATAGGATGTACTTTTGTATTTTGATTAATTTGTATAAATTTGGATTGATCACATACTATGGAATCTAATTTTGAATAATAGTCAGACGAGTCAAGAATTGCTATGCCTTTATCTTTGTCGAATTTACAAATCTTAATTGCATTATCATTTGATAGGTTTTTTAAAGTCTTATGAAGTGCGCGATTTCTGTGCGAAGAACATATTCTTTTGGAATTAGTAGAAAATCTTTTTAAGGAAAATTTAATTTCATCCGAAGTATCTTCATCAAATTTTATATTCTCATTCTTCTTGATCGAAAAGGCCAATTGTTCAATACTCGCTTACACTGTATTTTTATCAAACTTTTTAGGTAGAATATGATGGTTTAAGCCATAACGTAATGCATCTTCTTCTGCAATTGTTAATTCTCGCTTGCTATAGTTTTTTATACAGTCTGGACTCTTGTCTCGTTGTTTTATCCATAAGTTCATTAGCTTACGGCGTTGCTTCATTAAAATTGTATTTAAATTTTTATTGCAATACTTATTTAAAACAGAAACTAAGCACAATCTTTCAATTAAACTGAATCTTGAGAAAATTTTTGATTTTTGAATTACAAACTTTCTTTCAATTTTTGTCAATAAGCTTTTTACTTCTTTAAGTTTTTTTATCAGTATATATGTTTAAAGATTTATGTGTAAACATACTGATAAAAAAACTATAAATTAATTTCTTTTATGAGAAAAAAAAAAAACGCGTGCGTGAAAAAAGATATGTTGAACAATTGCGTAATTCAGATCATTGACTTCGTTTTTGTTTAAATTACAGTATATATTTCTCAAATCATTTTATTCATCTGAAGAGGGCTGACGCAAGCCGAAAACGTTCATTATGGTTTCTTTTGTTTTCTTTTGTTTTTTTTTATATTTTGTTAGTAATTTTATGTTAGGATGAATGTATTTATGCTGTTATATGTGGTCGTGGTATGGATGAAGAAAATACTTAAAATTATTGAAGGAGAGTCTATAAGTTTACGAATTAGTGCTAGAGAGCACACTTTATATGCATAATGGAACAACTACAGATTATATTACAAATTTGAAAAGTTATTATTTGTAAATGAAATAATTTTGATTTTAAACTTATCAATAAATAATTTTTCAACTATTCTCAAAATTGAAATCGTTAAAAATCAACTTTTTTTCCTTTAGCCATAACTAAAGTAACCCGTCCAGTCCGATATTGTAAAATGGCAGAAGAAATTAGCAAAGTATTAATTGAAAGCATACCAATACGGAACTAGGGATGGTATAACTAAATTTAGTTATACCATCCCTATACGGAAGAAAGCGGTTTTGGAAGCAACAGCGGATACACTATTAGCCTACGTTAAGTTTACATAAAATTGATGTAGAGTAATATCAAGTACAAATCATAGCTGAGCTTTGCAAAAATTAAAAAAAAACAAAATGTTGTTTACGAATTCTTATCTGCGCTTGCGCCTTCCGCTGCAACGTGACTCTGTGTTTGCGTTTCTCGGTCATGTAAATCGCCTTTTTCTTGTTGCCGCTACTATGTTGTCCGTGCTTTCAGTAGTTGTCGTTGTTATAATAAGTATAACATTCCCTCAAATAAAAAGGTTTAATCAACTGAAAATCCGAGCAAGTCTAAAAGCAAACTACAACACACAGCGAAACAAACAAAATGAGCAAACGAGCCGCACTGGAGCGAGCTATACTTAGCAAGAAATAAAGCAACACACAGAGGACACCAATTATGCGGAGAAAAGCGACAAGCGATTTTCTTACTTAAGTCTGCAAGTGATGTCGGTTCGATTACCAGTTACGTCAGTCGTTATTAGTAAAAGTGCTTTTTTGTGAGTGTTTGCCCCCCTACGTCATTCTTGTAGTTATCAATGGGTCAATTTATTGCTTTTGTATAAGTGTAATAACCGTTTTTATAAGTTTAATTTAATATAATCACATAGTATTATAATATTCGAATGGAAGTTTGAATAAGTGGTTAGGTACGCTACACCAGAGGATCACATATAATCAAGAATAAGGCTCTTAAAAACAACCACATAATTAATAACTAACAACAAAGAGCCAAGAAGAGCAAATTACGTCGAAAAGGTAAGTATTTTGTTGTTTTGATTTATAAGCCTGTTTGTTTTTTCAAGCATATATGGTGATAAAAATATTACTGCTGACAAGGAAAGTACGCCAGATTTGTATGCCTTAATGAGACAAATGCAAGACGGACTGGAGAGATCTAGAACTAGGGAAGAGGCCATGATGTCCCTTTTAAAAAAATTAGTGTTGCTGGAACCAGCATACCCCAGGTTTTGATCACTTAAGCTCCTTTGATCAAAATGCTCAACCCAAATACGTGGTTGCAGATGAGTGTGACGGAACCGGAAGTACTGCTAACGCAAATAGTTCATCTCATCATCATGAGACAGCTCAAACAACTATCAGGGGTGGCGGACTTAAAACAGAAAACTTGTCAGCCGAAGAAGATCAGCAGCGTGCTTCAGCTTTAAGTTGTGAGGACGAATACCGTAGCTACCAGCCACGTGTTGATAATTACGGTATTCACCATGTTCATAATGCTTCAGAGAGCATGTTACGTCAGACTCCTTCGTTTATGTCTCCACCAGTATCATATTTGCCGCAACTGCAGTTACAAAAGTTTTCAGGACACATAAAGCACCATCCCAAATTTGTGCAAGTATTCAAGGCTTTTGTGCAATCCCAGCGCTATGATTATCATAGAAGGCTTTTATATTTACAAATGTATCTTGATGACGAGCCTTTTAAATTAGTGCAGAATTGTTCGGCCTATCCCGATAAATCAGTGGGTTGCCACCAAGCGTGGGAACTACTAAATAGTTGTAATGGAAATAGTTTTAGATCAAGGAATAAGATTGGGGATGAGCTTGTAAGAAGTCCTCCCATCGAAGCTGCATGCTCGTTTGAATTAAATTATCTGGCTTCTAAAATGAATAGCTGCAACTGTTTGTTCGAGACGATTGGAAGATTAGCTGAACTTGATTCCCCTGACATGTTGCGAGCTTTATTAAGGCGATTACCTACGTGCAAAAGAAATTTTCTCAGTTGTCGTTTGACAAAGAAATTATTGGCATGTCTGCTACGTTTTCGAATTTAACTAAATTAGTTTCTAACTCGGCTAAGTTTTTGAAAACTGAGTGGGCCCAGCAACTGTTTGAGGCGCAAAAACAATGGTATGGAAAAAATCTACAAAATATAAAAAATTTGTTGATAACAGGTTCGAGTCGAAAAATTTTGCTTTGTCTCAAAGACCAGTTGTGAAAGATGAGGCATCACATTTTAAATCATGTTCGTTTTGTGAAACCAATCACCATATCTGGTGTTGTCCTGAATTTGTTGATCAGCCCGTTTCGGCACGAAGATCTTTCGTTTCAGAGAAACTTTTGTGCTTTAACTGCTTAAGACTAGGACATAAAGCTGTGAACTGATCAAAGGCCAGTAGTTGTTTTAAAGAACAGACAAACGTTAGTAGAAAATATGATAAAAATTTGCTTAGTATAGTTCCGGTGAGTGTCTGGTTACACACGATGTGTAAACTGTTTTATCGTACGCAATTCCTCATGCAGAAACCTTTTTGTCTACAGACTCAAGTGGTTTTTGTATTGCTGCCACTTTTTATTAATTTGATCCCAATAGAAAGTTACATATGCCAATTGCCTTTTTCTCCAGAAAGTTAAATAAAGCACAACTTAAGTACGCAATTTTTGACAAAGAAGTTTTGGCTATCTACGAAAGTGTTAAATTTTTTTGATGTATGCTCGATGGATGTCATTTTACCATACTTTGTGACGATCAAGCTGTAGTTCAACGTTTGACAAAGAAAAACAGTGACAATTTTTCAGAACGTATTTTACGCCAATTGCAATACATTTCTCAATTTAGTGCTGATTGTCAATTTGTAGAAACCAATTAAAATGTTGTTGCTGACGCGCTCACTCGCGCAAACGTCGCGTTTATTTTTACCAGATGCATTAGATTTCAAAGCAATTCCCGAAGCGCAGAAATCTGGCACTGAAATTCAATCTTTGTGCAATAGAATTATTTCTCTTCTAATTGAAAGTTTGCCCGTTCGAAATTTACCAAATTTTATATTATGTGATGTCTCTCAAGATAGGCCTCGTATATTGCTTCCAAAAGCCTTTTGACGTAAAGCATTTAACATAATTCATTCCCTAAATCATATCTTTAATTTAAATCTTTACGACACCTAATCAAATAACGTTACCATTGGCAGCCTATGAACAAAGATATTAAAGACTGGGTAATGCACAATGTTCTAATTGCCAATTAGTTAAAAGTAAACGTCATACGAAAGCACCTTTTGTAAGTTACCCGATTGCCACAGAAGCTTGTTGATTTAATCGGGACACTTTCTGAAAGTTGTGGTCATCAATATACAGGGTGTCCATAAATTATCGTTACAATTTTCAAAGTTTGTCAAAATTTTATTTTTGATATATTGTCATTTGATTTGTTTTACAGTGTAATTTATATTTAAAGAAATATGCTTTAAGTTTTTCTTTTTTAACAGGTACTGGTGGAAATAATTAGGTTTAAAATTACAATTTATTTAGTGATTACATGATGTTTCGTAATTTTTCAATAAAAATGATTTACATTGTTGATTAATTAATTCTATTTATATAGAAAGCGTTTTTGCTATGTAAAATGCGCGTAGCAATCTCGTGTATCATACAAAAATATAGAAGAAAAATTTCTAATGCTATGTTATGAAACAATTTTTTTAACTGTTAGGAACAACAAAATATTTTTGCCGCATCGAAATTCTGGATGATAAACTATATATTAATAACTTTTTGGGAATTGACACAAGTTGTTAAACTTTGCAAAATTTTCAAATTGATGCAATGTGTGGCTTATATTGTCGATGTTAAATATTCCCTAAATCAGTGCTTTGCGACCTTTTTTTAAAGATTTCCGAGTTTTGAAAAATAATTAATTGTAAAAATTAAGACCCAAACGTGTGCCAAAAATATGAAAAAAACATTAAGTAAAATTTTTAAGACAATAAAATTACATTACTAATGCAAAGCAACTACTTTTACTAAAAATCTATTCATTAAGTAACTTTATATCACACTAATGAAAAACCTGTGCTTGCTTGAATTGTGGGGGTCACATTACTCAAGCACAGCCACAAACAGTTTCAAATTTTATTGATTTCTATGGTTGTTTTTAATACGCAGATTGCATTAAACCCAGTTTCAAACAGTTAGTGATGACTTTCAGAATGAAAAGAGGGAGCTAATGCAAGAAATAATATGGGGCCGCAATTTTTCACATACTGATATAAACATGATTTGTTGCTTTAGAAGTCATTTCATGTACTACTCTTCTCCAACATGAAGGGTTAGTTGAAGAAAATCTGTGGCTGCAAATGAATCATTTATTGTCATCTTCATTAGTAGGTGGCACAGCTGTTGCAACTGTGTACTATACCACCCTGGCCTTCGGAAAGGATAAAGATAAGACAAATCAAAGCACTTATTAAAAATTAACGTTTCATATTACTAATAAATGAATATTAAAAAAATTAAAAAGCAGTTTCTATGAAAATTTCCAACTGTTTCAAAACCTAAAATTTTTATTTTAAACAAAACTGACTACACAAAATTCAATAGCAAAGTTCAACAGCATTGTTCGGTACTGTTTATCACGAAGTTAGCATAAATTTTAAAGATGGTTCTTCCCTGAAACCGAAATTACAACTGATTGTGGAATTCGAAGCAATTATAAAACGAAACAACAAAATTTACCATCAGGCCAAATATCGCTTTGACTGTGAATTAGAGCAAACCAGTTAAGGTAATAAGGGAAGGTTAAGAGCGGTTCAAATTGGGCTCGAATCCACCGGAAGTCGAGTTGTGTAAAAAATAATTCTCCAACAACAGCTTTACTACAATTGTCACACTTCATTCCTAATAATTTTAATCATGGAGATATAGCTTATTTTCCGCCTTAAAATACTAATTCAAAGTTTGCTATAATATAGAAATTGCTTGGGCAAGAGATAATCGCTTTCGTACTGTGTTATTTAATTATTGGCTTGCAATTGTTCGAATGCAATTTTCTTTTTTTCTTTCGCCAGACGGTGATGATTTAATGCGCTTTGTCTGTATCGCATGATCGAGTTAAGTGATATGGAATGTTCTCACTTGTCATAGAAAATGCGTTCTAATTTTAACGCGTGACCAAAGCGTTTTCCAAACAGTTCCAGCCAATTTGTGTCATGTGACTTGTTATCTATATATATGCAATGCGAGTCGAACGGGCGAGCCCGACAATGCGAAGACCGACAACGCGAAGCTAGAGACGTCGCGCCCCCATCCCCAGGAATGGGTCGAGTAAAACCACCACCACGACAAAAAAGAGACAAAAACGAGAGACGCATAAAGCGAAAAGTGTCGCTGTGAGAGAAAGTAGAATTTGGGGCGAGTGTTGAATTTATTTTGCGCCAGTGTTTTGTGTTCTACAAAGGTAGAATCATTTGTGTTGACTGAATCAAGTTATAGCGTTGATTTCGCTTTACAGTTTGGCAAAGCGTGGAATAGAATTTTTCGTCGGCCGTGAATTTTTGTAATACATTCGTTCTTATTAGGGACAAGGGTCTCTATTTGTCTGTGAAGAAGAGCCTGCAACGAAACCAATCCGAGCTTTCGTTAAATCAACTGTATAAAGCTTCGGGCTCATAGCAGGCTACTTCTTGAGCCGGAATAAAATAAAATTTAGACACAGCTTTATTTCAGCGCAGATATTCGGGTTACCTAGCTTAACTGGTCTTTTAGGATTCCCAAACAAAGTCTAGCTGGGACAACAATAACCTGAAAAATTATGGGGAAGCAGTACCAGATATTTAATTATGATTTTTTTTATACCAACTTCTTTGTCACAAGCAAATTGTTTCTTCAAGAAACAAACTGCTGCCTTCTCATATCGGGTCGCAAAGATTTTTATGGAATGAGTTTTTGTAGAAAGCTGCAACTTTACGATGTGGCCAATTACTGTAAAACTTGCACGAATAAAATTCAGATTGTTTAGAGAGTCAAATATATTGGCAAGATAAGCAACTTCTGCCATCAAATTTTCATAACTAAACTTTTATTTAATATTAGTCTCTTTTATTTGAGCTCCGCCATAAAAATATAGTAAAATTGAAAGATTTGTTAGCAGTGGAAAGCAGAACAGAAAAAAAAAGCAAAAAAATGATAAACGATATGGCATGCGGTCAAAATGAAAGGTAAATTTTTGAAAATGAGGCTGGAGCACCTTTTTTAATATCGCTAGTGTCTAAATAGCTGCTCCCTTTCTTTTTTCTTTTCGGCTATAATCCTATAAGCTTCACTGGCTGCGGCGTGGCCGTTTGCTTCGATGGCGGTTTCCATTCATTCAGTTGTCGGCAGCGTGGTCGAGTGGTTAAAGCACCGAACTGATGATCAACATGGTCTCGGTTCAAAACCCGCTTGCACCATTCTGTTCTGTCCTTGGGAAAGACACTTTACAACACTTTACCCTGCTTGGTGGTCTTGACAAGCAGTTCTAAATTGCAGTCATATCTCTACTAAATTACTAGCGGACAGCAATATCTTGGCATCTCCGGAAGCAGATCGGGGTAATTGCTTAACCTATGTATAGCGCCTCCGTCGCTTTCCTGCGAGTCAGGAGGATAAATATAGAGATAAAAAAAAAAAAATTCTAGTCGTGGCAGATGGACGTGTCGTCGCCAGCAATAGTGTGTCGGAAGGTTATTCGTGGTCTCGTAAAGCAAAAAGTGAGTAGTTGATGTTCAAATGTTTTCATTTAGTTACCGTATATTTATTTCTGTCTATTTACAGAAAGTGGACTAACGATTTAAATCGTTGATACAATCCCGCCGTGGCCGGCAATAATAAAATATTAATACAAGCGTGAACACCTAGGGCTTGTTCGGTGTATAGTAATTTTTTCGGATCAGTTGACGCATTTAATCCAAGTCAAACGTAATAGTTTGCAGTGGGTCGTCTTAGGTCAGACGCCCACTGGTGTAAAGTCGGACGAAGGTGCGCTGCGGCTTTTACAGCTAAATTTTGTTACCTAGACGATAACGATTTTTTTTGCCGATCACGAACATGCTTCAAAACCCAACCTCACAACAAACATCACAATTATGACGTAGTAGCAATACGTTATGAACAACTTCTATGTCAGCGCACCAAGGCAACAAGTAACGCGGAATTATTAACCTTATTTGATGATGGTAATATTATTAAGTATATACAATGTACTATGAAGTATGAAAAGGAAACGCGACGCAACGACGAACGTTAAATATGCAGAAAGTATAGAGAGAGAGTTGAGAAAGAGAAAAAATGAGAAGCACGGCCGCGTTACCATTAATTCAAACTAAATATTAATATTTAAAAAGACAAAAAAATGTGCAGTGCAAGAACGGTTATGTAAATCATTGGGAGGCACAACCGCCCTATATTGCTAACTATGAATTTAGCTCAACTGAGCATGGTGAGTAAAAAAACCTCCCGAAAAGAAACCTCACCAGGTCTGAAAACCTTTCTGGATGCACTGCAAATACACAAACGTGAAAATACAACAAAATATACTTATATATACGATACAAATTTCGAAGAGAGAATAAAGAAGCATAAAGTTTAGAAAAGAGTAGAACATGCCAACAGTATAAATTGATTTGAATAATCAGTTAAAAATAAGATTGATTGTCCATTCAACGGTTTGAATTTGTTATATCAATTGATTCCAATTCTCTTGCGTAGCATACATTCTTTCTTGATAGAGATTGAAACTGTTTTGAAGATTGCGGCCTGATTGAGAATTGATAAGAGAACCAATGTTGATGATTGCTCCTTAGAAAAGACATGTGCTTGAACTTCCTGAATTCATTTAATCAGATTACACAATTATATCTAATTAAATATTTCATACAGTTCTTGCAATTATTCTTTTTTGCTGCAAGGGATTTTCTGTGAAAAAAATAAAGAAATAATTCAGTATTTGGTGCTTTATCTTTGATTCATTTTACTTTTTCAGATTGAAAACCAGTCATACGTTGCTGGAATATAAATCCAAATTTCAGCACATTCATTCCAAGGAATGGAGTATAGTTAAGCGATAAAAAATGACTTTACTTTTACTTACTTTTCGTATGTGATTTCAACGCCTTTCTCAATAACAAGTGTTACTCGCCAATACACTGTCGATGCAAATCACTGAGCGCCTTCATTGTTTTATAAAGATTCCATACGCTATTTTTCTACTTGAAATTATAGAGTCGATTAGCGGTACAAAACTTATAAGATAAAGAGATCTCTCTTGACCAATGAATGAAATTAATGAAAGCGATTAATGAAAATCATTTATTAACGCCTTTTTACTTTCACTTCTGATTGGTTGTCTCTCTTGACCAATTAGACGCACTCTCGTTTTCTTTCTTTTTCGTTTCTATTTCCTGATTAGCTGCCTTTTTTAACCAATCAGACTCATTCTTTTTGTTTATATAACCACGATTGGATTGCTTTTAGTTCATTCTGACGATTCCTCCCGATAAGTGTCAGATGAAAAGTTTTCGAGGAATAAAAACGCTTTTCAAAGCTAACTTGAAATTGTTTGTTTTATCAATTTTTAAAAAACAAACAACCCAAATTATTTTTCAGCCGACCCAACCTAGAGTCACGTTTTATACGTTAAAATCATTCACTTTAACGGCCTAAACATGTTACATCAAACTCAAGTATTAATAAACAAGATTTTGACTTGGAAACAGTTGAAATCTTTCAGGCTAAATTAAAGTAACGTATGTATAAATTGCAGAAGTAACTCTTTTTTTTTAAATAACTCGCAAAGCAAGATTAAACCCTAATATTTTTCATGTATAAACTGAAAACTTGGTGTTAACACTTGTAAAAACATAAACGATTAAAAATATTATTATTTTAACAGATGATAAAGCAAGAAGTTCCAACATTTAGTTTTAAGTTATTCTGAACTGAAGTAAATAGTTTTTGGTTGTGAATTTTTAACTAAAGTAGTTTTCAAACGCCATGACTTTCAATAAAAACAGTATGTCGTGTTATATTCGTAAAATATTGCAATTTATTATATATTGCACGTTCATGTCTCAAATATGTGCTTATAATTTTAACAAAATTAGTTTGTATATCTTATTTTTCTCATAAGTTAAACTAGGTGCATGAATGTGTTTTTATAAAACAAGTTTTCTAGGCTTATAAATAGCCCAAGCGATGTCATAGCTTTGAAATTACAAAGATCAGAAATTAACAACCTGGGGTGCTTGTATCTTCTAAGAAAACTAGATAAGGTTGAAAATGGGGCAAAATTTAAGTAACGTTTTAATTGTTTATTGCAATATTTTGGTTTCAAAAACTTCCAAGCGCCCATTTTTTTTCGATCTTTTATGGATGCAAAAACATTGAGCAATTTTTTAAAAAGTTCAAACTATAAAAAAGGTTTCGATTCTTAAAAAATAAAATGTTATTAGCACAACCGTTTACTGTAACAATTGATTTGTGATTACCTTATATCTTAAAATTTTCACTGGTTTTGTTGATGTTTTATTTAACTTTATTTCACATATCTAACACGCTAAGAATTGAAGCCTGCTTATAAGCAACGATTATGGAGCCCTAATAAGCTGCTTCTTTTTTGGTAAAAAATAAAAACTTTTGTTTTTGGCGGTTTAATTCGGTCTTGATATGTAAGCTAAATAATAAGCGTTGTTACTACCTAGTGTAAGTCCTTTACCAAATGTGGATGCAAATCAGTAATTAAATAGTATTTTTAAATTTTTTAAAAGTTTTTCAAACTTGTTGGCTTCGGTTTTAAATGTTTGATTGGATGAAATTATGGCAATTCAATAAAGTAAGTGATAAAAGAAAAAGCAAATATAAAAATCATAAATAAAAAAATTTTCTGTTTTGACCTAAATAATTTTTCCCCTAAATAATAAAAAGCTTACAATGGTAGACTCTGTAGGTAAAGATAATTTCATGTCAGTTAATCTCCCTAAAAGATAGATATTTTTTTATTTTTTTTATCTCTATATTTATCCTCTTGGCTCGCAGGAAAGCGACGGAGGCGCTAATACGTTGGGCAAGCAATTACCCAACCTGCTTCCGAAGATGACAAGATATTGCTGTTTGCTTGAAATTTTAATAGAGGTATGACTTTAATTTAGAACTACTTGCTCAAGACCGCCAAGAAAAGGGAAAGTGCCGTAAAGTGTCTCTCCCTAGGACACAATAGAATGGCGCGAGTAGGTTTTGAACCGAGATCACTGAAGCATTTGTTAGAGAGTCTCTGTCAGACATTGTAATTTAATTTTTTTAGTTTCTAGTTAACAAAACACAAAACGACTCAAAGCCACTGCTAAAGATGAAAAATGTCGGACAACTATCAGTTTCTGATGATTGAGTACTCTACTGAGCTAATTTACAAGACATTATCACAACCTAAACTATTCGAGTTATTTCTTGTGTTGATTGAAAAAATTAAAAAAGTAAAATAAGCAGTAAAAATATTGTCAAGTTATGGCACATGACAATGTAGCGCTTTTCAGGCTACATTCAAATGAAGAACAGAAAAAATTTGAAGCCCAAAAGACTTGCTACTTTCCTTATTTAACATGCCTTGGAATAAGGGTTGTTTCGAACTTGTAATGGTAATCACCATTCGACAGTAACAGCTAGTTTTGCAGCCGAATTTTATTGGCTTACGACGAATGAAAATTGCAGAATTCCTACTAAAGTATGGTACAAATAGTTCTTCAATAAATTATCAACTGTCTTGTACATACTCAAAAGTTTTCTTCTCAATAACGAGTGCTCCAAAACAATGGCAGCTTTACTTATAGTTGATACAATGTAAAATTAAAGTAAGGTTACAATTGCGTAACAATATTATAAGAAGCAAAATCCTTGATTGATTTATCCCTATAGACGTATGTGAGTCACGTTTACCAATGTTATAAATTCCGATTACATCCAAAGTACATTGCCGCCGTCGCTTTCTTTAAGACTAAAATAAATACGGAACAAAACAAAAACAGCAAAATTGTTGCATTTTACTAAATCAATTATATTATTGTTTCTTCCAAGCAACGACAATGGCCCAGATGGTAGGTGCTTTCACGCAACCTGGGCCGTGAGTAAGTCTGCTCATTGATTTTAAAATGACAGACCGAAACCGAACCTACCAAAACGGAAAGGTATCCACCCATTCCGATGTTCAGTGTGGGTCTGCTAATCGGCAAACGTCCTTTTCAGGACGGGGCAATGTTAGGATAAAACTGCCCTTTTCAGGGCACATTGCCAACAAGTTCCGAAGACCCACTATTCTTCAGCTGAACATCAAAGGCCTCACTGCAAGCAAGATAAACGTTCTTTATCACCTCGCTATGCAGTCTGAGGCACTCATTATCCTACTGCAGGAGACCCACTGCACTGATGCAGAGAAGTTGGTGCTACCAAACTACCAACTAGCTGGGTCTTCTTTAAGCAGGAAGCATGGCCTTGCCACGTTTGTCCACGAGCGACTGAGATACACGCTTTTGGACCAATTTCCACCGACATCGGAGATCGAGTGGGTGTGTGTGGACGTTGATGGCTATAAAATAGTCAACGTCTATAAACTACCGCCAACGCGATTGCGAACCCTGGATCTCCCAATGTTTCCTCACCCCTGTCTGTACGCTGGCGATTTTAACTGTCGTCATGCTGACTGGGGTTATGACGACAACAGTCCGGACGGTGAGTGCTTGGCTGGATGGGCAAGCATTAATTGTCTTGCCCTGCTATGTAATGCCAAGGACGCTGCCAGTTTTTATTCCGGCCGCTGTAACACTGGCACCAATCCAGATCTAGCTTTCGCTAGCGTAGGTCCAAACGGATAGACGTGTCCTTGAGAAGTTCCCCAGGTCACAACATCGACCTTCGTTTATTACACCACCAAGGTTTGCTATGGCAGTGCCAAGCATGCCTGTTAAGCGATGGAACTTCCGCAAGGCCAAATGGAGTCACTACATTGCTTTGACAAATAAATTCGCAAAGACTTTGTTGCCGCCTGATACACTTGATGTGGATGCGGCTTACCAGGACTTCTGTAATACCATTAAGAAAGCAGCCAAAACGATTATACCACGCGGTTATCGAAATAACTATATTCCGTGTTGGAATGCAGAGTGTGAATCCCTCTATAAAACCTTTCTGCAGTCTCCTCAGGGAGACGACTCAAGTTTGGCTGCTACAGCTCTGCTTGCCAAGCTTGACAGGAAGCGGAAGGATTGATGGTCCGAGGCAGTTCGGAGCATTGACTTCCCAGACTCTAGTCGAAAAGCGTGGAGTATTTTGAACAACCTTACTGGTAGGTCACGACACTCTCCTCATCACTGTCCCGTTTCAGCCAATGCTATTGCATCTCAGCTGGTTAGAAATGGGAAATACGAGGCTGTTGATCGCAAGTCATCTCGACTTGTCTTTCAAGAAGTGTCTGACCTTTGGAGGGCCACAACATCAGACCCAGTAAATATCTCTGACAATTTTCACAAAGAGAATTTGCTGCTGCCCTTCAACATTTAAAACCAGGTAAAGCTCCGGAACCTGATTTCATCTGCCCCGAGCTTATACTCCATGCCGGAGCTGCTTTGAAGTCCTGGTTACGTGACTTCCTTACTTCCTGTTTGCGCCGACTCAAAATTCCCAAGATCTGGAGAAGAGCGCTTGTGGTCGCGATCCCAAAACCAATAAAGCCCGTGGGGGACCCAAAGAGTTATCAACCGATATCTCTGCTCTGTGTCCCCTACAAGATCCTCGGCAGGCTTATCTACGCCCATGTCGAGTCATTAATTGATCCACTGCTCCCTAAAGAGCAGGCTGGGTTCCGACGCGGGAAGTCAACTGTAGATCAAGTTGTTCTGCTAACGCAGAACATCGAGGATTCTTTCGAGGCTAAAAAGAAGGCCGGTGCCGTATTTGTCAATCTAACAGCTGCTTATGACACTGTCTGGCACTGTGGCCTTACCTGCAAGCTGCTGATACTTCTTCCGGATAAGCACATGTTCAAAATGATTATGGAACTTGTCCAAAATCGAAGTTTTACCCTTACCACCGGTGACAGCAAGCAAAGCAGGCTACACCGTCTTAAAAACGGCGTTCCTCAGGGATCGGTCTTGGCTCCCCTCCTATTTAACATCTATACGTACGATCTTTCTTTTATGATTTCCAGAAAGTTTGCTTATGCTGATGATTTAGCATTGTTGCACTCTTCTGGAAACTGGAAGGACTTGGAGGGGACTTTAAGCCAAGACATGTCTACACTTTCAGCATATCTCCAGACTTGGAGGTTGAAGCTCAGTCACACTAAGACGGTGACGGCAGCCTTTCACTTAAATAACCGAGAGGCCAAACCGTGAGCTAAAAGTCTATAACAACGGTAGACTTTTACCGTTCTGTCCAACCCCTACTTATCTTGGAGTAAAAGTGGACAGATCGCTCACGTTTCGTCACCATTTAGTGGCATTGCGCAAAAAACTATCATCGCGCATCACACTGCTGAGGCGATTCGTGGGCTCGGGATGGGGTGCTGGTGCTAAAACACTACGCATAGCCACCTTATCTCTAGTCTACTCAGCAGCTGAGTACTGTGCGCCAGTCTGGTGTTGCAGTGCTCACACTCGTCTCATTGACAATGTTTTGAATGACGCCTTGCGCATAGTTACTGGATGCCTGCGTTCCACTCCAACGGACCAACTACCTGTACTTTCAGGCATCCAGCCAGCTGAGCTTTTCCGACTGGGAGCAACACTCTCCTTGGCTTACCGTGGATCTCTGGACCCCGATCATATCTTGTATGGTATTTTAAGTGGGTCCTCAGATACTCGTCAAGTAAGACTAAGATCCAGACGCCAGTTTGTGCCAGGTGCGCGGAATCTCTTGGACAACCTTGCCAGACTTGGCATCCGCGCCTCTGAATAAAAAAATTACAAATGGAACGCGGAGTACTGTGAAAATGCTTCCAGGCTCCGTGCTTTAGTGCCCGAGACCATTGTCAGACCTGTTTGGATGGGCTTAGCGCGAGCAGCTTGGGTTAAGCTCAACCGCCTGCGGACTGGTGTTGGGCGATTCCATTCGTCCATGCACAAATGGGGTCTCGCTCCTTCATTGAATTGCGAGTGTGGCGCCTCTGAGCAAACTGCAGACCATGTACTAACAGCGTGCTCTATACATCGGGGACCACATGGAGCACGAGGTCTGACGGTTTTGGATGACGAAACTCGATGCTGGCTTAATGACATCACTGCCAGCATCTGATCCAGGCAGTGCAGCAGTCTGGGGTAGTAAAAGGATAAACCCTCGGGCCCAGTCCTGTTTTTGTCTGGGCTGGAGTGGTTGCCCTTCAAACGACGACGACGACAACGACAATCATAAAATAGAAACAGCTTAGAATTATCTTATAATAATAGGTTACAGGAAAATACAAAAATAAAAGTGTTCTATCACACTTTACAAACCATAAAGGAAATTAGGGAGCATTGAGCATGAATTTGAGAGAGAGAGAAAGCGCTTCTATTAGACCTACAGTGAGTTCTCTATCATGTGTTAAAAGTACTGGTGTCATTATTAGGGCGAGTATTTGCAACTTATTTTAGCAGCTTTGGATAGCTTCGTAAACACCCAAAATTTATTTAGTGCAATATTTTAAAGCTGTTTCCAGCATTTTTATATTGCAACTTTTTTCTTTTTTACACGCAACTTTTTGTTGCAAGTTTTATCAAGTATTACAAAATGTACAGGCTAGGTTTAAAAAACAGAAATACGTTATGTAAATTGTGTGTGGATTACCGATTTGAACTGAATAGTAATCAAAAAGCAATTACAGAAAGGACCCGGGCACACATCAGTCCAAAACTATAGGCCAATTGTTAAATTGCCAAGCAATTTTATGCCTATGAAACAAAGTTTTAGCATGCTACATAAATTGTTTGCAAAAAATTTTTCCATAATAATGTTTGAAATTATTTAGGATTAGGCTACATGCAAATAAATTGTTTGGGCAAATCACTGTCATTTAAAGCGTTCGTTTAAAATTTTAAAATGGAGTATTTTGAACAACCTTACTGGTAGGTCACGACACTCTCCTCGTCACTGTCCCTTTTCAGCCGATGCTATTGCATCTCAGCTGGTTAGAAATGGGAAATACGAGGCTGTTGATCGCAAGTCATCTTGACTTGTCTCTCAAGAATCGTCTGACCTTTGGAGGGCCACAACACAAGACCCAGTAAATATCTCTGACATTTTTTCACAGAGAGAATTTACTGCTGCCCTTCAACATTTAAAACCAGGTAAAGCTCCGGAACCTGATTCCATCTGCTCAGAACTTATACTCCATGCTGGAGCTGCTTTGAAGTCCTGGTTACGTGACTTCCTTACTTCCAGTTTGCAATGACTCAAAATTCCCAAGATCTGGAGAAGAACGCTTGTGGTCGCGATCCCTAAACCAACGAAGCCTGTAGGGGATCCAAAGAGTTATCAACCGATATCTCTGCTCTGTGTGCCTTACAAGATCCTCGGCAGGCTTATCTACGCCCATGTCGAGTCATTAATCGATCCACTGCTCCCTAAAGAGCAGGTAGGATTTTGACGCGGGAAGTCAACTGTAGATCAAGTTGTTCTGCTAACGCAGAACATCGAGGATTCTTTTGAGCCAAAAAGAAGGCGGTGCCGTATTTGTCAATCTAACAGCTGCTTATGACACTGTCTGGCACCGTGGCCTTACCTGCAAGCTGCTGATACTTCTTCCGGATAAGCACATGGTCAGAATGATTATGCAGCTTGTGCGAAATTGGTGTTTCACCTTTACTACCGGTGACAGCAAGCAAAGCAGGTTACACCGTCTCAAAAACGGCGTTCGTCAGGGATCGGTCTTGGCTCTTCTCCTATTTAACATCTATATGTACGATCTTCCTTCCATGATTTCCAGAAAGTTTGCTTATGCTGATGATTTAGCATTGTTGCACTCTTCTGGAAACTGGAAGGACTTGGATGGGACTTTAAGCCAAATCATGTCTACACTTTTAGCGTATCTCCAGACTTGGAGGCTGAAGCTCAGTCACACTAAGATGGTGACGGTAGCCTTTCATTTTAATAACTGAGAGACCAAGTTGAGCTAAAAGTCTATAACAACAATAGAATTTTACCGTTCTGTCCAACCCCTACTTATCTTGGGGTAAAAGTGGACAGATCGCTCACGTTTCGTCATCATCTAGTGGCATTGCGCAAAAAACTATTCTCGCGCGTCACATTGTTGAGGCGATTCGTGGGCTCGGGATGGGGTGCTAGTGCTAAAACACTACGCATAGCCACCTTATCTCTAGTCTACTCAGCAGCTGAGTACTGTGCGCCAGTCTGGTGTCGCAGTGCTCACACTCGTCTTATGGTCAGTGTCCTGAACAACGCCTTGCGCATAGTTACTGGATGCCTGAGTCCCACTCCAACTACCTAGGCTTTCAGGCATCTAGCCAGCTGAGCTTCGTCGAATGGGAGCAACGCTCTCCTTGGCTTACCGTGGATCTCTGGACCCTGATCATATCTTGTATGGTATTTTAAGTGTGTCCTCAGATACTCGCCAAGTAAGACTAAGTTCCAGACGCCCGTTTGTGCCAGCTGCGCGAAATTGTTTGGACAACCTTGCCAGACTTGGCATCAGCGCTTCTGAATGAACAAATCACAAATGGAAAATGGAGTACAGTGAAAATGCTTCCAGGCTCCGTGCTTTTGTTCCCAGGACCGGTGCCAGGCCTGTTTGAATGGGCTTACCTCGAGCAGCTTGAGTTAAGCTTCAACCGTCTGCGGAATGGTGTTGGGCGATTCAATTCGTCCATGCACAAATGGGGTCTCGCTCCTTCACCGAATTGCGAGTGTGGCGCCTCTGAGCAAACTGCAGACCATGTACTAACAGCGTGCCCTATAGAGGAGATCGGGTCTGATTGTCACAAATTTTAAATTTTATAATCTAGCGAATAGTTGGTGTATTTAAAAAAATTTTTTTTTTGTTTTTTTCTTTAGTTAAAGTCTTCAGCTATAACTTTAGAGTATTTTTTTGGTTTTTCAGCAACAATAAACATGTTTTTGACAGTTTTAAAACAGTCAAAAAAAGTGTGACAACCTGGACAAATCTGTCCTGGTTGTCACAAGCATTGGGTAAAATATCACAGCTATTTTTGAGTCGACACTCACGCAGTTGCTTTTAAATTTTGCTATATGCCAAGATCAAACGAACAATTTATTGATAAAAAACAATACGAAAATATTATATACATATCAAGTAAAAATAGCAGCGTATTTCTTGTCCAGTTAGCTGTTTACAAAGATGTTTTATTTTTGCTTCACAATCGAGTGCCGGATACAATTAGATAAGATCAGAGTTACACTAGCTGTGTTTGAGAAAGAATAAGTAACCAAATAGGCATGCAATCTGCACATTTAGTTGCACAAAACAGCCTGATTTTTTTTTAATCAAAAAATCAAATGTTTTTACGCTCAACTTGAACAAGCTACACTGAAGTATTAATTTCTCTTTGATTCTTCATCGGCATCACAGTTATGACACACATAACTTTGAGAAAATAAAATGCATTTTTCATGTGCTCAATTTTTGATGAGAAACACTGCACCCAAATCTCTTTTGACTTGCTATTGGAATAGGAGTCCATACATACTAGGCAATACCATTCCTTTTTAGCAAAGGCAGTTGGTTTTATTTTCTCTTTTTGCCCTGTGGGCAAACTATTTTTATAAAACAAACTGTATTGTATATTCTTAGATAATCGCACCTTTTTGCTGGACTTTGCTTGTGCGATTGTTGTTTTAACTGGGATTTCAGTCAGGATTTCTCACTTTCGTTTTCGCGACCTTTTTCTTTTGTTGTTTTTGGGCGGTTGAGCTTTTAAAAACGGACGAACTTAAACTGGCGATATACTTTTTGATCTACTAAACAATGGACTGGTCAGCGCTTCCAATTCTTGCTTGAAAGGATTTACAGCTGCATCTGATGATGTAGAAGATATGCTGTTCTATATCATCAGCAGTGCATTGGCAATCTCGTTATTTCCAAAGAGCTGATCTTTTAATAAGTTTTCCGGAGTCTTTTGGAAGTCCTTCCTGCTTCTCTAGCTGCTGGCAATAAAAGGTCATGATTAGTTATACATTCTGGCAAAAAGTCCGAGTCAGAAATATTTGGCTGTTATATCCCGGTTGATTTAAAGCCTGCTTGAATATTTGATGCCGTTACAGCATTTGTATATGCAATTGCAACCAAAGCTGGCAAATCATAGATGATCATTCTTTACCGGGGTTATTAAGATGCCATTCATCAGCCACTGAATTAAAATATTTTTTAAATGGTCCGTATATAGATCAATCCAACGGTTGCGAACAATGAGTACAATGCGGCGGAAATAAAAGCATTATAATTCCATTTTTTCAGCGAAGTCTTATCCTTTAATGCATATATGCAATTTGTGATTATCTAGTAAAAAAAGGCAAGGTTTCTTGTGGGTGCAGCAAACATGCTCAACAAAGTGCTTTAAAAAGTCCAAAAAGTGCTCTTCTGTCATCCATCCAGATGGATTTGCACCTCCTTTGCTTCCAGGTGGTGCTCCATTAAGGAAATGCCTTTGAAATTTTACTCGGGGGAAAATAAAGTAAGGAAGAATAGAATTTCCACTTGCTTATACGAGTATGGTGCCTGCTACAGTAATAAGTGTACCTCGCTCAGCCAATATTATAGCGTCTATTTGTTTTGTTACATGTCTTGCAATAATTTTATCAGTCTTACGTACTGTAGTTACACCTGTTTCGTTAATGTTCCAAATGTCTAAAGGCTGAAAGTTATGCTTATTTAAACTAATTTCAAATTTTGGAAAAAAGAATTAACATTGTTTTTGTTAAAGCTACTTGCCATAGCTAAACTTGTACTTTCTGGAGTGCGGAGTGACAATTGGCGGTTTTTTTAAAAAAAAAATGTAAGCCAATCAAGACCAGCTTGTTGTTTATCATATCAACTTTTTAGTATTTCTATACGGTTATCTTTAGCAAATCTGTAAGCAAGTTTTCGGCATTCTTTTGGTGATAATCCAAAATAAATATCCGATGCTTTTAGAAGATACTCGACAACCATTATTTTTTTGCATCTGTAAACACTTGCCTGTTTCTGGTGTACCCCACAGTTGTTGTTGGAAATGAATCTTCTCCATTAATTTCTTCGTCAGAAAATTTTTTTCTATAACGTGAAAGTGTTTTGTAATTGATTACCAAAACTCTCAGCAGTTTTTCGAATACTCTCTCCGGTACTTTTAATGTGTCGAACTGCTCTCAACATTTCATCAAGTTTGTGCCTCGTTCTTTTTTCTTTGTATAATTACGCGGCATTATTATAATTACTGTACATATAAATATATAAACTTTCCTAAACAGTAAAAGAAAAACATGATATTTTCACTGAAAATTTAAAATATTTTTACAATTATCGGTTTTGTGCGTGTTAAATTTTGGAGTTACTCTTGGTTGGCCTATATCTCAAAAGCAAACCAGTGTCACGGACTTTGTTCGGAAATCCTAAAGGACCAGTTAAGCTAGGTAACCCGAATACCTGCGCTGAAACAAAGCTATGTCTAAATTTTATTTTATTCCGGCTCAAGAAGTAGTCTTGCTACGAGCGTGAAGCTTTTATACAGTTGGTTTAGCGAAAGCTTGGATTGGTTTTGTTGAAGACTCTTCTTCACAACAAACTGAGACCACTGTCTCTAATAAGAACAAATGCATTACAAAAATTCGCGACCGACGAAACTTCTATTGCACGCTTTGCCAAACTGCAAAGCGAAATCAACACTATAACTTGATTTAATCAACACAAATAATTCTACATCTGTAGAATACAACTCCCAGCCACTGGCACAAAATAAATTCAACTCTCGACGACCAATACAAAAACTAATGGGCCTTCCGCGTCCAACCAAATTACTTCCACCCAAGTCGTCTCAAAATCACATCTCATCTTAATTCGCTAGGCATCGGCTTTATATAGAAAACAAGATCACGTGACGTAAACTTGCTCGTAAATTCGTGATTTAGTTAGAACTCGCTGGAGAGATCGTTACCATCGAATCAAGTAGCATATACGCGAAGATTCTACTATCTTCCAAATAGCAAAGCTTGAACAAAACATATTACGTCATACTGTCGGCGCAGAGACAAAAGAAGATACATGTAACGAGCAATAGAACAAATTGGACGTACAGTATATCGCATAATACAAGAGCAGCGATCAAGAGACGCAATTACTCTCTTATAAAGAAACTATAAATTACTTTTAACGCGGAAAAATTACATCGTTATGATTAAAATTATTATGAAGTGTGACAATCAGCAAGAACAATCATTTATTTTTAGACAACACTTGATTTGATGTCTCAAATCTCCCAAGCTGTAAATATGCTTCAACGTTTCTGAATGAAGCAAACACTATTTTAATAGCAAAGACGGAGCGCAAGAATTTAACAATTTTTTTGCTGCCAACGTTAAAAAGTGGGAATTTCAAAGTAGGCTTACACTTATAACAGATTAGCGGCAGTGACGAAATGAGAAAGTCGGTTATCAATCTCAGATTTGGATAACCGCCAAACTACTTACTTTTCTCATCGCGCTGTAAAGATAAATACCTCGTAATTATTATTGAACATTCTTATAATTAATTATTTGTGTAAAAAAAGAAATTAAATAAAATACTACACATGTTAGGCTTTATGCTCACGCCTTCAGACAATTAAAGAACACCTGATCGTTTTTAATTGCCTTTTACTTTACATTTCCAGTAAGAGAACGTTTTTATGTTGAAATTTTCCCAACTCCGTAGAGTTCGGAGTATTTTTTATGTACATTATAAGTTTACTTCTTTGAGTAAGTTTTGTCAAAAGTTTGTAGCTCTCGAATGTTGGTTTTGCAAACAGAAGACATCGATTAAAAACAAAATATTTCATACAATTGAATTTAATAAAGCAGGAATTTCAAACTTGTATAAATTCATGACGTACTAAAGCCTTAAATTTACGCAAATGACTTTTTAAAGTAAAAAATTTTGAAATCAGAGTTTATATAAAGGGTGCTTACTTATTGAGAATAGTTTAATACGTAAATTTATTTCGAAAGTTATTTGTAGTTCCAAAAGAACTTTTATTTAAATTTTAAGTGCTGTTATACCAACTTGGCTTTAACTACAAGCTGCTGAAGTTTCTGGTGGATAAATATATGTGTTGAATGAATATAGAACTTGTTCGGAACAGAAACTTCACTCTTACTAAGGACGACAGTCAGCAAAACAAGGGATGGGACAACTAGCCGCAGTCAATTTGCCGCAGCCGAACTGGCCATAAAGTTGTAGAGAAGAACAACTCACCGCAGCCACCTTCCCCGTAACATATTCAAAACATCAAAATATATAAAAAGTTGGGTTGATAACGATTAATTTATTTTTAATAATTTTAGGAAATTAACAATTAATTAATATTTAATTTCAATTAAATCAAAATTTCTGCAGTGTATTTATTAACTGACTAAATGAAGCTGATTTTGCAAACTGAAGTTTTGAATATTGTAGCGAGTGCTTTTTTTTAAGGTGGTAAGTTTGCGACATGTTAGATCCATGGTATGCAAACGATTTGTCATTAAGAATCAGTATTGCAATAAACTTGGTCAGCATTTTTGATATTATGCTCAGCCAACGATTTAAATCCAAAATGTTCTTGTAATTTACCTGATACCGATTTATGTATTTAATAAATCACTTCTTCTTTGTTGCCATTTTACTGTTATCACTATTATTTTTCTGTACGTTCATCTACCTTCAGATAGCTATTTTATTTTTCGTGAGGTTAATGGTAAATGATTGCTACACGATAACTATTAGCAATCACAAGATAATCGTCAAGCAATCGGTAGTTGATTTTTGATATCATGTTATCATTGAATCCTGGTCTAATAATGCAAGCCAACAAAGACAAACAAGTTTTTCTGTCGCCTGAGTGAATATCAAAAATCAAACGCGAATTCTCGTGCGCCAAATTTCATGCGCCCAGAAATCTGGTTTACCGTGTTATCGGCATCGAATTCTCGTGGATCAATACAATGCTTGAGATTATTATTTATTTACTTTGAACTTATATTGTAAATTTGGCTTTTTTTAATACTTTTTATATCTGATTTTAATATATTAGAAGAATATAAATAAATATTTTAGTTTTACAATTATATTAAATTTGAATCGTTTGTTTGAATTTCTTTTCCTGGCTGAAAATTATTTTGATTAAAAGAAGCTCTTTCATGCAATTTTGCAAAATTGAGTCAGTAAAAAAATTATTCTTTCATTTTGAAGACAATTGAGCAATTTTTTTCATTTAAAACTATAAAAACCACTGTGCGCAACCTTTTAAGAAACAGGATTTATTTTATTTGTTCGTTTATTTGATCTCTGTCTTCATTCTCCTGACTCACAGGAAAACGTCGGACTCGTTATACTTTGGGCAACAATTACCGCAATCTACTCTTAAAGATTCCACGATATTGCTGTTTAGTTAAAAAGCATTACTTGATTTTTTTTGCTTTTATTTAGTGATATAACTAAAATTTGTTTAGTGATATAACGGCTTGCACACACCTCCAAGCTGTAAGTTAATTTTAACATAAGTAGTTCTCAAAGTTTTTATCTTAGACTCCTCAAAAAAATTTTTTACATAGTAAAGAAGAAGAGAGTCGAAGCAAATTTTAAACCAAAGATAAGAGCTGTTGATGGCAATATTGACAAATGATAAGAAAGGAAGCTGATAGTGTTTTGGGCGCAGAAAAAAATTTTGTAGAGAGATTAGAATTAGGAGAATTAAAAAATATCTTGAATAAAGAGAAAAGGTAAAAACAAGAACGGTCTTCACCAAGAATTGAAAATTTGTTGTTTATGAATGAAGAGCACATTGCGTGTTGTGAAGAACATTTTAATTTAACGACTAAACAATGAGTTTTTTTCAAGCAAAATTTAATTCAATTTATGTATTTTTCATAGTTTTCGGATTTTTCTCATTTAAACTTTTGATATAACTATCAATATATTTGAAAAGGGTGTATTTCCGGTATTTAAGAAAGAATAAAATACAAATTGGTAGTTGACACAAATTGATACTAAAAAATCAAACAGCCAAAAAGGAGCGATTTGTACCGCGATTTGGGTAAAGAAAAGATATGAAAATACGGTAACTTATTTTATTTTTATATCTTTTTTTTCTTGATTAGTACTAATTTCTGTTGGGTTCTTTTATAACAATGCCAGTAGTTTCGATATTCACTACTCCTAGTTAAGTTTGGAATTGTAGATTCTTGGTTAGAATTTCAAATTTTTCAAAAAACTGCTTCATGGAATTTTTATCTTTTCCTGCTTGGTATTTCCCGATGACTGTCTTAATTCAGTTGAAGAATAGTCTGGCAACATTCCTCTGAATAACTAGCGGCTAATTTCTTGATCTATTTTTATATCTTTTTTGTATCAAACTGATTATATTAGTAATAATACTAAAACGAACAGATACATGGATTAAATTGCAATCAATTTCAGTGGCCATCAATATTAATTTAATTATTGTCATGATTTAACCTAGATCCGAACTGCTCTAACCCTTGCCTTCTTCATACGTTTATCTTGCCTATTTATTTCTGTCGTTGTCTTCTTTTCTATGCACTGTACTGCCTTGCACGAACTTCTTAACTTTAAATAATAATCTAATATTGTTTAATTGATCTTGTTAGCATTCTTATTTCCAAACGCTAAGTTTTATTTGAATTACTATTGTTGTTTTCTTATTAGATGTTAGTTTTGATTATTGTGAATAAAACCTAATTTTATGATTTACTTTATAACAATTTTATTCACAAAATTAAACTATTATGGATCGCTTGTTGAGACCTGATAAACTTGAAACGTTGCCAGAAGATCTTAATGCAGCTAAAGTATTTGAATACTGGTTCAAGACCTTTGAAAGTTTTCTATCTGCTGTTACAATTGTTACTGATAACGAAGGAGCTGTGAATCGACTGGCCTTGCTAACAAATTACTTGTCACCTCAAACATACGCTTACATAAGTGAAGCTACCGAATACGAAGAAGCTGTACGATTACTTTACTCGTCATATCAAAAGAAAATGAATGTTACTTTCGTCCACCACGTCTCAATGACAAGATTGCAAGCACAAAATGAAACTATTTCTCAATATATTCACGCTCTCCGCAGTCTTGCAAAAAAATACTCCTTTCAAGCTGTATCAGCCAAAAAGTACAAGGACAATATGACTAGGGACGCTTTCAACAACGGACTTCGATTTGATACAACCAGAAAAAGGCTTTTAGAAGAAAAAACTTTAGATTTTGACACTGCTATAAAAAAGCTGAGATGTTGGAAGTGGCTAAGCAACAATTGAACTTTACGATAAATCCCTTGGTAAACTAAACAGAGATGCAACTGACCGTTTAGCAACTACTTTTGTTCCCAACGACGTAATCTCTAACAGCGAAAAAGGTGTCTCTTTAACTGCCACAACTTCACATTTCAAACATTCAAAGAAAAAGTGTTTCTTTTGTGGTGGAGTTCTGCACGCTGGAGGAAGCTCTAACTGTCCAGCTATAAACAAAGAGTGTTACGGATGTGGAAAACTGGGACACTACCAAAAGTTATGCCAAAGTAGAAGCAAGAAAACTATTTCAGCTTTATTTCAATCTGTTGGAACTCTAAATGACGACTGTAAAAACTCTTTAGCCGTTCTCGCAAGCGCACCGTGCTGTTTAAAGCCAACTGTATAGTGACCGGTTTCTCGAAGAATGTGAAGCTCGATTGCTTGTTAGACTTTAGTGCCTCAGAAAACTTCATAAACAAAAAGTTTTTTTTTTGTTTGTTTTTTTAGAAATCTGCGTTCCATTTTTTGATCGGAGGAAGATTGCATTATTTAACTCAAATTCAAACTGCTCTAACGCTTGCCTTGTTCATACGTTTATTTTGTCTATTCATTTCTGTCGTTGTCTTCTTTTCTACGCACTGTACTGCCTTGCGCGAACTTCTTAACTTTAGATAATAATCTGATATTGTTTAATCGATCTTGTTAGCTTTCTTATTTCCAAACTCTTATCAGATGTTAGTTTTGATTTTTGTAAATAAAAGCCTAATTTTATGGTTTACTTTATAACTAATATGAGTTTTATTCTTTCATAAATTAACTTATACCGTCATTGCAAATTAATAGATTTTCTACTAATTAGCAATGATCGTTTAGCACAGTGGTTCTCAAGTTTTGGTGGCCCGTGGCCCTTTTTCAGAGACCCTCAAACATCCGTGGCTTCCTGTTTAGAACCTTGGTCCAAAATTTAAGCGAAGATCAAAAAAAAAAAAAAAGAAAAAATTATCACTTTAAAACTGTTTCTGAATTCTCCATTTTTGTCCCAAAAGTCAAGTAAAAATAAAAAAGGTTTCTGCTCGCGGGCCCTTGGTTTAGCAGCTAGCTTCTAAATTAATCGAAAAGCTTTGAGATTTAATTCGTTTTTTCTTGTCGTTTTACGGAAACGAATGCGGTTAATGATAATCGTGATAAACATGCGCAATGTTAATGAGGTAAATAGTCTTATTTTCTTTAAACAAACTTTTTTATGTAAGCGAAATAAGATAAACGATGTAACTAGTGATATAATTGCACTCATAAACAGGAAAGATGTATACCAGTACAGATGATAGGCTATGTAATGATTTTTGCCTAAAGATCAAAATACGAGTATTCCTACAAAATTTAAAAAAACTTGTACAAAGCAATAATGAAAGTTATCTTTGCGTTAATAAAATATTTTTTTAGATTCGAAATAAACCAATTTAAAGCAGCGTTTATTATTTCATTTAAGGTCAAAAGTTAATTTTTCTTATTGTTTTGTCAGTTGTAAACAAGTTTTAAGTTTTGATAAGAAAAAGTTCAATTGAATTCATATGTCCATTGCACAGCAGAACACTTATTTGAAAAATAGTTTTTGTTTCTTATAATACTTAACTGTTACAAATACAGAACGATCAAAAGTTAACAAAACAAGTTTTTTATTTTTTGCAATTTTTGCTGCGAATCACGTCGTCGCCGTTGTCGTCGTTTAAAAAGACATCCACTCCAGGTCAGACACAAACAGGACTGGTTTACTCTACTGCCCTGACCAGATGCGGTAGTGATATTTTTAAGCCAGGTCAAGTTTCGTTATCCAAAACTATCAGACCTCGTTCTCGGTATGATGCTCGATGTGTAGAGTACGCTATTAGAACGTGGTCTGTAGTTTGTTCAGACGCGCCGCACTCGCAATTGAGTGAAGGAGCGAGACCCCATTTGCACATGGACAAATGGAATTGCCCAACACCAGTCCGCAGGCGACTGAGTTGAACCCGGGCTGCTCGGGGCAACCTGATTTCAACAGGCCTGGCACTAGTCCTGGGTATGAAAACATGGAGCCTGGATGTATTCTTGCAGTACTTCGCGTTCCATTTATAACACTGGATAACACAATTTTTGATGCTCAAGGTTTTAGAACTGATTTAGACTAATTTTGGGTGGCTAATTTTAAAAATGCAGTCTGTTTTTTCTATCAGGTCAACTTTTTCTATCAAGTTATCTAAAAATTTCAATTTTTGTGAAGGCCTTGTGAATGGTTTAGCTCTACTCTTAGACTTCCCTGTGACATCACAGATTTCAATTCATGTGCTATCTGTTACATTTCTTAATTATCCATTGGTTGTTTGTGGCATCATTATGTTTACGTAGGTACTGTACTCTAAATTATGTTTAATTGCTTGCACAATGCACGACTTCACATCCTCTCTTTTATTCTAGTTGTGACTTAAAACTCATTAATATTACAGGTTTCTTAAGTTTATAAGGTTTCCTAAGTTTATAAGAATCTTGATTATTGCTACATTAGCAAGAAGATACTGTTTAAATGAATCAAAAGTTTTTTATTATATCTGTGGCGAATACACGTTAAAGAATAACAGGAAAATAATCAGTGATTTTCTAATGCGTGCTTATCCTGCCTACTTCAAAGTGATGCTAGATGATCACGACAAGCCTTGGGCACAAGAGAAGGACGTTTCAATTGAGAGTGATAATACCCTAGCGGCCTAGCAGATAACGATTTTCCCCCATATCTTTTATCCCCGCAACTCATTTCCTAAGAAGAGCTAAATGACTTGGCAAGAGATTTGAATCTTTCTAAGGAGTCTTCTGAGCTTCTGGCTTCGAGGCTTAAAGAAAAAACTTTTAAAACGGGGTACTTTCATCACCTTTTAGCGGAAACGTCATAAAGAATTCTTGCCATATTTCACCCAAGAAAATGAAACTGGGTACTGTAACAACGTTGCAGGTCTTCTAAAAAAGCTCGGAGTCTTTAAATATAATCCTAATGATTCGCAACTTTTCATTGATAGCTGTAAAAGAAGTTTCAAACGTGTTCTTCTGTGAAATGTGAAATGTGTTTTTCTGCATAATGGCAATGCTTTTGGATTTATTCCTCTTGGGCATTCAACAATTCCCAAAGAATATAGCAAAATTAAATTTGTACTGAAAAAAATGTCATACTACAAACACAAATGGATCATTTGTTTTGATTTGAAAAGGGTTGGATTTTTACATGGTTTGTAGTGTAGTTATACAAAGTTCCCAAGCTTTCTATGCTTCTGGGACAGCAGAGCTAGAGCCCAGCACTGAATAAAACAAGTTTGGCCTGTAGGAGACGAATTGGTGCCTGGTGAGAAAAATTTTCAAGCTCACCCTCTGGTGGAAAGATCTAAAATCATTTTACCTCCCCTTCATATCAAGTTGGATATCGTGAAATAATTTGTAAAAGCACTCAACGAGGATGGTGACTGTTTTAAATATATTTGCACCAAATTTTGGGGATCAACGACAGAAAAATTAAAAGTTGGTGTTTTTGCTGGCCCTCAGATAAGAACACTAATAAATGATTGTGACTTTCCAAATTCCATCAATAAAAAAGAATCTTGTGCTTGGAGTGCTTTGTGGAAGCTGTCAAGAATTTTTCGGTAAATAGAAAAGCAGTCAAGTGCAAAGGGATTGTGGCCAAGTTCTAAGCAGTTTACAAGATATGGCTGCTAACATGAGTATTAAGCTTTACTTCCTATACAGCCATCTTGACCGCTTTCTCGAAAATCTTGATGATCTGAGTGATGAGCAAGGGGAGCGGTTTCATCAGGATATTAGTAAAATGGAAGTGAGGTATCAAGAGCGGTGGGATGTTGCCATGCTAGCTGACTACTGTTGGTCAATTAAACGTGACGATGCTTTTGCCATCATTCTCGGAGATCATTAAAACGCAAATTTATGGCTGACATTTGACCATTTTGAAAGAATTCCATTGTCGGTATGCTTGCTTAAACTCACTGATTTGGCTTGTTATTGATAGATCCACAAAAATAAATCTGCAATTGTGTTCATACAATACCATTTTGTCATTTTGTAGTAAACACCGCCGAACCTCATTTTGTCACTGTAGTGGGTGCATCATAGCAGGAAAACTATACCTGATAGAGAAAAACAGACTGCACTTTTGAAATTAGCGCCCCAAAATTAGGTAAACCAGTTGAAACATCTTTGGCATTAAAAAAAATTTTTTGTCGGCCAGTGATTCGTCCACTCAGAAGTGCGGATTCCAAGTCCTGCAATATTGTTTAATAGATTTTACGCAGCTGGCACAAACCGCGTCTAGGTTTTATTCTCTCTTGGCAAGCATCTGCAGACCCACTTATAAGACCGCACAAGATATGATCAGAGTCCAAAGATTCACGGTAAGCCAAGAAGAGAGTCTCTTCTAGTCGGCAAAGCTCAGCTGGTTGCATACCTGAAAGTCTGGGTAGATGGTCTGTTGGAGTGGGACGCAGACATCTAGTGACTATGCGCAAGGCGTCATTCAAAACAATTTCTTGGAGGTGAGCGGGAGCGTTGCGACACAAAACTGCGGTGCAGTACTCAGCTGTTGAGTAGACCAGAGACAGGGAAGCTGTGCGCAGTGTTTTGGCACCAGCACGCCATTCTAGCCTAGAAGTTGCCTCAGCAGTGTGACGCGCAAAGATAGTTTTTTGCAAAATGCTACTAGATCAGTGTTTCTTAACCTTTTGTGGGTCACGAACCCCTAAAACATTCTAACGAAAGCTATGGACCCCTTTAAAAGAAACACATTGTAATCGCCAAAATTAACTTTAATTCAATGTATTAGTAGTCAAGAAGTTTGCGGACCAAGCAAAGAGTATTGATAATTCAATGAATAATAATTGATAATAAATGCATTGCAGAGCTAACTAAATTATACAACAATGATAAAACTACAAGTGAATCAAAAAAGCAATGAAGCAACCAACAACAGAACGCTTGCAGACCGTTCGCTTTGACATTAATCAGAAAGAAAAACATTAGTAAAATAAGTTTAATAACCAAATAAGTTTTTAAGCTTTTATGTCATTGGAAGGTTGTTTCTGCTTATCTTCAACAAAAATACGAAAGTGTGGGGCGGTTTTTGACAGGGCCACACACATGTCGTCTTTAGCATCCAACCGACTTCGCTGTTTCGTTTTGGATTTTGGAAAGAAGAGCTGAAAATCCTGATTCACAGAGGTAGGTAGTACAAAAAGGAATAAGAACAACCATGGCTCTCTTTACCAAGCGAGGATAAGCTTGTATCAAAGAATACCAGAATTGTGCAAGGTTTTTGAACTGAAGTCGCTTCTAAAAATTTGCATTGTCCTCAACTCAATGAGGTCTTCTTTGGAAAGATTGTCATCACCAATAGAATCTAGATCTGCAAGAAATGGATTGCGAATCCACAATTTAAAATTCACATCATCTGAACAATAACGTTTAAAAGATTGCTGCAATCTATTTAAATTTTTGCACATATTTTCGCGTAGAGAAGAAGACAGGGGTTTAGTATTATCGATTCGGCTTTGAGAGATCACTTCATTTAGCATTGGGAAGTTAGGAAAGTTGTTTGTTTCAAGTCTTCTTTTCCACAAAGGAAGCATTGCCTAAAAAGCTTGCAGTCTTTCGGTAATTTTTATAATCGTTATATCTGGTCCTTGAAATGACAGATTTACTTCATTAAAGTGACTAAAAATATCGGCCAAATAAGCTAAGCCATAAAGAAACTCCTCACGGTCAAATTGCACTGAGAGAGAATTTTGTTTTTCCCTTAAAAAGAATGAAACTTCCTTTCTCAGTTCCATTAAACGCTTCAAAACTTGACCTCTCGAAAGCCAGCAAATTTCTGTGTGGTTCAAAAGAACTTCATGTTGCGCACCCACTTCTTTACAAAACTTTTGAAAATACTATTGTTCAAAGTTCGAGCTCTGATAAAATTGACGACCTTAACAGAAGTCGACAAAATTTTTTTTAAAGCTGGCGATAAAGTTTTTGATGCCAATGCATGTCGATGTAGAAAGCAATGTCACAATGATGTGAGGAGCTTCTTTTTTTACCAAAGAAGCAAACCCTGAGATTTTCCCAAATATTGCAGGCGCTCCGTCGGTACACAAACTACCTATATTTCTCTTCCAATTAAAGTTTTGCTTGGCAAAAAAATTGTTCACCATCTGTAATACGTCTGCAGCCTTTGTAGTTTCTTAGAGGGGCTCGCAAAATAGGAATTCTTCTTTAATTGCATCAGCGTGCATATATCAAACATATACAAGAAGCTGGGCACACTGAGAGACATCTGTGCTTTCATCCAGTTGCATGCTGAATGGAAATGGTGAAGCTTTCAGTTCCTCCATTACTTGTTCCAGAATATTATTAGAAATGTCAATAATTCTGGACCTGACGGGGTCATTTGACGAGGGAATGGCTTCAAGTTTCTTTCTTTGTTCTGTTCCACATACCAGCTCAGTCATTTCCAGGGCACACGGTTTTATTAATGTCTCTCCGATCGTATGTGCTTTTTTTTCCTTGGCAATGTGGTAAGCTACCTTATAAGATGCTTCTACGCAAGGTTTCTGCGTCTTTACGAATCCGAACTTTGGCAAAGTTTCTGATTTCTCAAATCGAACCTTCTTAGAACGAAAAGAATCAACACCATCCAGCGCATTTTTAGGATGAATAGATATGAGGTATTCTTTCAGTTTTGCTGGTTTCAAACTTGCTTTGGAAAGAACTTTACCACACAGAAAACACTGTGGCCTTTCGCTGCCATCACTATCAGTAACGAAGGTAAAACCAAAAGCTACATACTTTTCACTGTACTTTCTCTTCTTTGACATTTCTTTTAAATGGCTAAAATTTCTAATTTATTTATCCTTCCTGGTTATGACCCTTTTGTAGCATAAAACTTATAACCAGCAATGACAAATTTCTATAGCGCTCAATTCAGCATGCACGTGCACAGTTTTTGGTTCAATCTATTACGACATAGACGTTGTGTATGATTACATCACAAATGCGATGTAGCTTTTTTTATAGTTGTCGTCCATGACTGCGGTTGTGACCGATCATATAGAACAATAGTTCTAATGATTAGAATTATTTTAATTAGAGTCTAATCGATTGATAGAAACACTTGGATATTCTTATTTGAATTTGGCTTTACGGACCCCTTAAGGCAACTTCACGGACCCTTTAGGAGTTCATGGACTCCAGGTTAAGAACCTCTGCACTAAATGATGACGGAACATGAACGATCTGTCCAGTTTTACTCCAAGATAACTAAGGGTTGGACAGTAAAAGTCTGTCATTGTTGTCGTAGACGTTTAGCTTACGTTTGGTCTCTCGGTTATTTATGTGAAAGGCTGCCGTCACCGTCTTAGTGTGACTGAGCTTCAACCTCCAAGTCTGGAGATATGCTGAAAGTGTAGTCATGTCTTGACTTAAAGTTTCCTCCAAGTCCTTCCAGTTTCCAGAAGAGTTTAATAATGCTAAATTGTCAGCATAAGCAAAATTTTTGGAAATCGTGGAAGGAAAATCGTACATAAAGATGTTAACTAGGAGGCGAGCCAAGACCGATTCCTGAGGAATGCCGTTTTTCAGACGGCGTAACTTGCTTTCTTGCTGTCACCGATAGTATGGGTGAAACGTTTGTTTTGAGCAAGCTCCATGATCATTCAGACCATTTGTACATCTGGTAGAAGCCTTAGCAGCTTGCAGGTACGGCCACGGTGCCAGAAAGTGTCATAAACAGCTGTCAGATTAAAAAATGCAACACCGACCTACTTTTTAGCCTCAAAAGAATCCTCGATGTTCTATGTCAGCAGAACAACTCGATCCACGGTTGACTTCCCGCTTTGAAACCCGGTCTGTTTTTAAGGAGCAGTGGATCAATAATTGGCTCAACGCGAGCGTAAATAAACCTCTCAAGGATCTTGTAGGGAACACAGAGCAGAAATATCGGTCAATAACTCTTTGGGTCCACTACGAGTTTCATTGGGTTTGGAATCGCGACTACAAGCGCTCTTCTCCAGATCTTGGAAATTTTGAGCCGGAGCAAGCTGGAAGAAAAGAGGTCACGTAACCAGGACTTTAAAGCAGCTCCAGCATGGATTATAAGCTCTGGGAAGATGAAATCATGACCCGGAGCTTTATCTGGTTTTAAGTGTTGGAAAAAAGCAGTAAATTCTCTCTGTGAGAAAATGTTAGAAATATTCGTATTCACTGAGCTTGGCGTTGTGGCCCTTCAAAGGTCAAACACTTCTTGAGAGACAAGTCAAGATGACTTGCTGTCAGCAGTTTGGTATTTACCATTTATGACTAGCTGAGATGCAAAAGTATCGTGATCTACTACTAAGGTTGTTTAAAATACTCCATGCTTTTTGACTAAAGCAGCGATTGTGAGCCTTTTACATAGAACGGTTTAAAAATTGACAGTTTTATCGAAATCATCATTAAGTGGGCCATTGGTTCCAATTTCGTCCAAAATTCAAGGTAAAGACAAAAAAGGTCTTCACCGTGAATTTTGGCCAAAATGGTCAGTGGTTTGCCATCCCTGGACTAGAGCGTGAGAAGTCGATGCTCCGAACTGCTTCGCACCATCGATCCATCCGCTTCCTGTCAAGCTTGGCAAGTAAAGTTGTAGCAGCCAAACTCGAGTCGTCTCCCTGATGAGACTGAAGAGATGTTTTGTAGAGGGATTTACACTCCTGATCACATTAACCTTTTTCTTACCATTGCTCCACAAAGGGAACAAATGTTTCAGAGCTGTTTTAACACCCTTACTATTAATTATAGATAGCGTAATGTTGTTTGTGTGTTGTTAAGGAGTTGTTTTCCCATATTGACCAACTTACTGAAAAATACTTTGCGCATATGAATATTTGTGTAATCGACATTTTTATGAAAATTGCGTTTTCGGTGTAAGACATACTTACAAATCTATAAAAATCTTTGTCATTTTCAAAACGCTTCTAACGTGCTAACATATTTAATAGATACATTGGGTCATATCCCCATCTAAAAAGCAATCCAAAATACAGATATTGAGTAAGGTGAAATTTATCTGAAAAACTTTTGTTCCAATTGTGGAACAATGGCGGTTTTCCGGACACAATTTTCTGATTTTTAATCGCAATTTCTTAAAAAACATTGGCCTTTGTCTTACGCTAGGAAAGTAGCAGTTTTCATATAAGACTATCCAGCTGTGACTTTAATGCAGTCGACCGAGATTTTATTTGCTTTAGGATTAAGTTTATTGTTCTATTTTTGTGACGTTACAGAGCAGATTATCGAAAAATACGGCAACGGTCTTGCTTTATTTTCGAACTCTCAGCGAGCAAAGAAACACGTTTATCAACAGTTTGTTTCAAGCACAGTAGCAACAAAGTTTAAAAAATCAGGGTCAAACATGGATACTAGAGCTTTTCACGGTGCAAAAAAGACAACCCATATATCAATGTTGGCAGAAGTCAAGGAAACTATCTAAAACGCAAAAAAACGTAGTCAATGTTGTTGTATTGCCGCCTGAGGCAGGAAACTCTGGTAGCCAGGAGAGCAATGTTAAAGATGTTGCTGACAGTTTGGAAGAAAGGTTTGAGCCAGCTGAGGAACTTGAAGAGGTGGAAGACTTTGAGAGTAATGAAGAATCAGAAACGGCTTTACCATCAACTACGAAGAAAGGATTTCCAAAATGGAAAAAAAGTTATAACTTCGATAAAACAATTTTGATTGATGACGATTCCAGTATTTTGAAAGATTGCATTCTCAACTTGGATGGTAGCTCACCATTTGAGATTTGAAGATTTTTGTTTATTGAGGAGATGATTGAACAAATTGTTTGCCAAAGAAACTTGTATGAAAATCGAGATAAAAATAATTCTAATTTTTATGTTACAGGCGAAAAAATCTGCAAGATTTTAGGTATACTCTTACTTTCAGGGTATCATTCTTTACCTGAAGAGCACAATTATTAGTTTAGGCAACAAGATTTAGGCGTAGCAATTGTGTCAAATACAATGAGCAGGAATAGGTATCACGAAATAAAAAAGTATCTCCACTTTGCTGACAACCAAACCTTAACAGAAGGGGCAAAAAGAGTAAAATAGCGCCACTTTATGAGATGTTAAATCAAAACCTATTTCAGTTTGGCATATTTAACAAACTTTTAAGTGTGGACGAATCTATGATACCTTATTTTTGTTGGCACAGAGCCAAAATGTCCATTAGAGGAAACCTATTTGCTTTGGTTTTAAGATTTGGTGCTTATGCGGCAGCGATGGTTATCCATACAACATGAAGATTTATCAAGAAAAAAAGAAAAAGTTGCAAGATCATCCTTTGGGATCTCGCGTAATAAACAATATGGTTAACGTACTTCGATAAATTTTTTACAAGTTATAGTTTGATGTCTGATTTAGCAAAGATTGATGTGGAAGTGACTGGTACGACAAGAGAAAACAGAACAGCAGGCACCAATCAAAAGATGATCAGCTTAAAACAGCTTCAAAAACAGGAGCGTGAATGTTTTAAATATTGCTGTGATGGGATTGTTTATATTGCTAAGTGACATGACAATTCAGCTGTGACGATTGCAAACAAATGAAAAAGTCACACTCCAGTTCACAAAGTTAGAACGCCGGGTAAAGGGAGTGTAAAACAAGTACCACAGCTTCATCTCATAAATTCTAATAATTAAGGGATGGGGGCGTCGATCTCATGGACTGCTTGTTAGAAGCTTACCGCCCAACAATATGTGGTAAAAAATGGTACTGGCCACTTTTTGCCAATCTTCTCAATACTACGGTTGTCGCTGGATGGAAGATTCATTGTCAGATTGGAGATAAGAAAATAACCCACATTGATTTTAGAAGACAAGTGACGCTGTGCCTACTCAAAGTTCAACAACATCGTGAATTAGAAAGTAGTGTTGCAGCTGAACTGTCACTGAATGAACGCTTCGATAGAGTAAACCACTTCCTTGGACCTACAACAACCCAAGGTTGATGTAAAGTGTGCAAAAATAAAATACAAGAAGTATGTGCACAAAATGCAACATTTTTCTCCATGGGGAGCGTGGCAAGACTTGTTTCAAAACTTATCATACTCGTTGCAAATGCATAAACATAAATAAAGCATACTTTTCCCACAACTTGAGTGTTTCTGTAACCTTTAAAGCAAAAACATAGTTTTAAGTTAATACATAAATACACAGTAAAAACTGGAAAAACTTCCATGAACATGACTTAACTTCCGGTAAAAACTCGTTACGAGCCTAAAACTTTGCGAAAAGGTTATTTATCACAACAATGGCAAAATAGGTAAAATTCATAAAAATCCGATCTGCAGAACTATAAGCGGTAAAATAAAGGTTAACTGCTAATTACAATGAAATTAATAAATTAATCAATCCATTCAAATTCACATGTTTACTTCATTAATGTCTCGCCTATTTATTAAAGTAATCTTTAATTAGTAAAAAATTGCTCTGCAAGGTTACAGCTTGGTAGTAATTCCTTTTTTTCATAAAGATTTATTTATATTGGCATGGTACGAAAAAGGAATGCATTTGAAATTGCATCTATCTTTTTAATCTTGTCGGAGTAATTCTTTCGGCTGTTTTTGATAAACAGACCTATCACACTATTGATTTATTTAGATATTTTTGTAGACTATTAAACAAAATTTTGTTACTAAAATCTCTGCCCATAATATTTAAATTAATGTGTTACCCAATTTTTTATAGACCGTTTTTCCAACACTTCAGTTCGTTTCATTAGTTCCATATAGCCCATGAGGATCGAGTACTGCAGTGCGAACACATTTGTTTTATTATTAATACAATATCTGTAAAGCAGTGTTAAGATTAGAAAACCAGACAATAACCTGAAATCGCATACTAAATAATAAACTTCGAATCTAAAACTAGTTTAATAGAGATGTGAATATCCCGGGACGCTATAGTTTTTATTGGTTTTTAATTTTGATCTGGTTTAATTTTACTCTTCAAATAAACCGAATCTGATCCAGTATTTAAAGTTTTCAAATTGAATGTTTAAATTGCATTAAATTAAAAAACTAGAAAAAGATAAGAAATAATGACAGTAAACACCACATAATTATTCTTTTGAATGTTTTTTTTTTTTTTTTTTACGAAACAAACATAAATTAAAACTAAACTTTTTTGACTTGAAGTTGTCTTATAACCTGGATAGGTGAACAGATTAATAGATTTACTATTTTTTGTTTGAATTGAGAATTAAATAGCCAGCAAAATTAGAATTTTTTCACTCAAATCATTACTGATATCATCATCATAAAATTCCACAAAATAAACCTTTGGTGTACAAAAAGGACAATTAAAAAATTAAAATAAAATTTTGCGACAACGTCACATATTTTTCATATTCCTATTTGTGTACGGTAGGCGGAGTGAAAAAAGCGGTTTTTTATTTAAAACTAATTTAAGCGGTTCTTGTCTAAAGTATTTTTACATATTTTGACGCTCGGTGACCTTTGTCCCAAGATAGGAGGCTAGATTTTGTGTTGAATAAACTTATACTTCGATTTCGTGTTGAACATCTGATTTAAAAATTCTTCAATAACCTTCGCCAGTCGCACAAAAAGACTTTGAAGGCCGCAAGTTTCACATGCCTAAAGTGTAACTACTCGATTGCAGTAACTGTATATACACGCTCTTCACGTAAAGTCATTGATTGCATCAAATTTTGAAGTTGTTATGATAGAAATACACCTAAATATTATTGCATTATTGAAATAAGATCTGTGGATATATTAGTAACGCGCCTATGAACTTGATTGCGGTGATAGAAAACATCTGAATTTCATTGTTGAGATAAAACCTCAGAGCATATTGGTGACGTGCCTTTGAACTTTTTTGATGAAACCTATTTTTGAAACCTTCTAAACATGTTATTGACTTAAGTTAAAAGAAGACCTCAGGTAGATGATCTATAATTTACATTTTTAATAAACGAATAAGATATTGCTAAGATTCTGTACAGAAAAGACAGTACTCTGGAAATAGATTGAATTCATGGTACTGCATGAGAATTGAACTGCAATATAATTTTGGACTAGGAATCGTACTTAAACAGAAGCTATTACCCACAAAGTTGTCGCAAATAATAGTCGCTAAGAGTCGTCGCAACCGCCACCAGGCGCCGCCGTTGAGAGGTAACTAAGCGCCGGCACAATTGCCCCTAAATATGAATTTTTTGTCTTTGTTAGTTTGCAAAATTGAGTAAGAACAAGGCAATAGCGCAATATAGGGGCCTGTTTTTTGATTACATTTTTCGTAATTGACTGGGAAAAAAACAATATTTTATGCAACCCGGGCGAATCAAAAACTCAGCTGCAAATTTTTATAAATTCCTGCAATTTTGCTAGAGCTTACAGGTAAATTCTTTGTCAAAATTGAAAAAAAGTAATAAAAAAATACGCTCGAGTTTAACCAATAGCCATCAGATAATTCACTTGGGACTTTTTATTCCTTTAAATTATTTTTTTTAATTTTTGAATTATTCAAAAGAACACAAACGCTAAATCTACGATCATCAAATTTGGAAAAGGTACGAGGGATCAAAACAAAGCAAGCGTCAGAAGAACGTAAAGAACCAAAAGATATATGTTTACAAATTAAATCGTCTAGGTACGAGGGCGAAACACCATTTAACACCTTGAATAAACTACATGCAATAAAATTTTAAATATGAGGTGGCAACACACAGATAAGCAATGTAATTTCATAGGAAGAGTTATTTGAGTGAATTTGCGGGCCAGGATACAAGCCTGGTTGAAGTATTTTGCACTTTTTGCAAGCGAGATAATGCAGAGTCAGGCAAACCATAATACAGAGCATTGCCGTAATCTTATTAAAAAGTAAATGATCTAATTTGTGTAGTGGAATTATCTATAAATTGTTTTGCTAAACTTGTTTACCTGTTCATAGATAATTCTTGGTGAGGTTAATAGTAATTGATTCAGACAAGATAATTTTTAGCAATCACAAGAAAATCCTCAAGCAATCGATAGTTGATTTTAATTTTTAAATTTCATGTTGATGTTGGGCCATCGGCCAACTTTCAAAACTATCAGTCAAACTAATTTTTTCCGTTGAAGTCATACGTGAATTTTCGCGCGCCGAATGTTTTGCGTCCAGATATCTGATTTGCCGATTCTCGTGGATCAATAAAATAATTGAAATCATTATTTATTTCTTTGAATGTTATTTAAAAATTTGGCTGTCGTTGATATAATCTATACCTTATTTTAATTTTTAGAAGAACATAAATAAATATTTTAATTATAGAAATATATTAAACTTATTTCGTTCGCGTGAGTTCTTTTTCCTGATTGAAAATTATTTTGATTAAGAGAAGCTATTGTATAATTTGTTGAGTAACAATATTGCAGAATTAAGTCAGTAAAATAACCTACATGCCAATAGAAAAATTCTTACCATAATTTAAAAGGTAACTGTGAGCTTTTCTCATTAAAATCATGGAAAGCCGCTGTACTTAATCAATATGGAAACAGAATTTATTTATTTCTTTCATGTCTGCCTTTATTCAGCTGACTCACAGGAAAACGTCGGACTCGTTATACTTAAAGCAAACGTCAAGCAACTACCACGATCTGCTTTTAAAGATGCCACGATATTGCTGTTCAGTTAAAAAAAAATTTACATGATTTTTTAGTTTATATATAGTGATAGAATGGAAATTTAGACATGCTTGCCGAGACTTCCAAACACTGTGCTAATTTGAACCAAGGTATTTCTCAAAGCATTTTATCTGAGACTCTTCAAAAGAAATTATAATAATGAAGAAGGGAACTAGATTGAGTTCTAAGGCTTATTTCCACTACGAGCGTCGAATCGAGTATTCTTTGTTTGTTTTATTGATTTTTTTGCTTCGCTTAGCATTCGCTTTGATTTTAAGCGCGAAAAGATTAATAAAGAAACAAAGAATGCTCCATTCCACGCTCGTAGTGGAAACGAGCCTTAATGCGAAAAAAGAGTCTATGGTGGAAGTATTGAGAAACAATAAAAAGAAAACTAGCGGAGTTTTGGCGCAGAAAAATACGTATTTTTTTTAAAGATTACAATTAACAGATTTAAAAAAGTAGCGTGAGTAAAGCGGAAAGGTAAAAACAAGAATGCTTTCGACCAAGAATAAAAATTTCCTGTAACAGCAATGAAAAGCACCTTGCGTTTAGTAAAGAAGAATTTGGCCATAAACAGACTCGTGAAAATGGAAATGTTGAGAGTTGCTATTAATTTTGCAGAGGAGAAAAAGATTTTGCGGCTTCTAGAGGCAGGAAAATTGGGAACAGACATAATAACATGTTGTTTAATACGCTTTTGCAACTGTTTGGATGTGAAAATCATGGTGCTGACTATTGTGTATTTCATTCATGTATTTTTGGCAGTTTTCAGATTTATTTTCTTTTATTATAACTATATATACAACAGTTAACATATTTCAAAATGGTTGCATTTTATTAATTACAATAATAAAACAAATCAATACATGCACCACATTGCGATCAATTAAGCTACCATCAATATTAATTGAAATAAAGCCTTTTATTCTTTGATAAATTAACTTATACCGTCATCGAAAACTGATAGATTTTCTACTCATAAACGATGATCGCTGAACACCTGGCTTTTAAATTATTCAGAAAACTTCAGGATTTGATTTACTTTTCTTGTTGTTTCACAAACAAGGAGTTTCTGGCTTGTTTGCGTTGATCACATATCTGAAACAATAGAATAAATATGACGCTATTTTCAAAACGAAAACAAACGTACTCTATGACAAGCATCCTAAATACGCGCAATGTTTTTGAGAAAAATGGTCCATTGTTTTTTTAAGCGGATTCGTCGTCGTCGTTGCTAGAAAGAGATCCACTCCAGGTCAGACACAAACAAGACTAGGGCTGAAAGTTTATCCTTTTACTACCCCAGACTGCTGCACTGCCTGAATCAGATGCTGGCAGTGATGTCATTAAGCCAGCGCATCAAGTTTCGTCATCCAAAACTGTCAGACTTCGTGCTCCATGTGGTGCCCGATGTATAGGGAACGCTGTTAGTACATGGTCTGCGGTTTGCTCAGAGGCGCCACACTCGCAATTCGGTGAAGGAGCGAGACCCCATTTGTGCATGGACGAATGAAATCGCCCAACACCAGTCCACAGGCGGTTGAGCTTAACCCAAATTATTCGGGGTAAGTCCATCCCAACAGGCCTGGCACCGGTCCCGGGCACAAAAGCACGGAGCCTGGAAACATTTTCACAATACTCCGTTTTCCATTTGTGATTTTTCCATTCAGAAACGCGGATGCCAAGTCTGGCAAGGTTGTGCAAAAGGTTCCGCACCGCTGGAACAAATGGGCGTCTGGACCTTAGTCTCACTTGGCCAGTATCTGAGGACCCACTTAAAAGACCATACAAGATATGATTGGGGTCCACAGATCCACGGTGAGTCAAGGAGAGTGTCGCTCCCATTCGGCGAAATTCAGCTGGCTGGATGCCTGAAAGTACAGGTAGGTGGTCCGTTGGAGTGGGACGTAGGCATCAAGTAACGTTCAAGACACTGTCAATGAGGCGAGTATGAGCACTACGACACCAGACTGGCGCACAGTACTCACTGTTAAGTAGACTAGAGATAAGGTGGCTATGTATAGTGTTTTAGCACCAGCACCCCATCCCGAGCCCACGAGTCGCCTCAGCAGTGTGACGCGCGAAGATAGTTTTTTGCTCAATGCCACTAAATGGTGACGAAACGTGAGCGATCTGTCCAGTTTTACCCTAAGGTAAGTAGGGGTTGGACAGAACGGTAAAAGTCTACTATTGTTGTAGATTTTTAGCTCACGTTTGGCTTCTCGGTTATTTAAGTGAAAGGCTGCCGTCACCGTCATAGTGTGGCTGAGCTTCAACCTCCAAGTCTGGAGATATGCTGAAAGTGTAGACATGTCTTGGCTTAATGTCCCCTCCAAGTCCTTCCAGTTTCCAGAAGAATGCAACAATTCTAAATCATCAGCATAAACAAACTTTCTGGAAATCATGGAAGGAAGATCGTACGTATAGATGTTAAATAGGAAGGGAGCCAAGACTGATCCCTGACGAACGCCGTTTTTAAGACGGTGTAGCCTGCTTTGCTTGCTGTCACCGGTAGTTAAGGTGAAACTTCGATTTTGGACAAGCTTCATAATCATTCTGACCATGTGCTTATCCAGAAGTAGTCTCAGCAGCTTGCAGGTAAGGCCACGGTGCCAGACAGTGTCATAAGCAGCTGTCAGATCGACAAATACGGCACCGGCCTTCTTTTTATCCTCGAAAGAATCCTCGATGTTCTGGGTTAGCAGAACAACTTGATCTACGGTTGACTTCCCGCGTCGGAACCCAGCCTGCTCTTTAGGGAGCAGTGGATCAATTAATGGTTCAACGCAGGCGTAGATAAGCCTCTCGAGGATCTTGTAGGGGACAAAGATTAGAGATATTGGTCGATAACTCTTTGGGTCCCCCACGGGCTTTCCTGGTTTTGGATCGCGACCACAAGCGCTTTTCTCCAGATCTTGGAAATTTTGAGTCGGCGCAAACAGAAAGAAAGGAAGTCACGTAACCAGGACTTCAAAGCAGCTCCGGCATGGAGTATAAGCTCTGAGCAGATGGAATCAGGACCCGGATCTTTACCTGGTTTTAAATGTTGAAGGGCAGCAGCAAATTCTCTTTGTAAAAAAATATTAGAGCTATTTACTACGTCTGGTGTTATAGCCCTCCAAAGGTCAGACACTTCTTGAAAAACAAGTCGAGATGACTTGCGATCAATAGCCTCGTATTTACCATTTTTAACCAGCTGAGATGCAATAGCATCGGCTGAAACGGGACAGTGACGAGGAGAGTGTCGTGACCTGTCAGAAAGGTTGTTCAAAATACTCCACGCTTTTCGACTAGTGTGTGAGAAGTCAATGCTCCAAACTGCTTCGGACCATCGATCACTCCGCTTTCTGTCAAGCTTGGCAAGCAGAGCTGTAGCAGCCAAACTTGAGTCGTCTCCCTGAGGAGACTGCAGAAAGGTTTTATAGAGGGATTCACACTCTACATCCCAACACGGAATATAGTTATTTCGATACCCGCGTGGGATAGTCTTTTTGGCTGCTTTCTTAATGGTGTTACAGAAGTCCTGGTAAGCCGCATCCACATCAAGTCAATCAGGCCGCAACAAAATCTTTGAGAATTTATTCGTCAAAGCAATATAGTGACTCCATTTGGCCTTGCGGAAGTTCCATCGCTTAACAGGCATGCTTGGCACTGCCATAGCAAAAATTGGTGGTGTAATAAGCGAAGGTCGATGTTGTGACCTGGGGAATTGTCAAGGACACGCCTATCCGGTAAGCGACTGTTTGGACCTACGCTAACGAAAGCTAGATCTGGATTGGTGCCAGTGTTCCAGCGGCCGGAATAAAAACTGGCAGAGTCCTTGGCATTTTATAGGAGGGCAAGACAATTAATGTTTGCCCAGCCAGCCAAGAACTCACCATCCCGACTGTTGTCATCGTAACCCCAGTCAGCATGACGACAGTTAAAATCGCCAGCGTAAAGACAGGATGAGGAAGCACTGGGAGATCCAGGGTTCGCAATCGCGTTGGCGGTGGTTTGTAGACGTTGACTATTTTATAGCCATCAACGTCCACACACAACCACTCGATCTCCGATGTCGGTGGAGATTGGTCCAAAAGCGTGTATGTCAGTCGCTCGTGGACAAACGTGGCAGAGCTATGCTTCCTGCTTAAAGAAGACCCAGCTAGTTGGTAGTTTAAAAGTACCAACTTCTCTGCATCAGTGCAGTGGGTCTCCCGAAGTAGGATGACGAGTGCCTCAGACTGCATAGCGAGGTGATGAAGAACGTTCATCTTGCTTGCAGTGAGGCCTTCGATGTTTAGTTGAAGAATAGTGGGTCTTCGGAACTTGTTGGCAATGTGCCCTGAAAAGGGCAGTTTTATCTTGGCATTGCCCGGTTCTGAAAAGGACGTTTGCCGATTAGTAGACCCACACTGAACATTGCAATGGATGGATACCCTTTCGTTTTGGTAGGTTCGGTTTCGGTCTGTCATCTTTAACACCAATTAACAGATTTACTCACGGCCCAAGCTGCGAGTAAGCACCTACCATCTGAGCCTTAAGCGGACTTATTTCTGTAAACAAAAAAATAATATCGCGATGCAATTATGCAGATGTAACAGCATTTAGCAACAAAAGTATTTTGTGATACAGGTGATAAGAAATACATCACTCTTGCCTAAAGATTAAAATAAAAACAATGTAGATGTAATCTGGATGCGACACAAGTTTTATTTAAGTGTGTCTATTGAGAAAGTTTTTTACAGATTAAAAATAAACCAATCTTAAGCAGCATTTATTATTTTGCTTAACACTAAAAATTAATTTTTCCTTAGTATTATTGTTTTATTAGTTCTAAACAGATTTGAGTTTTAATAACAAAGAGTTTAATTAAAGTCATAAATATTTAAAGCCACAAAAAAATTATAAATGAATTTTTTAACGCCTCAGCATTATTTTAGTGTCTTGTTCGCATGTTGCAATGATTACTTCTTGCTTGCTATGGTTTTTATGTTACTCATCAAGTCTGGAAATCAAGCAGAAACATAAGAAAAATTAATAAAAGTGTTAATAAAAAAATTCGTTCAAAACCTTATATCTGAAAACAGTTTTGCTTTTTGAATTCTTTAAAACGTGACTTGGTCCGAAATAGTATGATGCAGTTTCGAAATAATGTACTCTCTGACGTGAAAATTTACCTTTCCGTTGCTTATCGCATTATTAAATACTTACAACATTGAAAAAAAACTTACAAATTTTAATTACAAAGCTAAAAGTTTATAAATTTGTCAGCATTGTGGTCGAGTGTTAGAGCACCGTGATTTTGCTCGACATGGTCTCGGTTCAAAACTTATTCGTGCGATTCTGTTGCGTCTTTGGGAAAGACACTTCGCGGCACCTTCCCCTGCTTGGTGGTCTTAGCTAGCAATTCTGTATTTCGGTCATATCTCTATAAAAGTAAAAACAAAATAAAAAGTTTTAAGCGGACAGCAATATTATGATGTCTCCGGAAGCAGGTGAGGTAATTGCTTGGCCTATAGCGCTTCTGTTGCTTTCCTGCAAGTGAAGAGAATAAATAGAGAGATAAAATAAATAAAAATAAAACTTAAATATTTTTTTACATTTACAGAAGCCGTAACTTGCTCAATATGAAATTGTTAAAAATTATTGTTCTTTTGCTTGCAAGTTCTGTTTTGAGTCGAAGATTGAAATCGTATAATGATCTGTGTAAGTATACCAAGAAGTGTCTTCTTATGTAAATGTCATGATTATATTTCACTTGCTACATTGATTAAATGAAGACATTAAATAAACTGAGAAACGATTTAAGTTTATTTAAAATTTTTTTTCCGGTATTAAGTACAAAAAATATTTGGTTCAAATCTTCCAAAGATTGTACTAATGTTTATATATAATACGTTTCAATCATTTTACCCGATTTAGACGGTTTTATTACAAACACAATTTAAATCCTACATCAATAAATCAATTATAATTAAAGTAGTATATTTTAAAAATGGTGTAATAAACTGACACTTACAAACTTTTAATACCTTGTTTATGTACAGTTTAAATTTTACAAGCTTTTTTCCGCTTTGTATTCTGAGATTATACTTGTTACATAAATTAATCGGTATGCTTTATGCAACAAATAAAAGATGAAATAGTCCTATTGTTATCTTAGTTCTATTGTAACATATAAGCACATAATAAATTGATACTGCAGCTCTGGCTCTTTCTTTTATTCTAAAAAACACATATTTTAGTTTTAGCAAGTTTTTGTTTGTTCTTGGTAAAAAAATTAATTGTTTGCAGTCAATTGTTACGCTAAAAATGACATTAAAAATTTCTTATTTGTTTCCGAAATCGCAAAAGCATTTTCTATGTTTTATTTTTCCATATTGTTTTGAACCAGTTTACCCGATCAATTATAATCAGACTAGTGAAGTGGTTCCCAAACTTTTCAGAGTTGCGATCCACTATTTATGACCAGAGTTTATGGCGACTCAAAAACAGTTTTAATTCTGCCTTTAACTTTTTCCTCCAAAACTGGTGGTATTTAAAAAAAAAGTCTTCACTTCAGTTTCAACTCCGCTTACCGAATTTTCCTCCGGTAAATTAAGGTGTTCTCTAAAAAAAATTCAATTTCAATTAATGTGCAATTCTATAACTTTTCTCGACCCACCAAGATTCCTTTTGCGACCCATAGTTTGAGAACCGCTGGACTAGTGTTTTTAATCAAAAGGAAATCAGTTAGTATGTAAATTTCGCGATTAACAAACTTGCAGCCAGGTTCTTTTTAATTCTTGTTCAGCTTGGGTCCATTTTTGTAATTCAAATATAATAGTAAACTACAAATGATTTAATCAAAATTTACATAAAATCTTCGTTTATTTCAAAATTTTTATTTGACCGTCTGGCCTTAGTTTAAAGTTTTGTGTCAATATTTAAAAAAATTAAATTAGTTTGAAAATTGTAATTAGTAATATATTGGTCGAAAAATTAGAAAGCTACTTAAGTAATTCCGAATTATTAATTGCAGTTCAATTCTTTCATGTTTGGATTTTATAAAAACCCAAACAATCAAACTATTAATATAATTGAATCTTTCAAAGAAGTAATCTCGTAACTTTTAACTTTCTTTGTTTCACTTTGAATTGTAGTAAAACTTGTATGAAAATTATTTTTCAGATTGGTGCCATTTTTCGCTGTGTTTTGATGAATTTAATTGCGAATGCGAACAACCAAGTTTGCAGTAAGTAATTGACGTTGTGCTACATGTATGATAATAAGCTTTTGTCCAGTCAGCTAGTGGACATGGCAACCTTTGCTAAAACGAGCAAGCTTTGACTTTATTTAGTTTGTTTCAACAGCCAAGACATAAACCGAATAGCTTATTTCGGTGATTTCAATTTGAGTTGGAAGTATAAAATTAGTTCAAATTTTACAATCTGTTACCTAAGTAATGAAAACTAATTTCTTGCGCCTATCAGGCTAGATTTTGCAGTTGTTTGTTATAATTGTTTTTCAAGAAATACTTCTGAAAATTTTTTGAACTGTTTCTCGCGATAATTTAGCCTTTAAAATTTATTTAAGTCCAATGTTTCATACCTTAAATTAAAACCAAAACTAGATAGAAGACAAAACTATTTTGTAACTTTATTATGGTAAGCAGATTTTATTAATATAAGTTACAAATATTAACTATTATGTGTCTGTGTCAACATTTTTGTATGATAAAAATGAGTAGAATAATTTCATTCTTTTTTCAAATAATATAGTTTTATCTTGTAATATCAAATAATATGTAATGATATAGTATAATCGTCGTCGTTTAAAAGGGGACCACTTCCAGGCCATACACAAACAGGACTGGGGCCAAGGGTTTATTCTTTTACTACCCCAGACTGCTGTACAGCCCAGATCAGATGTTGGCAGTGATGTTGTTAAGCCCGCATCGAGTTTCGTCTCCAACATCGTCAGACCTCATGCTTCATATGATGCCCAATGTGTGGGACACGCTATTAGGACGTGGTCTGCGGTTTGTTCAGAGGCTCCGCACTCGAAATTTGATGAAGAAATGAGACCCCATTTGTACATAGACAAATGGAATCTCTCAACATCAGTCCGCAGGCGAATGAGCTTAACTCAAGCTGTTCGGGCCAAGTTCATCCCAAAAGGTCTGGCACTGTTCCTTGTTTTGTATCTGATTGTTTCTAGTGCTTACGTGTATTTTAGTAACTTTTCATATCTTCAATCTTATTGCAGTCAAATGGCATGACAAAATCAGTTATTTTTTTTGATATGTTCTGACTGTTGTCTTTTTTATTCAATTATTTAAGAAAAATAAAGATTACTTACATCAAATATTTGCTCATTGCGTTTTTACAAAGTATAGCTCCTTGTAACCTTAATCTTCTACAATTGCTAGCTACGTGTAAAAGTAATCAAAACAGAACAACAAATGGTGCACTAAAGTTGACTTGATTTTTATTTAAGGCGCAAGCTTTTGTGGACTACTGCGCGCTTCGTCAGGTACAATAGAATTTCATTGCACGTGAAGAGGTGCACAGTAGCCTGCAAAACTTGCGCCTTTATAGAAAAACTAAGTCAGATTTAGTGCACAATTTTTTGTTCTTTTATGATTAATTTGAATAGTTGACACGACCCTCCCGAGTTTTATTTCTTGCTATCCTACAATGATAGCTAAAAGTAATCAAAAAAGTAATAACATTTTAATACTGTTGTAATTGTTTTTGATACCATAGTTGTCTATTTTTGAATAATTTGGTTTTTGCATTCCATTTTAAGTTGATTTAGATTGTGCAAGTATCAGAGGTGGAATCGAAACAAGGTGCCTCGCGACCGAGTGAGACGAGACTTCGGAATAACAACACCCAGAAGAGACAAGATTTTGGAGTCCTGAGACCGAGACGAGATATGAGACTTTACATAAGTTGTTTTAGTTTAAGCCAGGTTGTGGAGTTAGAGTCAAAAGTTGGAGTAGCAGTAGTTTTTTAAAATATGCTGAAGTCGGAGTCGCTTTTTTAGATGTCCTGGAGTTGGGCTAGGATTTGTATTTTTGTTTGGTCACTCCAACTCCAATTTTCAATTAATTTCTGGAAGCTATATTGTAATCATATTTATCATCTGAATGATCCAAAAATAAGCCTGCAAAAATAGGCTGCATACTTGGACAGGTCACCTTTTAGACTATAATTTATAGTGCAAACAAAAACCATTTTTTTTTACTTTATATTGACAGTCAAATTTGTTTTTTTATGAACAAAATTAAACTTAAGTTTTGTTGTGGGGTTGTTTTGTAAAATTTGACTAAAGATTTAAAAAATATTTATTAGAAAAATGCATCAAAATGTACTTAATTGCTTTTAGCTTTTGAAAGTCAAGTGACTAATAAATAAACAAATCTTCATTCGAAATATCGGCATAAAATATCGTCCTTAAAATATCGGATTCTTTGAGAATTGCGGACACTTCTCTAAAGTTACCGCTTGTAATCTCTTATCATTGCCAATACATATGATATGGATTAACTTAAACAGAAAAAAAATGCTTTTTTTCAGCAGTTAAGTGCAACCAGAGTAAGAGTAGAAAATTTTTAATTTTAATCAACTCTTGACTGAAGACAAGAAAAGGCAATATGAAATGCTGCTCTGCAATAGTAATTACGATTGCTAAAAGTTATTTTTAATGTTGTCTTTTTGAAAATTCTAAGGGGGCATCGCTTTTTACTTGTTGGATTCTCCCTGGTTATTAAATGTGACTTATAACCAAGGTTGTGGAAAAAAATAATTACAGTATTTTCCGACTCCGACTCCAGCTCTCTAAAATTTCACGATTCGAACTTTGACAATAGAACATTTAAAAAACAACTCCAACTTCATTCTCGTGATTCCGAATTATGGTCGCCAAAACAACCGTTTGCAGAGTTGTTAGTATGCAGAATATGAAATTCTCTATAAAACTTAATCCATTTAATCCACTGGAAATGAATGGTTCGAAATGAAACACGACTCGATTTCGGCTGTTACAGCTTTATTAACTAGACGTAATAAAAAAAAATCAGTGGTTTTGATAGGAGTATCCGCTTTCACACTCTCGTCGAAAAGCATGGAGTATGTTAAAATAATTTTATAGGTAGGTCACAACACTTCTTTGTTATTAAGAAACGGGAGATTTCAGACTGCTGACTGCAAGTCAACTTGACTTCTTTCCCAAAAGTTGTTTGACTTTTAGAAGGCATTAACACCAGAATTAATAACCATCTCTAAGAATTAATCTTTTATACAAATACTTTCCTGGTATTAATACTTAGAATCAAATAGACCTAAAGCTCCGGGCCCTGGTCTTATGTGCTATTACCAATGCTGAGTTACTTTTACTTTATAGTTACGCGACTTTCTTTTTTTTGCTCGCGTCCATTCAAAATTTTCAAAATCTGAAGAGCGCTTGTATTCGTGATTTCAAATCTCTCCTCTTTTTCCCAAAAACACTTCTCGAAAGACTGAACTAGGCCGGTGTCGAGGAATTTATCCGTTGCTCCTTAGGGAGCAAGCTGGATTTAGACGCGGAAAGTCAACCGTCGAGCAATTCGTTCTGTTATCTAATATAGATTACATCGAGAATCCTTTTGAAGCTAAGAAGAAGTACGGTGTTGTAATCCTCATGCTGACAGCTACTTACAACTGCCTGGCATTGTGCCCTTATCTCTATAAGCTGCTGACGTCTTCCAGATAAGCACATAATTAGAATGATCATGTAACTTGTCAAAACCAGATTTTTTCTCACTACTGGTAATAAGCAAAGCAAGCTTCCGATGTCTGATAAACGGCATTTCGCAGAGATCTGTCTTGGATCATTTGCTTTTTAACCTCTATATATATTATTTGGCTTCCATAATCTTCAATAAGCTTGCCAATATGGACTACCTTGCAGTGTTGCAATTATCTTGAAACTGAAGGGACTTGAAATCAAGACATATTCACTGTTTTACCTTTTTTTCGAACTTGAAGGATGAAACTTAGTTACTCAAAGACGGTAGGAGCAGCTTTTCATTTTAATAAGAGAAAAACCAAAGCTGAGCTAAAAGTTTACCACAAAACGAATTTTTACCATTTTGTTCGATCTCTACATATCTTGAGCTAAAACTAGAAAAACTGCTCACGCTTCGTCAAAACTTTGTGACATAGTGCAAAAAATATCTTCCCGTTAAGCTGTTGCCCTATATTCGGTCTACTCGACAGCTGAGTACTTTGCAACGCACATGCTTGCTTCGTGGATAGCGTCTTGAGTGACGTCTTAAACATTTGGATGTCTGTGTTCCACTCCAACATACCACTTACCAATTCTTTCTGGTATCAAGGCAGCTGAACTTCACCAACTAAAAGTTTTTTACCAACTAAAACCCAGGTATGGCCGCAAAGCTGGTTATATATAAAGAAAAAATCTAAGATTTGTGGGCTTCTATCAAATCCATTGCTGCACTGATAAAAGCAGCAAAACCTGAATAAGCAGACTCTCCCTAATGAAAGTTTAAAACTGGAAACCATGGTTTGGCGTGCGTGATGCATAATGCCACAGATGATACTCTTTAACGTCATCTGTCTTAAAACTCGATATATTCTTAGAATCTGCAGAATGCACAATGCCGCTTTTGTCAGTGCAAAAATACAGTTGGAAGACCCCAAAAATCTTACATTTTTCTTTATTGCAAATGACCAGTTCTGCTACAAAACCTAGGTAAGCTGACTGTCCTTAACAAGATTTTAAAACTCGAAACCATGGTCGGGCAGTGAGCTCGGGCTTGGCATGCGTGATATACAATGCCACAGATGTTTCTTTTCAGTGCCATCTGTGCTATAACTCGATATATATATTTTTAATTTATATTTTATTATATGACCAAAATTTAAAGCAGAAAACAGTGCTGTAAAGTACTACGTCTATTCACAAAGACACAACAGAACCAAGCGAGTAGGCTTTGAACGCAGTCGTGTCAATTTTTTAATGCTCACACATGCAAATTATTATAATGTCGTAGAACAATATTAATTACAAATAAAAACATTGTGTTATATCGGTAATTGCATTTCAAGATACCAAACGTTTTTTTAAATATGAAATGCAAGATTTTTAAATGTTGATACAAGCGGGTCTGTAATTTTTCGAGCACCTTATGCGGTCTGCAGGCTTCTTGATTCCCATACATAAAAATTTCTATGGTTCAATTCTACTGTGACTAATAGCGAATTTAAAGAGACTCATGACGCCCGAATCGCTAGAAAAAATACAATTTTTTATTAAAAATCCTAACATATTTACAACACCTGTGAGCTTTAATCACATTGCTGCAATGTCTCGACCTGGAGTCGAAACGCAGTGGACCAAGACCGAGACCGAGACTTTGGGGTTACGAGACCGAGACTTCGAAAAACGTGTCTCATGATATCCACCTCTAGCAAGTATGTAAGCATTCAAGTTTTTAAATGCTATTTAATGCAAAAACCAATTATTCAAAAAACAAATAACTTTTTATAGTATTAAAATAATATATGTTTTTTTTGATTAATTTTAGCTTGTCAATGTAAAAGATGAAGGCTACAAAAAGCTGTACTTCATCAAAAGGAAATTAGTAAATATCTGTTATAACTTATCTTAATTTTTCCAAAGTAAATAAAAAATACACACAAGCACTGAAGACAAACCAGATAAACAATATTGTTTGAAACAAGAAATGTAATTCTACTCATTTTTACAAAATTGTTGGAACACACTCATTAATGTTTAGTATTTATAAATTAAATTAACAAAATCTGCTTACCACAATACAATTACAAAATAGTTTGGTCGTCTGCCTAAAGTTTAATCAATGTAACATTAGACAAATAAATTTTACATTTGACCTGCCATGGTTTGCAAAATATGTTAGCTATTACCGTTTTATTAGGGCCCATGGCTTGCGAATGTGCAAGCCATCTTAGTTTTACTTAAACCTCTGTCTTAAAAACAGGAAAGCCAGATGTGTTCATTTCAAATGGTAATTCGAAAGCGCAGCTTCCAACAATTATCACTGTGTGCTTGGTTAGGATAAATCAAAAAAATGGATGCTGAACAATATTTTTGATCATGAAAACTCTTTTGTTGAATGAAGCTGACAAAACAACCAAAAATACCACAGTAATTAATGCTTGTATCAAGCAGCATCACTTCTGATGTATATTGAAGCGATCTTCATACATCTGTGGCTGGTCGGGACGTTTGTCACAATATGTTTGCACCATTTTTGTCAGCCTCCTTTCTTCTTTTCGACCCGCTTTTTTGCCTTGTGTAGTGTAGTAAACTTTTTATTGCCTTCATACTTTCTTTCTACTTTTATCTACTCTTGTCAGAAGAAGATGAATGTTGCCTAACGATGTTGGTTGCGATTGACCCGCAGTGTCAATCTGAAGGAAATTGGCAGCTAACTTTTCCCGAAAAGAGGTTATTTGAGTTTTTTTACGAGTAACGCGCTTATACATCACCCACGCATTAACCAAAGCTACTCCCAGGATCAGTTCAATCCCTAACTTGGTATACCACTTGACTCTCTTTTGCATTATTATTACATGGGAAGACATCCGATCGAAAAAGTCAATTACTGCTTTTGCTTTGTTGTAAACGATAAATGATAGTGGTTTTTCTGTAGCCCTTTTTGAGATCGACGTCTTCTAATTGAAGATTGAGGCTCATCCTAGGTAGTGTTGGTTGAAGGTTGGTTGGTCAAGGTTGTCACTTGTATTCCTGGTGCTGATGTATAACCTTGTTACAGATTTGTCGGTATCATTGTTGGAGCATGCTTAGATGAAAGCATTCTCACATCACGTGTGTCTCTCCATTTCAGCACTACAAAAGCATTTTTGCTTCTCGCGAAAGAACCTCCCCTTTTCTGAGCTTCGCATCCATAATTTCCTATGATATGGCTTTCTTCTTGCCTCTTAACCCTATTCAGACAGAGCTTTTTGGAAACTTTGTACGACTGGGTGGGGGCTGAAAATGCCCGCGCTCTTTGTTTGCTTATATCTCAACAATTACTAGCGCTAGAATTGTCATTCAAGTTTGTATAGAAAGGAAATTTTATACTCTTTTAATATAGATACTTAAACGTTGCATTTAAACATCATTTGTGAGTGAAAATGCGAGTTTTCAAAGGGTGGTCAATTTTTGTAAATTGGCTGAAAACGAGAGAGCGATTTGAGAGAATCAACGACTTCGGCTGTTTGTCGAACGTCATTAATCCGTAAAATTAAAAGTAAAAATGCTGACAGCTGAAATCCACTTGGCAAGATTCTTACTAATTACAGAGAGAAATTCTACACAACTAAATCTGCTAAAAGCTGGTTTTATTAGTGTTTACAACGCTTGGTTGTTTGCTAGTGATCAAATAATTTTTTGAATTCACTCCCTTTTGTGAACATTTAGGCAAGAAATTTTATGACATTAAAAGAGAGCAAATTATTACACAAAAAAATTGTGTTTGTAGTTCCATATTGCAGGAGCTCACCTTAATTTTTCTTCACTACAAAAGAATATTTCGACTTGACTAATTTATTTAGAGGTTGTTGCTTTTGATCACATCGATTTTTTTAATTTTACAGAAATTTTTTTTTGTTTCGATTGTTTTTTTCTTTTGGTTAAGTACGCTAATTCATTAATAAAATATTTGTTTATTAAAATTTTGCTAACGTTTTCTGACGTAATTGTTTAACTTTTAATTGTTGTACGACTTGTTTAATTAATTAGGTCTAGTTTTCGTAAGAGTTACAAAAAATTAAAATGTTTTAAAAAAGTAATTTAATTACCATCAACTTATATTTCAACTGTAACGAGTAACGTAACTTTGTTCAAAACTCATGAAACTGACATTTTTTTGCGATAGAAATTATTCAATTGATAATCCTAATTTCAACATTATTGTTTGAAAAACAAAAACATCAGTACAATCATAAAATAATAATGTTGCACTCAAGAACAGCTCAATGTATTTTGTTTGAATATTATTTGAGTTTGTTTATGTTAATTTTTGAAAACTGTTACCAGGCTGAACAAAAGATTGGAAGCGCCATTTTAATGCCATTTTTTTTTATTCCGGATCTAATATTTCTGATATGCATATTTCACACCGACGTTTTTTTCTGATTGAGAAGGAAATATCGATAACAAAGCGGTATAAATACTTGGTTTTACGACATTTTTGCTAATTATCAACTTTATTGTAGAATTTCACCGGCTAGACCAGTGGTTCCCAAACGGGGTGCCGCAGCACCCCAGAGTGACATTTGCATTTTGCTAGGGTGCTGCAAGCTATTGCACATTATTCACTTGTCCAGGAAAACGGTTGAGTGTTGTAATGTTATTTTAAATTATCAGCTTCAATGTTACTACATATATCTGTGTTTCTCAACCTATGTGCCGCGAAAGATTTCGGAAAAAAATTAGCTAGGGACGTCGAATATTGCGCTTTTTACACGTGAAATATGTAATACTCGGAGCGAAAACCGTTTTTATTTAGAAAGAACTGATTTAGGAAAGGAAATTCACTAGAGAGACCGTAAATGCAGGTGAAGAGCTTTTTTTTAGACAACACATAATTGGGGGGGCGGAAATTAAGGCTCCTAGCTAAAGTGCGCCGCATACTTTAAAAGATACCAATTTTATGCCGCGACCAGAGCAACGGTATTTTTAGAATAGAATTGATTTTAAAAACAAAAGCTATAAATCTGAGCCCAATTCTGGGTGAAAACTTTTTTTTAGTAATCACCTGATTTTGGAAACAAAATTTAATCAAAATAATCTAAAGGTGCAGCGATTTCTGAAAAATTTCAAAAATGTGCCGCAATCGGAAAAAAGTTGACAAACACTGGGTTAGACCTTGCCTTGAATGAAAGGTTTTACTAATTTCAAAACAAGACTAAAGCCAACTTCAAACAAATTTTGTTTGCGCGGCTCCGCGTGTTTATTCATTGCTAATACACTTGCTGCGTTTATGCGACAAATATCAAGCAAATACGAAAATGCAACTGTGGTCCATTTTTGAGACTTGGTTTTACTCGAATAGAAAGTAATTTTTGGTCTACAATGTCTGTACCTCTTTTCGTATAATCACATAACTTGTATAAAGCGGATTTCTTCTTTTAATTTCTTGAAATTTAAAAAATTGGGTGCATTGTTGATAAGATTGCAATATTTCGCTTTCCTTTGGTTTTAGAGTTTACAATAAAAAAATTGAAATTGATATTTTTTTCAGGGTCGTTCCAAAAAACTTTTTAGAAACCAATATCTCTATTACACACTTGTTTTATTTCGTTTGATATTTCTTTGCGCTTAGCTTGAATAGTTCCGATGGCAGTAATATTCCGTTCCAATAGCCATTATACCAAAGGTATTGAAGTGTATGATCGATTGTAAGATCAACTTTTATAATAAAGCCAAATCAAGTGGTCGGAATTTTATCCGAATTTGTTAGAAAATTTTATACAAAAAGAAATCTAAATCTATAGTTACTTCTTTTTCTACATAAACAACTTCCCTTGGAAAGTGAGATTGAGAGCGTTTTATTGCCTTGTAAAGTGCTTGAGTAAACATAGTTAACCCGTTAACTGCGGAATTAAATTTTCACAAACCGTTTCTCAGTGCGTAATTGAAGCTGTTTAAAATGAATCTTTTCTTGCTGTTGCAAATTGTGTGGGGATTCCCCTATTAATCTGTTTTAGAAGCCGTAAAGTCAGACTGAGAAAAATTAATCCTTTCTCAAATAAAAACCGATAATTAATGCAATAAATACGATACCTTAGAAAAACTTTAAAATTTATTAACGTATAAATTTACTATTTCTGGATGTTTCGATGCATTTGTTTAGTTATCCTATAAAGAAGTTATACAAAAAAATTACTAGCATTTTTAACCAAAATTGATGATTAGAATCTAGAAAAATTAAAATATATTTTCAATCTTGCAATAAAATATTTTAAAACTTGTAGAAAAACTAATATTGTAGCCATTGTTCCCTCTAAGCTGCGCGCAGTACTTTCGTTTTGCCGCGCACTGCATAAGTATTGGCAAGACAAGCTAAATACGTGTTTTCAAGCAGAAGTAAGCTCTACATAGTGGTGGATATTCAAATAGCTTTCATCTCACCTTTCAGTTTTTACTCCCAAAATGATGGTGATTGCTAAAAAAAAGGTTTTCTCTTCGGTATCATCTCTGACTTCCCTATTTTCCTCGCAAAACCGAGGTATTCTCTAAAATAAAAGGTATTCACCTCGAAAATAGCACGAAACCTCGAAAAGTCGGGACAAAAATTGGGAAATAGAGAGATCAATTGATTGGGGATAAAATAAGGAAATCAGGGATGAAATCGAAGTAAAGACTTTTTTTTTTTAGAGAACACCTTGATTTTGGTAGAAAAAACCAAAACTTCCTTGCCTCGGGTCCCTAAATTTGAATATCCACCACTGCTCACACGGCCTTTCATTCCGCCCACGTTAAGCAAGCTCTTAGAGCAGGGGTCTGCAAACTTTTCAAGATGGGGGTCGGATTTAGATTTTTTGGACCTCCCCGGGCCAAAGCGTGAGAAAAAAGTCTTCGCTTCAAATCGATCTCTGATTTCGCTGTTTTTTCTCCGAAAATTGTAGTGATCTCTAAAAAAAAGGTCTTCACTTCAATTTGATCCCTAATTTTACTATTTTTCTCCCAAAATTATAGTGATCTTTAAAAAAATAAAAGGTCTTCACTCCGATTTGATCCCTAATTTTGCTATTTTTCTCCCGAAATTATAGTGATCTCTGAAAAAAAAGGTCTTCCTTCGATTCGAGCTTTAATGTGCTCTCCTACGAGATGAACAAGGTGAAAACCTGAAACTGTGCGTTCCCGATATAATTCTATCCAGTGATGGGATTCAAAATTTTAAGAACAGATTCTCTTTTGTATCGAGCTCGCTAACAACAGTTTCAGTGTTGGGATTCGAAGTTTTAAGAACAGGTTGAAAATTAGGGTGTTCTCAAAAAAAAAAAAAGGTCTTCACTTCGATTTTATCTCCAATTTCTCTATTTTTCTCCCAAAATTAGGGTGTTCTCTAAAAAAAAAAAAAGGTCTTCACTTCGATTTTATCACCAATTTCTCTATTTTTCTCCCAAAATTAGGGTGTTCTCTAAAAAAAAAAGTCTTCACTTCGATTTTATCACCAATTTCTCTATTTTTCTCCCAAAATTAGGGTGTTCTCCAAAAAAAAGTCTCCACTCAGAATCGTTCTTTACCCTCTGAACAAACATCTGCAGCGGATTGAAACTGTTACATCAAACACAGAGGTATTGAAATATATAGATTACGTAAAGTTAAAAGCGGGTTCGCTAAACGTGCCGAAATTCCAAGAACGGGTTCGCGCGAACCCGTGCGAACCCCCTGAATCTCATCACTAATTCTATCCACCTGTGGCTAAAATCAGTGTATGCGGTTTTAAAAAGAGCTCCGCGGGCCGCAGTTTGCCGACCCCTGTCTTAGAGGGAACGTTGATTGTACCTCAAAAAAAATTAAAGTTTTGAAAACAGTAAGAACAATAGCCATAAAACATTAACCTTCGCATGAATAATCAGCAGTGTGGTCAAATGGTGCCGGGATTGTGATCAACATGGTCACGGTTCTAAACCTATTCACGCCATTCTGTTGTGTCCTTGGAAAAGACACTTACCGCACATTCCCCTGCTTTTGTGGTCTTGGAAAGCAATTTTAAATTATAGTCATATCTCTATTAAATTCTAATAACATCTAAGTAAATGTCTAAGGCCTAATAATACTAAATTGCGTAATAGAACTTAAAAAAGAGGTACTGTCATTCAAACCTTGAATATCAATTTTTCTAACGCACTCTATTACAAGTAAACTAAGGAAAACAAGGAATTTTGTTACTGAAGTTTTATTTCTTTTTGATTGTTATTGTTACAAAGCTAATTATTACAAAATCAAGTTTCAAACAATGAGTCTACAAAAAAAAGTGTTAACTTTCTATTTAATTTTTTTATAACATGTTTCAAACTCGGCAAAAAGCTCGAGAGAACATTGACTATATAAGTTTCGAACCATCAAATCTTAATCCGTTCCAAGTTACTTTACGGCTTAACAAACAAAGCAACACGGGAAACTTTCAAATTGTGTCTGTTAAGCTGTTAAAGTGCTTTCTAAATAGCATAGAATAGAAAAACTTGCGCCATGAAAAAATGCGACTGCAAAACGAGAATTCTCGTTTTCCGCAGGGAGATAGCGATTGCCGAAGACGAGAATTCTCGTTTTCCGCAGGGAACGGGTTAATGAACGATTCAGTCTCAATTGTTTTGATAAAGAGATTACAATTTTCCTTTTTCTCGCTTTTGGCTGCTTTTTTCTCACGTTTTATAAAATAGTCAAAAAACTAGTGACTAGGTGTCAACAAATTACAGTATATGGTGCACGTAGTAGAGCAGCAATCTCAATTCTTTTTGCTTCCATCTGCAATGTGTTATCTAATAATTAGACAATACTGGCTAATACGTATAACCTAATTAAAACAATAACTTTAATCTGGAATAGAAAAACATTCATTAGATGTTTAATTATTCATTTATTTTCTAAAAAGAAAGTGTAACAGGACATTAGACCAGCCCGGTAGATCATACTAAGCAATGCTTGAAAGTCATTTTGAGACATACTTAAGGAAAGAATGCATTGCATGTCAATTCCATGCCTTTCCCAATAACTTTTATGTTTAGCAAGTCTTACTAGGCCCATCCATAGTACCAATCTAAGAAAATTTTTTATTACCTCAGCGTTAATATCTGACCATTTATACAGTCTCGAATTTTTTGTTGGCGGATTGGAAGCAATAATCTTCTTGGTATATCCATTGGTTTCCAAAACATTATGGTTTATTATTTCATCATTGACCAATAGTTTATATATATTCACTGGGCTGCTTTGATTAAATAAATTTCCATGCACTCCTTTTCAGCCAGAAAAGGAAAAAGACTGCTGTCCTCCGGTACAATGCCCCAGCAGTTATCAACAGAATCTTGTACCGCCTCATCTTCTTCATTGTCTTTGTCATCTACAGCAAGGGGTTAAAAAGTAGCAGATAATACCAGGTTATTACTTTCCGAAATTTCATTATCTGAAAAACTTTTATAACCCGGAGCATTGCCAGGCCGTCACGGTCAGCAACGGAATCATCTGCATCGAATTCAGAATCACTTTTGTTTAACAAGTCTTCTATCTCATCTGATGTAAACTTACGCTTGGTCATTTTCAGTTTACAGGCCCCTAAATCTGTCAAGCAAAATAAATCAGCAGACATTACTAACCTCTGCACAATATACCTAAAGATTAGACAAGATAAAAGCAAACGCAGCTTATTGACACCAAGCTGTCTTTCTCCTAGATGCTGCGGCTTTTAGTCACGAGACTCAAAGCATGTGCAACTATGGTAAACGCAAATAAGTTTATGATTTTGCAAGGGATAACTAAGAAAATGTGGTTTTGCAATATTTTATTCAAATGTGACTATTTTTTTATTGTTTGGCAGGCAGAGTTTTAGATGCAAAACGAAAGCTTTGAAATAAGGTAAAAGCTATTAGTAAAATTTGTCAAAATTAAGAAATATAATGAAACAAAGGCAAAAAATAATAATGGCTTGCAAAACTGCAAGCCGTAAACTCTAGCCTAAAAATAATGCACAATTTAACTTCAGGAGCCATGGCTTGCACAATTGCGAGCCATAATTTCACACAGGAGCCGCGGCTTACACATTTGCAAGCCACCAAATTTACATGGATTCGCCCCTGGCCTCTAAGAAAACATTGCGAAAAATGGCTGGGCAATCAAAATGTTAAAAGACAAAATTACCGCGAGATACAGAGTAAAAATATTTATAAAAAAATTTTATATGTTCATAAGTTTTACAAGTACAATATAACACTGCATTTTTTTTTGTTCCCTTAATATAATTTTGGAATCAATGCATGTCAATATAAGCATACAATGCTTTTCTACAATAAAAATCATTAAAAATATTTTTTTCCTTTATTCAATGGTTGTTGAAAGTTGATAGGCTTTTATTAAAGAAATGTTTTTAAAATCGACTTGTTTTGTTGTCTGTCATACTGGACACGTTTTTTCTCCGCAAAAGCTTTAATAAAACTAACGCTATTTTCTTCTGTTGATGTAACGGACAGACGTCACTCGAAACAGGTATTTCCCTTCAATTTCTTTAGAAATTTTTTAAAAACCTATCACAGTTTTACAGTATAAATGATGTCAAATATTTGCAAGTTTCTCAAATGCTCTCACTAAAGCGTTTTGTCCTGAATCTCGCATAACATTCAATACGCTTTGCATTATATTGGCAAATCAAAGTTTTATAGTCCAGGTAGATAGATTTAAAGTATAACTTTTTCTTCCAGTTGTAATTTGATTTTATATTTAAAAAAAAAACAAACAAAATATCTTTGATTGAATTCTTATTAACTTTTACAACGTTTTCACGCTCGGCAGAAAAACTTCTTATTTTGAATTTAAAATTTTAAATAAATATCTCAAGTTAAATAAATAAAAGCTTATTCAATTTTATAACCTTTACATGTATGCAGTGATGGGATTCAGGGGGTTCGCACGGGTTCGCGCGAACCCGTTCTTGTTTTTTTTACAGACATTAAACCTTTGTTTCTCAATCGCCTGTCCGCCAAAAATATTCCAGTTTACGCCTCAATTGCAGAATTGTAAGGCTCATCGGTTATTACGGAATAAAACATAAAATTCAAAGCTGGTTGAAAACTACATGTTCAGTAATTTGCAGCATTGTGACGTAAAACAAAGCCCGAATTTCTACAGAAGTGTGGTACGCAGAACAAAGCATTTAAGACACTAAATACTTCATAGACAGTGAACTAGCCTAGAAGTCAGTAGGTTCGCTTCAAAAAACTTGCAAATAAGGCAGATAGTTTAGGTAAGTTTAGCATTGTTTGTTACATTGTACTTTGTTTTGCAGTTTTGAAACGATAATATAGGTAAAGTAAGTATATTATTTAAATTAATTGACTTTCTATAGTGAGATAGTCTTATTAACTGGTCACTAGTATTTTTAAACTCAAAACTGTAAGACTGGAACCCTAAAATGAAGAGGCAACAAAATATTTTACAGTGCTTTCGGAAAATTTCAAGAACTGAAGTTAGTGTTGATGAAACGTGTGCATCACAAAATAATCAACAAACATTGGATCATGATATTACTACCCAAGATTCAGATGCTTTGAAAAGTAATGGTAGCAAGACGAGTGAAGTTTCAAACCTTCCAGAATGCTGGAGTATAAATCAATTTAAAAGTTTTAAAAAAAATATGATGGATTAATCGTTCACGATAAAAAAACTTGGTTGTGATTACTGTGGCAGATTTGCTTCGACATCAGTACATACTAAAGGGCTTCACTTGTCAATGGAATGGGCTAACTGCAGAATTGTAGCGTCAGGAAAGAATAAAGAAGTTCAACAAGCTTCTTTAAGAAAAAAGATGAATTTACACTTCTCTTCCCAAGTGCACCATGATTGCGTTAAGCAGTTAAAGGATAGTTCAAATAATATGGTAAAATGCATTGATAACTTAAATGAGAAGCATATGGATTCTACGATTAAAGTTTTTAATACAGTGTACAGTTTGGCAAAAAGAAGCCGCCCATTTTGTGATATTGAACATGAGATTGAGCTGCAAATAAAAAACGGTGTAGATATGGGTGTAGGACTTCATTCTCGCAAAACTGCTGTGAAAATAGTAGACCATATTGCCACGCAAATAAGAAAAGAATTATTCTCAAAAATCATTGAAAAAAGTTTAAAAATCTGTATTATTATTGATGAAGCCTCAAACGTGTCAAGTAAACCCGTCCTTGTAATATTTATAAAGATCGAGGATTGCAATATTTCTCCAATGATTTTTTTGGATTTGGTTGAATTGGGAGGACAGGGAGCAGAAGAAATCTATACATGTTTATTAAATAGCTTGCATCTTGTTGGATTCGATAAAGAATATTTGAAAAATCATCTAATCGCTTTCTGCTCAGATGGAGCAAGTGTAATGCTCGGTCGGAGATCTGGAGTAGGCATAAGACTAAAAAATGATTTCCCTAATATTATTCTTTGGTACTGCTTAAGTCATCGCCTGCAACTAGTTTTAGATGACTCTGTCACTGATATAAAGCAAGTAAACCACTTTAAGATTTTTATGGATAAAATATACACTATTTTTCATCAGTCAAATAAAAACCAAATGGAACTTTTTAAAATTTCTGAAGAACTTGGACAGCAAATTATAAAGATTGGTAGAGTTTTCGGGCCTAGATGGTGTGCTTGCAGCTTAAGGTCTGCACTTGCTGTATGGCGTGCTTATTCTTCTTTGTGGAAATATTTCTCTAACTCGACAAAACATTCAGGAATGGCTAACCGTCTTAGCAACAAATATTTTCTAGATGATGTAGCTTTAATGATAGATATACTACAAGAATTGTCCTTTCTTTCTGAAGCTCTTCAAGGTAGATGTGTAACTTTGACACGAGCTGAGAAATTAATATTAAGAACTATTAAGGCATTTGAACTACTCATAGAAAATAAAGGGATATTTGAAAAGAAAATTGATGACAGAATTGCTTCTGAAGAATTTAAAGACATCCATCTTATAGAAAACCATAAATTTGGTCGCCTTCCCCGGAAAAAGCTACTTGAGGTTATAATTGAAAACATGCGAAAGCGACTGATAGATAATGAACATTTGACATCAAAAAATAATGACCAGGAAGGCATTGAATTTTATCAAGTGATTAATTTGTTAGAGCCAGATACCTGGAATATTCAGGAAGTTGTTGTGCCCTGGCTAGTTGCAGAAGAAAAACTGTATAGATTCAGTGACATTTTTCATTACAAAATTTCTATTAATGATTTCCGTGATTATGTGGAAAGTGTACTGCAAAATTTCAAAGACCCTGTAATACCTCAAAGTGTTCAAAAAGCCAAAGCTATTATAAACACTATTGCTGTCAGCTCTGCTGAAGCAGAAAGAGGTTTTTCCAGAATGAATCATATTTACTCAGACAAGAGAAATCGTCTTACGGTTGAAAACGTAGCAAATTTGATGACAATTAACCTTGTTGGTCTCCCTTTTGAGACATGGAATGCCAGTCCTTTTGTCAAAACATGGCTAAGAAAAAACCACAATGCTGATGATCCAAGGTTAAAGCACATAGTACTTAAGGAATATGATAGCAATCAAGTGGCCATTTGGAATTATTTAAAATAAGAAATCTCGAATAAAGCACTGTTGGAGACACATGCATTTTTGTTATTAAAGAAAATAAATATGTTTGTTAGCTGAACAAGATAAATTTTATGGTAGTATTCTAATTCTCTGAATGTATAATGAGTATGTTGCTCCTTAGACGGGCAACCCATACAACAGTTGAGAATGGAATATTCTATAATATAAATGCATTAGGGCTTTTGTGGGGAGAATTTTTTTTTAACTTAAATAGGATTCTTACTGATCTTGAAAGTTTAAACCAGAGATTATTAATGTAACTTTCAAATGTCAATTGGTTGTCTATAACAATTGCAAGATATTTTGTTTTCTCAACGTTATTTATTATCGTGTTATTGTATCGTATATTAATATTATCAACTGTTTATTTTTCAATTTAGTAGAGATGATGAGATAATTAGTTTTAGAAGGTAATGAGCGAACCTGTTTTTAGTAAGTACGATACAAAAGAGAACCTGTTCTTAAAATTTTGAATCCCATCACTGCATGTATGTATAAGCTTTCATTATGAAATAAGGTTTCATAAGAAGATATTCATCTAAAGTTTTTCCTTTTTAATACATAAGTTGGCCAAATAAATTGAAGGCCCTATTTCTAAAAGTACCCAAGCCATATTTTCAAAAAAATGAGATAAGCTGAAAAAATTGTTTGTTTACTCGCCAGAAATATTTTGACAAAAAATCTTTTCAGGATAATGTACGGAAATTACTTTTTGAATAGCATAGAGGTTTGAAATCTTTGCGTATTTTTATTTTAGAAGTACCGAAGTCCAATTGATTTATGTTAAAATTTCTATACACACTTGATATCTTATTAAACCTATTGTTTGAAGGCTCGACCTGCAAAGCAGTCTTACCTAAACAATTTTTTTTACTTTTTTCAATAAAACTTGAAATAGGAGTTTTCAAAGTTTGTCAAAGGTTAATAATATAACAGTAACGCAAGCATTATAATGAGGTAATAATTTTCATTTTCATTATAAGCAAGCTTACACAATAACTTATTTTTGCATTAGGTTTACCTGTATTATTATTTTAATCATTATTTTTAAATTAATTGGAAATCCTAACGTTTTATTTGGAGCTTTTGATTCCCGTCTAAAACCTAATAATTTAGTTACATAGCATTCTATTGGAGTCACGAAGCATCAACTCATCTATTGACATTCAGAAATATTTTTTTTAATTTGTACTTAATAGCTTTATATTCGTCGTCGTCGTTTGAAGGGCATCCACTCCAGGCCAGACACAAATAGAACTGGGGCCGAGGGTTTATCCTTTTACTACCCCAGACTGCTGCATTGCCTGGATCAGATGCTGGCAGTGATGTCATTAAGCCAGCATCGAGTTTCGTCATTCAAAATCGTCAGATTGCGTGCTCCATGTGGTGCCCGATGTATGGGGCACATTGTTAGTACATGGTCTGCGGTTTGCTCTGAGGCGCCACACTCGCAATTCGGTGAAGGAGCGAGACCCCATTTGTGCATAGACGAATGGAATCGCCCAACACCAGTCTGCAGGCGGTTGAGCTTAACCCAAGCTGCTCGGGGTAAGCCCATCCCAACAGGCCTGACACTGGTCCCGGGCACAAAAGCATGGAGCCTGGAAGCACTTTCACAGTACTCCGCGTTCCATTTGTGATTTGTCCATTCAGAGGCGCGGATGCCAAGTCTGGCAAGATTGTCCAAGAGATTCCGCGCACCTGGCACAAACGGGCGTCTGGATCTTAGTCTCACTTGGCCAGTATCTGAGGACCCATTTAACAGACCATGCAAAATATGATCGGGGTCCAGAGATCCACGGTAAGCCAAGGAGAGTGTCGCTCCCAGTCGGCGAAGCTCAGCTGGCTGGATGCCTGAGAGTACAGGTAGTTGGTCCGTTGGAGTGGGACGCAGGCATCCAGTAACTATGCGCAAGGCGTCATTCAAGACACTGTCAATGAGGCGAGTGTGAGCACTGCGACACCATACTGGCGCACAGTACTCAGCTGTTGAGTAGACTAGAGACAAGGTGGCCACGCGCAGTGTTCCAGCACCAGCACCCCATCCCGAGCCCACGAGTCGCCTCAGCAGTGTGACGTGCGATGATAGTTTTTTGCGCAATGCCACTAAATGGTAACGAAACGTGAGCGATCTGTCCAGTTTTACCCTAAGGTATATAGGGGTTGGACAGAACGGTAAAAGTCTACTATTGTTGTAGATTTTTAGCTCACGTTTGGCCTCTCGGTTATTTAAGTGAAAGGCTGCCGTCACCGTCATAGTGTGACTGAGCTTCAACCTCCAAGTCTGGAGATACGCTGACAGTGTGGACATGTCTTGGCTTAATGTCCCCTCCAAGTCCTTCCAGTTTCCAGAAGAATGCAACAATGCTAAATCATCAGCATAAGCAAACTTTCTGGAAATCATGGAAGGAAGATCGTACGTATAGATGTTAAATAGGAGGGGAGCCAAGACCGATCCCTGAGGAACGCCGTTTTTAAGACGGCGTAGCCTGCTTTGCTTGCTGTCATCGGTGGTAAGGGTGAAACTTCGATTTCGGACAAGCTCCATGATCATTTTGACCATGTGCTTATCCGGAAGTAGTCTCAGCAGCTTGCAGGTAAGGCCACGGTGCCAGACAGTGTCATAAGCAGCTGTCAGATCGATAAATACGGCACCGGCCTTCTTTTTAGCCTCGAAAGAATCCTCGATGTTCTGGGTTAGCAGAACAACTTGATCTACGGTTGACTTCCCGCGTCGGAACCCAGCCTGCTCTTTAGGGAGCAGTGGATCGATTAATGGTTCAACGCAGGCGTAGATAAGCCTCTCGAGGATCTTGTAGGGGACACAGAGCAGAGATATCGGTTGATAACTCTTTGGGTCCCCCACGGGCTTTGTGGTTTTGGGATCGCGACCACAAGCGCTCTTCTCCAGATCTTGGGAATTTTGAGTCGGCGCAAACAGGAAGAAAGGAAGTCACGTAACCAGGACTTCAAAGCAGCTCCGGCATGGAGTATAAGCTCGGGGCAGATGGAATCAAGACCCGGAGCTTTACCTGGTTTTAAGTGCTGAAGGGCAGCAGCAAATTCTCTCTGTGAAAAATTGTCAGAGATATTTACTGCGTCTGGTGTTGTGGCCCTCCAAAGGTCAGACACTTCTTGAAAGACAAGTCGAGATGACTTGCGATCAACAGCCTCGTATTTCCCATTTCTAACCAGCTGAGATGCAATAGCATCGGCTGAAACGGGACAATGACGAGGAGAGTGTCGTGACCTACCAGTAAGGTTGTTCAAAATACTCCACACTTTTCGACTAGAGTGTGAGAAGTCAATGCTCCGAACTGCTTCGGACCATCGATCCCTCCGCTTTCTGTCAAGCTTGGCAAGCAGAGCTGTAGCAGCCAAACTTGAGTCGTCTCCCTGAGGAGACTGCAGAAAGGTTTTATAGAGGGATTCACACTCTGCATCCCAACACGGAATATAGTTATTTCGATACCCGCGTGAGATAGTCTATTTGGCTGCTTTCTTAATGGTGTTACAGAAGTCCTGGTAAGCCGCATCCACATCAAGTGAATCAGGCGGCAACAAAGTCTTTGTGAATTTATTCGTCAAAGCAATGTAGTGACACCATTTGGCCTTGCGGAAGTTCCATCGCTTAACAGGCATGCTTGGCACTGCCATAGGAAACCTTGGTAGTGTAATAAGCGAGGGTCGATGTTGTGACCTGGGAACTTGTCAAGGACACGCCTATCCGGTAAGCGACTGTTTGGACCTACGCTAACGAAAGATAGGTCTGGATTGGTGCCAGTGTTCCAGCGGCCGGAATAAAAACTGGCAGCGTCCTTGGCATTATATAGCAGGGCAAGACAATTAATACTTGCCCAGCCAGCTAAGCACTCACCGTCCGGACTGTTGTCATCATAACCCCAGTCAGCATGACGACAGTTAAAATCGCCAGCGTACAGACAGGGGAAGACAGAGGAAACACTGGAAGATCCAGGGTTCGCAATCGCGTTGGCGGTGGTTTATAGACGTTGACTATTTTATAGCCATCAACGTCCACACACAACCACTCGATCTCCGATGTCGGTGGAGATTGGTCCAAAAGCGTGTATGTCAGTCGCTCGTGGACAAACGTGGCAAGGCCATGCTTCCTGCTTAAAGAAAACCCAGCTAGTTGGTAGTGTGGTAGTACCAACTTCTCTGCATCAGTGCAGTGGGTCTCCTGCAGTAGGATGACGAGTGCCTCAGACTGCATAGCGAGGTGATGAAGAACATTCATCTTGCTTGCAGTGAGGCCTTCGATGTTCAGCTGAAGAATAGTGGGTCTTCGGAACTTGTTGGCAATGTGCCCTGAAAAGGGCAGTTTTATGCTGACATTGCCCCGTCCTGAAAAGGACGTTTGCCGATTAGCAGACCCACACTGAACATCGGAATGGGTGGATACCCTTCCGTTTTGGTAGGTTCGGTTTCGGTCTGTCATTTTAAAATCAATGAGCAGACTTACTCACGGCCCAGGCTGCGTGAAAGCACCTACCATCTGGGCCATTATTTTGATTTAGTTTTTAGTTAATAGATCATGGAAAAGTTTTTTTTTATGTTTTCTTGGTTTGGGTACGCAAATTTTCGGAAAATTAACTTCTCATGACTTGTTTTTTTATTTCCCACAGATCCAAAATTCTTTTCTGATATGTCATTCTATAAAAAATAGAATGCATATTATTATTATTATTTTATTACATAGGGTTGACGTTTTTTGCCTAACTACACTATCAATTTGCTAGAAAAGCGCTTGTACAGTAAAACAAAATTTCCAATAAAAGTACGTAAGTCCAATTTACAAAACAAGCTTTAATTCCTTACGAATTCATTTTAATAATTCTAAAAAGTTGTTGAAATAGAGAGAGATACATAACCAATGCAATAAAAAACCATTTAGGTTTTTTCCATCATTACTCTGATTTGCCAGGGTTTTTGACAACTTTAAACCTCATTTTCTACAAACTGACATTATGTGACTTAGGTACATTTAGAACTAAGCACTTCAATTTTAGTGCATTTCTTTCTTAAGCAGTTTGATTTTCGAACGATTTGAAATTCTAAACCTGTTAAGTTATGGAAAACTTATGAAAAAGTTTCCTTGATTCCTGTTTTTTTATTTATGTCACGTTATTTTTATTGCTTTATTTTCTATGTTTTCCATTTAGAATTAAACTATCAAATTGCCGCCTTGTAAGTTTTTTTCTGTTTTAGAAAGCGACAAAAAAAATGTGCCGCTAAATAAAGCAGCAAGTTTTATTATTTCATTGTGTAAATTGTGAATAATAGTTACAAATTTATTTGATAATCAATTAAATTTTGTAGGGAAAGATTTATCGATTATCCGAACTTTCATGTAAAATGTATATCAACAAAATTCATGTGCGACGGAATTAAAGATTGTGAGGATGGTTCCGATGAAATGGAATGTTCTTGCGCAAAGGATAAATTTCAATGCAGCCAACGAAATGAAGGAGGAAGCGTGGTTGAAAATCTTTATCAATGTATTTCCAAAAATTACGTAAATAATGGAATTCCGGATTGCCTGAGTCTTAAAGATGAAACTTCGTAAGTTTAATATTATTTTCATTTTCAAAGCGAATATAATATCGAGTTGAAACCAAACAAAAACAACAAACATTACTTTTATAAAACTTTGATTGTGAAATTTCCCGAAAAGAAAATTTTTCGCATGTCTGGTGAGCAAAGCCGAAAGGCCATTTGCCTGGATTACTCGAATCAGGCCGCCCCCAAGTGTGTGCCTTTTCAAACTGAAGCAAAGAGTTTGTCTTTTATAAATTGTTCAATTTTATGAACAATAAACTAACTTTGAAACCGTTATCCCAAAACTTTCATATTGAGATTTTCTCTGCTTCAATTTTTCTATACTAATATAAACATAGCATAATTTGTAAATTCTCTTTTCTACATTATTTTGGTCTAAAATAAAAATAAACAGTTTATTTTTAACTTCATTTGACACAAGTAAAACGGCTGTAATCTAAAAGTGTTGTTTGGTTTTATATTAAAAGTGAAAACTTTAGTTTCCATTAAACACTCACGGGATATGTGTCGTCCAAAAGTAGTTTTTAAACGGTAAAGAAAACCTAAAAAAGTCGTGGTTTTTGTCTCTAAAAGATATATAAAATTCAGTATTTACTTAAATTCTATTTGTGACTAAACTTTCCTTTTTGATCCGTTGAATAAAAAGTTCGGTCATCTTGGCAGAGAGAAATGGAAATTTTTCTACGTTCAGAGAAATTGAGCAATTTTTAAGCTTATTTAAACAAAATAATTTGTTAAAATCATAATATTTCTCGGTTTTTGTAACCAGTTTTGCCTTACCAATGATTTGATGTGGTAAAGCTCAAAAATATTTTTAACCACTGTGAGATTGAATTATACATGTGCTTTATAAAATAATTTCTAATTTTCCACGTAGCGTTTAACAAAAACTTGATAATAATTAATGATCAACAATTGTTATGATTAAGTGTTCACTCCATGAAGTTTTTGACGATAAAAGAAGATTAAATTCAGTATGATGAATTTGATTACATTATTTCTTTTAAATAATTTTTTTAATTCTGGAAAAAGTATGTTTCTCATCCATATCACAATCGCACCTGGCAGCACCAACTTATTCATAAGCAGAAATATAAGTTAAACTAAACACAAACTAAAAATTTAACACATAACACGAACTATTTTCAAACGAAGCGAAAATAAAACTAAAAATCATTCAGCAGTGGTGGATATTGGGTGAGGCGAATGAGGCAGTTGCCTCTGGCCTCCCTCGAAAATAGCACATACAGTTTTAATTCGCTGCAGATGTTTTTTAGAGGTTATGATGAAGTCGGGAAGAAAAATGGGAAATATAGAGATCGATTTTAGGTGAAGACCTTTTTTTTTTAGAAAACACCATGATTTTTGGAGAAAAAAGTGAAAGACGAGATCAAAGCTCTTTTTCTTTTTTAGATAACATCAATTTTTGAAAATCCTTGCCTCGGACCACTAAATTTGAATATCCACCACTGTCATTCAGCCCATGTTTTAACATGATTTCATTTAGTTATTGTATAAACCACACTGCGAAAAATCTGCAGTAAAATTTTAAAAATTTCTCAAAATTTTGCAACTATCAAAAGCGCGGACTGAAATGGTCGAAAAAGCCACTGCAGTTTTTTTACATTATAGTTGTTTTCAAACTGTGTGTTTTTAAAAACTTCCACAAAACTTATATAAATTGTATTACTGATAACTTCCCAAACAAAAATTTTTATGTTAAAAGTCTTTTAACAGATTTCTATTAACTTTTCAGCAAAGTTAAATTGATGATTTTATTTAACTGGTTCAATTGCTATAAATTGATTAATAAAATCAGTCAAATATTTCAATGAGCCAAATATTTAATAAAGAAATTAAAAACTAAAACCAACTAAATCATAATCAAAAACTAATTTTAACCTGTAAAGATTATCATCAGTTTTTGTAAATAATCAAAATTAAAAAATTAAAAATTCATTTTTCCAATTGGGTCGTTACTCTCAAGACACAAAGTTTTGCTTTATTGAAAGCTACAGGGCAATGAACATAACGGTTGAAGTTGTGATTATCAATAACATAGTGATGACGTAAAAATGCACACTGTAAAAATCTGTAATAAAATAAAATAAAAAACTAAAGCAAAATAGAAGAGTTCTATTTTAATAAGAAACTGATGATGACATTCAATTGAAATTGATTTCTTATTATGAGTTAGTTGGTTTTCATTTTTAAGTTTTTTATTGAATATTTGGCTCATTAAACTTTGATTCATTTTATTAATCAATTCATTGATTGCAATTTGACCTATTACTAAAATCGTTAATTTGACTTGGCTCAAAAAAGCGATAGATTTTTGTTAAAAAACTTTTAGCAAAGAAAAATTTTATTAATATTAATTTATAAAATTGTTTAAGGAGGGCAGTTCGGTCATTGTCATTATTGACATAAAATTTGTTCCAGAATGAGCGGTGTTTATTCTATCGGATAGAAAAGTTATCTTTTTGTTTATCCTATGCATGGCATTTTGGAAATTTATACTCTGCCACATAGATAATATAATTTCTGCAAGTAAGATGTTGTTTAGATTAAACTTTTGTTATTTGGATGCGAAATAATAGAATCAAATTTTTTAACCATATTTTTATCGAAGTAAAGTGGTAAACGGCGTTGCCCAAATAATTCAATTTTTCTTGTAATCCTGTGATGTCGATTCGAAATAATCTTCACAGTGTTTAGCAATTTACAACATATTTTTTGTTATTTTTTAATTAAAATTAGAACAAAGTATGTGTCTTTTAAGTTAACTAAACTTTTTAAGTAATCGGATTTATGTTCATTGCGACAACGAATTCGGACAGCTTCTCCAAAAATGATCGTTTTGTATATTGATGTAAGATGATGTGATGCGCCATTGAGAAAACATCGGTATCTAGCGGTAGATTTTCTGTAATTTCTAGTAATAAAACCACCTTTGGTATTTGGGATTGCTACTTGATACATAGAGAAAATTTAAAAATTCTAGTTCAACTTTATTTTTTTTGGTTAAAAACTGTTATTATTGTTAAAAATAGTAAATACTTTTAAAAACTTAATACTGTTAAAAACTATTTGCAGATTGAAATCATCAATCTGGGCTGGAGTAATTGTTTAATTTTGGTTGTTTATCATATGAAAGCCAAATTATGTCATCAATGTATTTCTTAAAGATAACAGTTTTATTTAGCACATCAGCCAACCGCAAATAATACTGTATGTAATAAATATTTAGCTAAATTTTATGTACAAAAAATAAAACTGTTATTAGTGAAAATGATTTAATATTTAAAGCAAACATTTGTACGAGTTATGTCTTATTTCCCTCGATTAATTTACTAATTTAATGTCAATGATGACAGTTGCAGAACAGCCAGAAAGCTTTATTATTGTGAATATAAATTAATTAATTTTTTTAAAGCTAGAATTATTAAAAGTTTTTATCTTCAAATTTTAATTTGAGTTTTAAACCCTTTTATTTTGCTAACTTTCAAATTGTATACACTGTGAGGAAACTACAGCAGCTTCTTTGGTCTTTTCAGCCTGCATTTTGAATCTTAGCGGAAGTTAGCGTTTTCTTCAATTTTACAACAAATTTTTTACAGCGTAGTTTTCGCTATGTTAATTCATAATCATAACGTCAACTGTTGTATCGTTTATCTTGTAGCTTTTAAAAAAAGATCTTTATCTTTATACGCTGAGAATAAAATTGTGTCTATTTGAATAATACATTCTTTAGGTAGGCTTCAGTCCACGGTCCAACAATTGCTGAGCCCTGGTTATAGCTAACATTAAAATAAAATTCAAAACTCTATTTCTTTTATACATTAATATAGATAGAGATATATTTAACAATACTAAAAAAATATTTAATGTTATATAACTTACTTGCTCTATTGCGCAATTAAATTTCTAGCCACAAGAGAGATAAGTGACCTTTTTAGCTAACTTTTCAATGTCGCTTCCAGACTGAGAACACATAGTTGAATTGATCATCCGTCTTTTACGCACGGTAGCAGTTGAACTGTCAGTCTCTTTTTTTTTACAAATTAAACTTTTTGTGCTTTATAATTGGCAGAAATTTTTAATTTTAAAAATAATTCTAAAATAAGAAATTAAAAATTACTTTATTTTATTAATTTTTAAAAATAAAGTCAAACATAATCAAAGGCGGTTCTCAGAAATTACTAGTGGCATTTTCAACACTTTCGGCAATAGAGATGTATCAAAGCCAGAGCTTTGCCAAACTCGAAGCTTCAATCGAAACCACATTAGAAGGTAAAACTTATTTATAAGCTTGATAAACAGCATCATATCACGAAATTTTTTGCGACCTTGAGAATATGAATGAGCGTAATTTCCGTCCTGTGCTGCAATATTTGCCAATAAGTCTAACTTGATGACTGCCTGTTAGCTTAACAACTATGTATTTTGACTTGACTAGTGTTTTTTTGTTCTTTGAAAAGTGTGCATTGCAAATATTTGCACGTTGTTTAATGAACGACGATGCAGAAGATGATAGACAAAAAATCAGTTATAATCGTCGCGTGGTTGGCAACATGGTTGAGTAGTTAGACCGCGAGGTTTGTGATCCACATGGTCTCGGTTCAAAACCTACTCGCGCCATTCTGTTATATCCTTAGGAAAGATACTTTACGGCACTTTCTCTAACTTGGTGATCTTGATAAGCAGTTTTCAGTGATTTCTCTATAAAACTAAAAAATTAAAATAAAAAATTTGAAACGGACAGCAATATCTTGACATCTCCGAAAGCAGGTCGGGTTAATTGCTCGCCCTACGTATTAGCGCCTCCATGGTTTTCCTGTAATTTAGGAAGATAAACATAGAGGTACAGTAAAATAAGTGAAAAATGAATAAGAAAACTAAAAAAAAATAAATATATTGATTTGTCAAGCTCGAACCATCAGCGAAGCGTAAAATAAAATTATATTATAATTCTCACTGAAATTAGACATTTAACAAACTTTGACTTGTTTTAAATTAAATAAAAGGTTTTATAAAACTTTTTTTACAATTTGGTATTTTTTGATTAGTAAATGCTTATCTCAATTATAAAACTTGGCATTAACTACTTTGGCAATAAAATTGTTAACAAAAACTGTTGAATCAGCATTGCTGTGAATGCTGATTTAGCAACCAGAATAAAAGTAAACTATACAAAAATGAGAGCAAACTCTACAATTACAAAGCTTACTCTATTATTTCAATCATAAAATTAAGCAATCCATGTGTGACTAATCCAAGGTAACATTCAAAAGAAAAGCAACAAACATTGTCTACTGAGCCAAATAATTTCAAATAATCAACTAAATTTATTTAACCGTAATTGCTAAAAGACATTAAAATTTTACCGTATAAAATTAAAAAATTACCGGAAATATTTTGAAGAAGGTAGGAACAAAAAAAAATATATATGACAAGAGTTTTAGTGAAAATTAAAAGTCTCGTAGAAGAAGCAAACTTAATGCAATTAGCATATTGTTATTAAAAAATTTTTTTCTTGCGGTTTAAGATGACAAAATTCAACATACAACATAGCTAAAACTGAATTCTGCTGCTTTCCAATATGCAAGTTCTATTACAGGTCTCACTTTTTCGTTAAATTCTGATGATATTTACTTTTGTGTATTATACATTCCAACAGTCATAGCAACATTTGCTGCAAAAAAAATCGTCCTTCATACTCTCTAATAAAAACAATAAAAATTTTCTTCACCTAATGTCAAAAAATTAAGAAAACAGTAAAATTTTTATATTTAAAAATTTACCATATTTTAAATTTTAAAAATTTGAATCTCGGAACCGGACCTCTAACAATTGCCTATTTTTTAACTTAAATAAATAGTGTTTCTAAGATAAAATCTATCCAAATTTTGAAAAAGCATTTCTCATTACACCAGCACCAAGCTAACTTTATTACTACAACCTTGTTCATAGTATATTTATTTATGTAGCCCTAGCGTTTCTCTGGTTAATCAATATAAATGCTCTTCCGCTGATATCACTGTTTAAAAGCTTGTCTTTACCACCTATAGATCGCGAAATGTTCAAAGTCATAAACCACGTGAGTTAATATAGAGTACAGCAAGTAATTGTACAAGTACTAATACAAAAAAGTTCTTCTGAAGAAATGCTTTTTAATAAAACTATTATTGAAGTAAACTAGGGCTGTGCAACCTTTAGCGTTGCCATGCCAAATGCATGCTATTGCTGCGAAAATTTCTTTCTTTACTTCACCTTTAATTGGCTTATTTTTTAATTAAGTTCCTTAAACTTTCATAAAATTTCCAAACACTCAGTTTCTTCACGTTGTGGAACTACATCGAAGTAATAAATTTTTTCAGTTTAAAATAGTGGGCACTGTCAAAAATTGATCAAAACCTACACGTACAGTGACGTACGCATTTGTAAACCGGCAAGAAATAGAATCAATCTAAAATAGTGATTTATAGACTTTGCATCAGATGCAGTTTCGGTCATCGACTTTAAGTATCTCACTATTCAGCTGTGATAGGACCGTAGCGCTTCCACACGTTAATTATCCGCTTCTTACTATAAAAGAGATTTAGTTTTATGGCAAATCACGAAAAAGTTTTTTTTGCATTTGACCTTACTGCCTATCCCTCTATTTAGCTTCAAGACATAAATCTGAAAGGCAATAAAACTATTCAACATCATTCTAGTTGAGAGAGTGTCACTTTTTATTTTCAAAATTAAAGCTTTTCGCCAGTCACATGATTTTGCTTCGCGGGCCGCAGATTGCACATTCCTGAATTAAAAAAGCAATTACCATTTATTTATCCGTTTGTGAACCGCTTTGAAAGTAAGCGCACATACAACTGTAAAACTTAAATTCTTTAACGTATGACCGTCTGTGACGCAACAAGAATAAAAATAAGAATTAAGTCAAAGAAACGCGTAAACAAATTTTGGCTCTTATTCGTATATTATAAAACAGTGGTTCTCAACCATTGTGTCATTGCGTACCCCTTGGAAAGTATTTTTTGTTTCACGTACCCCCTTGCATTGTCATTTAATTTATAACTTTCAAAACACGAAACACAAATTAGTTTTCAAACGAATTCTTTATTCAAAAAACGTCATTTATTGGTTAATCCAGTGGTAGGCAACCTTTTTTTATGAGGGCCCAAATTCTATCTATAAAAATTATTGAAGGCCCAGCAGTACACTTGAAACATACAGTGGCAGTGGCGTACGCAGAAAGTTTCCGATTTCGTCTCCGACTTCGCCACTTCCTCCCAAAATAATGGTGATCTCTAAAAAAAAAAAGGGTCTTCACTTCCATTTCTTCTCGAATTTCTCTATTTTTCTTCCCAAAATCATGGTGATCTCTAATAAAAAAAAAAGGTCTTCTCTTCCATTTCGTCTCAAATTTCTCCATTTTTTTCACTACACTACGCATTTAAAACTACCATGCACGTACGGCTAGCATGCGGCCCACAAAGACTTTGTAAAACCAAATAGCCCGCGGCCCACAGGTTGCCGACCACTGCTCTAACGTTACAAAAATGTTTCAAAGCATTTAATCTGGAAAAGTACGCGGCCCGGCAACGAACTCCTCACGGACCGGCACTGGGTCTCGGCCCGGTGGTTGCCGACCACTGGGTTAATCCATCAATTCATGGTGGAAAAGAAGCAACAGCTGTAATCAAACTGTTTTCAAGAGACAATCTGTTTCTTTGTTTGGTTTTAATAGTAGCCATTGCTGAAAACGTAACTTTGCATAAATAAGTGGATGCAAAAGGTAGCAAGTGTTCCAAAACCTCATCTCCCAAGTCCGGGTGTTCCTGTTTGACAAATGCTCAAAATTCGGTCAACGAAACAGCACTAAGTTTTAACTGTAAGCCGCGGTCCGTTGATACTTCTAAAAGTACTTCTTGCAAGTTAACTGGCAGTGCGGCCAAGTTTTCTTCTGGAACAGAAAATGGGTCTCTCACCTAATCTAGTTGTTTTTCGATTTAATATTAGGAAAGTATTGGTAAAAGTTTTGACATAGACTTGTCAAATGATCATCTATCATTGCCTTTATCATTTCTGTTTCTACTTTTTCCGTAAAAATGAACTTCTGTAATTGGGAAAAGCATGTAAAGTCTGCTTTTTGACACGTTTTCTTTTAAAGATCAATTTTTTTCGGCAACCCACTGATCTTATCATGCAAGGTGAGAATGTGGTTTCCTTTTCCTTGAAGACCAACGTTTAGCTCATCGAGCTTATCGAAAATTTCTGCAAAATAGCACAGCTTCGCGAGTCAACCGACATTTTCAAATAATTCACAATAAGGAGAGTTGTGTTCCTTGCAAAACATGCCAACTTCGGTGCTTAATTTAAAGAGCCTTTGCAGAATTCTTCCTCTGGAAAGCCGGCGCACTTCCGTGTGTAGCAGCAGTTGTGTATGTTCGGCTTCCATTTTTCACAAAGAAGGAGAAACAGACGGGAGTTAAGTGGTCGAGATTTGATGAAGTTGATGACCTTGATGCTACAGTTCAAAACGTCATGTAGTTGGGGACTCATTCTTTTTGATGCCAATATCTCTCTGTGTATAATACAATGAGTCTATTTCACGTTGGGCTTTTTTTTCTCTAGCGAGTGTAACAAACCCTTTTATGGTGCCGGTCATAGAAGCAGCAGCTTGGTGCATATGCTGCTACAACGTGTCCAGTTCAGACTTTTCTCCGCGAAGAAAGCATCTACGACGTTAAAAATATCTTTTCCAGTGGTTCTTTCTTGCATGCTTTTGCAGAACAATATGTGCTCAGCTATGTCATCAGCATCGCGGTATCTCACAAAACCAACCAGCTGTGCACTTCCACTTATGTCGGTTGACTCGTCTAATTGTAATACAAATGAGCCTGTAAGCTTTGCAACAACTTGATCTACGATATCTGTTGCCATGACATCTACTCTGCGACTGACAGTGGTTAGACAATGGGACTGCATTAAACTTATCTGCAGCGGTTTTGTCTAGCATGGTCTCTGCTAACACTTTTGCAGCAGGAAGCAGCAATTCTTCAACAATTGTAAAAGGCTTTTTAGCCTTTGCTACCAGTAGAGATACGGCCTAAGAAGCTTGTAGTGCTCTCTCTGAAGTTGTTGTAACTTTTCGAATCACATCTTGCGAGGATCGAAATTAAAAAAAAATTTTTTTGAAAAAACTAAAAGGCTTACTTACATCACAAGCATGTTTTGTGGTCAAATGCCGCTGCAGGTGCGACGGCTTCATGGAGTTGTTTGATAGTGTATCGCCACAGAAAAAACACACTGCCTTGGGTGGCTTAGAGTCGGTGCGTGTGAATCCCATCAATGCATACGAATTTTTGTACTTGCGATATTTGACTGCAGACTGTATTTTTGCATTCTTGTTTAACGGGCCTTGAGAATTAGAAGCACCAGCTTCGCTGATAGAACGTTTTAGCCACGATTCCATTATAAGCAATACTTTATAATATAAAGCTATAAACTTAAATTGATTTATAAAGTTTATACTTGTAAACATAAATAAACTTAAATATATAGTTTATATTACAAATTTATAAAGTTTATAAACTCTACTTCCTTGGCTGTTGTCAATTTAAGTTTACTAAAACTGAACACTCCACAGCTCACCAAGAATCACATATCTGTTTAGAATTAGATACATTGGGTATTGTGAGCGTTTATAAAATTTACTATTGCAATCAATTTAATACTATGCCATTTGGTATCTGAGATTAATGCTTTCTATCATTTGTCTCGCGTACCCCTTGCGCAACCCTCGCGTACCCCTTGAGGTACGCGTACCCCCATTTGAGAACCACTGTTATAAAACAATCTTTACAGTAGCTTTCCACTTTTGCTAACACCTTGCTCTTTTACTATTAAGCAGCTAGCATCGACTGCTTCCTCATTTTCTTTCAGTCACATTTTCGGGCGATAAGCCGATTTGCGCTGCTGCTACCAAGGCAGATACCGGTACTAATCTTTAGAAGTCTATGCTCAAACAATAAAAACTTCTGGTGATTAACCTAGTTTTTTGATGGTAGTTACGCTTCAATAGTTTTCAATTCGTAGCGGGTGTTTACTTCTGAGGTCGTTACAATTTGTGTGATTCTTATTTTCACTGAAATGCTGCAATGAAAAAATTCTAAACCGATCTTGAAAGTAAGTCGCACAAAATGAAAGCAGAAAACAATGTGCCAAACTATCATAACTACACACAATGGCGGTAAATCAAATTACATGAAACATAAATGAAAAACAAGAATATATGAATAAAATTTTATGATGCGAGTTTTATTCAAACTTTAATCAGGTACGGCGACCACGCACAATTGACGTTGTGCGTGTAATAACTTATATCGCTTAGCCGCTGTTTCCTATTTCGCAATCACTTTTTCAATAAAAATTTCGAAACGTAATACCTTGATTGCAAACAAAATTGAATTGAATTGAATTGAATTGAATTAATTTGATTTTAAAAAATTTTTGCGTGTGCAGATGTAAATCAAAATTTCTCACTAAAATAAGCAAAGCTTTATTAATTAGAAACAGTGGCGTATCGAGGATTTTTGAAAAAAGGGGAGGCATACGACCACAATCAAATATGTTTAGTGGAAAAATTTATTTAAATGGCAGCCAAAAAGAAGGTCTTCACTTCGAATCGGTCCGGGATTTTATGAATTTGGTCTCTGTAGACTAACGATTTCTAAAAAAAACAAAACGAAGGGGGCCCGCATATGGGTTCTGTCTTCGTTTTTGGCGGGGTTTCTACCCCAAAAGTATTGATGATCTTCAGGGAGGAACCATGGCACAATGCCACCCTAAATACGCTAATGATAAGAAAGTTTAATCCTAATTTAAATTGTCTGTTGTATGCCAGTGGTTCTATCTTTTTACTAAACATATTTGAAAGCATCATGAAAAATCATTTATTATGAAACCTGATGAGGACTTAAGTTTTCTTTTGTCTTCTTTTTTCTTATAGTAATAATGTAGATATATAGATGGCAATAATAAACAAAATCAGAAATGCTAAATCCAATACGGCTGCTTTTCATAGCAATTTCATGGTATAAAAAAGTAACTTCTCTCCAAAAGTTTTATACGTGAACGGTAAACACAATTTTTCCACCCTATTTCAATAAACTTTGAATGTTTGTTAATGAAAGCAGATATTTCTATTTCGAACATTCGAATGCTAGAATAGTATTTAAATATGGGATTTTTTAAAATCGAACATAGAAGAAATTCTACTTAGAACATTACTAGTTTTGAATTAAAATTCTTATTACTTTTTGGGAAAGTATTGTAAATGATCGAACTCTTCAGTTGCAGGGATTTTTTTACTACTGCAACCATACTGAGTTTTCGCCGATTTGACTTTTGACGTTTAAATAGGCCAAAAACAAACTTAAACTTAAACAGTTACTTCCTTTTGTTAACATAAACAATCTGCTTCGGTAAATGAGATTGAAAACCTTTTATTACCTGGTAAACATTGAGTAAACATAGTTAGTCAGCCATTCAATTAAATTGAAATTAAAAAACAGCTGTAACTTTGCTTTTTGTTGCTTTTTACGTTTGCTAAAATAATTGAAAAACTAATTGTCCTAATTTAAGTTTTGATTTTGGCCTCCTCCTTCAATTTTAATAGAGTCCAAAATGTTCGGAAAAAAATATTTTCTAAATTTTTTTGTTTTCCTGTGGCATATTGCTTAACAACTTTAACAAATAATGCAAAAAAAATAAAAACATTTTTAAAAAAACTCTTGTTCATTGTCATTGAATGCCTACGTCCCATTCCAATAGACAAATTACTAATTCTTTCAGGCATTCAGTCAGATGAGCTTCGCTCATGTGAACTGTGTGATGCTTGGTGTTACAATGAATTTATATGCTGCATATTATTTTTCATATGCAGTTACTCTGATAGCAATGTGAAAGCGCATGAGAAACAATTCTTACATGTTGTCTTCTCAGATGATTTAGCAACTTTTGTATACTCCTTCTCTGACTTCAACATGTCCAAATCATTTTAACCCTTTCGGACCGAAAGGACTATTTAGTCCCACACCACTATTTTTGAAATTTTTTCTATAATACTATAAAATTTTATGAAAAACTTTTTTATTATTCTTTAGCAATAGTTTGGTAACCATGCTAGTCAATTGTAACACGTGCAAATTCTTTTCTTTGTGATTATCAAACCAACTAAATACATAAAGTTTAGTTCAACTATATTTAGTTTTAAAATTAAATTCACAAATAAAATAATATTTAATTTAAGAAAAGCTGAATAAAATTTACGAGAAAAAAGTCTAGTGGAATGATTTAAAGCAAATTTGACTTTTTTGCTAGTGTTTATGTTTAATTTATTTGCTTTTCAAACTTGGGACTATTTAGTCCCAACCGGCTTTATGCGTACTTTTTACTTGTTTTTTGTCGAATTTAGATGGCCTAGAAACAGACTAGATCAAAAGAATTTACAATTGGTGTAAATGAAGTAGTGGAATTAATTACTGCTGATGAGTTCGATTCATCCAATAATAACCTTATAGATGAAAAAGACGTAATATTTTTGGAGGAAGCAATGTCAGATACTGATGATGCTATAACAGTAACAACCGATGATGCCCATGCACAAACTATTGAACCAAATGTTGTGGAGCCTTTATCTCATCTATTTTATTGGAAAAAGATTTGTACTTCTTTTGATATTCCAAATTGTTCTTTATCTGGTACAGTCAATTTAAATTATGAAGATGGCCATGAGCCAAAACCAAAAGAAATCTTTTCAGACACCATATAGCTGGAAACGCTGATGAATTTGGTCAGTGCACGGAGTGAGTTGTATATGCAGCAGAAAGGAATAGTTTTTAAAATAGAAATTAGTGAGCTAAAAGCATTTATTTTATTTTATTTATTTTATTTCTATATTTATCCTCTTGACTCGCAGGAAAGCGACGGAAGCGCTAATAAATAGGGTAGGCAATCACCCCGACCTGCTTCCGGAGATTCCAAGATATTGCTGTCCGCTGTAATTTAATAGAGATATGACTGTAATTTAGAACTGCTTGCCAGGACCGCCAAGCAGGGGAAAGTGCCGTAAAGTGTCTTTCCCTAAGACACAACAGAATGGCACGAGTGGGTTTTGAACCGAGACCGTGTTGATCACGAGCCCGGAGCTTTAACCACTCGCCCACACTGCCGACAACTTCGTTTATGGGATATCATACCCTTCCTAGTATTCGCGATTATTTGAATAAAGATCCTGGTCTTGGTGTAAAAGTTGTGTCAGACGTAACACCTCGAAATACAGTATATGCAAGATAAATTTCTTCACAGTGCGCGCTTGAAAACGTTAAAAAACTTCAAGCATGACGTTGTTATGGATTTGATCGGAAAATTTTCAAGTAGAAAACGAGCAAGAAGTTCTTCAACTGTGGTTTCAAGGTTTCCCTCAGACGGTTCCGATATTCATCAAGTTACACGAGTTCCTTATCAAGACCGTGTTAAATGCAAATTGTGTACCAAGCGAAAAATAGACTCTCGTACTTGCACATGTTGCAATGATTGTAATTTATTTCTTTGTCAAACAAGTAAAAAAATTGTTTCAGGAAATGTCATTTCGGTTTTGAGAGGAATATTTTGGTGTAAAATAGGTGTGTGCATTACTTTAATTGTTATGCTGTTTAGTAAAGCAGGGTAAACTAAAAAGTAATTATCATGCTGATTTTTGAAACCATGAAAGACCACTATGGCAGAAAATCGTCAATAGACGCAAATGCTCTTTGAATAATCATTGCTTAAATTCAAATGTTAAAAAAAAACAGAAAGTTTTCATGATGTAATAAATATATCTAATTTTCTGAAACTCCAGATTCCTTAAAGGTACTCAAATTCATTGAATATGACAAGAAAAATTAAAGCTGATATTTTGAAAAAAAGTATGCTTTGAACCGATTGGGACTAAATAGTTCCAAATATTTAAATCCCCTATACTAATTTATAGGTGCGCCCCGACAAATTTTTTTTTGTGCAACGACATTTTGGCAACACATTCTTTAAAGAAATAACAAATTTACTATTTTATACAGTCTAATGGAAATTCAGGTCTGAAGGGGTTAATTGTCCTTCATATTCTCTAGCAGTCCCTTCTTCAGGTGTTTGTAGCTCGATGAAATGAAATCACTTCATCCTGTAGTACCACTCTGTCAGTTTCTGGTGCTGCATTAGCAATCAATCTTAGCTCGACGTTTTGTGGAGATGCCAAGATTTCATAAAGCCTGTTTTGATTAAAGCAGGATAACTGCTTATAAAATTTCTCATGAGACAAAAATCTAGCTCGCATGCTGGAGAGCACAGCATCAGTTACTGCATTATGGTATGAAAACTCAAAATTTTTCTTCTGCTCTGTGATACCTTCTGGTGCTGAGCGACCAGATCTAATAATTGAGAAGCTCTTAGGGACAGAAATTTTCACCTCTTTTAATTTAAAATTTGCATGAACAACAAAATTAGATGTTGTTTCAAAAAATGTCACTAAAATCTCTTGAGATTTTTCCACATTTTCAATGGCTTTGTTAATCATACGATAAGCTTGCATGATATTCAGGGCTGATTTATGCAGATAATCTGACACTGGTATGGTAATATCAAAAATTCGGATAAATGTAAGTACTATTAAGATAGTTTCAAATTCAAATTTAAGGTGCAGTGAGCATTCAGATAATAATGTCGTTTGTTATATCTGTACAATGTATTGTTTACATGTCCTACAACGTATAACGTTTTTCACTGCTTCCCCTTTTGTCAACTTTTAATGCTCTTTTGTGTTTGATTTGTGCTGTTGCGGCCGAGAAATATAAAAACATACATACATACAAATTTGCGCAAGTTTTCGCTTAATTTCTGTGCTTCATAGCAAACTGATCCTTTGAGACCATATATTTTACTTACTTGCTGAAGGATGATCAGAAGGACTGAATGAAATTTTGATGACTGATTTGTGTAGCTACCAAACAATTTTGAAAGTGCTCTACCTCTACTTGACCACCTAGTTTGACCAATGCGATCTAATCTCAGGCGTTTCTTCTTTCCTGGTTTTAGTTTGCATATGCTCTTTCCAGACCTTCATCCTTTTGCAGAAATCATTGAAAAATGTAGATAGCTCAGTAAGCAGACCAAAAAGACTAACTGCTGCAACACTGCTTGCATGACTGATCACCAGATTCAAAACATGTTCATACAGTGATGGCTTTACAAGAAGGGAGACCCGGTCCGAGAAAAGTAGGGGGGCACTTTTTAGTGTTCCAAAGCAAAGCGGCAAAGCGATCTCTAAAAAAAGGTTATTGTTTTAGGGGGCCACTTTTCAGTGTATCAAATAAAGTGACCTTTAAAAAAAATCTTTATTTTAGGGATGCCACCGTCCTGGTGCTTCTATGAAGAAATAGAGCAATATCTTGCGTAAGAGGGGTCAATTTTTGATGTTTTTTAGTAACTCCTACTGAAGCAATTACTGTGTGCATAACATCAAATATGGATGTAATTTGGGCAAGTTGCTTTGATAAGTGCTTAAAGAACAGAGTAAACACTACTCAAAATAGCTCGATTCAATGAATCTCCAATACTCTGTTCTAGTATCAGGCCTATCTCTGCAAGTGAATTTTGTCTTTTCTTGGCTCTTTCCCCAACAACATATCTAAGGACAGTGGCACACTGATAATTGAAAGAAATATCTTGACTTCGATTGCGCGGGAACGATTTTTCGGAACATGGTATACAGCTGAGTAGAGGGTTGAGTCTAGACAGAAAAACTAGTTGGTGCATGTAAAATCAATGAAAGGTAGAATAAAACATGGGCATTTAACTAATGCCCCAAAGCATTTTAATAAAGTATTGCTGCTCATGAGCAATATGTCAATTGCGCAGGAGTAAATAAAGAGCCAGACAGTGGTACATAATGTTTGGTAATAACACGCAGTGCTTGCAATATTTTCTCTCCAAATTATGACTAGCAATTTTTTTTCTGCACAATACGGATAATACCGAAGAGAGTTTTACTTGTTTTAACCGCTTAGTAGATAAAAACTAGGAAGAATGGCTGCAGTTTGGTGTTGTTTGACATTTTGGTTGTTAATCTGAAAGAATGGTTTAACCGCTTTTGTGTATCTAAATTTCAACCAAGAAAACAAAAATTTTAAAGAAGTGTTAACTTTTAAGACTGACTTCCTTAAAAAGTAAATTTTAAATTTTTTAGTTAATGTTTTTGTATAAAAGTTGTCTGATTGTAATAAAAGCCCGCTTTAGAAAACCAACCTGCAAAAAAATTACTGGAACGTTTTTGCACTTGGTAAAACAAAATGGAATTTAAACCAAAATCATATCAATTATGGTTGCGATTGAAATAACCCTTGCTAACTTTCCGTCACGCTGTGAACTGCTTTCAAATTTTCAGATAAGCAGAATCAAAAAATAGTAAAACTGAATATTTTGTATCATTTAGTGGTTGTCCTGGTTGTCTTTTATCTTTTCAATCTAATGAAAAATTTGAATTATGAATTAGATATTATCTATATTAAATAGAATTTTAGTGTTGTTCGTTAAAATGGTCCAAAGATTACTCTATAAATAATAAAGTATTTCAATAAAGTTGCAATTCACTTCGTTATGATTCAATGACTTTTTTTAAAAAATTTAGGTTTTTTATCGTTTACAAAATATATAATTAATTCAATAAACAATAAAACAACCTAAATTCCAAAAATTAAGTATTTGTCACGCCTAAATGCTCAAATATTGCATCAATCTGGAGTACTATTAATGTGGTCTACTACTACTACTGACAAAGTAAAAAAAATTTATGATCTGAAATATTTCGGGAAGTTTATAAAAAAATTGTTGTGATTGAAGCAATGAACCCGACCAATTTTTCAAATTGAAACAATTTTATGTGATCGACCAAGTACTGTATAAAGATAGTTTCTGAGATGTAACCAAAAAAAATTTGATTCTCGGTAAAGATAATTTGTTGTTCTTTTGATTGAATAAGAAAGTTTTTGAGCTAATTGTTCAAAACCTTGAGAGAATCTTAAAAATTCTCTATAAGTTGCAAAGATTGAAGCGTTGTAAAAACTGGTAAATCAGTATTTAGTAGATTTCGGTGAGATAAGCTTTTCTTTTCTGGAAAGTGTAAAAAGATCGCTTCGCGAGTTTCAATTGTCGAGAATCTTAACTTCGACTTTAAAATTACGTTCGAAAATTGACGAAGTCGTTTGTGTGTCAAGAAACCTTCTAATCTCTGAGTGAAAATAAAGTCTGGTTGGACGACATCCGCTCTAATTGCTATTGTAATAAACACAAGGAAACAAAGCAGCGGAAAACTGCTTTTCACCACAAAGAGATCGAGCTTTTGTAGGGCAACTAAAAAATTTCAACAGACTATTGGTGAATTAATGCATTACAATTTTGTAACGAAGCGTTAAACATATTCACTAGCAAGCAATTATACTATCAAGTATAAATGATTAAATAAAGTTTCGGTAAAGAAGTTGTTTTTTTCAACCAGACAACAATTGAAAAAAGCAGTCATAATGGATTCAGCATTCTTCATTTTATTAAACAAACATTAAAATTATTTACAAAGACGAACGTTTTCGGCTCACTTCAGCCCTCATCAGGTTAATATTGCTAAAACTGTAAAAACCTGCTGAGGGTTGAAGTAAGCCGAAAACGTTCGTCTTTGTAAATAATTTTAATGTTTGTTTAATAAAATGATTAAATGTTGGCTATTGATTGCTAATAATTACAAGTAGATTTTAAAAATTACCTCTCTTCCTAAATTACGTTAATTTAATCGTTTATAAAATGACAATTTTCTTTTCTATATGTAATCAGATTGATTATTTTCAATTAATAATCAAAATTGAAACTATAGAAACAGCAAATTAAGAATACAATTTTGGAAACGTGGACATAAAATATAGAATTTAGTTTTACACTTGATCTAGTCTCAGTTGAACTTCTTTGTTTTTCAAGAGGCTATTTATTCGCATTAATCCGTTTTTAATCGAATAAAAAAAAATTATTTTTGACGCTAAATTCAAACCAAAAAAAGGTCTCGGTTGATGCTTAAGAAGATAAAGTTGGTTGTGAAAATGAAAATCGTTGTGAAAAATTAGTGAAGACCTTTTTGTCGTCTGGACTTCATAAAACACTGCCTGACTGCAAAAGTTGTTTCGATTTGTTACCAGAAGGCAATCATGAAAAGGTTAAAAACCCTGCAATAAACACGAAAATTAAACTTTTAGTTTTTTTAAAACCTTCATGTTGAGTTTCATCAAGCGAACATTAACATCCTGTAATTCCGAAGGCAAATATGTGATTGCATTCGCTTTTAGTGAAACATTTTAATTGTTTTTCAACAAAGTAAAAGTATAAATAGTAGATGGCTTTATTACTGGATGAGCATTCAGAATAATTAACTAAAAACCTGAGCTGATTGACAAAGTGTTGATTGCAAAATTATTAAAAGACTTATGTTACGGATTTCGATATGTGCTTGCGCTTTCGGTGGTCACATGACTCCGCGTTCGCGTTTGTCGGTCATATGAATCGTCTTTTTCTTGTTGCGGCTACCACTTTGTCCGTCCTTCGTTGTTGTTTTTCATTTTTTCGTATAGTAGTTGTTATCGAAGGCGCAGATGTGCAAAGTTTAAAACTTATAGAGATTCTTTTATTATATCAGAACACGTGTGAAGTAAGTAAGAACAGGCAGATAATTAGGAGACTCTATCTGGTTTAAAGCACTCGCCAAAACAACTACAACTAATATTAAATAAATGATTTGAAAATTTTCCAAAACAGAGAAAAAATGTGACAATATTCTTACGGTACATAATACTCTTTGTCGTCATTATCATCTCTGTTATCAACTTATTCGAAACTGTAGGACATAAACAGATATATTTGTTGTATTCTTAAATTTTATCAAAACTTATAAAGCACATAGTATCAAGGCATTTAATGTGGTTGTCATAGCAGGACAGAAAAAATTACATTTTGTCTGCAACTGTTTGTACATCGACGGAGCAAACATAAAAAGTATTGACAGAACTATTTAAATGCAACGATAAATCGCAGAGTTTGAAATTTTAAAAAAATTGACATTTTTGCTTGTCAATTAGATTAAAAAGTTAAGCTTTTAACTTTTTTTACAGAACAAAAAGTAAAACCTATCCATACACACCGAAAATAGTTTTTTTTTAAATACGATTCAGAAATGGCTTTGATTTTTATTTTGAACATATTTAACCGTTCTCTTTTTGTCTTTTCAATTTTTTTCATTTTAACCACTGTACATACGTAAAAAATGTTTAAAAAAATCTATGTGATTAATTTCAGCAAATACGTATTATGACAATAAAAATATATCTTTAAAATAATTTTCAAGTTTCAACCAAACAATGGTTTTCTTACTTTAGCGCTACCTAACGGAGAGAAATCATTACATTGTTTTTGGCTGAGAAAAGCCTTTACAAAATAAAATTTTTTTAAATGCAGTAAAAAGGGCACTCCTTTTTTAGATCATAACAACCATACCAAATTATGCCAATTATCTGCCGATTAATTATTATATATCTTGTTTCTTAAAATTGTTTATCAATTACTACCAAAAATAGTAAAACAATAATAAATAGACATAATCCAACTTATAAAACAAATTTGTCCATGCTCTAGATACAGATTGCTTATTACCAGTGATGACTTTATTACGGAGGAAACGCAGTGGACGCACCGCCCCCCCCTAAAAGCGTTAATAAGTAAATCCCCTAAGAAAAATAATGCTCTATTTCTTCATAATGGCACTATAAGGTTGACCCCACAAAGCGAGACTTTCTTTTATTGGAAATCACTTTATTTTGGAACACTAAAAAGCGGCCTCCTTTAAAATGATGACCTTTTTTTGGGAGGGCCAAAAACATTTGGAAAAAGAAAAAGTGGCCTTTTATTCTTTTTGCACTGGGCTCCTCTTTTGTGAGGCCATCACTGCTTATTACATACGTAAATATATATATAAACTTTAAATATATATTCATAAATGAAAATGAAATATAATTCATTTTTATGAAAACAAGATTGGCTTATAGAAGATAAAAAATGCATAAAGCAGGGGTAATATACATATGTAAACATACATATGCAAAGCACTTACGATTCGAAGATAGTTCATTCTTTAAAAATAAGCTTGGCCAAATCAAAGATATAAAATATATATGATATGTATGTTTTATCTATGTAAACATATATGAGTAAAACAATCATAAATCAAGTATAAATAATATTTAAAAAAATAACTTTGACCAAATCAAAGTTATAAAATATATATAACACGTATAGTTTACCTACGTAAACATACATATATAAAGCAATTATAAATCAAGTATAAATCATACTAAAAAAAATATTTTTGACCAAATCAAAGATATAAAATACATATACATGTATGAGTTATCTATGTAAACATACATGTGCAAAGCAATTATAAATCAAGTATAAATCATACTAAAAAAAATAACTTTGGCCGAATCAAAGATATAAAATACATAAAACATATATGATTTATCTATACAAACATACATGTTTAAAACAATTATAAATCAAGTATAAATCATACTAAAAAAAATAACTTTGGTCGAATCAAAGATATAAAACGCATAAAATATATATGGTTTATCTGTGTAAACATACATGAGTAAAACTATTATAAATCAAGTATAATTTATATTTAAAAAAAACAACTTTGACTATCTCAAAGATAAACCATATATATTTCTCAGATAAAACCTCGATTTATCTCTGTAAAAAACAAGCTTGGCAAAATCAAAGATATTGCAAACATGATCAGAGATAAATCAAGTGAATTCTACGACTGGGATGTAAATAATGCCACTTTGCTTTAATGAGATATATTTAAAACCAATATCAAACAGTGTTGTAGTCGAGACCACAAATTTCGAGACCGAGACTGAGACCAGTTAAATTTTCCAAAATTAAGACCGAAATGAGACAGATAAATTTTGAGACCTAAGGTTCGAGGCTGAAACCAAAAATTATTGAAATCAAAACGGAGGCCCAACAAATTTTTAAGTAAAATAAACTGAACTTTTGATAATCTAAAATGCAATAAATATTTTTTTAAAATATAGTTAGATCTTAAATAAATAAATAAATATCTTCAAGATCTTGAAAAAGAGTATTGCTTTGTGTGGTTGCATGAATAAAAAATCCTGCTCTGAAACGTTTCTCAACTGGAGCAGATGAAAGCAGTAAAGCACAGCGCATCGTTAGAAAATTTGAAAATAACAAAGTTTTTACTAGATTTTTTCTTTCAAGAACCAAAAATGTTTGAAGGCACGATCATGGTTGCAACATTGTCTAAACTTTTGATTATTTTGGTTCTCGATGTTGGCGTTTGCAGTTGTTGGATATATTGGTTGTTATTTGTTTGCTATTGCTTGCGCCAAAATTATTTCAGTCATTTTTAAAAAGCAAGCGCAAAGCTTGAATTAAATTCGACCCACTTTGATAGCAACTCAAAAAATACCAAGTAACACTTTAAAAAATCTAAATCTGTCAGAAAAACTCTGGGTTTTCATTGCGTATTTTGGTTTTAAAAAGCAGTTTTTTTTTAATTACGTAGGTAACATGAAAGCATCAAAGCAAATCTTTTTATATAAATCATTTAAACTGATTCCCGCGTTCTCCAAAATTTAACACCATTTGTCACGCACGAGCACAGTGCCAGCGCTTTTTGGTAAAAACAACTGGACACAGAAAATAAGTAATAACATGCAGTTGCAAACCAATTTGGATGCTGTATGAGATTAAAACACAAGTCAAACAATCGAACTATTAAATATCTGGAAACAGATACAATATCTGAAGACGCATAGAAAAAAGTAACTTTTCTTTTGATTCCATATTTAGTTCTTTACAATCGAACAAGAAACAAAGGGTACTACTGCATATCATACAAAACGTCACTACCAGAGCAACTGGAAAGCAATTTTTGCCATCAGTAATCATTTAAATAACTGCATTTTAAATTTATGCAAACCCGACTATTTTTCTTGTACTTGAAACAAAGAAGTCAATTCTGCTATATTTCTAACATCAATTTATTTTATTTGTTTAAATTTCTGTATTTTTAAAATTTTGCTGGGAATATAAAACAACGATGAAACAGATTGAGCAAATACTGAGGCTGAATTATAAAACTAAAGATTTTTTAAGACTTGTGGCTTCCACTAAATGCAAGATTGCACTGATGGAAACGGCATTGTGCCTCGCGCACGCCGATGACCAGATGCTAGGAAATCTCCCTGGTAAGAGTTTAAAACACGAAACCATGATCGGGCAGTGAGCTCAGGTTCGGCGTGCGCGAGGTACAATGCCACAGATGATACTCTTTGGTGCCATCGATTTTATAACCTAAAGACTTTTTCTTTGTTTCCAACTCAGGTAAACTACTGAATTAACCATAAATAATCACATAAAATTAAAGTGGAGACAAAGTTTTTACTTTGTTTTTAATGAAAAAAAAAAAGAATTAGAATCAAATTTTTTTTAGTTTAATTACTGCACAGATTTCTGTTTGCGATCGGGTACAAGAATTGAAACATATACCATGTTATACAGAACTTAAGAAAAGCTTTGACTACAAAAGGATTCATATTTTTTGTTATAGGATAGTCTTAAAAAAGATTGTTCTTTAAGTGCTTTTTGGTCAATACTATCAGACGAAATCGTTGACACTGATCAAAAAACAAGCTCAATATTCTATTTTTATAGTTCGTAGGCATCGAAATAAGGCAACTGCTTTGATAGGAATGGAAGAGGCACGTCTGATTAACTAACCAATCAGAATCTACGTCTGCTTTCTCGGTCTATTGGTGCATTTAAATTAAAACTACATCATCTATTAAGTTAAAACTACATTACCTATTCGACATCATCTATGCTTGCTGTAGATCTAGTTTTTTTTGCTCTTTTGTAGGTTTCTTTCTCAAGTGTAAACTATTAACATTAAAAAGAATTTACTTAAGCGGGTACTACATTTATCACCATCGGATTTAATTTGGTCTGAATTATATTTAAATCGGGTGGCAAAAATTATCGCAATCACATCAAGTACCAAAAACATAAAAAAAATTCTGGACTGAAAACCATGTCACCTCAAGACCAAGGACCGAGACCACCAAAACAAGCTCCAGATCGAGAATAGAACCACAAAAATTTGTCTCGAAAATTCTATCACTGATATCAAAATTTAGTTGCTTTTTATGTTGTTTTAGGTTAGGGGTGTCAGAGCTTTTTTCATAATGGGCCAAATTATAAATTTAGTCATAGTCGGCAGGCCACAAAAAAATTCTCACTTTGAATCTGACACTGATTTCTCAATTTTAGTCTCCAAGTGTTTCGCTGAACACTTTAATTAAGTTTGCGAAACATAGTTTGACAAACGCTGCTGAAAATTTACTAAAAATTTTGACTAAGCAGTGGGCCGCATAAAAACATTAATTGGGCTGCAGATTGGACATCTCTGTTTTAGGCCAATATCTATTTATTCTAATTGTTTTTTGCTTTTGCTTTTGAATTTTTTGCTTAATAATGTGTTGAATAAAACACAAGTGCAATGTAATAAAACATTCTATATTGCCAATACTGAATGAGAAAGTTTACGGTCACAATTTTTAAATATTTTCAATAAAATAAAAGTTAATTCACAACCTTTTTTACATTGCTTTTTAAAATAAAGCATGGCTAGTTTAAAAAACCTGTAATAAAGTCAACAAAGAGTAAGTTAGATGCCTTCATCTCGCATTATTATCTGATTCTTAACACTCAATAATATTGTGTTACATATTAAAGATTTCGCCAATGAAATAAAGAATAAATTTTAAAAAATAATAATCAATAAACATAAAAGTAATTTCCTTATAAAAATTATTGCATGTCTTTATTCTTACAAAATTTAGCTTAAGGTTATTGCGTAATGTAGAAAAACTTATCCTTTTTTAATCAAATTTTAACTCGTACAATAGTCAAGCAAATATTTTTTTTAACCCTTAAACGCCTATGTGAGTCGCTAGCGACCCGAACGGAAAATTACAATCTTGTAACAACCTCAGTATGTATCTCACTGCTATCATACTTCTTGTATTCCTCAAGTTACTTGTTGGCAACACTTTCATAAGCACTAGTTAATTCCAGTTCTAACTTCAACAAAAATAATTGAACATTTTCCGTAAAAACCTATAGGGTCGCTAGCGACCCATGTTAGGTAATAGTGTAATATTATGTTACAAGTGTACATTATGAAAAGAATAATTATTGGTACGTAGCACAAATGTAAAATTGTTTTTCAAATATATATGTGAGATAAAACGCTGGCACTTTTTTAGCAGAATTTTAAAAATATAGGTGATAGAAAGCACAATGGCCAGAAAACTATTTACTGCTGAAATCGGATCAATGATTGATTGTTGGTTTGACGATGATGATGATGCCAGTGATGATTGTTCCGTTGTGAGTGAAGTGAGTGATTTTTAACTTGACGAGTAAGAACTGGGCAATTCTTTAAATGAAAGTATAGAGGAAGTATCTGATTTGCAAAGCTGCAGCAGTACAGATAAAGATGAGCTATCCCCATCTACTCCGCAGAACAATAGTAGCTCTTTTCTTACAGGCAAAAATGGTAATGTGCAATCTGCAGATTGCCCACCACCCTCACGGACACGTGCTTGCAACCTAAAGCATACAGTTGAAGGTCCATTAGGCAATGCAAAATTAATCGGAGAAGAAGTGGAGTCATTTTTGTGGTTTTTCAAAGAAGACATGCCAAGGATGATTATAGAGCACACCAACAAGTATGGGAAAAACTACAAAGAAAAAGACAACTGGTCTCCAGTTGACTTGGATGAAATCAAAGGCATTATCGGGCTTTTCTTTGTAATGGGAGTTTATAAATTGCAATACGAGTCACTTCGATCTATGTGGTCATCTGGTCCTTCCTGTAGAGCAATATTTCCAGCTGCCTTTGGTCGAAACCATTTTGAAGAAATCGTGGCTTGTCTTCGTTTTGACAATCGTGATACGCATCTGCAACGGGAACAGACGGACAAGTTCGCTCCATTTCGCTGCTTTTGGAATCGATTTATTAAAAACTGTCGTAAGCATTATCCCGTGAGTGCCTATGTGACTATCGACAAACAACTAATACCATTTCGAGGGCGATGTGGTTTCCGCTAATATATGCCAAAAAACCTGATAATTACGGAATGAAACTATTTCTTATGTGACTGTACTTCGGGTTATACTTACCATGGCTTGCCCTACACAGGATGAGAAGGTGATACAAGAAGAGTTGGGCTGGTAGAACATGTTGTCAAAACTCTTTGCAATCCTGTGCACAACTCTGGAATCAACGTAACAACAGATAACTGGTTTACCAGCACCAAACTTGCAGAAGATCTTTTGCTTAAGCAGATCACTCTACCGAGAACGCTGAGAAAAAACAAACCAGATATTCCCAAACAATTTGCTACAGGAAAAAATCGAGAGGTGGGGTCAAGTTTGTTTGGGTTTTGGAACAGACTGGCTCTTGTATCGTATGTCCCTACAAAAAACAAAGCCGTGGTCTTACTTTCAAAAATGCATAGTGAAAAAGAAGTAGATGAGGCATCAGGAAAACCTCTGATGATACTGGATTACAACGTGAAAAAAGCAGCTGTTGACAGAGTTGATCAACTTTATTATAATTACAGTGTCCTTTGGCTTACTTTTACAACTGTCTGAATGTAATTGCTATAAATGCTCTGGTCACTTATCAGGCGAATTTTTTTGATTAGGCAAGCGGTAAAAGTCATCGATGTCGTATCATCTTGGAAAGGCTGGGAATGAAGCTTCTTCAGCCATGGCTATTTTGTCGCATACAAATTGGACAACTTCCTAGAGCTAGAAAATTTTCCTTGAAAAAATGTGGAGTTAAGAAGGTACTATAGGTAACCAGTGAGGCTAATCGAACCGGAAAGAGGAAAAAACGAAGATGCCACATTTGCCCATCAGTGATTGACCGCAAGACCGCTGACTGTTGCAGCAACTGCAGAGAACCATGTTGCACTGAACATAAAAGTGTCACTGTGGTTTTTTTTTATTGCACAAACAAAACAAACTTCATGTTATTGACCATGTATGCTCAGCTTACTCGTTTGCTTTTGTTTGATTTTAGGCTTTCGTTTGTCGCGTTTCCAAGTGATACTTACGATTTTAATAAAACACTCTCATATTTGCCATTGTGCTTCCTCTCTCTTTCCTGATGTACTCTCTCATCAGTTTAATTGTGCATATAGTTCATGGGTCGCTGGCGACCCATGTTAGGTAATAGTGTTTGGTAAAACACATAGACGTTTAAGGGTTAATTTTTCAAAGTTGATATAGGTAGTGTAAGTACTATGAGATAACTTTAAACAGATATAGAATTTAACGTTCTATTTTAATTATATCCAACAAGTCTAGCAAAGCATTTTTTTTAACCTTATAGATTATACCTATCATATCATTTATTTATTCTTTTTTTGATTTTATTCGCAACGTGGCCAAGTCATTAAGAGAGCGCTTAAATGATGGTGGAAGCGATCAGTACGGTCGCTGTTCAAAACCTTCTCGCGTCATTGCGTTGTGTCCTTGGAAAAGACACTTTAAATGTGAAAATTATATTTGAATTTATATTTGTTTTTTTAAAGAGTTTCTCAAATTGTTTTAGTTACAAATAATTTGCTTTTTATTTGATTTATTAAAATTTAAATAAAAATTTAGTGTGACCTATATGCTCTATATTATCCTTCTGACTAGAAGTAAAGCGTCAAAGGCACTTTACTGCATGTCAGGAGGATAAATAAAGAATAAAACGATTTGAATGAAAATTTTGGTGTGACATATATTTATTTATCTCTATATTTATCCTTCTGACTAGCAGGGCAGCGATATACAAAGAAAAACTCTCAAGCAATTACTCAAACCTGCTTTGAGATGCCAAGATATTTCTGCTTGATTTATATTTAGTTTTTTAAATTTTATTTAAATATACGACAAAATATAGAGCAGCTTGTCAAGACCGCCAAGCAGAAGAAAGAACAGTAACGTTTCTTTTCCAGGAAGCAATAGAATGATGGGAGTAGGTTTTGTACCGAGACCGTGCCGATCATGAACGCAATCAATCACAGTCTTCTTAATCACTCGACCACATTTAGTCCAATACCTTGATCTTTTTAACATCGGGGACAAAAAAAATTGGAAAACTGATCCGGCCCTGCAGTGCGTCTTCACTTTGCTTTGGAAAAAGAAAAAGTATTTTTCTTACGAAATCAATTGAAGACAGAAAAAAATCTTTTTTTGAATTATAAATGCATTTAAAAAAAAACTAGGTATCCTCTCGCTGCTAGCGTCAGTTTTAACTAATGATAAAAATTAATCAAAATAAACCTTACCAAATTGAAATGTCTCAATAAAAACTGCACAGTCCATTTAAAAGAGATTCATGAATCACGACCCACTGGTTGAGAAGCGCTGACTTAGTTTACATTAATAATAGTTTATGAAATATGTTTATTTGAATACGCATATAGTATGGGTTTTGCAGCATATTTTGCAAACTTTATCTATTATAGCTGTAAAAGTAAATAAAATTTTTAGTTTTTTAAAAAGATTTTTGAGCGAACTTTGATTTTCATTGATTTTTAAAGACTTTTAACTTCATAACATTGCGAATTATTTTTTTATACAACATATGACAAGGTGTTGAAATTAATTGCTTATGATGTCATTGTTATTTAATTGCAGATTAAATTGCAGCAGTCATTATAAATGCAATGGATATATAGACTGTCCATGGCTCACTCCTAATGATGAAGCAAATTGTTCATCGCAGTGTCCGAGTGACTATCCTATACCTTGTGACTGTAACAAACCGGGAAACATGAAATGCAAACAAGAAGGACCAGTTTGCTATGAAAACTTTGGTAAGGTTGTTGTTATTTATTTGTCAAAGTGTCGTTGTAGTCCCTGACTAGATAAACTTTTACATGCGTAAAATAAAGGTTAGATTTTTTGTGGCTATCATAGAGGCACTAAACTTATTTAAATAAAACATTTAAGCAAATTAATGGGCCGCTATTGCCTTGTTGGCCATAGAATTTCTTAAGTTCCATTCAAGACAAAATAAGATGATTGCTCTCTTAAATAAAACACTTTGTAACAATTTTCTGTTTAATAGTTTTAACAAGCAATAAACTGATCTCAAATACCTAGATACAAGTTGAAGCAACTAAAAATTAAGTCAAAAATAAATAATTCAAGAGGTTGGAGATTTATCTGAAAGCACGCATAGCGGCTCGTTTCCACTACAAGTTGGAAATTAAGTTTTCTATGGGTTTTTTATTAAATTATTTTTGCTTCGCTTAGCGTTTGCTTAGATATTAAACGCAGAAAATTAACAAAACAAAGAATGCTGCATTTCACGCTTGTAGTGAAAACTAGCCCTAATGCGTCTGTGTTGCTTGACCATTGATAATAAAAAAGCTTCGATAAAATCAATAAAGTCCCAATTTTTCGAGGCTTTGTATTATCATTAAATTTACATTAAGGTTAGTTTTGTGGTAAATCAGAAGTCTTTTTGATAAGCTTTATTGATTAAAATAAAATCAAAGTTTGTCAAAATTTTACTTTAACGTATTTTAATTTTTAAAAAACTCATTTTTTATTTAGTTTGTGATTTTTGGTGCAGCCATAAATACGTTGAATATTTTATTTCAACACTTCACGCCTCTTCAGAGATTTTTCACCTTTTCCCCATTTTTGCAAATTGCGATTTTCCTGTGCGTGCAATTTTCAGTTTAAAAATCTTTTATCTATATGATTGGGAAAATGTCAACCAAATTAAAATTTGGTAAAAGTCATTTTCCTGATGTAATTATATTTAAAATTAGTTTCTTTATGCGTGTTTGTTGTAAAAAAAATTTGCATCAAAATCTGATCCAAGAACAGTTTTGTAAATGCATATTGAAGTTTTTATAATCATTAAATTTTACTTAGAAGAACTTTTTTTAATCAAGAATTACTAAAAACAAAATAAATTGAGATTTCTATCTTTCTGTTGGCAACTAAATGATAAAATACTTTTGTAAGCTGCCAGTATAAATTGCCACTTATGCAACATTTCAACTGAAAATTGGCCACAAAAACTTCTTTATCGAGTCAAAAATTAAATAAGTTAAAATTCAAGAAAATAAAATCCAAAAAATTTATAGGATCAAAATAGAAATGACTGTAATCATAAATTAACAAAAAATCTAGAAAAAAGCAATGCAATTTTAGTAATGTACGGCATTTAAACGAGTTATACTGTATCATAAATTTAATGCAGAAAAATTGCAGATAAGCCAAAATTATCGCTTGTCATTGGATTTATGTTACAATGCTCAACTTTATTCATAAAGTAAAAGAAATATATTTTTAATTTTATGGTTCAAAACATAAAAGATTGACAACTGCTAATTTAGGTCATAAAATCTATATTTGTAGTAATATTTAAATAATTGCTTAATCAAAACTTAACAGATTACGTTATTAGCATTATGGGCCAAGAGAAGATTTAAAAGGAGAATAAAAGGGCTTGCCCCGAAATTAATTGAAACATTTGATTTATTGTATCAGTATTGTTATTATTTTCTACTCGATTTATCTTCTAAACTAATGGGAAAATATCAGACACATTATCTCTACTTTGGCGGTTGTTATAACAGATAAAATACCAAATATGCAAGCGTATCACTGATATTGTAGATAAAATTGATGTTTTGCTGCATTGAACACGTTATGAATCAGATTTTGTTTCATCAATATTATCTCCAAAGTGCAAAACAGCGTTGAACGTCAGCTGCAACAATATTTTAAGGAAAATCATGAAACTCTTGAAATAAAATTTGAAAGCTTCACCAATGTGTTCAATTGATTCTTCACGTTAATAACTTGGCATCAACTCTTGTACGATAGTAGGGCTAACATTTTTAAAGCCAAACCATTCATCCATTGATTAAACCAATATATCAGAGGTGAACAAACCTGTTTTATGTTTAAGCCTCATATCAGAAAATCAAACTCTTAAAAGAGTCACAAAACAAAAATCTAAAAACACGTATTTATTTACTCATATAAAAAAGCAAACAAATAATACTTATTGATGCATGATGATACTATCAGTCTGTATTTGGGCTGCAAATTGTTTGAAAGTTGTTTGGTAAGATGCCATGGCTGTTCGGAATAGTTCCTTCAAGCGTTGATTTGTCCAAGCTACTCAATGCTTTGTTTTTATATACTTCTTTACAGAATAAAATAATTCACAGCAGTATGTTGCGATGAAGACAGAAATCAGCCGCGTGCTTGTTTTCTTCAGCTGCAAATATTTAGCTTCTGATACTTGTTTCCAAAACTCAACTGAAGTCAGGAATGTATGGGACTATTTTTAAAGCAAGCTATTTCTGCAGCTTCAATGGTTTCATTTCCACTGCTGGGGCTTTAGACAAAACTGGTTCTGGAACCGGATATACACTGGTTTAAAATCTGAAATAGGTTTACAAAAAAAGAAAAGAAAGCTTTAACTTTTGGAGATCAGTAAACTTAGTCTGGAACCTAACCTTGCAGTTTGTCTTTGTATTCTTCCAATTTAATGCCATTTATCAGTTAAGACGCACAGATTTATTTCCAATATCAGTAAATTTAATTCTTTCTCCCATTCTGATTTAAAAGTTCTATTTTCTTCTTCCTACTTTCTTTTTTTTCTATTTTTTGATTAATTTTTTAACAAAACACTTAACCTCAAACGCTAAACTCTGCGGTGCTTTTTATGCAACCTGAATAATCCCAAATTATAGATTCTATGAAATCACAAATTCTATCCAACGGAATAATTACTGCACATTCACTACAGTAGGAAATAAAAGTTAATATGAATTTTACAAAGATTCAAAGGATGCGAGCAAGGGTTCGAAGAGCCACAAGCGTCTCGCAAGCCGCAGTTTGGCCGACATCACAATATATCATCCCAAATCGGAATAAAACTCACAATGCAAAAATAATTGTCACGATTATTATCTTAGCATTTCTTCTTTTCTGGTTGGGTCCACAGCACTGAGGCATAGTCAACTCACCTCCTCCTTTTCTTGTTATAACTTTTTAGTTTTATCAAAAATATCTTGAAACTTTTCATCAGTTGCTGCTCCCATGTTTTGCATAGTGGTCATGAGATTTTACATACGGCTATGTCTCAAAGGATTATCCCGACCTACTTCCAAAAATGTCAAGATATTGCTGTCTGGTTGCCTTTTTTTTATTTGATTTTTAGTTTATCCGTTTAGAGATGTGTCCAAAATTTATAGCTGCTTCTTTAGACCGTCATACATAGGAAGTTGGCTTTGAACCATGGCTGCATCGATTGTGTGAGAAATTAAAACAGCGCTCTTAACTACTTAACCACGCTTCCAGAAAAATTAATTCTAATTCAATGTCAATTTAGCATAAATATTTCCATATTTTTCTTTATTGCATCTCGGGCAAAGCTGGAGGCTAAATTCACGCACAGCTTTTTCTTAAATCACAATCTAAAGTCTAAATTTATATCCTCTTATCTTACCAAAGTTTACCAACAAAAGTTCCAAGACAAAATAGAAAATTATAAATCCTTTTCATTAAACAAACAACAAAAAGCTACTAAGTCTGTAATTGATAAAAGATAAAGATTACACGACCTGCACTCCCTTTTTAAAGAGCTGTATATCAATTGTCTAACACAAACTTTTTTAATTTGTTTGCTGATTAACTTGTCATTTGATATTGCTCAAATAGAATCTTTCTACAGAATACAAAAATTAAAATGAACCATCATGGCTCTTTAGTTAGCGATCGTGATTGAGATGTTTTCAGTTCGGCAATAGTAGTAGTATTTGATCTGTTTGTTTTGTGCGGGATGTCGCGCTGAGGAACCTTTGAGAAACCCCTGAAGAATCCTTGCTCGCGCGGTAGCGCTAACCCTAACTTTGATCCTGGTTTGTTAATCCTCACTCTAGTTTATTAACTCTAAGTTCAATTTGCACCCAAAGCAGTTATTTCTTTTTAAAGTATTACAATCAACAAAATATCTAGAATATTTTTGATTACTTGTTTTACAAAGTGGAGGAAAAAAATTTTCGACCACCACTTTCCAAAGTATAAAATTGTTTATAATTCTTTAATGGTTTATTAAAAGTTAATACAACGGATACCGTTTGATAGAGATTTTTTGCACTTTTTAAATATGTAATTTTTGAATAAAATGCCTATTTTGTAAATTTTGTATTACGTTTTAAAGTGATTTTTGAAATACTACAGTATGTGCGGAAAAAAGTTTTTGACCACAAATTTTAATTTTTTAAAAATTTCATCAGTCCTTGTTAAAGTGCATTTAAGTAGTAAAATTCTTAAATGTGTTTATTTTACAATGAGAATTAAAAATATTTAAAATCTAAGCAAAGAGCATTAATTATTATTCAACTGCACAAAATGAACTGGCCATATGCGAGCAATAGCTAAGGAACTACTTATAAATTGTTCCCATAGCACTGTTTTGGAAACAATCAAACGTCTGAAAGTCATTGGCACTACTTCTGACCGTCATCGAAGTGGACACTAAAAATTCTGACCGCAAAAATTTTCTATCAAATGATATTTTTTATTTTTAATAAAATGAATAAATCAATTAAAAATTAAAAACAATTTTGTATTTTTGAAATTGGTGATTAAAAATTCTTTTCGCCCATTTGTGTATTTGAGTTTGAATTTTTGTTGTGCACAAAAAAAAACTAAATAGTATTTTTTATAGTTGATTAATTAGTTAACAAACTAATCTTAAAAGTTTCAAATTGTTTTTTGTTAGTGTTTTTGTTTGATTAAAGTTTTTTAAGTAAATCTTTAATTTTTTAAGTTAAATTTTTAAAGTTTAAATTTTTTGTTATTAACAACAACGAGTTGTTTTATATTTTATTTTGTTATCCTCAATAATATAAAAATACCTAATTCCTGGAAATTTTTTGTTACTAAGCAGATATGTTTTTTTTAAAATCATTGACATAAGCCTAATAAAAAAGTTTCCTCATCTTTGAGGAAACAGTGTTAGGTTGTCCGGTTTTATCATTTGCTGTAGACGTGCAGTTTTGATAGTTTCGATTGTTCTCATTCCCTGAGGATTTAAGTTTTCTTAAAAAAGATGTGTCTTTTTGTAAAAGTTATAAACATAAATCAAATAAAAAAGCTTTTTGTTTTAAGTATGAAGGCTTTTTGATTTCCTCGTTTACTGAGGAGGATTAAGTTATCTGATTTTATCATTTTCTGAGAAAGTAGTTTTTATTTAAAATTATTTTGTTAATTGAGTAGCCTTAAAAAAGATTGTTTTGAAAAACTTGAACGTTTTCGTCTAGCTCTCTTTAGGAGGTTTTGCTAGAATGAATTGCAGAACTGAATGTAGTATTTCAAAAGTTTTAAGACTGATTATGATTGGCTAAAAATTAAGGTTAGTAACAGTAATCATAATATTTGAAAATGTTTAATAAATAAAACCACGTTTCGTTAGCGTAAAAATTATTTTTGGCAAAAAAAAAAGGAACAAAATTATGGGCCAGTAGACCGTAGTTCATGCTAATTGTTTCATTCTGTGCATGCCCAAATGACTTGTATGCAACAGTTGAAGCACTTGCTTTCGAAGTGTTGAAGAAATGACCAGTCTACTGCCATACAGTAGGCATTCATGACAGTTGCTAAGCGAATTAGAAATTTGTCAAAATTGCTGCACAGGATTATTACAATGAAGATTAGATGGCCAACCTTTACGTATAAAGTGCATTACTTTTGCCAGTACTGGATCTTTTAAACTTTTTTTCTTCACCAGTGAAGAATCAGTAGATTGGATCTGTGAACTCAAGAATCTCGATGGTACAAACCACATCCGAAACATCTTTCTCTTCTTTTTCGTCAAAGATTAGATTTTCGCCGGAGGATAGACGACTGAGGGCATCAGCGTTTTGATGAAGAGTGGTCTTTCGGAATTCCATAGCGTACTGAAATTGTCCAAAAGGGCCCATCAAGCTAAACAATTTGCCGCTAAATTTGGTACAAGCTTGTCAGGTGCAAACAGTGTAATCAATGGTTTGTGATCAGTCAGGATAATGAATTTTCTTCCATAAATGTGTAAGCAAAAATTATGGAGAGCAATTCTTCTGTACCTGACTCAACTTGCGCTCAGATGCCGACAGCAAATTAGATACGTTTGCAATCGCTTTTTCATCTCCGTTCGGATAACGATAGAACAATGCAGCACCAATACCGATACTTGATTCATCGCAAGCTATCCCGAAACGAAGCGTAGGATCAAAGTGAATCAATAAGGAATCGGAGTAGAGAAGTTCTTTTGACTTGTTAAATTCTTTTGCTTCTACTGAACCCCACTTCCAAAAAACATTAGTTTGTAAAAGTTTGTAAAGATCGTGATGTAAACAAATCTTTGGGTGTTGGCATGTCCAGGACTGCATCTACCTTGGAGCCTTTAGGTTAAAAATGAGCGCGACCCATGTGATTCCACACAGGGTTTAGTAATCTCACATTTATTTTTGCAGCAACGCAAACCATTTTCGGACAAACGCTGTAATAATTGTTTGAGATTATGAAGGTGATCTTCTGCATTCTTTCCACTTTATGCCACCACATCTGAAAATTACTAAGAGATCTTTAGTGATGTGGAAATTGCGAAGGGCAAAACTTTTTGTTGTAAAACTCCCGATGTGTACTTAACGCTAAGCGTTTGTATAATTGAATTTGGTTGTAAGCATCAGCCAAATCAATTTTTGTTAATTCAAATCCGCCGCCTAGTTTTTGCATTAATTCTTCAGGAAGTGCGAGTGGATGACGATGACTTTCAAGTTGAGGATTTACTGTAACAGAATAATCTCCACAGATTGTAGATGTGCACCAGAAGCATTGTTTTAACCTGTTTTTCGGAATGAGACTATTGGTGTACCCCAATCATTAAATGGAACTGTCCAGATTCCTTTCTTTAAACCAGCATCTAAGGCTTGAGTCAAATCGGATTGTATGGCAAAAGGTACCAAAATTGGTTTGCAAAATATGGGCTTTACTTCAAGATTAAAGTGTATCTCCAATTTAAAATTCTTGAGACATTCCAACTCAGGTTTGAAAAGTTCACCATAGTCATCGCATAACTTCGTACATGCTTCTTCTAATTGCAAATTTTGCTCATTGGATGAGAGCGACTAAGATGTCACATTCACGCTTGTTGATGAGCTGCAAAACAAAATCTTGTTAATTGATATGTTTAACGTAGCAATGGCATTTCTGCCAAGAAAGTTCAATTTAGAAATGTTTGTGGCAGTATACAGAATTGGTAATCCGTCTCCCTGTCAGAGTAGTTTAGGCAACAAACGTTACTAAAACGGGCAGTAAATGCTTGATAGCAGATTGAAATTTTAGAGCGAATTGTTGAAAATCTGGTTTGCCCAACTTGTTCCAGACTTCTTGTTAAAGAAAATTGCCTCCTATTGCAGTGTCCAATTCCATACGAACTTCTTGAGAATTGATGTAGAGTAAGATTTGCAACTTCGGAACTCTACAAAAATTATCTACAGCATTAGTAGCATTACAAACAGAAATGATTTTTGCCGTTTTTGTTGGCGTTTTGCTTTTCTTTTTCCGGCAAACAGATTCCAAATAACCTTGAAGCTTACAATAATTGCAAGTAGCGTTCTTGAAATAACAATCGAGTGCCAAATAACCTGCTTTTCCGCAACAATGGCATTTGCCTTTATCTTTCTCAGTGGATAAAGAAGTGGCAGCTTTCTTATAAATTCGCAAAAAACTTTTTACTTTTTGGACGCGTTTGTGAATCGAGCCAAACACAGTTTCTTTGGCTACTTTCGCAGCATCTTCAGTTTCAGTTGCAACTTCTCTGGCACGTGTAAACGTCAATTAATCGGCGTTGATTTTAATAGTGCTTTCAAAATTGCCTCATTATTGATCGAGCAAATGAAACGAGTACGTAGTGCATCATCCAAAGAATCGGTGATTGAACTGAAATCACATGTAGCGGCCGCTTGGCGTATGCGAGTAGCTAGCTCTTGAATTGACCCGCCTGGTCTTTTTTTCATTTCATTCCAGAATCTGAATCTTTCTCTCACAAGGAAACGTTTGGGATCAAATTGTTTCTTCATATAATTGGTAATTTGTTCCGTGGTTAGGTTGTTTATGTCTTTCAATGGGGTCTCCTGGGCAGCCAGATTTGGCAGCATTTTGTAGGTGGTTGAGGTTTGATTCGTTAGAAAAATCATTGCTGATTTCTCATTTGGCACAGAACGCGCGTTTGCAAACGTGCAAAACCCGGACCAATAACCTGACCGCAATTCTGAAGTAGAGTGAAAAGCACGAAAATTCGGTGTTGCTACTGCGGTGGTACCTACGTACGGTTGAAAGTACGTACCTACGTACGGTTGAAAGTTCTTAATCACCATCTTGTTCTCGCCCACGAATCAAATCTTTCAGAATTTGTAGTTGTTCTTTGTAACGACGTTGCTGTTCATCGTAACGACGATCTTAAGAAGCAATTTGTGGCTGCAAAACTTCGACAAGCATTTCCATTGCGTAGTTTTACTTTTCTCTTTTCCTCGTCGCCAAAAGTTTCTGTTGTATTTTTCAGCAGAGTTATCTAAATTCCCTTACTCGGTAAATTAACAAAGTGACCCTTTTGTGAAGCGAATACACGAGTAAATCTATTTTTTTTTATTTTTTTTATTTTACTAGTCTGAAATAGCAGTTTTTATAGTTTTATAATAACGTTTAAAGTGCGAAAATAAAAACAATACAAATTAACTGAAACTCACGATCACTAGATAAAGAATACGCGCTAGCTCGCGCTAAAATGAATAGTGATACGCGTTAGAATTCGATTCGCACTAAAGTCAAAATACACAACACAAAATTTGTGATCATTAAAAGAAAATTCTTGAGCAGAGAATGCTTACAATATTATTTTTTGAAAAAAATAAATGCCGTAATAATTTATGATGTCTTGTTAAAAAAAGAAAATAGAATTTTATGTGAAGGAGTCATAAAGCAACATAAATTACTTTAAAAACAACTATTTTGAGTAGGAATTGAACTCAGAGTTAGTAGACTACGGTTAAAGTTAGAGTTTGCGTATTAATTGGCGTTAGTGATAAAGGTTAAGGCGCCACCACGCCTGCAAGTATTCCTATAATTCGTTAGTTTTATAACAAGCAAAAATTTACTATAAAAAGATGAGTAGGGAATCACTCTTAACTTTTTCACTGCACCAATGCATATAATCAGAATCACTTTTGCCTGTAATATATTCACTTGATCAAAAAAATGCACACGTACAAATGGGGTAATTTGGCCTCTTACCATCGAGGCAAATGACGCATTATTGTGCAAAAGTACAAAGACTCATTTAATTTTGACCAATATCACATTGACACTTCGCTGTTTACAACCGCTTTGCGCTAATTTTGAACAGCTAGGACAAATACTGGTGAAAATTGACTTGGTAAAGTGCAAACAGTAATCAAGCTAGCTAATTTGGAAAAAATTTATCTTGACATAACACATTAGGAAAATTAATGACATTGTTTTGGGGCCTCAAATTGGTAATAGAAAAGGAAATTTTCTAATGAAACATTTAAAAAATCAGAGGTTTAGCTTAGGTTGGCGCATATCGCCCAAACAAAAGTGCAAAAATACTATTGAGGAGCAAAATCCTCCGCAAGACAGCTATTTCGACTATTAAAGTCTCGATGCTTGATAATTGTTTCCACTTTATCACGTCAATTTTTACCAGTAATTTTTAGGTTATTCAAAATTAGCGCGAAGCCGTTGTAGACACTTAAGTGCCAATGTGATATTAGTCGAAATCGAATGAGTCTTTCTACTTTTGCATAGTAATATGTCATTTGCCTCAATGATAAGCGGTTAAATTATCCCTGCGTGTACATTTTTTCGATCAAGTAAATATATTACTGGCAAAAAGTGACTTTAGCTATACATTGAAGCAGTGACCGATTTAGGAGGTGATTTTCTGTTCTTATAGTGTTTCTTAATGGTACTCAGCGCAGCATCTGACACAAACCTAATGCATCATGTGCATACTACTACTGGCGATTATTCTTGTGATGTTACTTTCTAACGATTGTTGGTTTTAAATATGAACATCTAAATTATAATTTTTATATTTTTGAACGACGAGGAAACTATTAAATTTCAAGCACTTGCCGAGCGAAATGTTTACTTTTCGATTTTAATAATTTTCTTGATCTTTATGTATTATTTGTAGATTAGCTCAGATTCATTGTCGAGATTTTAAAGTCGAAATTTACTAAAGGTACTCAGTGCGTTAATTGATATAAGAGACATGAAACCTTTGAATGTTGCCACACAATGTATCTTATTGTAAGATATCCGTAAGTGGGCGAACTTACGAAACTTTTGTTTATTGTTCAGTATGAAAATCCGAAACGCGTTTCTGGCAACCATATATACTTTTTTGTGCTCATGATAGCTTTAACACAGACACTCGACAATAGTGAGCTTTATTGGGTGTTTTTGCAAAAATGGTACAATGCACAGATTCAAGGAGGTCACGTGTGCGGCAACTAAACGGTTTCTACGAACAAAAAAATCTTTAACATAGCAATAAATAAATTCAAAACGATTTTTATCTGGTAATATTCTGAGATAAATTTCAAAGATTACCGTTGCACTTAAAAGGGTGTCATCATGCACCTGACACAAATCAATCTTCACAATGAAAAAACAGGAACGCTTTTGTAGGATTAATGTTGATTACAATAATAACACATAAAGCAATGAATGGTTAATGACAATTACAATAAAGACGATCCAGGAAAGTCTCCAAGGCGGAGGTGTGCGATAAATGAAAATGTGCGAGGAATAATTAAACAAAGTTTTAAACTGAGATAAAGGCAAAAAAATTCGAAACAGTATTTTACACCATTACTTTCCAATACGCTCACAAAATGATAATATTGTAAGAAGCTTAAAATAAAGGTTATTGTTTTTCTCACATTTGTTTTTATGACCTAATATTTTTATTTATGGCAGATTACGTGCTGTTCATCTTCAAAAATTAAAATACTATATTCAAACAGTACAAAGCAATCATTAGGGTCCCAGAATAAACTCGTAACCTTAACTTTTGTACAGAGTAATCGCGATCTTCCCACCGTTTTACAATCATAAATGAAAACGAATATTCCTGTTTGCAATTTATGTAATAAAATTAATATTGATACAAAATGAATTAAAATATGATAAAACTAAAGATTTTGTTCAAAATGGGTGCCATTTAGTTCCACACAATTATTAATTAGAAAAATAGTGATGAATGTTAAGAGTTTTTGCATTATCTGTGTATACAAAAAACGGCGGGAAGATCGCGATCACGCCATATAACACTCCTACTTGGAAGTTAACATAGGTAATCCTAAATTTTTTTTAACCCAGCGCTTCTCAATCTTTTCAACACCGTGGCTGAAAAAACTTGAAACACAATTGTTGCGACACAATATGTTTAGTCTTCACTTTCATTTCGCACATAATTTCACCGGTTCGTTTCTTCACAACAAACAACAACCACAAAACCTGATAATTATTATTTCGTATCAAGAGCTTAAACTTTTACGTCCTAAAGCAGTTGTTGAAAGAAGAACTGGGGAGCTGAAGCTGGAGCCAGTTATTTTTAAAAGGTTGGAGCGGAGCTGGAGCTATAGATTTTATTACGAGCTTTAAACCCATGGTTAAAAGTAGGTTATTGCTTTAGAATCTTATGCTGCTGTATAATAGGATACAGAATCCGATGTAGCAGTCAATGTGATGACAGATGTTAAGTTTAAAATTGATTTAGCATTTTTTATAAGTTAAAAATACTTTATACTGATGCTACACTTCAGAAGCGTGTGAATTTGAATAAGACAAACAACAGTCCTGTGTAAAATAGGCAATGAAAACTGAATTAAGTAATTTTATTTTTGTTATTTTTTTAAAAGTTAAATTATTAAATTATTTTTGGACTCAGTGCCAATGTTTGTGTTAAAAATTAGCGCGACTTGTCAAGATTTAAATTAAAAAACTGCAGATATTTATTTGCAATTATAAACAAACAAATCATAAAGCATCTTTCCAAGAAGCATTTAAATGGCGCATAATTTTTAATGATTTTTATTAACCTATCTAAAATTAATATATGTATATCCTATCTCGCAGAAAAATGCAATCAACATTATGATTGCTCTGATAACTCAGACGAATTAAATTGTTCATGTAAGAAAGACGAACTTCAATGTTATTGCTACAAAAATAACCCTGTTGATTGCAATATTGTTGATAATTATGGAAAATTTATTGGATGCATTCCCGTTGAACAATACAATGATGAAATCCAGCAATGCTCTGATGGAAGTGATGAGAAGGATGAAACAAAAGCAATTGTATCTTGTGATCAATGTAATGTAAAAATCCACAGATTATATAAGGTATCTGAATGTGATAAAAATGATTTCAATTTATGTCATAACTCAACTTGTTATAATGTCTCTTCTCTTTATTGTTCTTCTATTGCTTGCAATGCAACAGATCTTATTTGTATGTCAAACTGTTCTATTAATTCAACCAAACAATGTAATCGTCCTTTTCAATGTAATGATGGTACTTTAGGACTTTCATTTCAATTTTGTGACGGTAGTGTAAATTGCTATGACAAAAGTGATGAAATTTATAATTCATGTGGTTTTAAATGTTCTGGTGTAGAATCAACTAGGAAATGTGTTTTGCCTCAACGTAATTTGTATGATGACGTTGCACAATGTAGTGATGAATCTGATCTTTGTAGAAACAACTCGTGTTTCCAATGTTTTGATCGACGTTTGTTGATTTCATCGAAGCAAGTTTGTGATGGTGTATTTGATTGTTATGACTGGTCTGATGAGTGTTTGTGTGAAATTAATTTTGACATAGATCATTGTAACACTAAGTTTTTTTCTTGCACGTTGTTTTCGTATAATAATAAGGTAGAACACAATATCAACGCAAGCTCTTTTCTTGATAATAAATATATTACCAACGTCAATTATGGTAGTACAAAATCAACAAAAACATGTCAAACTCGATTGGACGATCATTGGGCAGCAACATTATGTGATGGTCGGCCAGAGTGTAGTGATCTCAGTGATGAATGTTATTGCTCAAATCCACCTAGGTTTTGCAATCACACTTGTCATAAAAATTATAACATCGGTGATCGATATTGTGATGGCATAGAAAATGACTTTTATAACATCACAAACAACTCAACTTGTCAAAAAGGATACGAAGAATTGGATTGCTCAAAACGCTTTATCTGCAAAGCTGAAAATAAAATTAGCATTGATATTGACCAAATATGTGATGGAAAACAAGACTGTGATGATAATTCAGATGAACGCAATTGCGAAAATAATCTCAAACGTTTATTTTCATCAGAATCAGAAATGATTGCTAATCCCGTATTAAAAACGTGTTTTTGGGTTATGGCTATTTTGGTTATCAGTGGCAATTTGTACGTGATTATTTCAACATTTCGATATTTTAAAACCGCAAACGTACTCAAATCAATAAAGTTTCAACATTTGATTGTTATTAACATTTCTATTGCTGATTTCATTATGGGAATTTATTTGCTAATAATCGCATTTTACAGCGTTTATTATTCCGGTTACTACGGCCAAGTTGATTTTGAATGGCGATCCAGTTTATGTTGTTCAATAATTGGTAGTCTAGCAGTTCTATCGAGTCAAGCATCGTGTTTTTCTATGGTGTTTTTGACAAGTCATCGCTTGTTCACAATCTACAAACCATTTTCTACTATTTCGCCATTGATTTATAAACTGATATTTGCTTTAATTTGGTTGATTTCTTTTGTTATTGCTGTTTTACCGATTCTATCTCAAATGTCAAAATATTTTGTGCATAGCGTTGAGTTTTCAAACAGATTCACTCAATCATCGATTTGGAACAAAAAAAATATTACTAAGTTTGCTTGCCGCTTGGCAAAACTGAGCAACATATTGATTGAAGATATTGGCAATGATTGGGATTCAATAAAAAGTTTTTTTAAAAATAACTTCCCAGATTATTCACCCGGAGTAGAGTTTGGTTATTACGGTCAAACTAGTGTGTGCATGCCGAGGTTTTATGTTGTGCAAGGAGAAGACGGTTGGGAGTATAGTCTGGGAATTATTTGTATAAATTTTATGTCTTTCGTTTACATTGCTGTAGGATACATTATAGCGTTTAGAAAATCATTTGAAAGTCAAATAAAAATCGAAAGCGTTCTTAGAGATAAAAATAGATTAACTATGCAAAAGCGCATTTCAAGGATCATCATAACTGATTTTCTATGTTGGATTCCCATTTGCATTATGGCATTTGTAAAACTTAGTGGTTTTTACGTAAATGATGTTGCTTACATTGTCAGTGCTGGATTGCTGCTTCCAATTAATAGCGCTTTCAATCCATTACTTTACTCGTCACTTCTAAGTGAAATAGTTAATTTGAAGCCTTTTCTCAATTTTAAGAATCTCATGCTAAGAAAAGCAAGAAGTTAATTTGAAGCTTTTTCTCAATTAATTAAAGTAAAATATTTGTTTTTTAATTTAGTAACTGTACAAGTATGATGCATTAGCTCTTGGAATTTTTTTTGTTATTAATTACGTGAAAGGGTCAGCAAATTCTAAATTATGTTCTAATTGCATTATAAGCATTCTCCTTATTTCATTATAAACTTACGTATGTACTGTATGTAAACTCTTGTTGTAATCATTCTGTTTGTTATGAGAAATTAATAGTTTTCCCCTTTTTTAGAATTTGCTGATTTTTATTTCCTAGTTTTTTTATTTCGTTTTTCTAATTCTTTTATTTAAACTCTATCTGGCCTACCTATATTATTTTTGCTTTCTTTTTGGCATCTTTTTGTCTCGGACAAGGTTTTTTAATATTTATTCGAATAATGCCGTGGTTCCCAACCTTTTTTAGTCACGCACCCCATTCAAAAAGCTATCAAGTTAACGGACCCCTAAACTTTTAAGAGTGACCCTCACAAACAATTTTTGCAAAACTAAGCTTACATTTAGAATATTACCGTTTAAATGCAATTTTGTAATCGAATAAAATTAAAATTGCTCAAACATAAAATGGTACATTCAAAAATCATTAGAAAAACAACTTTAAACAAGTAGGTTACAGGTACATTGAATTGGAAGCAAACAAATAACAATAAATGGGAAAATAACAATGATGCAAACAAATTTAATGGGAAGCCTGTTGTTGTGTTTTTTGCACCAAATCACTGAATTGTGGGTGGGTTTTTGACAAAGCTACACGCATATCATGCTGAACGTCCATACGATTTCTGTGCTTAGTTTTCATGGTCACAAGAGCCGAAAATCCAGCCTCGCAGAGGAACGTTGTTGCAAAAGGAATCATAGAACGAATTGCTTGCTTTGCCAGAGATTGGTAGGATTGCTGTTGAGAGCACCAAAATTCTTCCAGTGTTTTAGTATTAAATTCAATTTTTAAAAGCTCGCTTGCTCTCAAATCAATAAGTTCTTCTTTGTTGGGATCTTCGTCATTAATACCGTTCAAATCAATGAGAAAAGGATTTCGAATCCATGCTTCACTCTTCAAGCTATCTAAATTAAAATATCCTTGGAAGAAGGTTTGTAGAGTATCCAAGTGTGAACAAAATTCCTTTTTCATAGAGATAAAAATTTCACATTCTTTTTTAGTTTCATCCTTCAAGATAAGATCTTCTAACATTAGAAAATTAGCATAATTACCTGCTTGCAACCTACGTTTCCAAAGTGACAACTTGAGTAGGAACGCTTTCAGTTTTTCAGCTGAATCCATTATTGTCACACCTGGTCCTTGAAGCGCACAATTAACATTATTGATGTGGCCAAAAATATCAGCTAAATAGGAAAGGCCGTACAAAAATGATTTAGACTCAAAATTTTCGTAAAGGTCACTTCTTTTATCTTTCAGAAAAATTGACATATCTCGTTTGAGCTCGTGCAGTTGTTTTAAAACTTCGCCTCTGGAAAGCCAACGTACTTCTGAATGATACAAAAGCACAACGTGATCTGATCCAAAATCCTGACAGAGAATTTTGAAGATACGATGATTAATAGCTCGGCTTCTGACAAAATTAACTACTTTCACACACCGACAGAACTTCTTTGAGGCTTGGTGGTAAAGTTTTTGCTGTTAAAGCATACCTGTGCAGCATGCAATGAGTGACATTTACATTAGGAACTTCGTTTTTAACCAAAGCGGCAAACCCAGATTTGTTTCCAAGCATAGCTGGAGCTCCATCCGTGCAAATAGAGCCTAATTTCTTTTTCCAGTCAAAGTTTTGCTGGACAAAAAATTTATTTACCATTCTAAACACATCGTTAGCCTTTGCGGTTTCCAAAAAAGGCTCACAAAACAAAAATTCTTCTTTGATTTTATTGCCATTAACATAACGCACAAAACTTAAGAGCTGACTGCAGTAAGAAACATCAGTGCTCTCATTAAGCTGCAAGCTAAATGCGAATGGGGAAGATGCCAATTCTTCCATGACTTGTTTAAGAATATTTTCTGAAATATCATCTATTCTGGATTTAATAACATTATTTGACATTGGTATACTTTCAAGTTTTTTTCTCTGTTCTGAGCCACAAACTATTTCAGTCATTTCTAAAGCACAGGGTTTAATTAGTGTTTCGGCAGTAGTGGGCGGCTTTTTGTTTTTGGCAATCTGATAAGCAATTTTGTAACTTGCTTCAAGCAGAGGCTTTCCTGTTGGAATAAACCCATGCTTATCTAAAGTACCGCCTCTTTCAAATCTAGCCTTTTTTTGCAAAAATGCATTGTGACTGTCAGAAACGTTTCCTGGATGATTAGATATTAAGTGGTCCTTTAGCTTTACTGGCTTCATGCTACTATTAGCTAGAACTTTTCCATACAGGAAACATTGAGGTTTTTCTGTACCATCGCGATCTACTATAACAGTAAATCGTAATGATATGTATTCGTTGTTATATTTTCTCTTTTTCGCAGCCATTCCAATTGGTTCTTTTGCTAAATTTTGTGCCTAACCTGCTGCTTAATAAACTACTAATGTCTGAAATGATACAAATTTTTGGTGTTCAACCAAGAGAAAGTGTGACATCATAAAGACTATAATTCAACGTGTAATTTTATTGCTCCGCACTCAGATAAACGTCATAATCGGCACAGAAGAGAAAGCAAAACCATAACTCTTTAAGTTAATTCTGTCAAATTTGCAGTGCACTTGCGGCCCCCCTGCTACCCATCCACGGACCCCCAAGGGGTCCGTGAACCCCTGGTTGGGAACCACTGGAATAATGGCTTTAGCTACACAATAAAAGATGTGATAATTTTTTAAAGGTTGCAGTCTTTATATTGGGAACTCTATAGTTAACTCTATTTTATCTATGTTTTTTTTTTTATTCTACTATGTCGAATTACAAAAACTTTTAACCCCTATATTTTTATTTCAAAATTTAATTGTGATCCTAATAAAAAAATTTGCAGAGTATTGTATGTAGCCTATTCTTATAATATCGTATGGTTTGAAATAAACAGTGTTTGCGTTTACTATTTGTTTACTGACTTTAGTTAGGTCGTAAAATACAAGGTTGCAATAAATTATTTAGTATTTAATTTTAAGTCAAATAAAAACTTTTAGATTATTGTAAAAATGCTTAATTTTAAAATTTACTACGTTTACATTTGCGGTTAATTACTGAAAGCAACTCTAATATAAAAATATAACAAAATTTGACCTGATAAGATAAGAAGAACATCCGAAAAGACTTATTCCTTTTTATTCAAAAATAAATTAAAAATTTTATAAGTATAACTACTGTTAAGTTATTTTCATTTAATCGTTTTATCAAAGTCGCATGATAATTACGATAGTTTGCAATAAATCAGTTCTTCGCAACTGGTTTGCTGTGGCACAGTAGTGAGACGTAGGACAACGCTAGGTCTGCCGCAACATAAGAGTAATGTAAACATTTTTTTTGGTAATAAAAAAGCTTTTAATTTTTAATTTAAACTTTGCAATTGCTGGACAATTGATTGACTGCAAATCTTAGCAAGGGTTTTTAACTCAATTTTATCTGGAAGCTTCTAAGTGTGCCTTTAGTAAAAAAAGATTGCAAAGCGATATCTTAGGTCAAAGGTGACAAACATGCGGCCCGCAAATCGGTTTGACAAAATCAACTCTCTATATTTCAGGATATCAAAAACAAGCAGCTGGAGCTTGATGTCTTTTCTATTCTCTTCAATATTGCACCCACTTCTGCACCCCCTGAGTTCCAACTTGAACTCATAATACTGCAGAGAGATGAACGCTAAAAGCTATTTATTTAAACAAACCGTTGCTTGAATTCTATTGCGTTTATATATCAAAGAAAGAGTTTTTAAACTTGAGAGCTTACGTTTTAAAATGGTCATCAGTTTTTGGAAGCACGTACGAAAAATGTTTGTTTTGAGCGAAGCAAACATTGCAGGATCTTTTTATAAACAAGCTGAGAGACAATTTAACCCTGCGGCAAAGATTCATAATAGACCATGCGTCTGACTTCAAAAAATGCTATCAACATGAATTTGGCTTTGGACTTTGACTGCCTTGTTTTTTGATTTGTAGTCATTGAGAACTCTTCCGATGGAAACTCTGAGGTTTGGTCTGGGTCATACTCAAAAACTCATGTTTTATCACCGGTAACAATTTCATTTAACAAGTCAGATTAGCAAGAGATTTTCCCAAACGGACTTGAAATTTGAGGCTTGTTCCTTGTTCTGTTCTCATTACTAAATTATCAAGCAAAAAAATTGTAAAACAACAGTAAATATGTAAACTATTTTTTTCACTCCTGAAATGCTAAATAAACGTTACAGTAAGTTGAAATTGCGGTTAAATATTCTCAAGAAGTTATTAAATCATTTGCCACTTAACTTAGTCTTATAGCTCAACTAAAGCTTATACAGAAAGCAGAGTCCTTGAACTTTTATGACACACCTCGTACCTATGCAAACAATTCTTTTCTAAATTTAAAATCACAAAAAGTTGTTACAGATCAAGACTGACGAAAATCTTTGTATGCCCTTGAGAATTGCCACATCGTCAGTTCGACCTAATACTAAACGCTTAGTAAAGCAAAAAGTTTCCCCAAATCTCACTTAAATTTATATTAGAAAAGCTAGTTTAATTTTTGATTAAATGTTTCTTAGTTGCTTTGTATTGTTTCATGTTTAAATATTAGGTTAAATAACTTCAGCTGTATGGTTTGCATTGATTTTTCAACTATTCCGTGTCTTACGTCTTACGCGTAAATGTCTGCCACAATGGTGATGACTAACTGGTTTTTAATCAATGGGTCTTTTGTTCTTGCGCTAAATAATCAACGATGCCTTGTAGTGCATTTTCGCGCGGCTGTTTGGCATCCAGTGATGCCACTTTGTATTCGGACAAGAGCTTTTTTCTTGGAACGGTCATAAGCGGAGTGATAAAAAAGAGATCAACTTATAATAGCAGAATTTTGATGGTACTTGCTGCTAGTGATTATTAGTCCCCTTGGACATTGGCTACTTCTGGTAGCAATTTGGTAGTCTTATTGAATTTTATTTTGCTCGTCCGCCCAACATCGTAGGTGAGTGTGTGGGCAATGTGTTAACGCGCTAAAATTAATTCATGTAATATTTGTTTGTAGAAAACCGCTTTCCGACTAACGTCTCTATTATTGTTTTGTTTAATAAAATAAAACCATAAAGTTTGGTGCTGGTCGTGAGGCGCGTTTATAGTGACGCGCATAAAATTTGTCGCAGCAAACATGTGGCCGCGAACGCTTAATTTGTTGTCACGAGCATTTCAAATTAAATGCTTCTGACGAGAAATTAAGCGCTCGCGATGGCAAATCAAATGCTTGCTGCGACAAATTTTATGCACGTCACTATATGAGGAGCTGGACGAAAACGAGGCAATTTTGCGACTCCGTTACACCGTGTATATTTTTGTAATTCTGATTTCTTGCATTTATTTAAAGAAATTTTTAACATAAAACACCAGAGTATTTATACGAGTGGCACTTTAAAGGTCCGTTTTCACTACGAGCGTCGGCCGAATTATTCTTTGTTTGTTTATTGATTTTTTTGAACGCTCTTAGTGGAAACAAGCCTTTAGGTGAAAACTAGTTTTTAATTTTTTTGTTTGTTGCTTATTACTGTTTGAACAATTACTTCTCTTTCGCTTTTAGATTCGAGGGTCTATCTTTTTACCACCCCGAAAACTGTAGGCTACGACATCGTCATTGTTCGCCTAAAGAATTTCATCACTTCAGTTACCGGGACTCACACCGAGGAGATTAACAAATCAAACTTGAACTCGAATAAAAATCTTTCCAAGTTTGCAGTCAAAATTAATGAGGCATAAGATAAAATAAAACAAGCTTAATAAAAATTTTAGCTCAGCGGTTCTCAGCCTTTTATGATTCGTGTTCCCTTTCCAGATACTCTCAACACCCATTCAGCCTGCTTAAAATATTGTTTCAAAAGAGTAGTGAAAACTAAAAAAAATACTTTTATCTCCGACGTCAACCCCAAATTATTGGGAATGTACCTACCCAGACCATCCTAGGTCAGGCTTAATTGCTTACACACTGTCGTTGGTTTATTCCGTTCCACAGTACACAGGTATGTTAAGGTACCCACAGCAGCCTCTCAATATGGCGCGGAGGAGCACATTGCTGACCACATCTTAACATCCTGCTTTATTTTTCATCATTCAAGTAGAAGGCTTGGTATATAATCAGTTGATGAGGAGATAGTGGCCAGGCTGTACAATACCAGCACTAACATCTAAAAAGGCTTCCCGATACAAAGAAAAAGAACAATTTTTTTTTTCGTTTCTAAAAAGTTAATAATTATGTGTTACAAGGGCCAACAGACCGATCCCTGAGGAGGCCACGAGGCATTTTTCCGGGGGCCACGAGCAGAAGGCTTACGGGTTTTGAGAGTCTCTGGAAAGGAGTCACGAACCATAAAAGTTGAGAAACACTGAGCTAAAGTTTCTATTAAGCTTGTTTTATTTTATCTAATGCTCTATTAATTTTAATCACTGTTGTTAACTCGATAGATATTTATTCGGTTTCAAGTTTGATTACGCGTTCTACTCTACGCTGTAAAAATCGAAAGCCTATATAAGCAACAATTTAAACTTTTTTAAAAGATTAAAAGTCTACCACAAAACGATAAATAAAATTAAATAAAATAAGTAATGAAACTGGCGGTCATTAACAAAATAAAATTGATTTATTTAATGGGTTCAAGTTAAAAAAGAGAACGAATATTAAATGACCACTCAATTCTTCATTAATTCTTACAGGACTTGTTTGTTCATTGCAGTGCTTGTCAACCTTTTTTGAAATCGTACACAATTTCAACGTTTACTTTAAAGCTTGTACACCCCAGTCGTCACAACACAATGCACTGAAGTTGCATCAATCTTAATGGGAAAAAAATTAAACACCAGTTAAGAAAAATCTTTATTTATAGCAATTCAACTGTCATTTTATGCGAACGCTGCTGTTAAATTATCAGCTATTTGAGAAAAGTGAGGTAGTAATCTCGTTTTAAATGCTTCTCTTATCAACGTATCAACATCCCTGATTGAGCTTCTTTTCTTTGATTTAATTTCAACCAGAGCAGAAAATCCTTGCTTGCAAAGGTATGTCGCGGGCATGAAAGCAAGGATGGAAATAGCTTTTTGAGCAAGATTTCGGTATTCATGAACTTCAAAAAGCGATACCCAAACTTCATTGTAGTTTTTAAATGATTTGAACTCTGCCTCAAAGTCCGATTGAAGTTTAATAATTTTATTGATTGGCGATCCAAAATCAAATTTTGCATTTGTAAACGGCTGCACGATCCATAACAGAGAATTAAGATTCAAAGAATAATCGTCTGGAAATAGGCTCCAAAATTTTGCTGTAGCTCATTGAGGTGCTCATGAACAAAGGATTTTACCTTGACTTTAATGTTAAGATTTTTGTTTTACCATTTATTAATCTTGATAAAATTATTCACAGATTCAAAATGTGAAAAATTGCATTTTGTTACATTACTCTGCCATAATTTTAAAGGTGATTTAAAAGCTTGAATCTTACTACTAACTTCACAAATACGGCATACTTTTCCTTGATTCGATAAATTCAACTGATTTGTGCTTTTAAATACTACTGTTCGATGGGAAAATTTTGCGAGCCAAAAGATATCTTCAAAATTTGCAACGATTGGGTGTCTTTCTTGACTAAGAAAAGTAGACAGCTCATTCCACGGTTAAAATACTTGCTTTCAAACTTTTCCTCTTGATAGCCAGCGTATTTCAACATGATATAACAACTTCAGTTCATTTGTTTTCTAATCTTTGCACAGTTCTGAAAAAATTCTACGTTTCTTTGAATGAGAGCAGACAAAATTTACAACTTTTATGAGATTGCTAAGAAAAATCTCCAGCTCAAACCTCTAATTTTTATAATGGTTTAATTTTTTTACAACGAGGGCCTCTCGATGAATCATGCAATGATTTGCAACACAATCTGGTGAACTATTTTAGTCTTTGAACAACTCCATTAGTAGAAATGTCGTGATTCGGCATACCGAATGCGTGGTTGCGGCATGCTCGGCTTATGCTTTGTTTTATCGGTCGTGCCCCGCTTTTCATAATATTCATCGTGTGAAATTTTGTGCGATGGCGTTTCTGTGTCCCGATTTTGTGTGACGGCGTTTTTGTGTCCCACGGTGGGTGATTTGTACATTCAGTCATACTCGCTATAGATAGTTACGTGGCTGTGCCACTCAGGAGACAGGCGACGAAATAACGTGATTCCGTACTAAAAAAAAAATAACTCTAACCCTAACCCTATGCATAACGTGATAGCGCTATAATAAATTCAATAAAGTTTATTCGATATTGGTTTTGGTTATACTGTGTTAGGGTTAGTTTAAAACAAAAAACTCCTAATCTTAACATTTTTGGTGACCCCGACGTGATGTAGTAATTGTATGTAAATAATGTAAATGTAAATAATTGTACATAATTTAAATACTTGTAAAAAAATTTTTTTAACAATTGGCGCCCATGTTTTAACTTTGGTTTAAAAATAATATAAGAAAGATTTAAAAAAATAAATAAAAAAAAATTATATATATATACGTATAAGTAAGTATAACTTGTATAATAAACGATATAATATACAATAAGTAAGATTTAACTTGTATAAGTAAGGTTTAACTTTGGTTTCGTGCCCGACGACGTTGATCAAAGGTAAGAAATAATTTTTTTGCTTTTATTATTTTCCACCTTGTTGCCAATCCTATGTAATGATCGCCGATCATCGTTTCTCTATTGTTTTTGCTTTGTTATTTTAATGAACAGTCGGTAACAAAGTTCTAAATTAAATTCTCGAAAAACTAATTTAAAGCCTATTTGAAAAATCATTAATCGCCGCCAATTTCCGCCATTGAACAACCTGGTTTTTACTGCTAAAAATAGTAAAAATAATTTGGCTTTAAATTTTAATTTTAAACTCATGCCGTTTTGGTCAACATTCTGCAGCGTACAACGTATCTCTAGTGTAAAATCGCATTTTTTTTCTTTTTTTCTATGCCGCGAACAACTCAAAATTGCAAATTGTTGATGGCCTGTGATTTTGTTAGCAATATTTCTTTTATTTTAATGGACACTGAATCATCATATTCGTTGATCAGTCCTTTCAAACATGAGCCTAAACTAGTCCAGACTTTACTATTTTATATTCTGCGACATCCAACGTTATCCAAACGTATGGTAAACAAACCTTAAAAATTAATTTTAGTTCTTCTAAAGACTATACTTTGGATTTTATAAAAACCGATTTGAATTTTTTTTGACTATCGGACATGATTTTTTTTGATTTTTGTAGGCTTGGTGTTGATGCAAACAAACGCTGTTTGATTGTTGCTCATAACAGTATTGTTATTAATTTAAATATTATTGCTTCTTTTCTTTCAATAGACAGAAATGTACTTCAACATCTGCGGCAACTGTGACGAAGGACTCACGGAAAGCGCCGTGCGAAAACAATTTATACAGATACGTCCAACAAAGCACACTCCGACGCATTCGACTCGATCAACGGGATCCTTCTTTTTCGTCGTACAACATATCAACAAAGACAATTACTAGATCCGATCGAGTTATCCAACCCCCATTCGCTATCGAAATTAAGAACCATATCTTATACACACTTTTCTTTTTGCTTTTCTTGATTGTTTTAATTTTTATTTTTTGATGAGTCGAAGTTTTCTCTTGCTTCTATTGATTAGGCATTTTCTTTTTCATAATTTTAATTTTTTGTTTGTTCCATTGACAATTAGAGCGTATCTGTAATATTCTTTCTTTTCAAATCGTCTGTTGTTGCATTTCCAGTTAGAAAAAACTTCTAATTTTGTTTCTTTTCAACGTTGGGCAAATTACACCCGACTGAACTTTTATCATAAGCATTAGGCAGACCTAGTCTTGCGATTTGGCTGGTGATGTCATCACACAACTTACCTGCCCACCAATTAACGCAACTTTCTGGCCTTGGTTAGCTTTTGATAACGAAACGAAATCTCCTCTCTTGCCTTTGGTTGAGTATGGACGCAACCAAGCTGGTAAACCGCGGATAGGCCAACTTGTAAGTCCAAACTTTATTATCCAAGGCGAGCATCGTATTATAAATATTATCACTCTGGGAGAACCGTTCCCTTTTTTGAAGACATTCGAGATTTATTCTTTTTTCTCTGTAAAAGGTTTTTGCAAATATACATCAAGCCGTGTCGAAACACATAACCGTTTGACCGATTTAAATTCGTTGCTGGCAACTATTGCCCAGACTGCTGTAGATAGCGATAAATTACAGCAAGCCATCTTCAAGCAAGTGAAGTTTACGACGCTAATTTTCCTGTTATCACAAACTCTGTGCGTCATTTTGCCCGACATATTTTTCTTTTAGCCCTTAAAGAACTTTCCACACCTTTGATAACCATCATGCTTCTTCTAATACAAATTTTAACAACAATGTGAATTTTAGTTCTTACGTTGAAATGTGTTTAAAAAAATATCTTCCAAAATTGTTGTCATGTGCAATTTTTTTTGTGTGTCTTGCTTTATTGTACTGTCGCTTCTTTTATAGTTGTTATTTTAATGCATGCTTAATTCAATTTTTCAGACTGTATTAGTTTTTATATTTATCAATTAATTATGCAGATCGTTGTCGACTATGTTTGTTTTGCAGTGCTCAGCCGTCGTCATCTTACACAATACCGCCACCTCACCACCATAACTTCACAACTTCAAACGAACTTCCGAATTGCACCGAGCTTCATTTACAAAAGAAGATTTCAATTGAAGGACTTTTTACCAAATATCCAAATACAACTCAACTACTAAAATATCGAAGATGCAAATGAAGAGTACCAACAGTTCCAATTTCTCGATGGAGCACTTTTAACATCTCCTTCAGACAACTTGATTATTATAATTGTCTTAACTGTTGTTAAATATTTTCAAAAGTACTTTTGGCTTTTGGATTTGTTTGTGATGCTATGTCAATTTTTATAATTTTGATTTTATGTATAATTATATCAAGTTATGGATTGAAAACTACATGACTCATTTTATATAATTTTCAACAATCATAAAATATAATATATCTGTAAAGGTGACTAAAGATTTATCAATAACGTTTATATTAGAAATAGAAATTAATATTGAAAACATATTGGAAATATTTTTATTTTTGGCAATATAAACTGTCTTAATGGTGCGATTCGAAATTACGGTATTTTCACAAACATTTCACTTACAATTTTACAACACTTACACTTCATCACTCCAATATTTCGTGTTTTACATATCACACACACAATCCCACATTTCCATATTATGTTTTTAATGTTTTAGTTTTTAAATTACTTTACTGGTTTCGAAAGGTAATTTGATTTTTCCTACAAATAAATCACGTCGGGGTCACCAAAATGATAGGATTAGGAGTTTTTTGTTTTAAACTAACCCTAACACAGTATAACCAAAACCAATATCGAATAAACTTTATTGAATTTATTATAGCGCTATCACGTTATGCATAGGGTTAGGGTTAGAGTTATTTTTTTTTTAGTACGGAATCACGTTATTTCGTCGCCTGTCTCCTGAGTGGCACAGCCACGTAACTATCTATAGCGAGTATGACTGAATGTACAAATCACCCACCATGGGACACAAAAACGCGTCGTCGTCGTCGTCGTTTGAAGGGCATCCACTCCAGGTCAGACACAAACAGGACTGGGGCCGAGGGTTTATTCTTTTAATACCCCAGACTGTTGCACTGCCTGGATCAGATGCTGGCAGTGATGTCATTAAGCCAGCATCGAGTTTCGTCATCCAAAACCGTCAGACCTCGTGCTCCATGTGGTGCCCGATGTATAGGGAACGCTGTTAGTACATGGTCTGCGGTTTGCTCAGAGGCACCACACTCGCAATTCGGTGAAGGAGCGAGACCCCATTTGTGCATGGACGAATGGAATCGCCCAACACCAGTCCGCAGGCGGTTGAGCCTAACCCAAGCTGCTCGGGGTAAGCCCATCCCAACAGGCCTGGCACCGGTCTCGGGCACAAAAGCACGGAGCCTGGAAGCATTTTCACAGTACTCCGTTTTCCATTTGTGATTTGTCCATTCAGAGGCGCGGATGCCAAGTCTGGCAAGGCCGCCCAAGAGATTCCGCGCAGCTAGCACAAACGGGCGTCTGGATCTTAGTCTCACTTGGCGAGTATCTGAGGACCCACTTAACAGACCATGCAAAATATGATCGGGGTCCACAGAGATCCACGGTAAGCCAAGGAGAGTGTCGCTCCCAGTCGGCGAAGCTCAGCTGGCTGGATGCCTGAGAGTACAGGTAGGTGGTCCGTTGGAGTGGGACGCAGGCATCCAGTAACTATGCGCAAGGCGTCATTCAAGACATTGTCAATGAGACGAGTGTGAGCACTGCGACACCATACTGGCGCACAGTACTCAGCTGTTGAGTAGAATAGAGACAAGGTGGCTATGCGTAGTGTTTTAGCACCAGCACCCCATCCCGAGCCCACGAGTCGCCTCAGCAGTGTGACGCGCGAGGAGAGTTTTTTGCGCAATGTCACTAAATAGTGACGAAACGTGAGCGATCTGTCCAGTTTTACCCCAAGGTAAGTAGGAGTTGGACAGAAGCATTTTCACAGTACTCGGTAAAAGTCTACCATTGTTGTAGACCTTTAGCTCACGTTTGGCTTCTCGGTTATTTAAGTGAAAGTCTGTCGTCACCGTTTTAGTGTGACTGAGCTTCAACCTCCAAGTCTGAAGATACGCTGAGAGTGTGGACATGTCTTGGCTTAAGGTCCCCTCCAAATCCTTCCAGTTTCCAGAAGAATGCAACCAAAAAAATGCAGTCACACAAAAACGCCGTCACACAAAATTTCACACGATAAATATTATGAAATGCGGGGAACGACCGATAAAACCAAGCATAAGCCGAGCATGCCGCAACCACGCATTCGGCATACACGAATCACGAAAGAACCTTGGATTGCTGCTGCTCCATCGGTTGTAGCTGATTTACACTTCTTCAAATAAAAATTATGTTCCTCAAAGAATTTGTTAAATTTATCAAATATGAATTGAGCTGTTGCAGAAACTTTAACTTGAACAGAGCACAAATAATGCTCAACAGTAGTTTTGGCTTCCGCATCAGCAAACTTACAGTAAGTAATAATCCGCCTCATCTGAGATATTGGTAGTTTGATCAAGTTGCAAGTCATAAGCGGGACTCTTCTTGAGGTTGATAATAAGTTAATTTTAGCAAATCTTTTGAAATATCATTACATCTACCCTTAGTTGTATTTTATGATAAAGAAATTTTCCTCACTTTGCTAACAGCCTTTATTCCTTCGTGTAAAATGTCAGCAGCAATTTCAAGACATGGAAGAACAACCGATTTGAACTAGGTGTATGGACGCTTTCGTTTCATTACAATATGAGCCATTTTTGCGAAAGCAAGCACTAAATCTTTATTTCCTTTTTTTACCTCACTCTGTAAAAGAGAAACTTGTTTCTGTTTATTATGCAGAAAGGCCTCAAAGAATGTCTTTAATTTTATTTGATGATTAGAATGCTGTGTTTTCAAATGTTTTTGTAGATGATTTAGGGCTTGTCGTCGTCTTCGTCGTCGTTGTTTGAAGGGTATCCACTCCAGGTCAGACACAAACAGGACTGGGGCCGAGGGTTTATCCTTTTACTACCCCAGACTGCTGCACTGCCTGGATCAGATGCTGGCAGTGATGTCATTAAGCCAGCATCGAGTTTCGTCATCCAAAACCGTCAGACCTCGTGCTCCATGTGGTGCCCGATGTATAGCTTCCCAAGCTGCTCGGGTAAGCCCATCCCCACAGGCCTGGCACCGGTCTCGGGCACAAAAGCACGGAGCCTGGAAGCATTTTCACAGTATTCCGTTTTCCATTTGTGATTTGTCCATTCAGAGGCGCGGATGCCAAGTCTGGCAAGGTTGTCAAAGAGATTCCGCGCAACTGGCACAAACGGGCGTCTGGATCTTAGTCTCACTTGGCGACCATTTGAGGACCTACTCCAAAGACCAAGCAAGATATGATCGGGGTCCAGAGATCCACGATAAGCCAAGGAGAGTGTCGCTCCCATTCGGCGAAGCTCAGCTGGCTGGATGCCTGAGAGTACAGGTAGTTGGTCCGTTGGAGTGGGCTCATTAGCTTTATTCCTCTGTAGTTTCCACAGCACTGTGCGTCCTCTTTGTTTTTATAGATTGGGATAAGCACACTCCTCCATTCTTCTGGCATCCGTTCACCCATTAATAGTCTGTTGAACAGTCTGGTCAAAAACTTTATCTCCATCTCTCCCATTCAGTTCCAAACTTCTACTGGCAACTCATGTGGCCCAGCCGCTTTACCTTTTTTCATCCTTCTTAGTGCATTTTTTATTTCTTCTCTACTGAAACCATTTATTTATTCGTTAGCGACTTCTGCTTCCTCTGTCCTAGGGTCTCTGTTATTTTCCTCGTTCATCAGTTTCTCAAAATACTCCTTCCATTTCTTTAACACTGCCTTCGAATTTACCATAACATTATCGTTTTCATCCTTTATAACCCTCAGGTGTTGTTCATCTTTCCCTGCTCTGTCTCTCTGCCTAGCCAATCTGAACAACCCCTTTTCACCTTCTTTTGTTTCCAATCTAGGATACAAATCTTCATACGCATGTCCCTTCGCCATTGCAACTGCCTTCTTTGCCTTACTCTTCTTTGCATATCTTCTTAGTATTTTTATCTCTTATATTGTCCCATACTTTCTTTGCCTCTTTCTTTTCTTTTATGCTCTTTTTAACTTTCTCATTTCACCACCATGTCTCCCTGTCTCCTTTTCGTTTCCCAAATGTCACTTCCAGTACAGTTTCAACTGTTTTTCTTATCATTTCTGCTGTTTTATCCCACTTATCAGGTAACCAATCCTTGCCTCCCGAAATCCTGGTCACCTCTTGTCCAAACGCTTCTTTACAGCTTGTCTTCTTCAGTTTTCACCATCGTATCTTTGGCTTTACTTTATCTGCTTTTTTCTTTTTCACCATGAGAGCTATTTTGCATACCACCATACGGTGCTGCTTTGCGACAAACTCATTCAATATTACCTTAAAATCGCACATTTCCTTCAAGTTCCTCCTTCTGCACATTACATACTCTACTTGGGTACTTTTTCCTCCACTCTTATACGTCACCCTGTGTTCATCTTTCTTCTTGGAATAAATATTGACAATAGCCAAATCCATCCTTTTCCCAAAATCCACAACCATTGATTCTTCCTTATTTCTTGTTCTAGCACCGTACCTCCCCATTATTTCCTCATCCCCTATGTTTACTTCACCCACATGCCCATTAAGGTCTGCACCAAGAACTATCCTATCTTCTTTTGATATACTTTCTATCAACCCATCCAGGTCTTCCCAAAAATCATTTTTCTTCTCCATGGTGTTGTTAACCTGTGGAGCATGTGCGCTTACTATATTTAGGATGAACCCATTTACCTCCAGCTTCATGGCCATTAGTCTGTCTGACACCCTCTTCTCCTCCAGAACACTTTCAGCCAGATCCTCCCTCAGCACTATCCTATCCCATTTTTTCTTCCATCAGCTCCGTTGTAAAATAGTTTGCATCCACCTCCAATGCTCCTTGATTTACTCCCTTTCCACTTTGTTTCCTGTAGGCACAATATGTCTGCATTCCTTCGCTCCATCATATCTGCCAGCTCTCTTCTCCTTGCATTTAATATTCCAAAATTTAAGGTATCCACCTTTATGAGTGAGAGTCTTCCTTTCCACACTTCTCGCTGCTTCTTCACTCGCCTTCCTCCTCTCGTTCTCCTCTTATTTTCATTATGTTTAGCAGTAGCATAATTTCCACAGGTGTCCTGCTATGCGACACCTGAGTCGGTCGTTGGTAACCCAAGCCGCAATCGATCCGGCATGGATTGATGATGATTATGCATTTTTCTGTTTTGGCGAAGAAGTTTTACGCCGGATACCCTTCCGGCTGCAACCCTCCTCATTTATCCGGGCTTGGGACCGGTATCAAGAGACATAGAAATGTGACACAAAAATGTGCCTCCGATGGCTAGGTTCCTGGGTTGCTTTGTTCAGAATATATTGTCGAAAATTTAATCTTCTTCTCCATGGAATAACAATCTCATCAATTACAATGTCCTCATCAGGTGTAACAAATGCTGAAAATTATTTTTCAAAAGAAACACTAAAGAATGGACCTTTGCGAAACATTCTCCTTGTTTGATTTTTTCATTGTTTGTCAAACACTGGGCCGGTCTAAAGTCCTGTTACACTTCTTTTTCAGAAAATAAGTGAATAATTAAACATCTAATGAATGTTTTTCTATTCCAGATTAAAGTTTTTGCTTTAATTAGGTTATATTAGCCATTATTGTCTAATTATTAAATAATACATTGCAGATGAAGCAAAAAGAATTGAGATTGCCGCTCTACTACGTGCACCACATACCGTAAGACGTCGGACATTGTCAAGGTTCTTAATGTGAGTTCTAAGACAGTACATAGAGTTTCACATCGTTTATCAAAAGGAGTGAACCTCAAAGATCGACCCCGCGAAGGCAGACCCCGAGTTGTGAAGACTGGGATCATAAGAAAAGCGTTTGAAAGAAATCCAAAACTTAAAATGATGCATCTCGCAAAGAAAGAGGGCATTTCGGTGTTCACTGTGAGGAGAGCTGTTAAAATTGAAGGGAGGAAAAGCTTGAATTTAATAAAAAAGCCTTTATTGACGGTTGCGATGAAACAGAAGCAACTTGAACACTGTCAGCGGCTTCTCAGCAATCTTAAGAAACATCGGAATCCAATCATCATTGTTTTACCATCGTGTTGAATCATCATCATGTTGTAAGCTTTGGTCAAGATGTCTCGGAGTCTGCCTTCGCGGGGTAGATTTTTTAGGGTTTCTCCTTCTGATAAATGACTTGAAACTCTATGTACTGTCATGCGACTCACCTTAAAGAGCTTGGCAATGTCTGATTTTTTACAGTATGTGGTGCACCAGTAGAGCGGCAATCTCAATTTTTTTGATTCCATCTGCAATGTGTTATCTAATAATTAGACAATACTGGCTAATATAACCTAATTAAAGCAATAACTTTAATCTGGAATAGAAAAACATTCATTAGATGTTTAATTATTCATTTATTTTCTGAAAAAGAAAGTGTAACAGGACTTTAGACCAGCCCGGTAGATCATACTAAGCAATGTCTGAAAACTAATTTTGAGACATACTTAAGAAAAAATGCATTGCATGTAAATTCCATGTTTTGCCCAATAATTTTTATGTTTAGCAAGTCTTACCAGGCCCATCCATAGTACCAATCCAAGAAAATTTTTAATTTCCTCAGCGTTAGTATCTGACCATTTATACAGTCTCAAATTTTTTGCTGGCGGATTGGAAGCAATAATTTGCTTGGTATATCTGTGGGTTTCCAAAACAATATTGTTATTATTTCATCATTAACTAATAGTTGATATATATTCACTGGGTTGCTTTCACTAAATAAATTTCCGTGCACTCCTTTTCAGTCAGAAAAGGAAAAAGACTACTGTCCTCCGGTATAATTGCCCCAGCAGTCATCAACGATCTTGTACCGCCTCATCTTCTTCATTGTCTTTGTCATCTACAGCAAAGGGTTGAAAAATAGCAGATAATACTTGGTCATTACTTTCAGAATTTTATTATCTGAAGAGCTTTCATCACCCGGAGCATTGCTAGGTAGTCAGTCACGGTGAGCAGCAGAATCATCTGCATCGAATTCAGAATCACTTTTGTTCAACAAGTCTTCTATCTCATCTGATGTAAACTTACGCTTGGTCATTTTCAGTTTACAGGCCCCTAAATCTGTCTAACAAAATAAATCAGCAGGCATTACTAACCTCTGCACAACATACCTAAAGATTAGACAAGATAGAAGCAAATGCAGCTTATTGACACCAAGCTGTCTTTCTCCTAGATGCTGCGGCTTTTAATCACGAGACTCAAAGCACGTGCAACTATGGTAAACGTAAAAAAATTTATGATTTTGCAAGGGATAACTAAGAAAATGTGGTTGTAGGCTCCAAAACCTACAGGGGAAGGGGACGAATAGCCCAACTACCGCTGTCTTAAATCTAAGAAACTGTGACTACTGTAATTTTGAATGCGCGAAATTATTACACCAGCGAGTAAATAACTAAATAATTAAATATAAAAGACGAGAAGTGCGAAGCGCTATGCAGCCTGCTCCAGTACACCAACAACAAGCAAAGAAAACGAAAACATACGCCGATGCAATATTTGCGATTCAAAAATTTTATAGGTCACCTAAAGCAATGTCATATATTAGAACTATTCATAAACCCAATAAGATGTGACTTACAAAATTAATCAAGATAGCGGAAACTTTCTTTATTAAGCGAGCGAGCCAAAATTTCCGTGCGCAATGAAACCCGTAACTTCACTAAATGAAAGGAATCTTTTGCGTGTGAAACGTGGTCCCGATTAGAATGACGTGTACCTTTCTAATTATTTAAGCGTAAACTAGATCACGAAACTAGGTCATACAAAAGAGAATTGATTTGGTCGCAACAGTGGTTTTGCAATATTTTATTCAAATGTGACTATTTTTTTATTGTTTGGCAGGCAGAGTTTTAGATGCAAAACGAAAGCTTTGAAATAAGGTAAAAACTATTAGTGAAATTTGTCAGAATTAAGAAACATAATGAAACAAAGGCAAAAAATAATGGCTTGCAAAACTGCAAGCCCTAAACTCTAGCGTAAAAATAATGTACAATTTAATTTTAGGAGCCATGGCTTGTACAATGCGAGCCATAATTTCACACAGGAGCCGCGACTTACACATTTGCAAGCCACCAAATTTACATGAATTTGCGCCTGGCCTCTAAGAAAACAGTGCAAAAAATGGCTGGGCAATCAAAGTGTTAAAAGGCAAAATTACCGCGAGATACAGAGTAAAAATATTTATAAAAAATTTTTTATATGTTTATAAGTTTTACAAGTACAATATAACACTGCATTCTTTTATTCCCTTAATATACTTTTGGAATCAATGCACGTCAATATAAGCATACAATGTTTTTTTACAATAAAAATCATTAAAAAATTTTTTTTCCTTTATTCAATGGTTTCTGGAAGTTGATGGGCTTTTATTAAAGAAATGTTTTTAAAATCTACTTGTTTTGTTGGCTGTCATATTTTACATATTATTTCTCCGCAAAAGCTTTTATAAAACCAAAACTATTTTCTTCCGTTGATGTAACCAACACATGTAGCTCGAAACAGGTATTTCCTTCAATTTCTTTAGAAATTTTTTAAAAACCTATCACAGTTTTATAAATGATGTCAAATATTTTGCAAGTTTCTCAAACGCTCTCGCTAAAAGGATTTTGTCCTGAATCTCGCATAACATTCAATACGCTTTGCATTACATTGGCAAATCAAAGTTTTACAGTCCCGGTAGATAGATTTAAAGTATAACTTTTTCTTCCAGTAGTAATTTGATTTTATGTTTAAAAAACAAACAAACAAAAAATTTTTGGTCGAATTCTTATTAACTTTTATAATGTGTTTACGCTCGGCAGAAAAACATCTTATTTTGAATTAAAAATTTTAAATAAATATCTCAAGTTAATTAAATAAAAGCTTATTCAATTTTATAGCCTTTACATGTATGTATAAACTTTCATTATGAAATAAGATTTCATAAGATATTCATCTGAAGTTTTTCTTTTTTAATACATAAATTGGCCAAATAAATTTTAGTGCATTTCTTTCTTAAGCAGTTTGGTTTTCGAACGATTTGAAATTCTAAACCTGTTAAGTTATAGAAAACGTGTAAAAAAGTCTCATTGATTCCTGTTTTTTATTTATGTCGCTTATTTTTGCTGTTTTTCATTTAGAATTAAACTATCAAATTGCTGTCTTGTAAGTTTTTTTTTCTTTTTTAGAAAGCGACAAAAAAACGTGCCGTTAAATAAATCAGCAACTTTTATTATTTCATTGTGTAAATTGTGAAAAATAGTTACAAATTTATATGGTAATCAATTAAATTTTGTAGGGAAAAAATTTTCGATTATCCGAACCTGAAATGTATACCGACAAAATTCATGTGCGACGGAATTAAAGATTGTGAGGATGGTTCCGATGAAATGGAATTTTCTTGCGCAAAGGATGAGTTTCAATGCAGCCAACGAATTGAAGGAGGAAGCGTGGTTGAAAATCTTTATCAATGTATTTCCAAAAATTATGTAAATAATGGATTTCCGGATTGCCTGAGTCTTAAAGATGAAAATTCGTAAGTTTAATATTATTTTCATTTTCAAAGAGAATATAATATCGAGTTGAAACCAAACAAAAACAACAAATATTACTTTTCTAAAGCTTTGATTGTGAAATTTCCCGAAAAAAATTTTTTCGTATGCCTGGTGAGCAAAGCCGAAAGGCCATCTGCCTAGATTACTCAAATCAGGCCGCCCCCAAGTGTGTGCCTTTTCAAACTGAAGCAAAGAGGTTGTCTTTTATAAATTGTTCAATTTTATAAACAATAAACTAACTTTGAAACCGTTATCCCAGAACTTTCATATTGAGATTTTCTCTGCTTCAATTTTTCTATACTAATACAAACATAGCATAATTTGTAAATTCTCTTTTCTACACTATTTTGGTCTAAAATAAAAATAAACAGTTTTATTTTTAACTTCATTTGACACAAGTAAAACGGTTGTAATCTAAAAGTGTTGTTTGGTTTTATATTAAAAGTGAAAACTTTTTGGTTTTCATTAAACACTCACGGAATATGTGTCGTCCAAAAGTAGTTTTTGAACGGTAAAGAAAACCTAAAAAAGTTGTGGTTTTTGTTTCTAAAAGATATATATAAAATTCAGGATTTACTTAAATTCTATTTGTGACTAGACTTTCCTTTTTGATCCATTGAATAAAAACGTTCGGTCATCTTGGCGAGAGAAATGAAAAGTTTTCTCTGTTTAGAGAAATTGAGCAATTTTTAAGCTTATCTAAACAAAATAATTCGTTAAAATCATAATATTTCTCGATTTTTGTGACCAGTTTTGACTTACCAATGATTTGATGTGGTAAAGCTCAAAAATATTTTTAACCACTGTGAGATTGATATATAATTATACACGTGCTTTATAAAATAATTTCTAATTTTCGACGTAGTGTTTAACAAAAACTTGATAATAATTAGTGATCAACAATTGTTGTCGTTAAGTGTTCACTCCGTGAAGTTTTTGACGATAAAAGAAGATTAAATTCAGTATGATGAATTGGATTACTTTATTTCTTTTAAATAATTTTTTTAATTCTGGAGAAAGTATGTTTTTCATCCATATCACAGTTGCACCTGGCAACACCAACATATTCATAAGCAGAAATATAAGTTAAACTAAAAAAAAACTAAAAATTTAATTTATAACACGAACGCTGACTTTTCTACTTCCGCAAACTATTTTCAAACGAAGCGAAAATAAAACTAAAAATCATTCAGCAGTGGCGGATATTGGGTGAGGCGAATGAGGCAGTTGCCTTGGGCCCCCCTTTTTTGGCGATATAGATTATTAGCAATTTTTGGCGATATAGATTTTTTCAAAAAGGCGATATAGATTTCTGTTAAAAAACTTTTAACAAAAAAGAATTTTATTAATATTAATTTTAGCATTAAAAAAATTAATCTATTATTTTCACATCAATTTGATAAAGTTTTCCCGGTTGTTCTAGAAATACAACCATAAGCACTCTTTGATCAATGATGGCTTTAGTACGGAGGAAACGGAGCGGCCTTATCAAGTGTCCCTAGGAAACGTTAAAATGGCCACCCCTAAGCAAATTATTGCTCAATTTCTTCATAGTAGCATATGACAGTGGACTCCCCTAAAGTGATGACCTGTTTTTTTAGGAATTACTTTGTATTGGAACACAAAAATGGCTCCCCTAAAATGATGACTTTTTTGAGAGATAATTTTGTTTTAGAACACAAAAAAGGGCCCCTCCTATTTTTCTTGCACCGGGAACCCCCTTTTGTAAGAGCATCACTGTCTTTGATGTCAGGTTTAGAATCAATAACGTCGAAGTGAAATTTATAAAATTGTTTAAAGAGGGCAGTTCGGTCATTGTCATTATTGACATAAAATTTGTTCCAGAATGAGCGGTGTTTATTCTATCGGATAGAAAAGTTATTTTTTTGTTTGTCTTATGCAAGGCATTTTGTAAAAAGACTTTGCCACATAGATACTATAATTTCTGCAAGTAAGATGTTGTTTTAGATTAAACTTTTGTTATTTGGATGCGAAATAATAGAATCAAATTTTTTAACCATATTTTTATCGAAGTAAAGTGGTAAACGACGTTGCCCAAATATTTCTATTTTTCTTGTAATCCTGTGATGTCGATTCGAAATAATCTTTCCAGTGTGTTTAACAATTTACAACATATTTTTTGTTATTTTTTAATTAAAATAAGAACAAAGTACATGTCTTTCAAGTTAACTAAACTTTTTAAGTAATCGGATTTATGTTCATTGCGACAACGAATTCGGACAGCTTCTCCAAAAATGATCGTTTTGTATATTGATGTAGGATGATGTGATGCGCCATTGAGAAAACATCGGTATTTAGCGATAGATTTTCTGAAATTTCT